>CM038047.1:27522214-28164400 GCA_021397845.1 Areca catechu | reverse complement strand
AAATTATATATCAAAGCTATTGCATATGTATGAATTGAAATGGGATGAAATTATTAAATTACCCTATATTTGTATGTCATCGATGATAGGCTTGTCATCAGGATGATCCGTAGGAGGATCGTGATGTGCTGACTCGGAGGAAATGGCATCGTCCTGAGATGGAGAGGTACTGGGCTCCATCGGATGTACAGAAATGGATGGACTGGCATTAGGCCGATATGAAACTGATCGATGCTCGTTAGGCTACTGTGACGAAGTACCAGCCTCGGTATGAGAAAACTAAAACTGTATATCTGATAGGTGCTTCCTTCGAGGCATGGTGTACCTAACATGCATTATTTAAAACCAAGTCATCAACATTATAATCAAATTATAATGGAAATGAATTGCAATTTAAAAGATAACATAATCGTTCATGCAAAAATGTAAACCATCTTATAAACTACTTACTTGTCATAATCAACCACTTGTACCTTCTTCAGAATCCAACCTAATCAAAATAGTTGTATCATTTATATGATCATCCGGCACAATATTATAAGGCATACACTGAGTATAAGTATCATCATCATCTTCTTCCATCCTTTTTTCCATGTCATACAAGTCTTTGAGTTTTGTCTTAACAATAGTAGCCCATTCTCTATCTTTCGAGTCTTGTACATAAAAAACTTATCGAGCATGAGATGAAAAGATAAATGGATCATCATTCAATAACACACCTGTATATATCAATCTTGAAAAATTGACAAGTATGAATCTATTTGAGTCATTTTTCAAACCTCTTGGTGTATTTATATCCATCCAATCTCATCGAAATAATGTAACTTTAAAATTTTCATAATAATCCAACCCAAAAATATCTTTAAATATACCATAATAAGATTTTCCATCTTCTTCTACCATAACATCACTGTTTTGAGTTTTTCTAAATTTCTCGCACTCCTTGGTATGAATTTAAAGCCATTTATAATAAAACCATTATATTTGTTCACAATATAATTAGGACCTCTGGCAAGTGCTATTAGTTCTGCCAAACAATTTTTCTCCATCAGTACCGGTACCTAGAAAATATAATATCAATTATCGATCACTTATTCGATGTTAAATGTATGTAAAATTATTATATGACTTATATATAGTAACCTGATTCGTAAGCCAATTAGGGAATAACTCAACCAACCTGTAGGCTCAGGTAGGCAACCCAAGAGGGGGGGTGAATTGGGTTTTATAAAACTTTTATACTATTTACAAAATGTGAACTAAAACAAGTATGTACTAATGCAATTCAAGTGCTTGTGTATTTTAAATAAATGCAGCAGAAATAAAGAAATAAAAGCACAAGGAGAACAATCACACAAACATAAAGATTTATAGTGGTTCGGTGCCAACCAAGCACCTACATCCACTCCCCAAGAATCCCTTGGGAATTTCACTAAGTTTGGTTTTATAACTTAGGCTCACCAACAACCTTTACAACTTGTTTTGTCTTCGAGCTCACAAGTCAAATCCTAGTTGGTTTCAAGGCTCACCAACAACCACCCTTGGTTTTACGGGATAACCAAGAACCTAAACAACTTGTTTTGGCTTCGGGCTCACAAGTAAAACCCTAGCTGGTTTCAAGGCTCACCAACAACCACTTTGGTTTTCAAGGCTTACCGAAAATCTCTTTGATTTTCCAAGGCTCACCAAAAACCTTAAGTAAAACAATGTAAGAGCATGTATAAATGAATACAATAAAAGCTTTCTAAAATAAAGCAAATATCTTTTTGAAGTCCTTGATTGTTGATGAAGATCTTGTCTTCAAGTTGATGAAGCCTTTGATTGATGCTTGTAGATATAGACTTTGAATGCTCTCTTTGAAACTTGGAAGCTTGAAGGCTTTGAATCACTCAACTCTTGAATCCTTGAAGAATATTAAAAAAACTTACCAAAGGATTACTTTCCCATTTGATTTTTGATGTTTATATGGCTCTCCAAACCATAGATGATCGTTTATGACTGTTGGGGATGAAGATATGGCCATTTGAAGCAAGTTGGAGAAGTTCTGCAGCTTTTGAAAACTAGCCGTTACAGTCAAGTGTCGACACTTGAACAGTAAGTGTCGACACTTGAACAGTGCAAGTGTCGACACTTGCTACAGTAGGTCGACACTAGAACACTATTCACAGCCAATTTGATTTTTCATATTTTTTGTATTTTTCTTGTTCTCAGGCCTTGAGTTGACACTTCACTCTTCAAGTGTCGACACTTGATCCTCAGGTGTCGACACTTCATTTCCAAGTGTCGACACTTGCCTGTGCCATGCTGAAACTTTGCTGATACTTTTTCAAATTGAAACTTTAACATCTTCAAGTTCTTTCATATCAATTCCAAAGTCCATATACTTAATTTTCCATTAATTTAAGGACTTTTTCAATTGAAATACAAGCATTTCTTCATTTAACATGGTTGAGTACTAAGATCTGAAAAATATACTTAAAATATAATTAGTACTCATATATACTTAAACATTTTGTCAATCATCAAAATCAAGACCAGAGTCAACAATCTTCCCCTTTTTGATGATGACAAAACTTTTAAGTATATGAATAGGGTAAGCTTAAAAAGATTAACAATAAGATAAACATGTAAGCTCAAAACAATAAGCACCAAGCTCCCCCTCAAAATATGATCCAAAAAATCTTCAAAACATTTTTCAAAATATGGAAAATTTTCTAATTTTCAATATTTTTTCTTACTAATTCTTCCCTTTAGATAAAAACATTTTGCATTCTTCTTCCCTTTTACACTTTCTTTCATTTCTCAAATGATTTTTCATGTTTATCCAATCTTCCCCTTTTCATACTTAACAATTTTCTCCCCCTTTTTAACATCATGAAAAAAGGTGAAAGGCAATACAAAGTGGGAATGAAGTCGAAAAGAATAGCAAGTAGGTCATCAAAATCAATGCATGAAATCAAATAATTATGATATCAATTGAATATGATACAAATTGAACATCATACCATAGAATGTAAGCACATGCAAGAAATAATTTGATGTATATTATCCATTCGCCTTACTTGTTCATGGGATAAGGTCACAGCGGCACCCCTACACATCTTAAGAGAGCCCATTGAATGGGAAGAGCGGGTCTTTAAGCCCTACTTATCTCCTATGATCGGACGACCATGGTGACTTACCCAATCCGAAGCGGTTACAAGGAATTCTTTTAAAAATAATTTTGATACCAATAGAATATGATACCATTTGAATGTAACTTCCCTCAAAGAATTAGATTTGAAAACAAGGAGTATCAGAGCAATATAAGCAAAGCATGATATCAATAAGATATTCAAAGCATCAAATATGATAACAAATCTTTGGATGCTCCCCCTGAATGTTATTCTTCCTTTAAAAATATGCATTTATTTCAGGAATAAAATATGAAAGCTTATGCATCAAGATTTGAAATTTTCAAGATATTCATGATTTTCAAAATACAAAGCATTTATATCACTTAAAAACTTTTAGCATGATTTCAAATTCATTTTAAGATGATTTGATATCCATACAAATGCTAGAAATAATATGATATCAAGTCTAGCTACTAGAGCAAGGGTTTGTCAATATGTATACCTTCTTCTTAAATGTAACCCTTAACTATCAATTTTATACTTGATTCAAATCAATTCTAACTTAAGCATATATGGCAACAATGAAAGCACATAAATCATAACATTTCACTTGAAATAATTCAAAAACTGTATTAATCAAAATCAAGTGAAAGTCTAATAATCATAAGTTGAAATCATGAGAGCATAAATCCATTTACATCAAAATAGTCACGATCACAACTAATGATTATTAGCTAAGCTTGATTCTAATTAATCAATTAAAATATTTTTCAAATCAATATGCATTTTTAAAAGTATTTTTCATGAAATATATAAATCAAAATCAAGTGAAGGTCTTACAATCATAAGTTTAATCATGATAGCATGAAATTCATCAACACCAAAAAGTTCATGATCATAGCCAATGATGATAAGTCCAAATTTGATTTTAATTAATTATTTAAAATAATTTTTAAAGTAATTGATGCAATAAAAATTAATCTACATTTTTAATTATGGAAGGAGATGTTTAGAATTTACCAATATACAAAGTCCTTCCTTTTACCATTTAGTTCAAAATGTAGCTTGTCTACATCTTCAATTGTCTTGTACAGCCATTTATCAAAAACTTCCTTTCTTCAAGTTGGGCTGCAAGACATTCCTGCAAAACAAACTAAGTGGATATTTTTGGTACCCAAACTTTCTTGGATCCTGTATGATTAGCAATTATGGTTCTTTTTGGAACCCAAACTTTTCTTAATCTAGAAGGATAAGCATTAAAACCACATTTATAAGATAAATTGAAAAAAGCAGGAATAGAGAAATTCTTCAAAAGTTTTTGCTTCTTTACCTCAACCAAAATATTTTTCTTATTCAAAACTTTATCACATAAATCTTTCAAAACAATATATTTTTTTAAAAAAATTCTTTTTCTTTAAATAAATTATTCTTTTCATTTTTCAAAATATCAATCTTGGCATCATCATTTTTATTGGCAAGATTGGTGTTATCAAGAGAAAATGAATCTACATGCCTATTTAATTTCTTGTGCTCAATTTTTAGCAATCTATATTCATGCACAAGATCATTAGATGCATCATGTGATTCTTTAAAATTAAAATCATAATTATTTTTAGCACATACCTTTTTCTCATTTGCCATGAAGCAAAGATGGGCAACTTCATCTTCCGTACTAGAATCTTCGCTATCGCTCCAAGTTGCCATCATTGCCTTGAATTTCTTTTTGGCTTTGAGGGCTATTATATTCTTATTTACATCAGCTTCCACTATCCTTTGCCATATGTTCAACTCATAGGTCATGAGTGAACCGATAAGCTCCTCCAAAGGTAAGGTTTCTACATCTTTAGCTTATTGGATCGCCATCACCTTTGGATCCCATGATTTTGGCAAGGATCTAAAAATTTTGTTTACCAAATCAGCATTAGTATAGATTTTGCCAAGACTATTCAATTCATTAATAATAGTCATAAATCTAGTATACATATCAGAAATAGATTCATAATGCATCATTTCAAAAATTTCAAAAGAATGTACAAGCAAATTAATTTTAGTATTTTTCAATTGAAGAGTACCCTCATGAGTAACTTCAAGTGTGTCCCATATTTCCTTCGCTGATGTGCATGTAGAGATTCTATTAAATTCATTCAAGTCCAATGCACAATAAAGCAAGTTCATTGCTTTAGCATTGATTTTAGTTTGTTTAATGTCATATTCATTCCAATCCTCTTCGAGCTTTGGAATGGAAATGCCATTAACCAACATGGAAGGGATATGAGGACCACTAACAATAATTTTCCAAATATGATAACTAATAGATTGAATATGGATGTGCATGTGAGTTTTCCAAAATGTATAATTTATGCCATTGAAAAATGGTGGTCTAACACTAATACCTACAAGGGTTGCCATAATCTTTAACTCAAAATCGTTAGATTTACAATCAGAGCACCGAGCTCTGATACCAATTGTAGGCTCAGGTAGGCAATCCAAGAGGGGGGTGAATTGGGTTTTATAAAACTTTTGTACTATTTACAAAATGTGAACTAAAGCAAGTATGTGCTAATGTAATTCAAGTGCTTGTGTATTTCAAATAAATGCAGCGGAAATAAAGAAATAAAAGCACAAGGAGAACAATCACACAAACACAAAGATTTATAGTGGTTCGGTGCCAACCAAGCACCTACATCCACTCCCCAAGAATCCCTTGGAAATTCCACTAAGTTTGGTTTTATAACTTAGGCTCACCAACAACCTTTACAACTTATTTTGTCTTCGGGCTCACAAGTCAAACCCTAGTTGGTTTCAAGGCTCACCAACAACCATCCTTGGTTTTACGGGATAACCAAGAACCTAAACAACTTGTTTTGGCTTCGGACTTACAAGTAAAATCCTAGTTGGTTTCAAGGCTCACCAACAACCACTTTGGTTTTCAAGGCTTACCAAAAATCTTTTGGTTTTCCAAGGCTCACCAAAAATCTTAAGTAAAACAATATAAGAGCAAGTATAAATGAATACAATAAAAGCTTTCTAAAATAAAGCAAATATCTTTTTGAAGCCCTTGATTGTTGATGAAGATCTTGTCTTCAAGTTGATGAAGCCTTTGATTCATGCTTGTAGATGTAGACTTTGAATGCTCTCTTTGAAACTTGGAAGCTTGAAGGCTTTGAATCACTCAACTCTTGAATCCTTGAAGAATATTCAAAAAATTCACCAAAGAATTACTTCCCCATTTGATTTTTGATGTTTATATAGCTCTCCAAACCATAGATGACCATTTATGACCGTTGGGGATGAAGATATGGCCGTTTGAAACAAGTTGGAGAAGTTCTGCAGCTTTTGAAAACTAGCTGTTACAGTCAAGTGTCGACACTTGAACAGTAAGTGTCGACACTTGAACAGTGCAAGTGTCGACACTTGCTATAGTAGGTCGACACTAGAACACTATTCACAGCCAATTTGATTTTTCATATTTTCTGTATTTTTCTTGTTCTCAGGCCTTGAGTCGACACTTCACTCTTCAAGTATCGACACTTGATCCTCAGGTATCGACACTTCATTTCCAAGTATCGACACTTGCCTGTGCCATGCTGAAACTTTGCTGATACTTTTTCAAATTGAAACTTTAACCTCTTCAAGTTCTTCCATATCAATTCTAAAGTCCATATACTTAATTTTCATTAATTTAAGGACTTTTTCAATTGAAATACAAGCATTTCTTCATTCAACATGGTTGAGTACTAAGATCTGAAAAACATACTTAAAATACAATTAGTACTCATATATACTTAAACATTTTGTCAATCATCAAAATCAAGACCAGAGTCAACACAACCATCTTTGTTTAATCCTTGGATTAGGATGAGTGGAATGATTAGCTTGTCATTGTACAGCTAAATATTCTCTACATGATAATCAAATATAAGTTTGACAACAACATGTATAATATTTGTATTATCCATGTGTAGATAGACTAACCTGCGACAGTCAGATATTATGTCACTATGTAGCAATATATAATGGTGTGCTTGTGACAAGGATTTATGGTCAAGAATAATACTTTTAGCTTTACCTATAAATCTTCCGGAAGATACAAATTTGTATAGATCTGTATTCTTCATAGTATCACCATGACATTGAGGTCGATTGAATACAGTCTCTACACCTTCGAGATATCTTGAATAAAATGTTAAACACTCTTCAGCAATATATTCCTCTGCTATTGAGCCCTCAGGATGAGCTTTGTTTTGTACATAATCTTTCAAATATACAAGATTCCTTCAAAAAGTATGATATTTATTAAGATTTTAATATTAATATCATATTAAATAATAAAAAAGATATCTAAATTATAAAATTTTAGTTTTACAGCATTACTTCTCGATAGAGTACATCCATCTGTATTGTATGGGTCCACCAAGTTTAGCTTCCGAAGCTAGGTGAATGAGTAGATGAACCATAATCGAAAAAAATCCAGGAGAAAAAATCTTTTCCATCTGACATAACGTAAGTATGACTTGAGACTGCAACTGATCAAGCTCCCGAGGATCAAGAACCTTAGAACATAATGCCTTGAAGAATGATGATAACTGAAAAACAATCGTAATAACTTATTTCGGCATTGACGACCTTAAAGCCAATGGAAGAATATCTTGTATTAGTATATGTCCATCATGACTTTTAAGATTTGAAATGTTCACTCTTTCAGATTCACACATCGTGAAATATTTGATGCATATCCATCAGGAACCTTGATATTCTTTAAAACTGTCAAGAAGAGATCTTTTCTCGACTGGACATTGTATAACATGCATGAGGGATATAAGTTCTATCATTTGCAAGTACTTGTGGATGAAGTTCATGTCGGATGCCCATTTCTTTTAAATCAAGACGTGCCTTCATGTTATCTTTATTCTTTCCATCAAGATTTAATATTATTCCAATCAAATTGTCACAAACATTCTTTTTTATATGCTTGACATCAAGATTATACCAGAGTATATTATTCTCCCAATAAGGTAAGTCAAAGAATATACTTCTTTTCTTCCATAATTGTTTAGTATGCTGATGGGTAGATGCTGTCATTATATCATCATCATTTTTAACTTCATAAAAATTATCCGGATCCTCGAACACTGCTGTATCTAAGGTACAATTATTGACTTCCTCTGATACTTCTTCTTGTGCTGAAGTCTCAACATCATCTCTTCCTCGCTTTTTAGAGGACTTTGTCATCTAACCGTAACTATGTCTGATACCAAGCATTTATCTACGAATATCAGAACCAGAAGGTATAATTGGAGCAGATCCCAACTCTATAGTACCATCAAATAAATCCTTCTAAAATGAAATGGATAATTTGCCTCCAACCATTGACGATGTCCCATATAACAAAACTTTCCTTTATGTTTTAACCAAATTGAATGGGTTGATTCACCACAAGAAGGACATGTAACACATCCCTTAGTGCTCCAGCCAGATAAATTAGCATATGTAAGAAAATCATTAACAGTCCATAATAGAGCTGCTCACAGATTGAATGTTTGTCCATTCGAAGCATCAATTGCACTGATACCCTCCCACAGTTGTTTCAATTTATCTATTAAAGGTTGTAAAAAATATTAATATCATTGCCTGGACCCTTATCATTTGGAATGACTATTGATAAAATAAGTGAAAACTGTTTCATGCATATCCATGATGGCAAATTATAAGGAATCATTACAACTGGCCAGGTGCTATAGATAGAACTTAAGGTCCCAAATGATTGAACCCATCATTGGCTAAACCCAGCCTGACATTACGAGCATCAGATGCAAAATCATGATGTCTGTTATCAAATACTTTCCATGCTAAACTATCCACTGGGTGTCTTAGCATTCCATCTTTTGTACGTATTTCATCATGCCATGTCATTAACGAAGCTGTCTTTGATGATGCATAGATCCTTTTTAATCTAGGTACAAGAGAAAAATAACGTAATACCTTCGTCGACTTTTGTTTAATTTATGTTGCATCCAATTCATGTAATCCCTCATTCTCATTTTCTTTTTGCATCATCCATCATGAACATCCACACACATGGCACGACTCTTGATCGGCATGTTCTTCCCGATATAATATACAATCATTTGGACAGCTATGAATCTTTTCGTATCCAAGATCCAATTTATTTTACTAATTTTTTGGCTTCATAATAAGATGTTGGTAAACTAGTACCTTCAGAAAATGTGTCATTTAACAACTTGAACAACATAATAAAACTCTTGCCAGACCATCCCTTCAAGTACTTTATATGAAATACATGTATAAGAAAAGAAATTTTTGAAAAGTTTTTGCAACCGGCATATAATTTTTGATCTGCATCTTTTATCAGCTTCTGATAACGATCTGTTCCAATATTAGTTCGGGGTATTGGCTCCTCATTATGTATAGATTTAGTAAATATAAGACCATCAGGTAGCCCATCTGTTACTTGTCCTCCATTGAAATCTCCAGGATTTTGAGCACCATATTCAAAAGTATCTCTGAGCAAACCCCTGATATCATCATCTCTTACAAGATTTTTCTGTTGGTTACTGGATCCAAAATCAGGTATATATTCCATGTTAGAGGTTTGTTTACATGTAGATGATAACCTTGACTCTCCATGAAAAAACCACTCTGTATAATCTCTTAAAAAACCATTCCATACCAAATATTCTTCAGCAGTATCTGGATACAGAGAACTGGAATTTACATATTTTCGGCATGGACATAAGATCTTTCCATTGATACTACTTCTCTCCATACCAAATTTAATAAAATTCTGAACTCCATCCAGATATTCTTTGCTATTCCTTGATTTAGTTATCCAACTCTTATCCATTGTAAGATAAAACTAACTAAAATAAACAAATATTTATAAGAACATAATAAATTTAAAATAAGTTTATTCAATTGATCAATTACAGTATTATTAAATGCACCCTATCATCAACTAATAGGTAAAGAGGTCCTATCCCATTCAAGAATTGCATTAATTTTATATGTCATTTATAGTAACTAAAGGATATGCAATAGAAGTTCCAGAAAAATTTTGGCAGCATTTCTTCTTAGTTCTCCCCATATAAATAAATATGTATGAGGAGAATTAAAAGAAAATGCTATCTGAAATATATCTAGAACTCTATCCATACCGTTTAATTACTATAAGCACCTATAAAATTATTTGCAATTCTCAAACTGTCCAAACTGGATAATCAATTGACCACTGTACATATTTCTTCGATCTGTACAAAAATAAAATAATTGTATGGATGCTGTAGAATATGTACTTTAATCATTTGACGGGTCTATGTTTCTATGCAATGCAAGTTTTTTAAAAAATATTTAAAAAGCCATAATTGATCATAACAAAGCATAATGAAACTAACCTTAAAGCATAACATGTTCAGTAAGATGCAGGTATATATTAAGAAATTTATAAAGAAATAGAAATCATCTACTAAGAAAAAGAATAATAAATAATAAAAAATAAGAAGGATGCTCAGTTATATACTATTTAATCTGTAACTAAATCAAAATGACTACAATCGGTTGCCTACAAAAGAAGGCCATCCAAGATTGTTGCCATTAGAAATAGTTGAATCAGCCAAACATACATCGCATAATCATCATAGCCTCCATATACAAATCTTAAATCAATTTTAAAATTGGTTACAGAGCTTCTTTACTCTCCAAGCAAACACCTGATAAGAAAATGGCAACAAAACGGGTAGTTTTACATGACATAAAAACTACCAAGAACAACATGATCATGAATCGTAGATAGGGTTAACTTAGAACCCAAAATGAAAGATTAATTTACTGAATTTATTTGTCTCATTCAAGACTACGTTACAAGTTAGTTCTACATAGGGTTAGTAGGTTATATATAAATTTTTAATATAGCCATCCATTCTAAGGTTATTAATTACGACCACCACCGGCCACTACTATTATCATTTTTACTTTATGAAAAACACTTTCATGCACATGCAGTGGATCGTAGGTGGGTCTAGCCAATCAAGTGGACTAGGCCAATCCGGGCCATAACATGATTTGTCTCTACCCTAAAATCATGACTTTTCTCATCCTTTATCATTTTATTTTTTCCTACAAATCCACTATTAATCCTTTTCTTTGATCTTTTGTTTAAATATATTTATATCTAAAAATCCTGCTCCATTAAAGTTTCAATGGATCTATTCATTCTCTATTCATGCATTTAGAGAGACTCTTAATTAGAGATAAGTTGCTTAGATCTTTAGATTCCTCAATGATAGCAATAACAAAATAAAATTTAACTCTAGATATACCAGATGCAATCCATACATAAAGTTTAACTTTGGATACAGACCAATAGGCCAACTACACAGTGCTCTTTACCATCTTGAAAAATATTAAGAAGTCATCTTTATATTGTAGAATCTTAGTGTCGGCATATCCATAGGATCCCTAAGCCCTCAAAGATTCTTTGAGCATTTTACACAAAGAAATAATAGACAAAAAAAAACAAAACAAAACAAGTAATAATAGATAAAAAAATAAATAGAGCAAACCTACGGATTTGATGAACAGAGAGGGATCGAGGTGGTCAGCACGCGAGGAGTTGATGGAAGAGATGGAGAAGGAGGGAGGGATTGTCGGAGGAGCTACCGGTCGATTGAGTAAGAGGAGGAGGGAGGGATCGGTGGAGGAGGAGGTTGCACCGGTGGATCGAGCATGGGATCTAGGGCATGGATCGGAGGAGGAGGAGAAGCTAGGTCGACGGATCAAGCGAAAGAGAAGGAGGAGGAGGAACTAGGTCGGCGGATCGAGCAAATGGCAGGATCTAGGGCTTGGATAGGGAGGAAAGGGAATTTCAGAAATCCAGCGACGCTTAGAAGCGTTGGTAATTCCAGAATTTTAATGATGCTTTTAGAAAGTCCGGTGACACTTAAAAGCATTGGTAAACATTGGATACTTGGTGATGCTTTAAAGTGTCAGAGAATATCGACCCTTTTTAAAAGTGTCAGTGGATTTCAGATTCTCCCGATGCTCCACCAAAGTATCGGGAGAAAACCGTCGCCTTTTGTCCATTTTCCTGTAGTGTCAAAATTCCCTCCAAATCCTTCTCTCAACATCCCAACTATCCAAATTTAGTCCCACATGAAAAAGGAGGAGAATTCCAAGCATGATTATATTACTTTTCCCCCTCCTAGGCCTTGTGTTGTTTTGGCCTGCACTGTGGCGTGCCTATTTTACTACTTTATCCTAATATTAATTAAGCTTGATTAAGCTCTTAATCACCTAGCCGTTAACCCATTAAAATCTCTTACCCATCAGCTCTTAATCACCTAGCATTAACCCATTAAAACCTCTTACTCGTTAACCCTTAATCACCTAGCTTGTAACCCATTAAAAGCTCCTACCCATTAGCCCTTAATGCCCCGCATTATTTTTTCGGTTTTACTTAATTAAAATTCTCAACGTTAATCTGCCTTAACCCCGCAATTTGTCTCTTAATTTGGCCTTTAAACCTCTAGCCGTTGGGCTGGCCCAATGGCTAAATTGTTCAGCCTATAAAAGGGTTTGGGTGAGGGGTAGAAAGTATGCAACCATTTGGTCTTCTCTCTACTCTCCAAATTCCTCTACCTTCTCTAATCTTCTACTCAATATTTCTTTGATATTTCTCATACAACTCTCTTTCTACTTCTGGACGAAGCTTTGTCATCCTCTCCACGGTCGTGCCTGCAAGAGAGGTATCTGGTTGTATCTTGGAGTGGAGTTCTCAAGACTAAACTAGCACAAAGGTCGAGAATCACCTTAGGACAGTGCACTGCACGCCTCCGATTAGCTTTTCTATTTTCTCCTTCCTTTGTAAGGTTTCTAAACAAATATTATTTTTTATTATTACTATTGTTATATCGTTTGTTTTATGATCGGACTTCTAAGGGAAATAAGGTCTGTAATAAACCTATCCCTAACAATCTAAGATGAGTACCCGATCCGATTATGATTCAAATACTAACAATAATAATAATAACTATGATGTCATAGATTAGTGTAAGACCCCCACACTTAGCTTACATACCATTATCTTTTCGAAATATTTATACTCACATATCAGCATATTTGAATTTGATATTTTATTCTTAGTCTGATTAAACTTTTGAATCCCTATACATTTATTAAAGAATATATATATATACAAAAAAAAAAAATCTAAAGGAATTCTATATTCTGTGCAGCTATTTTCTTTCTCCTTAGGCTTCCTAAATCATCTCCGCATGGATTCTGAGGACTCTTCAAGCCTCAAACCTGATTGATCAATGGAAAAGGGTTTCTTAGATGGCAAGAACAATTGGAAGCCTGGTTAATATCCCTAGGCCTAATATCTGTCCTAGGAAAAATCTTTCCCTTTAAACCTAAGTTCCCAGATTTAGAATCAGCCTCTAGATCTCTCGAAGAAATCGGCTATCATTGTAGATTTAGAATCCTAAGCTATCTCTCAGATGACCTATATGAAACCTATAGAAAGTGTCATACCTCTAAAGAACTCTGGCAAGCCCTAGAAGAAACCTATACCAGAGATAATGAGGGGCCTATGAGGTTCACCATCTTAGACTTCCATAACTTTAGAATGGTAGATAACCTACCTATCAATGACCAGATCCATCAGTTCCAAAACTTAGTTCAAGAAATCCATAGGGGAGGATCTACCCTTGATGAATCCTATCAAGTATCAAGCTTAATAGACAAACTTCCTCCTTCTTGGACCCAATTCGCCCGAGATCTTAGGAGAACTCAATCCTCCCTAACTCTTAGGTCTATCCTTCAATCCCTCAAGATAGAAAACCAGGTTAGACTTAGAGAGACTCAAGAAAATCATCTTAAAGCCAAGATCAATCTTGCTGAAGCTCAAAATCAAGGTCCAAACTCTAAAGGTCAAAACTTTAGAGGTCATAATCCAAACTTTAAACCTAAAGGGCAAAATTACAAAGGAAAAGGTAAGCCCTTGTATCAAAATCAAAAACATAGGCAAAACAACCAATTCCAAAGACCTAAGGAACAAGGTAATGAGAGATTTTGTTTTATCCGTGGTAGAGACAACCACCTTACTCCTCAGTGCTTCTACAGAAAGAAGTAGAAGGTTACCTACAAGAAGAAAGGTATGAAGAACCAGCACCAACCTAAATCTCAGGTTAACATGATCGAAGGGGAACCATCTTCCTTTAGGTTAGTTTCCTTTATCCCTTTAGTCAACTTAACCTATTTAAATTCTGAATGGTAGTTAGATACCAGTGCCAACATCTATATTTGTATTGATAGATCTTGGTTTTCCTCATATCAGGGATCAAGTGAAAGAAGTGTGATCATGGGTTATGGAACAGCTGTTGAAGTTCTAGGATCAGGATCCGTCAACCTGAAGTTTACCTCAGGAAAATTCCTGATTCTTCATGATGTATAGCATGTTCCGACCATAAGAAGAAACTTACTGAGTGGTTCTTTACTTGTCTAAATAGGATTTAAAGTTGTCTTAGAGTCCAATAAAGTTGTAATTTCCCAAGGAGATAACTTCATTGGCAAAGGTTTTGTATCCGAGGGGCTGTTTAAACTGAATGTAGTTGCTCCTTTTTATAGTAATAAAATTTCTGTTACCCCTTCCAAACCTACTGTATTAAATTCTGAATCTTGTGAAAATTGGCATGGAAGATTGGGTCATGTCAATCTTTGATCGATCAAAAGGATGTCTGACCTTAAGTTAATTCCAAAAATGAATATCGATCACAATTCCAAATGTGAAGTGTGTGTCCAGTCAAAACAACCTAGAAACCTTTCAAGCTTGTAGAGTTCAGAGACTCTCAAATCTTGGAACTGATCCATAGTGATGTATGTGACTCTAATAGAATTCCAACTCGCAGAGGTAGTCGCTACTTTGTTACTTTTATAGTGACTTCTCTAAGTTCTGCTACACCTATCTTTTAAAGACTAAGGATGAAGTACTTAACAAATTTAAGATTTATAAGGTAGAAGCTGAAAATCAATTAGAGAAAAGGATCAAAATACTTAGGTCTAATCAGGAGGAGAGTACACTTCGAATGAGATAAGACTATTCTGTTAAGAAAATGGAATAATCCATGAAGTTACAGTGTCCTATTCACCGCAATCTAATGGTGTGGCTGAATGAAAGAATCGAACTTTACTAGATATGATAAATGCCATGATCATCATTTCAGGTACTCCAGAAAATCTTTAGGGAGAGGCCCTTCTATCTGCTAACTATATTCTTAAAAATACCTGCTAAAGATAAAGATAAAACACCTTATAAACTTTGAAAATGTTACCTACCTAGCTTAGTTACTTTTGAGTTTGGGGATGCCTGGCCAAAGTCGGAATTCTTGAATCTAAGAGATCCAAAATTGGATCCAAGACTGTAGATGCTGTCTTTCTTGGCTACTCTCTTGACAGCAACACATATAAATTCCTAGTTATCAACTCTAAAATATCTTCAATATCAAATAATATAATTATTGAATCCAGAGATGCAACATTCTTGAAAATATATTTCATTTTAGGAGCAAAATTTCTAGGCCAACCATCAATCTTCCATCCTCATCCGATCTACCATCATCTTCTTCTTCGTTAACAGATCCAGCCCCTGAATTTGAACCTAGAAGAAGCAAAAGAATTAGATCTGAAAAGAATTTTGGTGAAGACTTTGTTACCTACCTAATTGAGGATACTCCATCCTCTTATCAAGAAGCCATGGTCTCTCCCGATGCAACTTTCTGGAAAGAAGCAATCAATAGTGAAATCGAATTCATTATTGAAAATAATACTTGATTCTTACTGATCTATATCTTGGAAACAAGCCTTTAGGTTGTAAGTGGATATTCAAAAGAAAGATAAAATCTGATGGAACCATAGAAAAATACAAAGCTGGCTTGTTGTCCAAGGCTTTGGTCAAAAGGCTGGTATCGATTTCTTCGAAACCTACTCACCTGTAGCTCATATTACTACTATCTAGTCTTTCTAGTCTTAGCTTCCATCCACAAGCTCTTTGTTCACCAAATGGATGTTAAGACTGCTTTCTTACATGGAGATCTAGAAGAGGAGATCTATATGTATCAACCAGAAGGTTTTTCTATACCAGGACAAGAAAATAAAGTTTGTAGACTTATTAGATTCCTCTATGGATTGAAATAAGTACCTAAGCAATGGCACGAAAAGTTTGACCAAGTAATCTTATCATATAGATCCCAAATCAATGAATCAGATAATTGTCTCTATCAAAAACAAGTTGACAATCAATTTGTTCTTCTCTGTCTCTATGTTGATGATATTTTAATTTTGCACCACATCTGAACTTAGTAAATGGCATTAAGAACTTTCTATCCCATCACTTTGACATGAAGGACTTAAGCAATGCTGACCTAATTCTTGGAATGAACATCATTCGAACCTCTGACTCAATTTGCTTATCTCAATCTCATTACACTTAAAAACTTCTTGATAAATTTGGATATTCTGATTATTCACCTATATTTACTCCCTACAATCCCTCCATCCACCTCATTAAAAACATCAAAAAATCCATAAATCAAGAAAAATATGCTCAGATCATTGGTTCCTTAATGTACCTATCTAACCTAACCAGACCAGATATTGCCTATCAGTAGATATACTACTAATCCTAGTACCATCCATTGAAATGCCTTAGAACAAGTATTTAGGTATCTTAAAGGAATTATTAATTTCTCTCTTCACTATACTAGATATCCAAATGTCCTTGAGGGTTATTGTGACTCAAATTGGATCTCTGATACTTTAGATATCAAATCTACTTCTGGTTATATATTTTTTTTGGGAGGTAGTGCCATATCTTGGCAATCCTCTAAACAAACTATTTTGGCTAGGAGCACTATGGAAGCCGAGCTAGTTCCTCTTGACTCTGCCTATTCTGAAGCTGAATGGCTGAAAGAGCTCCTTACTAAAATCTCTATCTCTTCTCCCATTCCTCCAATATCTATTCACTGTGATTCAAGAGCTACTATAGATATTTGCAAGAAGAAATTAATAAATACTAAAATGAGTAGACATATCAAACTAAGATAGAAGTCTGTAAAAAGAAGAGAAAAACTTTAAATTATTTTAATAAATCATATTACTATAGATCTTAATCTTGTGATTGCCTTACAAAAGGGTTAAACAGGACTAAGGTCCTGATGTCATCAAGGAGGATAGGTCTTAGCCTACAAAAGACCTTCCAGCAATGGGAACCCAACTTTTGTGATAAGAGAGACCTTGAAGGAGGTTCAATGTAGTAATAACAAGCTGATTGGTTGGTCAGGGAGCACATGTGAGTTACTTGATATAGAAGTCTTAGACTTTATCCCATTTCTATGATGATTAGTGCTCCTATATAGTGGTAAGGAAGAGTTATCTCTGAATGAGACCTGAGGGTATTCCTCGAGATGTGACACTACACACATCCTTGGAGGGGCTCACCTATATAAGAGTTTCCATATACGGTCGCGACTAGAGAAATAATTTCTAGAAACTCTCATGAAAAATCAAGATACTTGCACAAGGCCGTTAATGTGCAAACCCGCAACATGAGCTTCTATATTGTGTACTATAGTAGGAAATTGAATTAAAGGAATGTAGTTCAAGACCCGATTCACTCCATTTCTTTCAAATTAATATTATAGATACTAAGTGAAGTTAAGTCATGAAAGATACTTCATCCATTACACAGTATACGTCCCCAGCAGAATTTCTTCTTTTATACTATTAATATTTTATTTAATTTATGAATTTTGAATTTTGAGGGAGATTGTTATGGGTTTGGAGGGAAACTTAAAATTCCCTCCAAATCCTTCTCTCAACATCCCAACTATCCAAATTTAGTCCCACATGAAAAAGGGGGAGAATCCCAAGCATGCTTATATTGCTTTTCCCCCTTCTAGGGCTTGTGTTGTTTTGGCCTACTTCTGTGCGCACGCGCGGCCCGGCCCGGCTCAGCTCGCACACGATCGCACCGCGCCCGTGGCTGCGCGTGCCTATTTTACTACTTTATCCTAATATTAATTACTCGATTAAACTTGATTAAGCTCTTAATCACCTAGCCATTAATCCATTAAAATCTCTTACCCGTTAGTACTTAATCACCTAGCCATTAACCCATTAAAAGCTCCTGCCATTAGCCCTTAATTGCCTTGCCATTAACCTTTTAAACCCTGCATTATTTTTTTGGTTTTATTAATTAAAATTCTCAATGTTAATCTGCCTTAACCCTGCAATTAGTCTTTTAATTCGACCTTTAAACCTCTAGCCATTGGGCTGGCCCAACGACTAAATTGTTCAATGTATAAAAGGATTTGGGTGATGGGGAGAAAGTATGCAACCATTTGGTCTTCTCTCTACTCTCCAAATTCCTCTACCTTCTCTAATCTACTCAATATTTCTTTGATATTTTTCATACAACTTCTCTTTCTACTACTGGATGAAGCTCTGTCATTTTCTCCATGGTCGTGCCTGCGGGAGAGGTATCTGGTTGTATCTTGGGATAGGGTTCTCGAGACTGAACCTGCACGAAGGTCGAGAATTGTCTTAGGACAGTGCACTGTATGCCTCCGATCAGCTTTTCTCTTTTTCCTTCCTTTGTTAGGTTTCTAAACAAATATTATATTTTATTATTACTATTGTTAGATTGTTTATTTTATGATCAGACTTCTAAGGGAAATAAGGTTTGTAATAAACCTATCCCTAACAATAAGATCCCTAACAATCCTCATTCGAGAATAATTTTATTCTCAATTATCTAACATTACCATGTTTGGTTACTATAAGAATATTAAGTATTAGCGACAGTAATTAGCGACGGCTAAAAGGCCATCACTAATAAAGATGTTTAACAACAAATTATTACATTGAAAAAGAAATATATTGTTAAAGGTTATGCAAATATTAGCAATGAAATATTTCATTATTAATGATGGTATTAGCCATTGTTATAAATCTTGAATTTTAATTATTTATTTTTAATCCATGAAAAATTATTAGCGATAGTGAGTTGCTTTTTAGCGATGCAACTTATAACCTAAATTTCGATTGCCCTGCTCGATCGGTCCATTATCCCTTCCCCCACTTTCCCCAACCACCTCTCCCTCTTCTTCCCCCACCGTCATCTGCACGCCCCCATCCCCACATCGTCCATGCACCTTACAGCTCTCTCCTTTCTTCCCCCCTTTATAGATTAACTGTCCCCATCGAATCTGCCATTCCCATGCCCTATCACTATATGTACGCCTTCTTCCCCTGCTGCCTCTCCCTTTTCTTCACCCCTTATCAGATCCACCCCCCTTTCTTTTCTCGCCATGCTCTCGTCCCCACGCCACCATCCCCATGCTCCATGCCCCTACGTTGCCAGAACCCTTATCGACCCTTGATGAGTATTAGTGATGATGGCAATGATGGTGATAAAGAAATCGCTAATTACTATTTTATTATTTTAATAATTTACTTTTTGTATCTATGTATAGGTTAGAGAGTGATAGGCTTGGTAATATGCTTTAGACCCTTGATATTAATATTATGTTAAAATCCATGTTATCTTATTTGAAGGTTTTTTCAATTACTTTTATCATTATGGTATTTTATATATATATATATATATATATATATTATATATAAAAAATAGATGATTGAATGTTCATCATGACTCTTATTGAAACCATCATCTTTACATGCTTAGTTTCAAATATATAGTTTGTAAATAAAAGTAAATTGATTTTGAAATTCAATTTTATTAGGTTATTTTTAATTAGACAA
The DNA here is from genome assembly GCA_021397845.1 of Areca catechu. Lineage (NCBI taxonomy): Eukaryota > Viridiplantae > Streptophyta > Magnoliopsida > Arecales > Arecaceae > Areca > Areca catechu. The sequence goes on along the minus strand of CM038047.1, from coordinate 28,144,448 downwards.
TCTAAGACTAAGAAATAAATATTATGCTTGATTTACCTTACATGAAATAATTAGTTTTAAATATAGATTGAGCTTGTAAACTTTTTTAGTTGTATGTGTTAGCTAGTCTAGTTTATCATGATGGAAATATATTAAAAAATATAATAACTTTTTAGATTTGTTTATTATAATAGAAATACATTTGAAAGCTTATGAAAATTTGAAAATATAATAGTTTATGTATGGCTAAATATTAATTTTAGAGTTGGTGTGGAAAATCTGGTTTTTACTTTTATATTTGACAATGCATATAATAGTTTATGCATGGCCCAGTGCACAAGGCTCCTACCATTATTGCGTTTAGGGAGGGCTTACCAGCAATTAAAGAATTTATATGCACTTCTATATACTACAATCCTCCGCTATACCAACTGAGCAAAAGTCAATTGATAAAATATACTTTATTCATACTATAAGTATTGATTGAATGGTTTAGCACCTATGTTTCTGGAAACCTATGTTTATATCTTTTTCATTCTTTTTTCTGAATTTGCACAATCAAGAGCTAGTTATTTGCACATATATATATATTCTTTACTAGTTATTATAAAAAGTATCACAACAATGGAAAGGGGAATTGCCCACCGATTTTTTCCAATGCAAGGGGTGAGCATTGGGAAGCTCCGCCACCTACCAATGCTATTGAAAAGTATTGTCCAAAGCTAGTTTTTAACAATGCTTATAAGCATTGAAAATTCCTCCACTATTCCCAGCGCCAAGCTCTAATTTTTTATTCGATTGATCCACCACCGAACCCATTTCTCCTCCGTTTGCTTCTCCCTCCCTTGCCCTTCATCTCCTTCATCTCTGGTGAATTGCCTTCGGGTCCCTTCGTCACTGCCGAACCTCTCCGGCACCTTCATCTCCTTCATCTCCTTCATCTCCAGTGCATTGCCCAAGCCGACCACCACCTCCTCCCTATCGACCCACCGATTGAAGCCCCGCCCTCCCACCCACTGCCCTCGCCAACCCAGATCCCCTACCTTGCTCCACCGACCAACTAAGAGGTCATCAAGCAGCAAATATCCTAGAGGTTTTCTTTTCTCCTCCGATTTATTTTTTTACTATTTTTGGTTACATTCAAGTACAGTAACCATAGATTGGGAGGATAGAGGGTTTGTCATGGATTCTAGGATGATAGACTGGAGAGAGAGGAAATAGCACATTGCCTTGCTCCACCGGCCAGGATCATGCTTAATAATGTCACTAGATAGGTTTTTTATATATAACTCTGCATGTATGGCTTAATAATGCTTATTGTTATTATATATAATAATGAGGACAGATGGATTATATGGATCTTATTTTCTATAGTTATTGTTTCCCTTCAGTATTGAAAGGCATAGTTCAACCTATTTGTGACCATATCTTCAGTGCTCTCTTTCCTAAAGAAAAATACTGCAATGCTCAATTAACAATATATTTAACTCAACTTGTGAAGCTTATACTTTGATTTTAATTGGTGTTTTAGAAACTTTTAGGTGATTATCATGTAACAAAACCTAGAGTAGAACCCATAATGTTCTAATTGGTCAATACTTCCATTGGCCTCTCACCATTTATTATTAGAACACAAAATGTTTGTTTTTTTTGCAGAGTCACACTCAGTGTAGGATGTGAACTTTACTATTGTTTAGGGCCTGACCAGGCTTTCCATGTCACATCCTAGTGGATGGGTAGTAATCAGATACTCCATACGGCACCATTTGTTATTTCAAATATATCTATTTTTTTATTATTTTATTAAACTAATGATGGTTAGTTCAATCTACTTGATGATAGCCAAAGTAATCACTTTTCTAGTTGCCTAGACTCAATAAACTGGTCTTAGCTTGTGGCCTTCAGGATTTAGGGATTAGGGTTTAGGGTTTAGGGTTTAGGATTAAAGGTTTAGGGTCTAGTGTTCAAGGTTTTGGGTTTAGGAATTATTGTTTGGTCTTTAGGGTCTTGAGTTTTGGCTTTAAGGTTTAGGTTTTAGGGTTTAGTATTTAGGATTTAGGGTTTAGAATTTTAGTGTTTAGACTTTAGGATTTAGGGTTTTAGTATTTAGGTTGTGGGTATAGGGTTTAGCACTTTATGGTTTAGGGGTTTAGGGTTAGGGTTTTAGGGATTAGGGTTTATGATTTTAGGGTTTAGGATTTAGTGCTTAAGCTTTAGGATCTAGAGTTTTATTGTTCATGGTTTAGGATTTTAGGATTTAGGGTTTAGGGTTTAGCTCTTAGGGTATAGGGTTTAGATTTTAGGATTTTGGGTTGACTGTTTAGGGCTGAGGGGCTTCGGGTTTATAGTTTATGGTTTAGGGGTTTAGGTTTGAGATATAGGGTTTAGTGTTTTAGGGTTTGGAGATTAGGCTTTAGGGTTTGTGATTAAGTTTAGGGTTCATAGTTTATTTAGGTTAAGGGTTTATGGTATAAGGTAAAATAAAAGTGGAAGGAACTTTGCTTGATAGTAAAGTCAAATAGAATATGCTGATTAGTAGATACAGCAGAGAAAGCCAAGCAAAAATAAAAGAAGAGAAATACACATTATTAATTATTCTACATCTATGCTTTATTCAAGAGTTTTGTGGCATCAATTGGTGTAACTTCTTGTTGGCCATTAGGAGCCTTAGCAACGAATTGTTCCCCTTTTTCCTTTTGAAAAATATCCTAATATTTTTTTTTATGATTTCAAGATAATAGTTAAATTCAAGACATCTTAAATAAGTAATATAATAATGCAAGCGAAATCTTAGACAGACGTCTTATGCATACAGCCTTAAAACAGTTGACCAGAAATAGAAAACCTGATTAAAAATGAAAGGAAATGAAGAACTTATAAACTAATAATCTAAAATTAAGTGAAAAACTAACACTCTAAATTAAATTGTAGGGGCTTCGATTTTGAGCTCATCACTAGCTCCTATGAGACGTACGTGGTTGCTCCAAGTGATCATATAGTACCTTCCGAAATATATCCAGTATTGCATCAATAATCAAATTTCTTATTGATGAAAAATTAGATATAATGAAGTTTTTAGTCGCTTATGAGTAAAGTATCTACTAAAATTCCAATATTATATTGGCGGACACTATCTTTGGCTGGTTTATTACTTTAATTCCATCTATTCTTTTAGCCAGTATGTTGTATGCTCTATATGTAGTACATGTGCTACTATCTATTTTACATAAACTTGAAAAAATACTGATATTAAGGCTCCTTGGTGTATACCTGCATCTTGCTCAATATGTTATGCTTTAAGATTTGTTCATTATTGCAAATCTTTCATTTCAATACCATGTATAGTTTTGCTATGATCAATAATGGCCTTTTAAATATTTTTTATAAAACTTATATTGCATAGAAACATAAATCCATCAATTGATTAATGTACATATTCTATAGCATCCATACATTAATTTTATTTTTGTACGGATGGGAGAATTATATATAGTGGTCAATTAATTGTCTAGTTTGGACAGTTTGAGAATTACAAATAATTTTATAGGTACTTACAGTAGTCAAGCGATACAGATAGAGTTTCAGATATATTTCAGATAATATTTTCCTTTAGTTCTTCTCATACATCTTCAGTTGTGTGGGAAGAACTAAAGAAAAATGTTGCTGAAATTTTTCTAGAGATCTTATTATGCATCGTTTGATTACTGTAAATGATTTATATAATTAATATAATTCTTGAATAGGATATGACATATCTTTACTTATTAGTTAGTGATATGATGTATTTATTAGTTAACTTATGTTATTTTTCATATAGTTTTAAAAAATTTTACTTGGTGCATTGTTATTGACTGAAGAATCTTTTTTATATTTAAATAACTTGAAAGTTGAATCATTTTATCTTAAAATGAATAAAAATTGGATAAATAAACTGAGAAATACCAAAAAATATTTAGATGGGGTTCGTGATTTCATTAAATTTGGTATGGATAAAAGTAGTTTGAATGAAAAGATTTTATGTCCATACCGACGATGTGTTAAAAGTTCCTATCTTGATCCACAAATAGTTGAAAAATATTTGATATGGTATGATTTTGTAAGAGGTTATACTAAGTGGGTTTTCATGGAGAATTTATGTTGCTAGAATCAAGTAATCAACCCTCGTCTGATCCTGGATCTAGTAATATGCAAGAGAATCCAGTAGGGGATGATGATATAATGGGTTTGATTACAGATACTTTTTGACATGGTGTTCAAAACTTTGGAGGTTCAACTGATACACATAAAATAACTGAAATATGTGAAGGTTCTACATTCATTGAACAAATATATATCGAGGAGCATATACAACCATCAACTTCTAAGTAAGCTCGGTATCATAATTTAATGAAAGAAGCAGATGAATAATTATATCTGGACTGTTTGAAATTTTCTAAGATCTCTTTTCTTATACATTTATTCCATAAAAAATATATGAATTGATGGTCAGGAAAGAGTTTTACCATAGTTCTCAGGTTATTAAAGGATGTATTTCCAGAAGGCAATGATTTACCCTTCTCTTATTATGAAGTAAAGAAGGTTGTCAACAATCTGGATCTTGGATATCAAAAGATTCATAGTTGTCCGAAAGACTGTATGTTATATCATGGTGAAAATGCTGATCGAGAGTCACGCAATGTATGTGGATCTTCACAATGGATAACTTACGAAGGAGATGAGGATGACATAGTAAATGGAACAGATACACTACATCGTACAAAGAAACTAGCGAAGGTATTGCGTTACTTTTCTCTTATTCCTTGATTGAGGAGGCTATATTCATCTTTGAAAATATCATCATTGATGAGATGGCATCATGAAGGGCATACAAAGGATGGAATGTTGAGACATCCAGCAGATAGTTTAGCATGAAAAGTATTTAATGCTAAGTATTTTGATTTTACCTCTGATATTTGTAATGTTCGGTTGGGTTTAGCTTCAAATGGTTTCAATCCTTTTCGAACTCTAAATTCTATATATAGTACTTGGCCAGTTGTTCTAATAGCATATAATTTACCACCATGGTTGTGCATGAAATAATCCTTACTTATCTTGTCAATGGTTATTCTAGGTGATAAGGATCCAGGAAATGATATTGATATTTTTCTACAACCTTTAATAAAGAATTTGAAACAGTTGTGGAAAGGATCGATGTAATTGATGATTCCAATGATGAAACATTTAAACTACCAGCAGCTTTGTTATGGACTATTAATGATTTTCTACTATATACCAATTTATCTGGCTAGAGAACAAGGGGACGGGTTGCATGCGCTTGTTATGCAGATTCGACATATTTAATTTGGTTAAAACATGGAGAAAAATTTTGTTATATGGCACATTGTCGATGGTTAGAACCAATTATCCATTTCATTTTCAGCAAGATTTATTTGATGGTACCATAGAAATGGAACATACACCTATTCCAGCTTCTATAATTAATGTTCATAGATAAATGGATTCTATCAGTTACATATATAGTAAATTCTCAAAGTCTTCTAAAAAAAGAGGAAGAGATGATCAAGAAGGATTAGCAAAAGAAGTGACTACCGGTACTATGGATGCATAGGTATTTGAAGATCCTGATAATTTTTTTAAAAATAAAAATAAGAAAGATGTACATATAGCATCTACAAATCGGCCCAGCAAATATTTATGGAAGAAAAGAAGTATCTTCTTTGACTTACCTTATTGGAAACATAATCTTATTCAACATAATCTTGATGTCATGGACATAAGGAAGAATGTATGTGATAATCTATTGGGAACATTGTTGAATCTTGATAAAAAAATCAAAGATAATATGAAGGCTCAAATAGATTTACAAGAATTGGGTATCCGACATGAGCTTCATCCCAAAATGCTTACTACAAATAAAACTTATTTGCCTTCTGCATCTTATACCATGTCTGCTCAAGAAAAAGATAATTTTTTGATAGTATTGAAAAATATTAAAGTACCTGATGGATATGCATCAAACATTTCAAGGTATGTACATTTTAAATATCAAAAAATTTCTAATCTCAAAAATCATGATGGCCATATATTGATGCAAGATATCTTTCTAATAGCTTCAAGATCATCGATACCTAAAAAAGTTTTTATAGTTATAATTCGATTATCATCATTCTTTAAGGCATTATGTTCAAAGGTTATTGATCTTAGAGAGCTTGATCAGTTGGAGTCAGATGTTGCCATTACACTTTGTTAGATAAGAATATTTTTTTATCTAGATTTTTTACTATTATGGTACATCTACTCATTCACTTAGCTTCAAAAGTCAAGCTTGGTGGACCGGTACACTATAGATGGATGTATCATATTGAAAGGTATTATTATCAATTTTTAATCTTTATATAATTTTTAATAAAAGTAGCATCATGATGATATGTAAATAATTTTTTTAATATTGTAGGTGTTGGGAATAGTATTCAAAAGCTAATCGTCTAGGCTATAGATGGTTGTGTTATTTTATAATTGTATGTGAGTTTTTTAAATAAATAAAAGTTATTCTTTTGGCTGTTCATCACATGTGCATTTTCCTGAAAAGAACTCTTGTATGATAGAGTCCTTAGAACTACATTATATTTGATACAGAGAGGATATATAGAGTAGTTCTTAAACTGGTTTACAACTAAAGGATACATTGTTATAGGATGATGATGTATCAAGCATAGATTATTGTATGTCACATTAGTTGGTTATCCTCTTAACCAAGGAGTGTAGAGATACTGATGTGACATATAGGTGAAATGTATGACATCTCACTGAACATGACCAACTATGGAGCTCCCCTCTGTCAAGGATTACTCGTGAAGGGATATGGGTATATGTATCTCCCAGACCTGAGGTCACCATTGTAGCTTGCAAGCTACTCACTATACTTTGATACCGACTACCTAGATTTCTAATCCAGTGATGGAAGATTTCTGGATACAGTCAAGTACTTGTAGACTGGTGGTGAATCAAGATAGGATTGATCCCTCCAAATGGTTTGGAGTAAATGACTCACTATGTCTTAATTTAACAAAACCTTGTCCAGGATAGTTCTTGTGAGGAGTCACAGAACTTGTAAGGTTGAGACACGATCTGGATGTACTAAATTAGGATTGGCAATCAAACCTTAGGTCATCCTGAGCATTATGAGATCAAAGGGATGAATTATGTGGTAACCATATGCTAGGGGTTCTAGAGAGTTGCTCTATAATCTTTGACCTATCCAGACGTCAGGTATCATTGCCAGATGATGACTTTGACTGGTACTGGAAGTATTCCAATACTATCAACTTAGTATTCGAACTAATAGGGTCATACACTATAGGGGTTTCTACCTGATCTAAAGGCTGATCGATGATTGAGAATGTTTGGCATCACTGGGGGTCAATATGATTGACCATGATCCAAGTGCCGACACTTTGGAGTGTCGACACTTTAAAGTATCGACACTTCCATGTGTTGACACTTGGATGTGACGAAGATTTTTTTTCTACTAATTCGATTAGTGAATTTTGGAGGACTTATTTGCAATATGATTGCAACCTGATGGGTCAAGCCAAATGTGATTTGGCTTAGGATCAAATTGAATTTGATTTTTCATGCTCTCTTTCCTTTAAAAAGATTTAAATTTGAATTTCGAATTCAAATTTCAAATCTTGGTTGAAATTGGTTCCAAGGTTTTTATGGAATGCATTATTTGGGAATGCAGATTTTCTTCCATTTAAGCCTAGAGCTAATTTGGTTTAACCCTTAACCCTCTCTCCCGATCACTCCACCTTCCATATCTTTCTCCCTCTTCACTACCACTATAAATAAATATTATTGTAGGGCCAGCAAATTGATGACTAGCTAGGTTTTTCTAAAAGAGAAAGAAAAGGATTCCTTAGAGTGGGGTTTGAAAGGATTAGGATTTTGGGTGTGAGCCTACCTAGCAATCAATCTAGGGTTTAAAAAGAGAGAGTTGGTTAGAAAGGGTTCCACTTCCACTTCTCCTCATTGTCCTTGAACAAGTTCTTCCCAACGGCTTTAAGAAAGTCTTGCAGGTCCAAGGAAGGAGAAGATTGGCTTCCAGGATCCTGAGGAGCTAGCATTCCAAGGGAGTTGATTAGGATCGAGCCCTTATGCGAACTACCCGTAGAGGCCAGACACTTGTGTGGCTCGATAGCTCTTCATCACCTCCATCAGTGGTTTAAAGGTAACGTACCTTTCTCTTGTTTCATGTGATCATATCTAAAGCATGAAATTGTTACATGCCTTTTCCTTTTATTGCTTATGGTATACTTTGCATGCACTTTTATTATGTTGGATCTTGTTATAGGAGGATTGGTAGATCAACTTAATCGATCTACCAAGTTTTTTGATATTTTTTATTTTAAAATAGTTTTAAAATAGTCTGCCTGTACTACTTCGCTTTCAGTAGATATCTTATGTGATTAAAGATTATGTACGAAATAGAGCCTCTCTATGGAGTTCGATCATGGAAAGATATATTGCTGAAGAGTGTTTGATATTTTGTTCAAGATATCTTCAAGGTATAGAGACCTTATTTAATAGGCCTCAATAGCATAGGGATTTCGTAGACAATGCATAGTTGTATAAGTTTTCTACTGCTAGAAAAGTAATGAAAAAAGGTGAAAGTATTGTATTGGATCATAAATCATATGCACAAGTTTATCGTTATGTGTTACTTCATAGTGAAATAATATCTGACTATCGAAGATTAGCATATTTAACATATTTTAAGTTTAAATATCATATCTTAATTTTTAAACTACATTAATAAATTTAAATTTTATACAGTAAATTTTTAATGTCTCAACGACAAGCTAATCATAGTACTAGACCTAATCCAAGGATTGAGCAGTGATGGTTAGTCGAGTTATTTTCTACCTAGCTTTCAAAATAGGTTTAACATGTATTTAAAGAATATATAGATAGATTTATCATCGAATAACTTGTTAATATTTCTTATTATTTTTTAGGTATCAATAATGATGGAGAGAAATTATTTAGATGAATTAATAGTCCCAGCTCGAGGATCTAACAAAGTTATCTTCAGATATAATAGTTTCATAATCAATGATTTTAAATTTCATAATAAAGATCATGAGAAATTTAGAAAAACACATAATAGTGGTATTATGGTCGAAGTTGATGGAAAGACTTATTATGATGCACTTAAAGATATATATGAGTTAGATTATTACAGAATCTTTAAAGTCATATTATTTAGATATGATTGGGTAGATATAAACTCAACAAGGGATTTGAAAAAAGATGCAAATGGATTTACACTTGTAAATTTTACAAGGTTGATACATACTGATGTCTTATTGAAGGATGATCCATTTATTTTTTCTTCTCAAGCTCGTCAAGTATTTTTTGTACAAGATGCAAAATACAAAGATTGGGCTGCTGTTATTAAAATAAAACCTCAGAACTTATATAATATGGAAAAATAGCTGGAAGATGATGAAGATGATGATACTTATATGCATTCCATGCCATTCAATTTTGTACCAGTTGATGACGTACATACTACAGTATCTTTGGTTAGGATGGAATTTGAAAAAAATACTAATGCTTGATTCTTATTGGTATTAAATTTTGTAATGTATAAAATTTGTGTAATTATTATATTAAATTAATATTTATCTTCACTAATTCTGACTTTGATGTAAATGATAGATTGTGTCATGCTCGCAATGATTTCTTGGTGTGTAGTTCCAACACTCACGGATAGAGGCTGATACTTCTTCTTCGGCACAGCAGGCTGAGGCCAGTACCTCAATACATGATGTTCATGCCGGTCCTTCGTCAGTATCGAACGTTGTGTCCAGTCCTTCGGCACACCAGTCTACTGCAAGTCCATCATCCTCGAAGCATCATGATCCTCCTGTCGATCCAGCAGATGATGAGCTACATATTCAGGGTAATTTATTCTAATATCCTAGGTTAAATAAAATTTTATTATACTTTTTACTATAACTTACTTTTATCTATTTCTATATGGACGGATCTGGGAGGGTTGCATGTAGGCACAGGCCTACAGTTGTACGGGATGTGTGGCAGATGCGCAAGGGTGAGAAGATAGTGATTGAATGCAATGAGCTAGGGTAGCCAATTAAAAAAGCTACCAGCTTATTGAGTTTTCTTAGGGATTGTTGCACGGAGGAATCAGCTTTGTCCACTGAGTTATGCAAAGTGGAATGACATGCTTCTGATATATAAAGTAGAGATTCTACGAGTTGTATAGGTAAAAAGTTGGTATTAAATTATTTGTTATCTTGCATAGTTGATATATTATATTATTTTTATATTCTTACTAATTATTTTCTTTTGTAGTCCAAGTTTGTATTCACTCCATCCTTTCATGATTTTGTACTGAAGTCTCTCAACTGAAAATGGAAAGAATATAAAGCATAGTTGAAGATGAATTACAAGTTGCTAGGTATGATAGAGGAGCAAGTAGTTGGTACTTGTCCTCCTGATGTCCCCCTTTATCAGTGGATGGAGTTGGTTCATTATTGGTTTACCGAGAAGGGACAGGTATAATCTAATTTCCTGATATATCGCGGATGATATATTACGATACATATATGTATCATGGTATATATATGTATCGTGGTATATATATGTATTGCGGTACATATATGTATCATGGTACATATATGTATCATGGACGATGTATCGCAATACATATATGTATTGTGGACGATGTATCGCTATACATATATGTATTATGGTACATATATATGTATCGCGATATATATATGTATCACGGTACATATATATATCGCGAACAATGTATTGCGATATATATATGTATTGCGGTACATATATATGTATCGCAGATGATGTATCGTGATACTTAAATAATTTTTAAATTTGTTTGAATTATTTGCTTAAAATTATAATTTTTCTTATAGACGGATAATCATGAGAGGAAACCCAGTTAGGTGGAGTTTTACCAGATGACTCATACTCATCGTGATGGCACTTTTGTCAAAGATGAGTCGAGGGATATATGTGTAAGTTTTTATTATAATTTATTTTATGCAACGATTTAAATTTGAGTTTGTTAGTCTTTAAGATCTAACTAATTTTTTTAAATTAATACAAGAAAGATCTATCGCTCTTACTGCCGAGCGTGTTGATGATTCTACATTATATATACAGAATAGTCGTATCAAGACTGAGGTGTTTATAGAGTTGATAGGGTCGGAGCGCTACGGTCGAGTTAAGGGTTATGGAGTTGGAGTCACCCCCATTCAGTTATCTGCGATCAGTAAACATACATATGAGGCTACAGAGAGTACTCAGGATGCACGTGTCACAGACTTGAGGAGGAGATAGAGGAGATACGACGGAGCTGTGTCGCTGAACTAGAGGAGATGTGACAAAGCTGCGCCGTTAAGCTAGAGGAGATATGATAGAGCCGTGCCACCGATAGAGCAGCGATGGAAAGCATGAGAGAGCATATTTAGTGATTTACATCTATCATACAGAAGTTTGTTCCATATTAGGTACATATATATGATATTAAATATATATTCTTATATTAAATTAATAATTTATATAATATATTATCATTCATAGTTTCATAAATTAAATATTTTAAATATTTTTTATATAGATTTCTAGAGCATCAGATCTTCATGGATAGGATGACGACCTACCTCTTGCAGATCATTGATCTCGACTTTTTATTATTTTATATCTTGTATTTTTATATATTTTTTAGTTTTGTTAAATAGATATATGTGTAATTAATTTTATTATATTTGATCGTAATAATATTTGTATTTAGATTTATGTTTGGATGTGTGAAGAATGCATGTGATGAGATTGAAATATTTATTATTAATGCATTATACATGTTAAAAAAATTATACAGATTTTTAAGTTTTAAAATAATTATTTTATTTTTTTAAAAAAAAATAAAATTCTCGATGCTTTAAAGCATCAGGAATAACCTTATCTCAGAGTTATTCTCCATGCTTTAAAGCATCGAGAATAACCCTATTCTTGATGCTTTTTAAAAGCATCGGGAATAACCCTATTCTTGATGCTTTTTATAAGTATCGGGAACAACTTTATTCCAGATGCTTTAAAGCATCGAGAATAACCTTATCCCAGAGTTATTCCTGATGCTTTAAAGCATCGGGAGTAACCTATTCTCGATGCTTTTTAAAAGCATCAGGAATAACTTTATTTTTAATGCTTTAAAGTATCGGGAATAGGATTTTTCTTGATGCTTTAAAGCATCGGGAATAGGATTTTTCTCGATGCTTTAAAGCATCGAGAAAAATTCTGATGCTTTTAAAAAGCATCGAAAAAAATATTTTCCACTCCTGCATTTTCGATGCTTGTGCGATACTTTTTAAAGCATCAGGAGGGTTTTTAGTGATGCTTTAAAGCATCAAAAAAGATCTATTTTACCATCAAGAATAACCCTATTTTTGTAGTGTACAGATATCATATTCAAAATAATTATTAATTTATGTAGTGCTCATTAGTGATACTTATGACATAAAATATTTTTTTATTTTTTCCATGATAATATTGTCATAATCATGGTTTACAATTTAACTTCACTGGATTAATGTTTTTTTTTATGGGGATGGGGGAGGGGGGAATTGTATAGAGTTTGAAAGAGTGGAATGTGGGTGAAGTTGTAAGCTATGTTAATATTCTTTTAATCCTTTTAAAAATTTGTATGCTTTTATATTTTTGAAGAGTGTAGTGGATTATGTAGTGTCTTACAAGTAGGATTGACTCTATTATAAATATATTTGTATATGCAAAATTCTTAGGTAGTGTGCCAAGCATAGTAGTTGGATGGACCATCGAGTAATCGACGGAGTGATTTCTATTGAATATGGAGAAGGTGTAAAGTCCTTCTATAATTATGCTTTTGAGAATGCGGCACTCTTACATCAAGGACGGGATCATTATCCTTATAAGAAATGTGGTAACAGAGAAATATTTGATAAGGAAACAATAATTATCCATTTATATAAGAGTGGATTTACACCTAATAATAAGTATTCTTATTACATGGGGCGACGTGGGAGACAATTGCAAGGATTAGAAGTGAGCAGGACGGAGATATAGATAGACTGGTGGACATGGTTATCGATGCAGCTGGTCCTGAATTTACCTGGGATGTGGAGGATGATGTAGAAGCTAGTAGTGGCGATTTTTATCATATGATGAGAGATGCCAATGAATTACTGTAGCCGGAATGTGAAATACATACTATATTATCAGCTGTATCAATGTTGTTGAACTTGAAGACCAAGTTTAATATGATAATCAATTATTATGATAGGATAGTAGCAATAAAAAAAAAATGCTATCAAAGGATGAGAGCTTGTTAGGTGCTTTTATATCTCAAAGAAAATGGCAAAAGAGTTTGCCATGGGATACAATAAGATATATGCATCCATAATAATTGTATGCTTTTTTATAAAGAAGACCAACTGAAAAACTCATGTGATGTATGTGGTCAAAGTTGATTTAAGTTGAGACAAGAGAGTAACAAGAATTAGAAGGATATACCATACAAGATTCTTCGATACCTTTCCTTCACTCCTATATTTCAGAGGCTCTACTTATCGAAGAATACTACTAAGCAAATAAGATGGTACAAAGAAAGGATTCGTATGTACTTCGATATGATGAGTCATCCATCGGATAGTGAGGTATAAAAGAAATTTAATGTTTGCTACCCTTTATTTATCAAAGAATCATGCAATATCTGATTGGGTCTATCTATAGATGGATTTACACCACTCAATCATGCAGTGGCTCCTAATTTATATTGGCTAGTCTTTATTACTCCATACAATCTACCATCTGGGATGTGTATGAAATAATATAATATCTTTCTTATATTTGTTATTCATAGACCACGACACCCTGATAGAAGTATTGATATATATTTAAGGCCTCTTATTGATGAGCTAAATTTCTTATGGTCCAATGGCACACATACTTTTGATACATTGAAGAAATATAATTTTATAATGAAGGCTCGAATGTTGTGGACCATTAGCAATTTTTCTATTTATGGGATACTGTTAGGATAGAGCACTCGTGGAAAGCTAGTATATCCCTATTGCATAGAGAATACAAAATTATTTCACCTTAAGCCTGGTCATAAGCTCTGATTCGATTATCATCATCAATTTTTTCTCGAGTATCATCATTTTCAAAAGCAGTGGGACAGTTTCAAGAGGAAAAGATAGAGAAGAATCATATACCCCCATGACTCAGTGGTATGGAAATGTTTCAAAGGATATCCCAACTGGACGAAGTCCAATTTGACAAACAAAAATCTCAGGGATTCAGTAGAACTCATAATTGATGAAGTATAGCATCTTCTGGGAATTACCATACCGGTCCACCAATTTAATCTATCATAACCTTGATGTATGTATATTGAGAAGAATGTATTCAATAATATTTTCTATATTATTATGAATATCAAGGACAAGATGAAGAACAATCTTAAGGTTCGAGTAGATATAAAGAACATATGCAAAATCTTTTATTAGAGCTGGTTGAGGTGGTACCAAAAAATTTCTGAAGCCGAAAGCATTTTATACATTAACGAATGAGTAGTTGAAGGATGTATATGAATGGAGTAAAAATCTTAATTTCTTAGATAGTTATACAAGTAATCTAGCTCAGTGCATCTATATATATCAAATTAAGATTGCAGATTGTATAAGCTAAAGAGCCATAACTGTAATATTTTCATGCAACAATTACTTCCATTGGCTTAGCATGATCTCCTTTCTAATCCCATATGGAGTTCTTTGACCGAGCTTACTCTTTTCTTCAAACATATTTATGCCATTAACTATTTGCTGACCACATCTCCAGTCTTGAGAATAGTAATATAGAGACCATATGCAGGTTGGAGAAGATATTCCCTCCTAGCTTCTTCGATCTATGAAAAATCTTGTGATTTATCTAGCATATGAAGCTAAGATGGGGAGACTACTGCAATATAGGTGGATGTGTTCATTTGAAAGATTCATGCACAGTCTCAAGAAAAAAGTAAAAAATAAAGTTAGAGTTGAATGTTCTATTATGGAGGCTTAAATAATAGAAAAAATTTTAAGTTTCAATCAACACAACTTTAATCCTAATATACAGGCAAAGCTAACTGAAGTGGATCGAAATGATGATGGTGATAGTCAGGGATCAAAGCAGGAGATCTTAATAATTGCCTATCTTGCTTTTGATATGGGCACGAGATTCGCCGGGTATTAATTGATAATAAAATTCAATAGGTAGAGACATGTTTTACTAAACTACAAGAAGGTAATCCATATATATATAAGTAATGTAACCAACATAATCCCAACTCTTCAATCACTTTTACAGTATAAGTTTTTTAAGCTTATATAGGCAATATGATGAGATGCTATGATGGGATAACCTAAGAAAAGTGAGGAAGAAATTTCTACTAAGCATCATAGAACTTTGCATATTTGTTTCACCAATTGGTAAGCATACATTATCATTTCATATATTTTAAATTTTTTTAATTTATTTATTTTATAAATTGCAGGTCATGTAAGGGGACGAATATATATCTAAGAAGCTAAGACTATTAGGTTATGGGCCAATAAAATACATGATATATTATAATGGTTGTAATGTAAATAGTTTTAAATTTCACATCCAACAATATGGATATCATAAGAGCATAATGAATAGTAGTACGTATATAAAGGATATCTAAAAGGAAGAATTGGAAAGTGATTACTTTGGAATCTTCGAAGAAGTATTGAAGTTGACTTACTTCGAAGGTAATAGTGTTATTCTATTTAAGTGCCAATGGTTTGATAACAATAATTATATGAAGGTTGATCCATGGCATGGACTTATTGAAATCAAACATGGATTAAAAGCATATGTCAATGAGCCTTTTGTGTAGCCCAACAAGATATTCTAGTATACTATACTCCTTTTCTATCAAGGAAGAGAGGAAAGAAAGATTGGTGGACTATATATAAAATTAAGTCTTAACATGTTCATTGTGAGTTCGAAGAAGAAGAAAAGCTTTATTTATCATAATGCTTTCAAGAGGATGAAATATTAGAAGTTCATCATCCTTTAATAGATAAAGAGTAGTATGCTCCAATAATTTTTCTATAGGATGGCCAATATGAGGAGATAGATCATAGTGAGTTTATTTTAGAAGGCAATCCTATCTAAGAAGGCGAAAAAGAGGAAGAAAATGAAGAGGTGGAAGAAGAGAAAGAAGTGGAAGAAGAAGAAGAATCAGAAAAAGAATCCGAAGGATACAAAATATCTAAAGTGGCGATAAGTAGTGATAGGTATATCAAACTTTCAAGAAGCAAGGAGTTGACCCCTGCACTGACACCAAGCTCAAGGATAGCATAATTTTTAATTATTTGTTTTGCATCATTTTAATCTTGCATTGCCATCAATAATTATATAATTAATCTGTAAATCTATTTATTTTTATTTTTAAAGATTAAAGATCATGTCTTCTAAAGGAATGAGCCATGATAGTCGAGGAGAGAGCTCTCATACGTACGGCCAGCATATTTGGTTCTATGACCCTACACCATGTGTAAACTGTAATACTTTAGATATTTTCTTTTATGTTATTTTATCTAATATTATCTAATATAATATTCTTTGTGATATTTTGATACTCTCAGGTTTGGATGATGTGGGATCACCATTGATCCCACAGTCATATGAAACAGTAATCGGCTCTCAGCCTCAATGCCATGGTAAAGGACCCACATGGCTCACGACATCTCTAAACCTATCAGAGGATAGAGAGCTTGTCCACATTCAGAGCTACTCATAAGTACATGATCTTTAATAAATATCTTTAAAATCTAGCTATTTTAAAATCAATATTTATTATTCAAAATCAATTTTGCAGTACATTTGGGGAGTTTGGGGTTATCCCGCATTGTTACAGGATTATCCGATGATTGTTGCTGGGATCGATGAACGAGTTCTCCAATTGGCCATTGGAGGCTCGTGATGCAGCCTAGGAGATGTTTCTAGTAAGTGAAAGGTGTTTAATTTTTAAATTCATGATATATTTGTGTTCTAGTTATTAATATATGCTTGCTTTTAATTGCAAGAGTACTACCGATTCAAGACTCTTCAGGATGAGAAGACTGGCCATCGGACCTTTGAGGAGGTGGGCACACATAAACTCTGAGATGGGCTATACAACCTCAGGCAATTCATCATAGAGTTCTCTAGTTTTGAGTCACCATCAAACTGGAAGTCTTTCATAGATCACTAAATGCAGGAGAACATATGACCAGTGAACCAGTGAAGACGACTCTGGTAAATGGCAAAGGGCATGATAGATTGGGCTATTCGGCAGGATTTGATCAAGCAAACCAATGGCTCTATTGGCAAACATGTTATAATAGATAGATTGATGAATGTTGTTTCTGAAATTCATTAAGCACCGGTAAAAGAGCTAGAGATGATGTTGGAGTAAGCAGTGTAGGTGGTTCTCCAGGAGACGATACCTGTAAAAAAGCTCCATCGATGGTGGCCTTGGTAATGGCACTCCAATGCTCAAATCAGTATCTACACCAATAGTGTGAGGGGTGTGAGTGGGAGAACTTGCATACCTTAGAAAACTTGCATGGGGTCCCTTTTATAAATGGAGTGCCAAGGCACTTCGGGTTAGACCAAGATCCTGTCGGATTTGGTGAAAGGTGGTAGGACCTTCCATGCATCGCTTGGGACTTTCTTGTTGGCAGAGGTTCTTGTCTTCTTAAATATATCCTTGTTGCTAGTCTAAGATAAGCCACCATTCATTCAATGGTGGGGGTTATGGGGTGTTTTGGCATGTCCATTGCTCTTGCTTAGATCCTGCAATGATTTGATCAGGATGTGATGAATAGCCCTACTACGTGACATAAGTGGCGGTGATGAGCATTAGACTATTACATTTTGGGGCCTTAAAGTAGATGTATTGCTAAGGCCATGCTAGCTAGAGCATTCTTGGTGTGGCTTGATCGCTGTTGTAGGTGATCAAAAATAAAACCTACTCACTACTATAGCTAGCAATGAGTCGGGATCGTATTCTTAGGAATCAAGAACAATTATTTCATGGAAAAGAGAAAAAAAAAGTTATTTGTAGATGATTCGATTGAGAGAATTAGTTATTAAAAGATAAGAACTAATTAATTAATTAAATCATGTTAGCAAGAGAATTAACCTAGAAATTCGAATCTACCATGAAAATAGGTTTTATCTTCTTTTCTTTATATTGTAATATCAATAATTCTTATAAATTCAGCGTTAGACTAATTTATCTCTTATTAGGTATGAGCCATATCCGGAGATCATGACACGTCCGCTAGAGTATAAACTATCTAATTGATTTGTAAGATTAGGGATCTAATTTATCATACTACGATCTACCTCTCTTAGGCACATACATATTCGGAGATCATGGTACGTTGATAGAGGGTATAGGCCATGTATGCTAGATCAAATCACCAATCAGAAAAATAACTCAAAAGATAGAGAAAGAAAAACATGAGTTTTATTGCATAAAAATTAAGTACAAAAAAAGAGATAGAATCCGGTTATAGGCTTCATATTCATCCCAGGTTGAAGGAGTCTAGTCGCGCATCGCTGTCGCCAACATCTCCTCCATCATTCTCTTCTTTTCTAAGCCTAAATATAATGATCTAAAGAAAAATAAATTTAATTAATACAAAATTTGCTGAAGAACTGATGCCTAGATTACTGCCTGGGATCCTTCTTTTGTAGAGCTCACTAAGGCTTTCTTCCAATCAAATTTGGAGTCAATTAGGCTCAAGATTGGCCAGATATCATGCAGGGAATCCACAACCATCCATTCCACATCACAAGCTTCAAATCATGCTAGAATTTGTGCGAAATAGTCTCCTTCCTTCTTGGGCAAATAGAGTCCGATTCGGACTCCTTCAAACCCTGGATCCTGCCTCCTCCAACTAGGATTTGGATTCCTCTTTTCTGATGCCGGTGGAGTGGATAGTGGCGACAGAAAGCAGCGAACGACAGCGAAAACCTATGGATGGTGGTGGAAAGTGGTGGACAATGGTGGAAAGCGACGGTGGCAGGCGATTAAGGATGGCTAGTAATAGGTGAAAGACTGTGAGATGATCATGACAGGGCTGACGGTTATGGGCAGAGCAAGGATGATTAGTGGCAGACAGATGCCGGCGGACAAGGGGGAAGGTGGCGATGCCCGGTGGCGGGCGGATGGCAGTGGACAAGGGGCACGGTGGTGTCCAAACAAAAAAGAGGAAAAGCCATGAAGAATGGTGCTTGGGTGCTTCACCGAGTTTTGATTCTCCTCTACAATCAAAGGTATTAGTAGTGGAAGAGGTACAAAAGGAGGTGAATGGTAATAAGGAACAAGCTATCACTATGTCGGTCAAATTGAGGACAATAATCGCCAAAGTGTGAAAGCCAGTTAGCACTGTATCAGGAGCATCTCAAGCTATGGATTAGAGAAATAGGATAAACAACTATAGCTATCTACAAAGGAAAAGGATGATTAAACTACTCAATCAGGTACTAACTTACAAACTTATTAAACGTTGGTACATCAGCTTCATCTTAGCTTGACTCAAGCATAGGCTTCATGCCCTTTTGCTTTAATAAATGAGGGCTCTGCTGTTGCTAGCACTCTTATTAAATTGGTTGGGATGCCATTGAAGGATGGGGCAGAAGCTAAGGGGCTCGACACCAATTAGCCACTGTCTCAATGAATATTATTGCATGGAATTATAGGGGGTGCTTAATCTCTCTTTTCTAACTATGCTAAGTCTAAGATAAGAAAGTATAATCATGATATTTGTTATTTTTTTAAGACTAGACTATCCACTCAAGTTTTGCCTAGAATCCTTTGATTTATGGGACCTTCTTGGGATGTTTATATGATTCCTTCTATTGGTCTTTCTAGGGGCATTATGGTTACTTGAAAAAAATCCTTGGGCTCAATTAACTTTATTTATATTGATAGACAAGTAGTTTGTAAGGTTATTTCTCTAAATAATCAGCCTTCTTACATTTTGGGAGCTATATATGCTAGTATGGATGGCATAGAATGGTAAAGTTTGTGGTCTACTATTTCCTCTATCATGACTATGAATGTACCTTCCTTATTGGTTGGTAACTTTAACTATATTCTGGATGCCAAAGATAAGAAAGGAGGCAACTCCTTCAAACTTAATAGGGAGGTATGGGAGTTTAGAGACGGTGTCCAGAATATAGGTTTGGTTGATTTGGATTACCAAGGGCCTTCTTATACCTCGTGCAATAATCGACTGGGGCTAGCTTGTGTTTGGGAAAGAATTGATCGGACTTTTGTTTCTGCCCCATTACTTGATTTTTAATCTAAAGCTACAATAACACATCTTACTTGGTTTGCTTCATATCACTATCCCTTACTTGTGCATCTTTCTAATGCACTACAAGAAATAGGGCTATTTCCAAGAGATTTTTCGAGGGAAAAAGAAAAAAATCCATTAAAAATTTATATTTCCGATGGATTTTCGATGAAAACATGGTCGTCGAAAAAACCATCCTTGAAAAATTTTTTCGAGGGATTTTTTGAGGGAATTTATTTTTTGAGGGAATTTTTGATGGAATTTTTTTCTTGGAAATTTCTGATAGATTCTCCGAGAGATTCTCCGAGGGATTTTTCGAGGGAATATTACCGGGCGATTTTTCGAGGAAACATCTCCGAGGGATTTTTCGAGGGAACAATGTCAAGGGATTTTTCAAGAAAACATCTCCGAGAAATTTTTAGAGGGATTTTTCAAGGGAATATTACCGGGAGATTTTTCTAGAGAACAACTCCGAGGGATTTTCTGAGAGAAATCTCCGAGGGATTTTTTGAGGGATGTTTTAAAGAAACATCTCTGAGGGATTTTTCTGATTGAACATCGCCGAGGGATTTTCCAAGGGAACAGCTCCGAGGGATTTTTCGAGGAATAATTTCTGAGGGATTTTTCGAGAGATTTTTCAAGAAATAATTTTCTAGAGATTTTTCGAGGAATTTTTCGAGGAAACATCTCCGAGGGATTTTCCAAGAGATTTTTCAAGGAATAATTTTCGAGGGATTTTCCGAGTGATTTTTCGAGGAATAATTTCCAAGAGATTTTCTAAGAGAACATCTCCGAGGAATATTTCGAGGAATTTTTCTAGGAATAATTTCTGAGGGATTTTTCGAGATACCCAAACTTTCATGTATGAAGCCAAGTTTTCAAGATGCTGCTTGAGTTCCAGCAAAAGCTACCTTGCAAGGTCGCATTGATTGATTGAAAGGTCAGCAAGAGTGATTTTTAAGGAGGGTCATACTAGCTAGCATTGGATTCTATAAATTAGTACACCTTTTAAGGCAAGACAAAAAATCAATTCCTCTGAAAATCAAAGAAAATAGGTTACTTCTCTAAAATATATATATATTTTGCAATTATGTCTGTAACATCAATCATCTGAAGTTTTGTCCAGCCCATTGACAAGACTGTCAAGATTTCTGAAAAACCATGATCTATTAACAGAATATTGAATAAAAACATTTCACATTATCCGTGTTAAATGGAATGATAAAATACTAGACCAACGTGAGTCAACTATTGTAGTATTCAACACAACAACAACCATGCTTCATGAAGAATAGCATTTAGCATCATCCAATGTGTCTATAATCACCTTAACAAAAATACAGTATGCATTATGATATCCAGAGAGTGACTTGAGAAATTGTCACTTTGTAGCCATTTTCAGCAGCACATGAAAAATGTTATTTAGATCCATCATGTTTGCATCATATCTGAATAGCCAAAAGAGAACATGCTCAATAAGAAAAAGTTATTTATATTCAAGATAGAATACTCAATGCGTGAACAGATATGCATACTACCTTACCAATCATTTGGCTGAAGCATTTCGCTACAATGTAGGAATCCAACTGCTAGATGAACCAAAGTTGCTTCCCAAACCCTGACCGTGATTGTATGAAGTTCTTGCTTCTGTTTAAAAAATTAAACCCCAATCAGCATCCTAGCATAGCCAAAGAAACCTCAAAGAATTGAAGGAATTGTTAAACTTTGATGTCACAAGACAAGCATATGCCAAACAAGGTATAAGGCTTACTACAAGAAGTTGGCGATTAATTGGTAACAGAAGTTTCTTAGAAGGAACATAATAACATCACCAAGAAAAAGATTCAGAATGAGGTCTGTTTACATATGAAATAAATCCCCCCTTGATTATGTCCTATATATGGTGCATTATGATGGGAAAGGTAGTTACAGTAGTGAACACAGAGAATCCAATTGTGATGCAATTTTGCAATTAAGAAAATATATATATGGACACAAAACTACCAGATCAAGACCAAAAACAATAAACATGTTCAAAGATATTTACAACAGGTCATGGATGGAAATCTGACATTTCATAAGAATGGCAGTAGATATGATATATAAACAAACACATACAAATCCACATGGCTTTAATTTACCTGAATATCTTGAAGTGTTGGGGCAACATTTATTAATACTAGCTTGCTTGCTTCAAAAATAGCAGTCCTCAATCCATGGCTGCCAGTGAAAACAGATATCAGTACTACAGTAGCTCCAAGCTGTGATAGTGGGAAAAGAATCCTAACCTTGAAAATAGCCCAGGAATTCCTGGGATGGAACCTCTATAGAAACCCTGAAGCCCAATTTGAGAAAGTTTTGATACAAGTTCTGGGAATGAAAGAGTTGATGCTTATACACGTACCTAATAAAACACAAATCCGTTACAATGGGAACAGCTAACCAATAAAATTATCCATATTAAAGTGAAATGAAGCAATACACCACCAGAACAGCACCAGCGTATATTCAAAAGTTACAATCCCTTTTCTACTTAATACTGTGTGGTAGAAATTTCTGCTAATTCTTTTATTTTTTTCCTGCTCATGAAAGGGAACTTGAATTTTGATGAAGCTTTATTTATCATGAAAACAATATTTCAACATGTAAGTTCAACGGGCTTTTCTTTCTTGTATTATAAGGTGATAAAATGGGGCACAGACTAAAGAAAACACTATTTTCTTCCACCAATTAGATAAATCATGTGAGTAGCATTGCTCTGATAATCAGCATCGAATGATTTTTTTGCATTGAGCACATGCGAGTAAAGAAATTAAAATAATAATAATAATATGTAAGGCCTTTCAAGTTTTCCTGCATACTATATTATTATTGTACTCCTGCACTTTATACTTTCAGAACTTCACAAATGAAAAAAAAAACATTCTTTATTCACGTACGCATGTAGGTGAAAACCATGCATATGCAGCATCCAAACGAAAAGCCTTCTCTTGAAGTGCACTCACATCATATTAATGAGGCTTGCATATTAAGGGTGTGTTGGTGTGATTTGCATCCTATGTAGACAGTTTTCATCCATGTATTTGTAGTTTTAGCCCAATGAAAAAATTAAAATTGTTGTACTTGATTTTCCATAGAAACAAAATATGGGTTTTTCAGCATGGTTCAGAATTAGGGACAAGAACATTGCTTGCGTCCTTTTCTGGACACACACACACAACACACAAAAAAGGAAAGAAAGAAAACCAAAAAAAAAAACAGGAAAAAAGTTACTGTTTCTCCTTTCTTCAATATAACTAGAGATTCAAGGTAAAATAAATCTGTGGAATTCTATCCTTCCTTGGATAAGATAAGTAGGGTAACATCGCATGTAAACTCAAACTTGCCTTCAGATAATGCTCATTGGGAATGAAGGAACAGCACCGTTGACAGAATAATGATATCACCATAATGCTTCCGTGCTATGTGATAAACACATCAACACATTCGATATATTCTGCTGCTATCTATAATACCAAAAAAGCACCTTGCATCATAACCATAAAAAATAAAAAAAATGTGAAACTCAAGTTCAACACCTCCATATCGGTCATTTAGATCAAATGATTATGCAATGTGTTTTTCACCAAGACATGGATCATTTCATTTAGTCATTAAGATCACCCAAATAATAAAAAGTTCTGTCATGTACATGCATGTTGGTTGGTTGAGAGAGCACCTTAATTGTATCAATGGGATGCATCACAGAAGTAGAAAGTGCACAAGCAAGACCTCCTGCCAGAGCAGACTTTTAGAACATTTTCAGTAGATAGATCCGCAGGTGGAGATGTAACAGATAATAATAAGGTTCTGATTCCAGCATGTGCATAAATATAACATTTATACCAATAGTAATGGAAGGATGGATGTGTGCACCAATAATTATAATAAGAAATGAAACCAAGCAAATCCTCAACTTGAGAATTTCTGTAAAACATATAATAACATAAAAATATTCCCATAGATATCTAAAAAGATCAATATGTGATACATTTTGTCCAAAAAATTAAGAAGCTACAAAGGGCAAAAGGAAGTAACTAGGAATGCACATTCTGTCAATAGAGTATTTTTGCATATAAGCATTTAGTTTCTGATTTATTGCAGCTTTTTATCATACTTCTTGCAAAACCACCGCCAAATTTAATTTCAATCCAGTAAGTATCTTTTATGCTTCCAACATGAAGCAAACCTACAAATTCCTACATGTTAGTGACCACAAAGCAAACAGCTAATAACAGGTTCACAAGCATTTTTCTAAGCCTTCCAGGGAAACCGTCCACTATAAAGCCTTTCATGCACAAAGAACAAAAGAAAAGCCACAAATCATCTGGGTGAATGAGAATCAACGACCCAGGTAAACAGTAAAAGGATAAGATCCTTACAGGCATCATATACAACATGTCAATTTCACAAATAAATAGATTCACCATCTATAAAGGTACAAAGAAGAAGATATGATTGCAACATATTCACTAATTTGCACAAAAGATCGAGGAATATCTTCTATTTCCGTTTATCTTGATCTCTCACTAAATGTCACATTTAGATTTTAGATTCAAAAGAACACAAAAAGTTACCGGTAATGGCAATATGTCATCGGTTAGAACCATGATAAATGTACAAACTCAGGAACATACAACAGTTGATTAGAAAAGGAGAGCAAATGGTTAATATACTCATCCACATCCATGTCATGTAAGGTACAAAATTACAAATATGTGGATTTTCAGTTTAAAAGATATTTGCAGCATTCAGAAGGGAAGCATAACAAAGATTCTCTTGAGATAAAAGGGAATATTTGTAGATTTCTTGGGCCATCAAACTCCTATGCACTCCGGGGATCATCATCTTGTAGCTTTAAGATAATTAATTGAAGGGTTTAGCATATGAATTAGATTGGTACTGAACCTCTCTTGGAAAAAGAACCATAGATAACCGATGTTTAGTACACAACAGCAACAATTTCCAGTTTTTGTAAATGATTATCAAATTGCAAACTTCAGAAATCCAAGGAAACAGCAGGAAAACTAACTATTTGTTTAGTGGATCTCATGATTTACAATACTATTAATGAATCAAGTTTTCTTTTATGTAGAAATCCAGTAAAGGGATCTACGTAACTATCAAGAATTTTGGGTGACCCAAATTTTTCACCGGGCAGTGTATTCAGAGAGAAGATTTAGAAGGGCCAGTAATTGTCAGTTGAGAAGAAATGAGTCTAAAATGAAGGCAGATAAACACAAAATAAGGAGTTTAGTAACAGCATTGAATGTGTGCTCATTAGTACCCTTTTCCATTGAAATTTAATGGTAATTTAAGCAAAAATTCAACGTGTCGATTGAGGAGATCGATATACCTTTTCCATGTTTGTTGCTGTACTTTATTCTCAGACCATCACATTTTTTTTGCTTCAATAAGTTTATCATAGTAACCCTGGAAAATGACGTAAATACCAAAACATCAACACTTTCTGAAATATCTTAATTTGCATTATGCAAAACAAAAAAAAACAGGAGAGCAATAAGTGTTATTCCTTAATATGCAAGAACTCGAATTTGCCAAATGTTGAAGGTAAATTTTACATTAATGATGTTATACATGACCTTAGTAACAAAGTGCAACCAAATGGTACTTTCTAATTTTAAATGGTATAATTTAGTAACAAAAACCTCAATTTTTTTCAGCAAAACAAAAGCAAAGGCATTGAGCAATAAGTGGGGGGTGAAAAAACAGCAACTAAAATTGTTTCTAATAAGTAGCTGCCATGCCTCTAAGTGGGACGAGTGGTGTTCACAGAATGCTCTAATTCATCATAGCTTTCAAAAAGAAACAGAATTTCCAATCAACTTAGGACAGTTGAAGTCTGTCTAAAGTAAGAACCTTAGAACTTATGGATTTTGGTGCTCATAGAACAAAAACTGAAAAGACCAGTATTGGGATTCAAAATACACCTGCTTGAACCAAATGGAAGTGCACATAGAATACCCATGATAAAGACAATAAGCCACATATGTCTCTTCACCATAATGAGATATAATAGTAAAAGAGATTGGATAAAAAGCATCTAATTATGCCTTAATCTTCTTCACCTAGCATTCTAGCCTTCCAGTAGAGCAAAGATTAGAAATCTAAAGCAGGAATAGGAATGGAAACAGAAACATGCACTGCAGTTATACCAAAACAGAAACTGCAATTCTTGCAAATGAGCTGATACAAATCAAATAAGTGTTTGAAACTTCATAATGCAAAATATAGCAGCTGCAAAAAGTTGTAGGAGAACAAGTTGTCCAAGATAAGGCTCACAAAGTCCAAAGGAAACAAGAATTTGTTAAGGGCAGCTTCTTAGAGAAAATTTTCAGGAATCAAGGTTTTCTCTGACCCATACTTTGTAAGACCATCAAGGATTATGACATGACTTCAAGAAGAAGATTAATAATCACCCGACAGTCACATTTTTGTTATGCTGTCCTCAACTTATATCTTTCGCACCACTATGGTTTCTGGGCTAAGCATGACTGACCAAGAAAAGACAAGCACTATTGCTTTCCTTGCTGTTTATTGAAAGAAGGTAAGAAAGTGGACAAGGCGAACTCTACTTACTTTATTACTAGGAAGAATGAAATGCATTTTTTCAGAAAACATGGTAAAGTTAATGACACTTGTATGGTGAACAAGGCAGTTACTTCCATTCACATTCTTTCTCATTGAAGCTGGAGCATATGAGCAAGGAAGAGGCACTGCAGTATGTAAACTAATGTGACTATTCTCTTCATCTAAGCTAAACTGACAGGACAGTTTCAGAAATTATCTCAGAAAGGACAAGCAATAATGAAACCTATATGAAGACTAGTTATTCAAGTTACTTGAAGTAATATCCAGGTTTTCGTTGAAGCTAATAGATTTCCTTGCTCAAGAAGAGATGTAAATAATGGACTACATTAAAATTTAAGAAGAGATAATCATTAGCAGTATTATGCTTACCTTCGATATAATGCCACTAGCCCATCTTACTTGAATACATTCAACCGTGTAACCTATGACATTGCCTATATATGATAGATAACCTTGAAAATCTTCATCATGAGTTTCATCAATGTGCTTCTTTTGAAAAGCATCTTTTCCTAGAAGTGAATTGTTTAGTATTTGCTCATGTACATTATGCAGTTGTCTCTGCCCAAAACCATGGACCTCAAGGTTATTTTCCTTGTCCTCAAAATTTGGAACATGTCTAAACACAATGTCACCAATGCAATAAGAAAAGTCAGGATTTTCAACCAGCTCATAAGCACTAACCATCTCCGCACTAGATGCACCACCAAAATCAACAGCCTGCTTAACCTCAGGGGCTATCCATTTTACATTCACTGTCCGTTCACGTGCATCCACACTTTTCACAATCCCCAGGCGTTGAAGCCTCGGTACATGCACATCCTCTAATGTGACCTTCTCCAACACAAGCTGCTCTGGCCAAAAATCATGATCACTAAGATTATTCACCGGGAATAAGGTCTGTGGGTCTACACCAACTGAGTAATCACCATTTTTTAGTATTACCTTTTACCAGAATGGTTTTTATTGAAACTGGTTACCTTCTAATAACACTAAGAAATTAGCCACCTAAAATGAAAATATTCGATATAACAAAGAAAGAAGACAGATATGCACATTTCAGAGAGAACACACACACGCACACACAGAGAGAGAGAGAGAGTAGCATAGTAGTTCTTATATGTATAACTTAAAATTGTAAATTGATGACAGAAATGATGAGAGATAGGGCATTTTCCTGTGTATGTATAACATGGAATATGCACCAATTCTGTAAAGCTTCCTATGTAAAGGGCATATGTATGCACACCCATAACATATGTTATGTATCTGTTTCTGGAGAATACCAGATTTAACAAGAGAAACCATCTTTTTACACCTCGGTTTCATTGTTCTGTTTCTTTACCACTCCTTTTTCTTAATATCCTGCAGTAGCCATTACTCCTGATTTCAGCATATAATTGTATAGAAAAACAACTAATTCAAAATCCCCAATTCTTCAGCCTACTCAACCATATTTCACTCTTTTCCTTGAGAAGTCTATCTTTGTAGTCCACCTGTTTTCTTCTGATAACTAGCATACAAGTAAGGCCTTTGATTATCTCAAACTAAGACCTGCCTTTTCTAAGATGTTATCATTTCTTGATTCAAAAGATAATTAGAATTTCCACCCTAACTATTTCCTAAACCCTATGTGCGATTGATTGATCTGGTAATCTAATGCAAAAACACAATGCTGCCAGATATTGATCCTTCACTGTGATCTTGGAAAATAAAAAGACCATGTCATTTCCAATCCAAGCTCCCCATCATCACCTAACCTAGCATGCTAACCAAAGATTTAAATTCTGCCAGTTGGGTATGGTAACATTGGTATGATACAGTTCAGATGGAAACAGGGGACCAGTATGGGTGCAGAATGCCAGTTCTCACTTGACTTGAATATACCGGCTGTACTTGTCCATACTAAGAATTGGTATGTATTGGGAATCGATATGTGCTGAGATTTGATACCTCCTTGATGCATTTTATTCTTGTTGATACTGACTGTTACGTTTGCTCCGGTAAAACCCTCCCACAAAACCCAGCCATGACCCATGCGCGACGCGCGGCGCGGGCAGGCGTTCGGCCCAGCCCAGCGCAGAAGCGCGCGCAGGCGTGCGCGTGGGCTCGGCCCGGCCGCTTGCAGCACCCCCCTTGGGGTGTTTTCCGGGTTTCCCGTGCAGTTTCTCCTTGGTTTCTCGCAATGTACGGATGGTGTACGCGCGGTCCACACGATTTCTCACATTCTGGACCGTCCGATCGGTCGATCGGATGGCTGAGATTAATCCGAGCTTGATTAGGCTTGATCTGAGGGTATCTTGCATGGATTTTGGCGCGATCTGAGCCTTTGTTCTTTGATCTGACGACTTGAGAGTGTTTTGGACTTTCTGGACTCATTTAAGGTCTGTTTTGGACGCTGTTTCAGATGGTTATTTAACCACAGAGAGCCTGCGGTCTTTGATACACACACAGAGAGAGACAGAGAGAGAGAAAAAATTCAGAGAGATTTCTTCTTCGATCCAGGTACCAAGAAAAGCTAGAGGCATGGTATTTGGGATTTTTCTCGTGCTTCTTTTATCCTCTTTTGTTTATTTATTATCTCTTTGTTTTTAATCTGGCATTTGTTATCTGGATATTTGTATACCTTTTGTATCCAGATTTGGATAAGATTATAGTGGATTACTCCTTTTCTCTTGGTTGACATAGGCAATATTTTGCCGAACCACGTAAATCTCGTCTTCTTTTGATTTGATATTTGCCTGTATTGTGATTGGTTAATTGCCTAAGTGAGTAAATAGAAATTATTTGGAAGCCTAAACTAGTTTAATCCGCTGCGCACATCCCAATAATTGGTATCAGAGTACTAGGATGGCATCTAACGGGCAACGAAGTTCTTCTCCGGCTCCTGAGGCAGTTATTTTTCATTCCACTATCTCTAGGCATGAGGTAGCGATATTTGATGGCACAGGTGATTTTGCACTATGGAAGGTGAGATGAGATATCTGTTGGTAAAGGAGGGCGTTGCAATAGCTCTCAAAGGAATGGATGCAATTCCAGGTGATACAGAGGTTGCAAAAGAGGAGATGAATGAGAGAGCACTTGGAACTCTGTTTTCGGGATTGAGTGATAAAGTCCTCCGCAATGTAGTGAAACTTGATACAGCTAAAGGTGTATAGAAAAATTGGATACTTTGTATATGGTAAAATCTCTCATTAATAGACTGTATTTGAGGGGCAAGCTTCACACATTTCATATGGCGGAAGGGATCTCACTCAAGGATCACTTGGATGATTATAATAAGCTCCTGCTTGATTTGGCAATATTGGTGTTAATGTTGATGAGGAAGACAAGGCTTTGATCCTGATTTATTCTTTGCCTAAGTCCTATGAAAATATTACTACTACCATGCTCTATGGAAGAGAGATTATAAGTCTCAATGAGGTTGAAGCCACTTTGTTGTCCAATGAGCTTAGGTTGAAAGTACAATTGGAGCATCATGCTCCAAATCCGGTACAAGGACTTACTGTTAGAGGTAGAGATGAGCAAAGAACAGTTGGACAAGGTAGAAATAAGTCCAAGACTAGATCAAAGTCTAGGTCTAAAAGACCTGGTGTTTGTCATTACTGCAAGAAGCCAGGCCACTGGAAAAATGAGTGTAGACTTCTACAGTCCAAGAAAGAGAAGGAACAAAAAAATAAAAGAACAATCTCAGATTCGGCATCAGTAGCAGTTCTTCTACAGATCATAGCAGTGTTGCACATGATGTAATATTTAAAGCTGCATGTAGTATCAGTCAGCCTGATACCTGGATCGTGGACTCTGGAGCATCTTTTCACATGACACCACATAAAGAATGGTTCATTTCTTTTAGATCCTATGATGGAGGCTCTGTTCTTCTTGGGGATGACGCCATCTGTAAAGTGGAAGGAATTGGTACAATTCAGATCAAATCTCATGCAAATACTGTGATGACTTTGGATGATGTCAGATATGTTCCCCAATTAAAAGAAATCTTCTCTCGGTAAATGCTCTTGATATTGCAGGTTTTGAGGGCAGATGAGGTAGATGATCTATTACAATTAGTAAAGGTGCATTGACTTTGTTAAGAGGTAAATTGAGTGGCACACTTTATTATTTGGATGGCACTATAGTGGTTGGTGATGCTTCTTCAGTACATTCCTCTATTGTTCAACTGATACAGTTATGGCATTAAAGATTGGGCCACATGTCAGATAAAGGTTTATAGGAGCTGAGCAGACGTGGTCTGCTAGGAGGTCAGAAAGTTGGTGCACTTGGATTCTGTGAGCATTGCATATTTGGAAAACAACACAGAGTCAGCTTTACTACAAGCGTGCACAGGACAGCATGTATATTGGATTACATACATTCTGACCTATGGGGACCTACCCCAGTTACATCCAAGGGTGGATCTAGGTATTTGCTCTCTTTGATTGATGACTATTCCCGTAAAGTCTGGATTTATACTATCAAAAATAAAAGTGATGTGTTTCACACTTTTAAAGGGTTGAAGGCTATGGTCGAGAGGCAAACTGAGAGGAAGGTGAAAACCTTCCAGACTGACAATGGATTGGAAGTCTATTCTATAGAGTTTAATGACTTTTGCAAAATAGAGGGCATTGTTAGGCTTAGGACCACAGTGTATACTCCTCAGCAAAATGGTGTTGCGGAATGCATGAATCGCACACTATTGGAAAGAGTCAGATCTATGCTGTCAAGTTCTGGATTGAGTAGAGACTTCTGGGGAGGCTGCACATACAGCCTACTTTATTATAAATCATTCTCCAGCATCTATTTTGAATATGAAGACTCCGGAAGAGATGTGGACAGGTAGACCTGCAGACTATTCAGTTCTTAGAGTATTTGGGTGTTCAGCATATGCACATGTCAAAGATGGAAAGCTAGATCCCAGGGCTAAGAAATGCATATTTCTTGGATATACATATGGGGTGAAGGGCTATAGATTATGGTGCACCGAGCCCGGATCCCAGGATTTTCTAGTCAGCAGGGATGTGACTTTTAATGAGTCATCCACTCCTTCAAGGCAGCAACAGCCAAGTTCTTCATAGGAAGAACAGGTTCAGGGTAAGCAGGATAGGACTGTTGTTGATATTAATCAGACAGTTAGTTTACAACAGTTGCAGCCTACTGGTGATATTCAGAATGAACAGCATCAGCAAATAGATCCAGAGTTACAGACTCAGGAGGAGGTTATTGTACGTGGTCAAGTTCTAGATGATAGTATTGCCACTCGAAGATCCAGGCAAAATATCAGAGCATATCAAAGGTATGGTTTTGAGGATTCTGCTTGTGCTGAGTTTGTATATTATGCTCTGAATACTGTAGACACTATAGGTGATGAGCCAACCACATTTCAAGAAGTAATTGGTAGTTCACAGGCTAAGCAATGGACCATGGCTATGGTAGAAGAGCTTCAGTTTTGGAAAAGAATCAGACTTGGAAATTAGTCAGATTACCTAAGGGCAAGAAGAAAATTGGCTGCAAATAGATCTTCAAGAAAAAGGAAGGAGCTACCCCTCAAGATTTGAAATATAAGGCAAGGTTGGTGGCTAAGGGTTACAGTCAACGAGAGGGTATTGATTACAAGGAGGTATTTTTCCTGTAGTTAAACACTCTTCTATTCATGTGTTCTTTGCTTTAGTTGCTTCTCAAAATTTGAAGTTAGAACAGCTGGATGTCAAGACAGCTTTTCTACATGGTGACTTGGAGAAGCAGATTTATATGCAACAACCACCTGGTTTTGAGGCTCTAGATAAAGAAGATCATATATGCTTGCTCAAAAGGTCTTTGTATAGTTTGAAGCAGTCTCCAAGACAATGGTACCGCAAATTTGATAAGTTTATGGTTGACCATGAATATGATAGATCTCCATATGATAGTTGCATGTATCATCAGCAGCTTTCAGACGGGTCCTTTTGTTATTTTTATTATATGTTGATGACATGATGATTGCAGCCAGGGATATGTCAGTCATCCAGAAGCTGAAAGCTGAACTTAGCACTGTATTTGAGATGAAGGACCTTGGACCGGCAAAGAAGATACTTGGGATGGAGATCATTCGTGACAGGTAATTATGTAGACTATTTGTTACTCAGCACGGTTATATTATGAAAGTCTTGGAAAGATTTTGTATGTCTACAGCTAAGCCAGTCACTACGTCCTTTACCAGTCACTTTTGTTTATCTGCTAGGGATTCTCCTCAAACTGATGATGAGGAGAAGTATATGTCTAAAGTACCTTATGCAAGTGCAGTTGGGAGTATCATGTATGCAATGGTCTGCACTCGCCCTGATATTTCACAGGCAATTAGTATAGTGAGCAGATATATGTACAAGCCTGGAAAAGCTCACTGATCAGCTGTGAAATGGATTCTTCAATATTTGAAAGGTACTTCTGATTTGGGATTGGTATTCTCTGGATATAGTGGTTGCACTGTTACAGGATTCTGTGATTTAGATTATGCTTGTGACTTGGATAGAAGGAGGTCATTGACCTCATATGTATTTACTTTCTCTGGTTGTGCAATTAGCTAGAAGGCTACTTTGCAATCTACAGTTGCTTTGTCTACTACAGAGACAGAATATATCGCTTTGACAGAGGCAGCAAAGGAAGTAATCTAGCTAAGAGGATTAGTACAAGATTTGGGTCTCAAGCAAAATTCTTTAGTTATTCACTGTGACAGTCAGAGTGCGTTATATCTCGTCAGAGATCAGATGTATCATGAACGCACTAAGCATGTTGATGTCAGGTATCACTTTATCAGAGATTTGGTAGAGGATGGTGATATTCAACTTCAGAAAATTGGCACTGCTAATAATCTGGTTGATATGCTCACTAAACCAATTCCAGTAGTCAAGTTCAGGACATTCCAGAACTTGATTGGTTTGAGCACTTGGTAATCCCTTTCGGAATCTTTTGATGAGGAGGAGGCTTTATAATCCATATTTGATAGAGGCATTTATTTTTTGGTCGCAAGGAGGAGGATTGTTACGTTTGCTCCCATAAAACCCTCCCACGAAACCCAACCATGACCTACGCGCGACGCAGGCGAGCGTTCGGCCCAGCCCAGTGCACAAGCGCGTGCGCGGGCGTGTGCGTGGGCTCGGCCCAGCCGCTTGTGGCGCCCCCTTGGGGCGTTTCCCCGGTTTCCCGTGCAGTTTCCCCTTGGTTCTCACGGTGTACGCGTGGTCCACGCGATTTCTCGCATTCTGGATCGTCCGATCGATCGATCGGATGGCTGAGATTAATTCGAGCTTGATTAGGCTTGATCTGAGGGTATCTTGCATGGATTTTGGCGTGATCTGAGCCTTTGTTCTTTGATCTGACGACTTGGGAGTGTTTTGGACTTTTTGGACTCATTTTAGGTCTATTTTGGACGCCGTTTCAGATGGTTATTTAACTACAGAGAGCCTGCAGTATTTGATACACACATAGAGAGAGATAGAGAGAGAAAAAAAATCCAGAAAAATTTCAGAGAGATTTTTTCTTCGATCCAGGCACCAGGAAAAGCTAGAGGCCTGGTATTTGGGATTTTTCTTGTGCTTCTTTCATCCTCTTTTGTTTATATATTATGTCTCTTTGTTTTTAATATGGCATTTGTTATATGGATATTTGTATTCCTTTTGTACCTAGATTTGGATCAGATTATAGTGGATTACTCCTTTCCTCTTGGTGGACATGGCAATATTTTGCCGAACCATGTAAATCTCGTCTTCTTTTGATTTGATATCTGCCTATGTTGTGATTAGTTAATTACCTAAGTGAGTAAATAGAAATTATTTGGAGGCCTAAACTGGTTTAATCCGCTGCGCACATCCCAACACTAACTATATTGACACCTACCATTCCAATACTAAACTGGTATAGGGCTCGATACTGTATTTTTAAACCTGGAAGCACTTGATTTCATCACAAGCAAAGTGTGCATTTGAGATAAGTCACAATCTTCTTCTATTTAATACTGAATGAAGCCCCTCAAACTGAAATAACACATTCCTATTTAACACTGAAAGAAGCCCCTCAAACCTGTCAAAAGATTCACCAAAAGACACATATCAACATCCCATATTCTCACAAATCACAATTCATATATTTAAGATGGCTCATTCATCCAATTCTAACATGGGCATATAAGACTAACCCACCATTGCCCTTATACTCATGCCAAAAACCAAGCAACCAGGCCCTGTCCCGTCAAGATACAAGATAGGCAGAAACATATTTCAGTAGGTTAAAACGGCGAAGGAAACAAGAACATAAAGAAAAGAAGAATAGTAGGATTATCATTCGGAATAAAGGAATTACTTACATAATCCATAATCAAAAAAATAAAAAAAAAAAAGATTTACCTAAAATACCGGTGGCCAATCGCTAGTAACCGTTGGGCTTCATGGGCGTCGAGCAAGGCCGAGTGAGGGGAATCTTCTGAGCGGTCCTCCCCATCGGCACCGATCCAAGCATGAGGAGGGATTGATCAGAGGAGCCAAGCTGGTATCTGAGAGCTTATCATGACCGCCAAGCACTCCAGAGGGAAGATCATGGAGGCGGAGTTGCGCGGTCGTCCAACCAAGTAAAGGAGAGCCAGGGGTCGAGGGATCTCTTATCGAATCCTTTCTGAGCACTGACCGATCTGCAGAGGCCAAGTCGATCGGGGGTTCTTGTAGCTGCCAAGCCCTCCAGAGGATCTCCTCTCGTGGCGTCCTACTCGGAATAGAGGAGTGGGGTTTTTCCGATGGGCACCATGGGTGGAGGAGAGGAAGTGGAAGGGTTCGATTTGAGAGGGAAGAGAGGGAAGCCAACGGTCAAACTGAGATGGGCGGTGGGCGCGGGAGTTCAAGGAGTTTTAGGTTTTATTAATTTATAAGAAAGATTTTATATAGGTAAAATATTTTTTAATATATATATAATAAAATAAAATTGGTTCTTAATGGTTATGATAGTAGGTAGGTTTTTAAAAAATTCTAGGTTTAATTCCTGCTATCTATTATTATAAAATTATTTATAAAAAAATATTAGAATAATTTTTTTTCTGAATAATTTTTTAATATTTTCTTGGGCCTTTCTTTCTAGGTTTTCTATGTTCAGTATTTTCGTAGATACAGTTGTGTACTAAGCTCAAAGATGCAGCATGGTAGATAAATCATTGCATGGTCACATTAATTTAATAAAAAATTATATCAATTTGTGGAGAAGGTGCTTTTAGAAACCTTCCAGCACTTTCAATGATATCTTCATAAATAATAGTCAGTCTGGATTATTTTATGAATATGACTTGGGAGCAATAAACAAAAATAATTATCTCTCTTTCAAATATTAAGTATCATGTTGAAATTAGATCAAGCAACTCAATCTGGCTAGAGTAGAAAAAATAGAATAGCCATTATGCAATTTTAAAGTAAGCATCGATAATAATGGAGCCATCAAAATATTATAAATATAGCTTCTATTCATAATTAACTACACATAGCCCATATAACTATTAGGAACACTTTCTATACTCTTAGCCAATCCACGGTTCATGATGAAACTTTCTCATCCAACTTAAAACTATCCATGTTTCTAGAATCTCCTTTTATGACAAACTTTTTTGTTGATAATTTCACCACCACAACTAGTTAAGATGGCATGACATGTTGTTAAAATGATTTACAGCCATACTCAGACACTGCTTGAATGCAGAAATATACTTAAAAATATTCTAAGATTAATCGATTCTCCATTTGAGACTTAACATGTC
The DNA here is from genome assembly GCA_021397845.1 of Areca catechu. Taxonomy (NCBI): domain Eukaryota; kingdom Viridiplantae; phylum Streptophyta; class Magnoliopsida; order Arecales; family Arecaceae; genus Areca; species Areca catechu. The sequence continues at coordinate 28,107,611 of CM038047.1, read as the reverse complement.
AATAGACAAAAAATAATTCTAGAGCAAATGAACAACTCATGATAATGAGATACCTTCAAAAAGTAGAAGTTATCAATGTGTGGCAGACCCATCCTGTTACATTTGTCAGATCTAGCCCGAGGAAGTGTGGCCTTCAGAGATAGTTTAATATTACCTCTCACATCCTACCTAATGCACATAGCTGATAGCTCTTGGCCAACAGATACAACATCTGAGACTCTAGATACCTGAAAAATGATTTTAACAAAATTAGCTAATGTATGAAACCAATTGTTAAACAATAATGAAACTTACATAGGCTTCTATTGGGACCTATGCAGACCGCTTATTTGAAAAAAAATTTACTGAGAACGTAATTATGATGAAAAGATCCCTCAAAAATCTCTCACAAAATAATTTTTTATTGAAAACTTTTTCCGACCATTTTTTTCAACTTGTTAAGAGCCTTCACATATAGAGCCATTTCTACTTATAAACAAAATGATTATAACGAATAACTACCTAAAAATATCATACAGAAAATTATAGATGAAAGCCATTTCTACTTAAAGTAAGAAAAAAAACTTAATATCATACAAAAAATAAATATGCCTAGTTGAATTGAAATACAACAATTTCCTAACCAGTAACCGTAACCCACTAATTTATAACGAATAACTACCAAGAAATATCAACACTTGCCATTCATAGCATCCTATATTTTTTTTTGACAAGCTGCACTCCATCTTTAGTTTTTAACAAGATCTTCCAAATCACTTTCATAACATGAAATTTTTTGAGGAATTCTTTTATTGAAAGTTTTTCTTACTAAGACTCAAGTATGATGAAAAGATCTCTCAAAAAACCTCTTGCAAAAATAATTTATAAGAGATTTTAGGAGAGAATTTTTTATTAAAAAATTTTTACTGAAAGCTCATTTATAAGGAATAAATGTCCTTCAAAACTTCCCATAAAATTAATTTATGAGAGATTTTCCTTGGAATTTTTTTATTAAATTTTTTTACTAGGAACCAAATTATGATGAAAAGATCTCTTAAAAAATCTCTCACAAAAGTAATTATGAGAGATTTTTTGAGAGAAATTTTTTCATTAAAAAAATTTACTATGAGTTCATTTATAAAGAATAAATTTTTCAAAAAATCCTCCATAAAATTAATTTCCAAGATTTTTTTGATAAGTTTTTTATTAAATTTTTTACTAAGTATCCAATTATGACGAAAAGATTCCTTGAAAAATCTTTTGAAAAAATAATTTACGAGAGATTTTTTGAGAGAATTTTTTTATTAGAAAATTTTACTAAGAGCTCATTTATAAAAAATAAATCCCTCAAAAAATCTTCTACACAACATTAATTTTTGAAAGATTTTGCGAGAGATTTTTTTATTAAATTTTTTTTTACTGAAAACCCAATTATTATGAAAAGATCCCTTGAAAAATCTCTCGCAAAAATAATATACGAGAAATTTTTCGAGAAAAAAGATTTTTCTTAGAAAATTTCCACTAAGAGTTCATTTATAAGGAATAAATCCCTCGAAAAATCAATCACAAAAAAAAATTTTGAGGGATTTTATGAGGTTTTTTTTATTTGAAGATTTTTTACTAAGAACAAAATTATTATGAAAAGATCCCTTGAAATCGCTCATAAAAATAATTTCCGAGAGATTTTGCGAGGAATTTTTTTACTAAATTTTTTTTTACTAAGAACAAAATTATGATGAAAAGATCTCTCAGAAAATCCCTCGCAAAAATAATTTGCGAGAAATTTTATGAGAAAACTTTTTTTTCTCAAAAAATTTTTACTAAGAGTTCATTTAAAAGGAATAAATCCCTCGGAAATCCCTCGCAAAAAAGATTTTCGAGAGATTTTGCAAGGGATTTTTTTATTTAAAATTTTTTTACTAAGAACCAAATTATGATAAAAAGATCCCTCAAAAATACCTCACAAAATAATTTGCGAGGGATTTTCCAAGAAATCTTTTTTCCTCACAAAATTTCTACAAAGTGCTCATTTATAAGGAATAAATCCATCGAAAAATCCCTAACAAAAAAAAAATTCGAGGGATTTTGAGATGGGTTTTTTATTTAAAATTTTTTTACGAAGAACCAATTATCATAAAAATATCCCTTGAAAAATCTCTCGCAAAAATAATTTCTAAAAAATTTTGCAAAGAATTTTTTTATTGAAAATTTTTTTACTAAGAACCAAATTATAATGAAAAGATCCCTTGGAAAATCTCTCGCAAAAATAATTTACGAGAGATTTCCAGAGAAAAAAATTATTTTCCTCGAAAAATTTTTATTAAGAGCTCATTTATAAGGAATAAATCTCTCAAAATATCCCTTATAAAAAAATTTTCAATAGATTTGCGAGGAATTTTTTATTTAAATTTTTTTTAAGAACCAAATTATCATGAAAGATTCCTTGAAAAATCTCTCGCAAAAATAATTTTCAAGGAATTTTGTGAGGAATTTTTTATTAAATTTTTTTTATTAAGAACCAAATTATGATAAAAAGATCTCTCAGAAAATTTCTCGTAAAAATAATTTATGATGGATTTTTCAAGAAAACTTTTTTCTTGGAAAATTTTTACTAAGAGCTCATTTATAAGGAATAAATCTATCAGAAAATCTCTCACAAAAAAATTTTCTGAGGGATTTGGTGAGGGATTTTTTATTTAATTTTTTTTTATTAAGAACCAAATTATCATGAAAATATCCCTCGAAAAATATCTCGTAAAAATAATTTTTGAAAAATTTTTGAGGAATTTTTTTTTTAAATTTTTTACTAAGAACCAAATTATGATGAAAAGATCCATCGAAAAATCTCTTACAAAACTAATTTACGAGGAATTTTCTGAGAAAATATTTTTCTTTGGAAAATTTCTACTAAGAGCGTTTATAAGGAATAAATCTCTCAAAAAAATCTCTCACAAAAAATTCCGAGGCATTTTGCAGGGAATTTTTTTATTTGAAAATTTTTTTAATAAGAACCAAATTATCATGAAAGATCCCTTGAAAAATCTCTCACAAAAATAATTTTTGAATGGATTTTGTGAGGAATGTTTTCATTAGAAATTTTTTTACTAAGAACCAAATTGATGAAAAGATCCCTCGAAAAGTTTTTCGTAAAAATAATTTACGAAGAATTTTCTGAGAAAACTTTTTTCTCAAAAAATTTCTATTAAGAGCTCATTTACAAGGAATAAATCCCTTGAAAAATCCCTCACAAAAAAGAATTCTGAGGGATTTTGTGAGAAGTTTTTTATTTGAATTTTTTTTACTAAGAACCAAATTATCATGAAAAGATCCCTCATAAAATATCTTACAAAAATAATTTCTGAGGGATTTTGTGAAAAAGATTTTAATAAAAAATTTTTACTAAAAATTAAATTATGATGAAAAGATCTCTCGAAAAGTTTCTCGCAAAAATAATTTGTGAGGGATTTTCTGAGAAAATTTTTTGCTCGAAAAATTTCTACTAAGAGCTTATTTATAAAGAATAAATCCCTCAAAAAATTTCTCATAAAAAAAATTTCCAAGGGATTTTACGAGGGATTTTTTATTTGAAAATTTTTTTTATTAAGAACCAAATTATCATGAAAGGATTCCTCGAAAAATCTCTGGCAAAAAAAATTTTTGAGGAATTTGTGAGGAATTTTTTTAATGAAGATTTTTTACTAAGAACCAAATTATGATGAAAAGATTCTTCAAAAAATTCCTCGCAAAAATAACATGCAAGGGATTTTCCGAGAAAACTTTTTTCTTGGAAAATTTCTAGTAAGAGCTCATTTATAAGGAATAAATCCCTCACAAAAAAAATTCTCGAGGGATTTTGCAAGGAATTTTTTTTATTTGAAAATTTTTTTACTAAGAAACAAATTATCATAAAAAGATCCCTCAAAAAATCTCTCATAAAAATAATTTCTGAGGGATTTATGAGAAATATTTTTATTGAAAGTTTTTTTACTAAGAACCAAATTATGATAAAAAGATTCCTCGAAAAATCCCTTGCAAAAATAATTTATATGGGACTTTTCGAGAAAACTTTTTTCCTTGAAAAGTTTTTGTTAAGAGCTTATTTATAAGGAATAAATACCTCGGCAAATCCCTCATAAAAAAGATTTCGAGGGATTTTGCGAGGGAATTTTTTTTCTCAAAAGATTTTATAGTTAATTTTTTTTTTAGCGAAAGATCCCTCGGAATTGTGAGAGATTTTTTTCCTCGATAAAATCCCTCGGTAAAGCACCCTTTTCTAGTAGTGATGTAACTTCTTTTGGACCAAGACACTTTTGGTTTGAGAAGAAATGGTTATTTTGTGCTGGATTTTATGATTTGGTAAAAAATGCATGGAGGGCTGATATTAATCACACTCCAGACATTCAGGGGCTGCCTATGTTATTCCACAAAGTTAAAAGAGCTATTAAATAATGGAAGGGCATTGTTAGAAATATTTTCAAGAAAGGGCAAGAATTGAAGGAGCATATATATCATATCCAATTGCAAAAATCAGCTAGCAATGGAATCTTAGAGATCTAACATATGCATCTCTTACATTTGTTGCCAGCTTATCATAGGAATCTCAATCAACATGAAGTGCTATGATGGTAGAAGTCATGGAATAGCTGGCTAAAAAAAGGGATTGTAATTCTAAATTCTCTCATCAATCTACAATTATTAGAAGAAGAAGGAATCAAATAAACATGCTTATAGATAATCAAGGAAAACAAATTTAGGATCAATTAGTAATATAAGATTTATTATATGGGCATTTTTAGCAATAATGGATGGTGCAATAGCAAGTGGAAGAGATGGACCTTCTGATAGTTGATGCTATGGTATCTAGTGCTCAAAATGATCTCTAATTCAATCAATAAAAGATACTGTAAAAGAGGAAGCAATCCACCAAATGCAATCGGATAAGGCCTCAGAACCGGATGGTTTTTCAAACTTATTTCTTCAATGCTTCTCATTAGTCATTAAGCTGGATGTGTTAGAGGCTGTCAAATATGTCCTTCAACAAGGTGTTATGCCATCTTCTTACAAGGATACATATATTGTGTTTATTCCTAAAAAGTCTAATGTGGAAAGGGTGCATGATTTTAGACATATTAGTCTTTGTAATACCATATATAAAATTATTACAAAAATTTTGGTGGCCAAGTTGAAATATATTATTCCCTCCTTAGTCTCTGATGAGCAGGGTGCCTTCATTCAAGAAAGGAGTATTCATGATAAAATTTTATCAGCCCAGGAGCTCATGCATTCTCTTGGTAAAGCTACTCCTTTAAAAAACAAGATGATGGTTAAACAAGATATGGTAAAGGCATATAACAGGGTTCATTGGCCTTTTCTTTTTCTACTCCTACATCAAATTGGACTTCTCATACTTTTATTCAGTGGATTAAATCTCGTGTCTGTGGTGCTAACTTCTCCTTGTTGATTAATGGCCAGTCTGCCTCTTGATTTTCTCCCACTAGAAGTCTTCATCAAGGCTATCCTTTTATCTCTATAACTTTTTATCCTTTTGCTCGGATGTTCTTTCTAAATTTATCCACTATATTATGAATACTAGACTATTAACCTATGTTCGAAGAGGGGGACCTGCCATCTCTCACATCATGTTTGCTGATGATTGTATTTTGGTGGTGAAAGCCACCACCAAGGATGCCCTTACTCTTCTTGCTATTTTGCAAGATTACTGTTCCATCTCTGGCCAGGCAATCAACATTGACAAGTCTTATATTATATTTAGCCCTTCCACTCTCTCAATACATAAAAATAGGTTATGTTCTTTATTTAATATTTCTCACCGAAGACAAGGATGCAAGTATTTGGGTGTTCCTTTAAAAAGTAAAGCTTTTAACTTGGCTAATTTTGCTTATCTCATGGATAATGGTTACTTCAAAGATTGCAGGTTAGAAATGAAAGAAATTATCTTTTGATGGCAAAGTGATTTTACTTCAATCATTGATGTCATCATTCCTCTTTATTCTATGTCATGTATACCTATTTCTACTACTTTCCTTTAGTGGAATGAAAAGGAATTTAGATCTTTCCTTTAGGAGCATGAGTCTACGAGGAGGGAATTATATCTTATTGGTTGGGATCATATTTGTATGCCTAAGAAAATGGGAGGGCTTGGCTTGACGACTTTAAATAAATATTATCAAGAATGCGTAAGTAAGCTGGCTACAAGCTTGTCTTAAATCCATCCTCTTTATGAGCTCAATTTGTCATTGCTAAGTATCACTTTTGGGAACCTGGGAGTCTTATTCAATACCCTTCCATTGTTCATATACTTGGAGAAAAATCTATTTTTATGGTTCTCAATTAAGGTTTCAATTCTAATGGCTCATTGGTAATGGCAGATCGATACATAATGTGGATGACGTAACTGATGCCCTCTTAGTATCTGATCTCATTAATCCTTCTAGGGAGAGAAAGGATGAAGCTTTAGCCAAGATATTTCCTCCTAATATGGTTAGCAAAAATATTCTATATTGCTTTCCCAAAGGGGTTGGCCATATCTACTAGTGTGGCATCACTCAAAATAGGATAAAGTGCATTTATCTTATTTGTGCTTGGTACATGATGATGCCAAGCCAAGTAGAGGGCATGAAGCTAATTGGATTTGGCAGCTCAAAATTCAAATTCGAGTGAAGTCTTTTGTCCGAAAAACTAGCGTGGATTTGGCTGCAATGCAAAGTTGAATTAGCTAAAAGGAGGATTATTCTGATGGAGAATCGATGTTGTGATATTTGACCCCAGGCTGAAGAGGATATTGATCATGTAATTGTGGGATGTTCCTTTGGCTACACTTGTTGGAATATCCTTGGTGCAAATTCAATTTTCAACATATATCGATGTGAGGTCTTCTAAATTATTTGGCAAGTACCATGTTGGGTGATGATCTTAAATCAAATATTGCTTATTCAGCATGGAAGATTTGGAAGTTCAGGAATGAAAGAACAAATCCAATAAACACCTTTATTTGTTACTCACTTGGCTAAATTATATTCTAAGGAATACATTGTTGTTACTCAAGCATCATTGGTTACTCCATTACAGTACTGGGATAGTGGCACTCAGCATTCGTTGATTAATCCACTATCTAATCTAGTCTCGTGGCTATCCCCTCTTGCGAGAGCACTTAAAATTAACTTTGATGCATTGGTAATTTTAACTATAGCTGCTGCTGGATTTATTATTAGAGATGAATATGGCCAATTACTTATTATGGAAGATAGACCTTTGTTATATTCTACTATGCCTTATGCTGAATTTGTGGCTGATTGGCTTGGGCTTTAAATGGCCCTTAAATTTCTCAATCAGAATAGATTCTAGATTGAGGGTGACTTTTAAACTGTTATTTCTTGGCTACTCAATCTTGAATCGAAATCCCCTGCCAATCTACTATTGTATGATTTAAAAATGTGGAAGGAATCTTGTTTCATGTGCCAAATCTTGGATACTTTATAGGAGGCAACTCAAGCAGCAGACTAAGTGGCTAATTGGGCATTAAATGGTAAGATTATGTGGAAGAGAGGGGATTTAATTGATTCTCCCTTTGGGGCCATTTTGTGGGCGGATGTACTAGAACTATAATCATAGACATGGATAAGATTATGATCATTTTTGTCTTAAAAATATTTTCTTCTGACGAAATACTTTTTGATGCTATACATCCTCATGCTATTTGCAAATGTCATCATTATATTGTTCTATCTTTTATATTATGTCACATGCAAGATGGAAGTAATCGATTGTGTTATGGTCCTTGGTATTTAAATGGGATCTTTAAGCCTACTCAAGGTACTCCTAAGTCGATTTTCTTGATTATAATCAAGTGCATTTATCAATATTGTATGGGAGCTGATTTTTATTGCACTGTTATTCTATGACGTAATCCTTTACTAAACAATGATGAAGTAGAGCATACACATGCTGATAAGTGCATTGCATGGCTGCTTTTGCTCCTCCCTACTTTTAAACTTAATCGGTATCTGGTATTCTTACAAAGGAGATTATCAATGAAAATATTTGCTTTGATTTTGAGTTCAGTGTTGAGTTATGATAGACTTGACCTATTTGTATTGAGTCGAACGAAATAAATATGGTTGATCGAATAATGAATCAGCCTCCAAGAGGCACAAAGTCAATCGACACCCAAGAGGCACAAAGCCAATCGACATCCAAAAGGCACAAAGCCGATCGACGTCCAAAAGGCACAAAGCCACAAAGCCGATCGACACCCAAAAGGCACAAAGCCGATCGACACCCAAGAGGTGTAAGGCTGATTGATGCTTAAGAGGCACGAGGCTGATCAAATGCCCAAGAAGAGTTTATTATTTAGGCTGATTTAAGTGTACAGCCGACTGATATTTAAGGCTGACTTAATAAATCACCATGATGTTATGTTGACCAATTTGATAAGTTGGTCAAAGAGTATAAACGATATGAACTGTAACTAATGACGATTATTTTGTGCACGTGATGGTCCCCTAACGAACTAACCGTTTATAGCTTTCTTAACTGAATTAAGTTATGATCGTAGCCTATAGATACCGATGAATAAGGAGCTTCCGAGAGGTAAGTGAGTTCAACCAGCAGGAACTCTCGCACACTCTCAAATCAATTTTCTCTCAGATTCTATCTGTTTAATTCAGATGCTATGACTAACTTAAGCATCGGAGTGTCCCCCCATTGGAATCCTTTCGGTGAGTGGACTTGCTTGCAGGATAGGAAGGAGTTCGATCCAGTGGACGAGGGCACTCATCAAGCAATGGAGAAGAGCTAGATCTGTAAGGCGAAGCTCTCATTGGTAATCTTGTCAAAGCTTGAGCATCACATCAATCTGGATATAATAGATTAGCGCACCAGGTAGGGGATCGATGAAAGAGTTTTAAAAAATCTAGAGAAAAAAATGGTGAAAGGCAGAATGCAAAATTTTTTTGCTGAAGAGGTTCATCACTCGCTTAAAGAGAATGATCCTGTTCTGGATGGAGTGGATGTCATTCCTACTAGGAACCTAGATCAAGAACAGCTAGGAATTATTTTGAATAAAATGGAAGTACTCACTGTGGTAGTCCAAAATCTTCAAGAGATGGCTGTAAGTGGTCAGCAATGACCCGCTGCTCCAAGAAGCTGCCGACGATCGTCTCTTCATGTGAGTCAATGCCAGGGTCCAGTTGACATTCTCCTTATCAGCATTCATTGAGGCGGCGTTCTCTTATGAAACGACATTACCGATCCCACAATCATGCAGAAAAATGGGATAAGGAAAAATGCCCCCGATCCTATTCAATATCTTCCAGTGAATCTACCATTGAAAGTGCTCAACTGACTCCGAATGCAAGAAAAATTGATCACTTTGCAAAGAAATTTTGAAGGTTGGAATTACAAGTCGCCAGGCTTGGCGAACAAAGGAAGACAGAAGACATAATCCCCATGTGTGATATCCAGCCTCCTTTCTCTAGGAAGATAATGAAAGAAAAGATTCCATATCATTCTAAAATTCCTCAAGTAGAGCCGTACGATGGATCGGTTGATCCTCTCGACCATCTGGGCAGCTTTAAAGCCCACATGTTAATCCAAGGAGCATCGGATGTGCTTCACTGCCTTGCTTTTACGGCAACTCTTAAAAAGGCAGCAAGGATGTGTATTCTAGCCTCCAACCAAGCACTGTTCATTCTTTCAATCAGTTAGAAAGGTTATTCATCTCTCATTTCAGGATAAGTCGAAGGATGCCAAGAAACTAAGACAGTCTTTTCTTTATTCAACAACAAGAAGGAGAGACTTTGAGAGATTATGTAGCTAGATTTAATTCTACTACATTGGAGATCCCAGATCTCAACAAGCATGTAGCGATATCAGCCATGAAAAAAGGGCTGCGAGCCTCTAGGTTCACATTCTCTTTTGATAAGAAATTTCCAATCAGTTACTCTGAATTGTTTGCCCGTGCTCAGAAATATGCTCAAGCCAAAGAACACGCCCTGAACCAATGATAGGTGGAAAGAAATTCAGCACCGAATAAGAAGAATATCAAGAATGATGGGCTTCGATCCTCTAGTGATCGACCAATTCAACAACAAACTCAAAAGCCAAAGAACTTAATCGGCAGAGGCTATGTTAAAAAGTATGATGCCTATACCACTTGACTTTTTTAAGAGAAAAAATACTTATGAAAATAGAAAAAAAAATTTCTTCAGAGGCCAAGGCCGATGCGAGCTCCAGCTACCGTGGGCAATAAAGCTAAATATTGTCGCTTTCACTGTGATCACGGACATACTACTAAAGAGTATATCCAATTAAAAGATGAGATTGAAGATCTGATCAAGCACGGTTATTTGGGAAAATATGTTCATAATCAAAATCGGCCGATTAAAGCAACGGTACCAAGGCCAATGGCCCCAAGATTGATCACCGATGGCACAGAGCTCCCCAATCAATAACCGACTGACGGTATGGTCGGGATGCTCCACCACCAACCGCTTCATGAAGATGACAAAACTTCAAAAAGATTCCGAAGAAGCATCAGCTTTTCTGATGATGATTTACAAGGAGTTCAAATGCCGCATGATGATCCTGTTATGATTTCTGCAATATTTATAAATTATAATGTATGACGAATTTGATTGATAATGAAAGTTTCATTGAGATTTTGCTTTATGATGTTTTTGTCAAAATAAACTTACCTAGGGATAAGTTACGAAGAACTCGTGTGCCATTAATTGGATTTGGAGGAAATTTCGTAGGAGTAGAAGGAGAAATAATATTTCCTATGACCCTCGGGACAGTACGAAGATAGAACACTCTCCATATTACCTTTATGGTTGTTCAAACGCCTTCCGCGTATAATGCTATCTTAGGACGGCCTGCCTTGAACAAATTTCAAGCCATTGTATCTACTTACCATCTGTTAGTACGATTCCCGATCTAAAATGGAATTGAAGAAGTAAGAAGAGATCAACAGATGGCATGTCAATGCTTGATGATTCAAAACCAACAACCAGTCGGCGGACTAACTCCAAAACAAATAGATCCTCATGATCAGACTGAAGAAATGGGAACTCCAGTAGAAAGAACCATCCCTGCACCTTTGGCAAGAGATGATCTGACTAAGATGGTTCAAATTGAAAGCTCACTTGATGAAGACCAAAGGAAAGAATTAATCAACTTCTTGCAAAAGAATGCTGATATATTTACATGGTCAGTCGCCGATATGTCAGGGATTCTTCCTGAAGTAATCACATTGAACTTAAGGTGGATCCGTTAAGTCGGCCAATCCGTCAAAAGAAGAGAAATTTTATCCCAGAAAGGTAAAAGGTTATCAATGAGGAAGTGGCCAAGTTACTTGATGCTGGATTTGTCAAAGAAGTACACTATCCAGACTAGCTCATCAACGTAGTGATGGTGAAGAAAGCCAATAAAAAGTGAAGGATATGTATTGATTACATCGATCTTAACAAGGCATGTCCCAAAGATAGTTTTCCTTTGCCTAAAATTGATCAACTTGTTGACACCACTGCAGGGCATAAGCTCTTAAGTTTCATGAATGCTTTTTCTGAGTATAACCAAATGCAAATAAATCTAGAAGATGAAGAAAAGATATCTTTTGTTACGGACCGAGAGATATACTACTACAAGGTAATGCCCGTTGGCCTCAAAAATGCTGGGGCAACATATCAGAGATTAGTAAACAAGATCTTTGAGGATCAAATTGGTAAAATCATGGAAGCATATGTAGACGATATGATCATCAAAAGTACTCAAATCGATGATCATATCAAAGATCTACAAAGAGCCTTTGATACGCTTCGGAGATATCAAATGAAACTGAATCCTGCTAAATGCATTTATGGTGTAACCTCTGAAAAGTTTTTGGACTTCATGGTTACAAAATAAGGAATTAAAGCTAATCTGGAGAAGATTCGAGCCATATTAGACATGAGACACCCTGTTAATAAGAAGGAGATTCAATAATTGACCGGATGGATTGCTTCATTAAGTCGATTTATATCTCGTTCGGTCAAAAGGTGCTTGCCTTTCTTTAAAGCCCTACATCAATCTAAAGACTTTGATTGGTCGGATAGTTGTCAGCAAGCGTTTGAGGAGCTTAAAAAATATCTGATGAATGCGATCCTATTATTTAAACCAAAAAAGAAAAAAATCTGTATCTTTACTTGGCTGCATCCGATAAAGCGATCAGCTCAATATTAGTAAGGAAAGGATTCGATGGATCACACAAGCCCATTTATTATATCAATAAAGTACTTTATGATGCCGAGATAAGATATCCAAAACTTCAAAAAATTGTTTACACCTTGGTGATATCAGTAAAATGGCTCAAACCTTACTTCCAGTCTCATCCGATGTCGTATTGACTGATCAACCTTTGATGACTATTTTACAATGTCCCGATACTTCTGGCTGAATGGCAAAGTGGGCAATAAAGTTGGATGAATTCGATATTACTTATCAACCTCGCTCTACAATGAAAGCCCAGTGTTAGCTGATTTCATAGCCGAATGTACTTGGAATAACAATGAGGATGATGTCCAAGCACCAATTGAAGCAGAGAAGAATGATCTTCCTTGGATTCTTCATGTGGATGTGCTTCAAATTCTTCTAGTTGTAGAGCTAGCTTGATTTTATCTAGTCCTAGCGGAGATGTCATAAAATATGCTCTTCGATTCTCCTTTAGAACTTCTAACAATCAAGCTGAATATGAGGCCCTTTTGGCTGGCCTGAGAATTGCTAAGGGCTGAATGTTCAAAGATTGAAAGTGTTTCCGATTCTCAGTTAGTCGTAAATCAAATAAAAGGAGACTTTGAAGCTCGTGATGCAACCTTGGCCCTATATTTGGAAAAAGTTCAAGAGCTAAGTGCCCAATTTGATTCTTGGGACATTAGTCATGTCCCTAGAACTAAAAATTCTTGATCTGATTCATTATCTCAGTTAGCCACTTCGGCACCCGATTTAATGGGTCGGACTTTTGTTGAACACCTGGAAGCTCTAAGTATCTCTATAGATAAAGAGAAAGAGTCCTTCAGATAGGACAAGAATCAACTGGATGAGCTGTATAATCTGGTATTTAACTGAAGGAACTTTACCTGAAAACAATACAGAGGCCAAGCAACTCCGTAGGATTGTTTCTTAATATATTATCTTAGATGGTTTATTATATAAAAAATCATTCTCCCAGCCACTACTAAAATGTCTGTCCCCTTAGGATGCTGAGTATGCTCTAAAAGAAGTTCACGAAGGTATATGTGGTGACCATCTAGGAGACAGATCACTGGCTTATAAAATTATAAGACAAGGATATTATTGGCTGACTATACAGAAAGATGCAGCGAATTTTATGAGAAAATGTGATCCCTGTCAAAGGTATGCTAATATACATAGGCGTCATGCTTGTCATTTGACACAATTAATTGCTCTATGGCCATTTGCCTCCCTAGCCTCTGAATAACAGAAATTTTTTATCGTAGCCATCGATTATTTTACCAAATGGGTGGAAGCCAATCTTTTAGCCCAAATCACTGAAAGTAAAGTTGAGATGTTTGTTAGAAATTCCATCATATATAGATTCGGGATCCCTCACACCATCATCAGTGATAATGGGAGGCAGTCTGATAATCAAAAATTTGGTGATTTCTATGCTTAGTTCCACATTCTTCATAAATTAACTTCCATTGGACACCCTCAAGCAATTAGAGAGGCAGAGGTAACTAATTGGACTATTCTTCATGGGTTAAAGACTCGACTGAACGAAGCCAAAGGACTTTGGACTGATGAACTTAACTCAGTCCTTTGGGCTTATCATAGCACCCCCTGATCCACAATGGGGGAATCTCTGTTCCACCTTACTTATGGAAGTGCAGCCATGTTACCTGTAAAAATCGTACTCCATTCTAAGAGAACGAACTTTCTTGAAGAGCCGGATAATGCTAATCAAAGAAGAATTGACCTGGATCTACTTGAAAGCTCTAGATTACAAGCATAATTAAGAATGGCAGTGTATCGACAAAGGGTTGCCCGAAATTATAATTCAAAGGTCAAGGCCCTGGTTTTTCAGCCTGGAGATCCTGTCTTGTGCAAAGCAGTAATATCCTGACCAACTGATCAAGGTAAATTTGTCCCAAATTGGGAAGGTCCCTATCACATTATTGAAATTGTGTGACCAGGAACTTATCGAATGGAAAGTCTAGATGGCTATCAATTGACTCGACCTTGGAATGTAGAAAATCTACGTAAATACTATCAATAAAATGATTTCTTCTTCTTCATTTTTCTCTTATCTGAAGAAGTTATTGGGTTGGTATGTCCGATAAACTAAAAGGTTTGCCTGATACGCTGACCATAATCCGACAAATAGAGTTAATCTGACCCACCATCTCATCGGTATTATGATATCGGCATAGTCGATGAACTGAAAGGTTAGCCTGATACACTGACCGTAATCTAACCAATAGAGTTGGTTTGACTCACCATCTCATCGGTATTATGACATCGATATAACCGATCAACTGAAAGGTTGGCCGGATACACTGACTGCAATCCGATAAATAGAGTTGGCCTAACCCACCATCTCATCGGTATTATGACATCGGTATAATCGATCAACTGAAAAGTTGGTCTAATACGCTGACCGCAATTCTACAAGTAAAGTTGGTCTGATCCACCATTCATCGGCATTACTACATCGGTATGTCCGATACATTGAAAGGATGGTCTGATATGTTGACCTTGAATTAATTGTTATAGTTGGCTTAATGTGCTAACTACGAAATGGCAAGTTAGTTTTATCCTATTATATCATCAGTATATGTGAAATGACGTTGCTGACTTCTTGAAGATTATTACAACAAACGGAATTGATTTGTAAGACTTGAGCTTGGCATTTTTCAAAAAGAAAGAAAAGAAATAACATTGATTCATCGGGAGCACACAGTTACAAGTACTACTTTGTCTTTTCTTCAACTGGATCGGGGGTCGAGGCAAGGGCGCTTGTCTCTTGAACCTATACTTCTTTAGCTGAAGGTGCTATTGGATCATTGATCGGCTTTTTTGCTTCATCTGTTTCCACAATCTCATTTATGTTAATAAAGAAAATATCAAGATCAGGGTATAATTTTTTGATCTTTTCGATACAGTCTTCAAAGCCGATCCTATAACCTTCTACCCCTACTTCATCTATTTCATCGTTAAAAGTCTTGGATTTCTTGAATTCATCAACTGCATGAAGGCCTTCTTGGATCGTCGAAGTAATCCTTTGTTCAGTTTGTTCTAGTTTCTGCTCAAGAAGGGCTACTTTCTCTTCTATACTAGACTTTTTAATCATTATCTCAGCATAAGCACGGGTTTTCTCTTCTATTGTTGTTTCTACCAGTTGAAGCTTCTTCCTCCTTCTCTTTGCATCGGTCAGAAGCTTCATGGCTTGATCTTCAACTATCTTTACTTGTTTCTTCAGCAACAAGTTAGTAGTGGTGGCTTGGATTAACCTTGATTCTAAGGCCGTATGACATGCATCGGCCTTATCTCTTTCTTCTCTGACCGATGTCAATTGATTTTGAAGGTCTATTAGAGAATCAGTCGATCTGAGCATGTTTTCTTCAATCATGGAGATGTCATTAATGAATTGACAAAAAGAGTAAAGATGAAATTAGAACATAAGTAGAAAATTTTTGAAGGATGAATTGATATTTACTTTCAGTATTCCTGGATAAATGGAGGAGAAAATATCTTCCACTCTATGCTTATGTGTCACTTCCTAGTCCTTTCGAAGAATGGTAGATTGTAACATAGTCTTTGCCAGTTTTGGGTTATCGAAACCTGCATCTGCAACAAATACCTAGACACCTTTGTCTTTCTCCTCTTTTGAACCTGAGTCGGCCCCCGGTTCAAGTGTCGCTTCTGTGATTGGAGCTTTACCTTTTTCTATTGGAATTGATATGTTGGATGGAGCACTATTTGGTTTTCTCGATGAAGGTTCGGGCAAGTGTAACTTTTTTTCATCAAAAGAAGATGCGACATATTCAGGAGATTCTTGTTTGGCGAAAGTTTTAGAGAGGCTTTTGGATAAATGGGCTCTTTTCACACATGTTCTTTGTTCTCGAAATCGAGTGGATTTGGCTCTCTCTTTGAATGCTAACGAAGCCTCTCACTATTTGGTTTCATTTCTGAAATATGGTGAAGATTTTTCAAAGTTTCTCAAAACAAGATGTTCAAAGAGGAAGATGCTCAAGTTGCTCAAAGTGAAATTGGCCTGAAAAGCAGGCCTAAAATCTCTTTATATAAGAAGTATCGACGATCGAGATTTATGATCCAAATCTCGAGCAGTCTTAAGATTATGACACATCTATGCCCTTAATTTGGTGGGAATTAATATGTTGTTACTTATTCTCAAAAAATTAGTTATGGAAAGAGAAAATATAGTAATTGGTTTGAATTTAAATTGTGTATAGTTTCTAGAACACTGACCGGCATGATTTCGTGATCTACAGAATAACTACCCCTCCAATGAGAATATGACATTTGGTAAGAATGATATACCTTTTTTGTTATAGTGTATCAAAATTGATATCCAAAATATCCCATGAAAACTCTCTTTCTCGAAGAGGAATGAAAAAAGAAAGGAGAGATATTTGATGGATCTAATTAAAAGATCGGATTATTATAGGCTCCAATAGCCTGGAAAATTAAGGAAATAGCATAGCCATGTTACCCTCAAGGGCCGACTGATTTGAAATGATCAGCTCCCTTAATGGAACGACGATCAATAATCTTATTTTCTTCAGAAAAATCGGGTAACTTTATATTTTCAAGAAGTCTTTCTTGTCAATGATTTTGGTCTATCAGATTTTCTCAAATGAGGAATTGTTTTGGTCAGATTTTTCAAAATATGCTAATGATATTTATAATTTAGTAATCTCATATGATCATTCATCTTATTCGGATAACTTCATAGTCGAGCTAATCTTTCTTAAAAATCATCTATTCTTTATGTGATCTGATGGTCCCATACTTAGAAAAAATTTTACATGTGAGAGTTTATCGAACGATTTATTCTGTTTGGTGTTAACTAAAATTTTTCTCAAAAGAATGTTTGTTTTGTTTAAAGTTCAACAGTTTTTGTTTAAAAGGATTAGATAAGTCAATTTGTTTATACTAGTCAGCATTCATCACATGGTCATATGATCTGAAAGAAAAGAAAGAGATTTTCTGTCATTTAATATCAACATTAAAAACAGAATAAAGTGGTACATCAGTTGTACATTAATTTTCTAAATTCTGTTCAAAAGTCGTTGCATTAACATCTCCGACCTTCTCCAGAATGGGGATTGGTATTGTTGCATCCTGAGTCGGGACATCTCCCATCGGCTCTTCAATTTGATTTTCAATCTGTTCTTCAGCCTGATCCTCTTCATCGGATTCTTCTATTATTTTAGAGACGTCCAGATCTAGATGACATTTTTTCACCTTTTCTAAACAGTCCCTATAGCCGATGTCATAACTCTCGACCCTTGCTTCATGGAGCTTATCTTGAAAAGCCGATGACTTCTCATAATTGTCAATGGCCTCTTTAGCAGGTAGTTCTGCTTTCTTTTCCGCTACAATGGCCCTTTCTTCGATTTTTCATATTTGGCTATAGCCGATCAGAGTTTTTTCTTTTTCTTCTTTAACTTTGATTTTGCATTGGCTAACTTGGATTTAGTTATTTTGAGCTCCTTCTCCAAAGTAGAAACTTGGGCTACACTTTGTTCTAGTTTCCTTTCCACAGCCAATTTCAATTCTTCGGCGACTTCTTTCTCTGCCTTGGCTGCATCTATCTCATTACGCATTGCTAGTGGAGTCAGTCAAAGCTCATCATGCTTTCTTCCATTATAGTTATTCTATGAATGAACTGCATATTCCACAATAAAGTTGGTCAGATTTAAAAAGATCATTTTAACAATTATTTGAAATAAAGTTTAGTATTTTACTTTGAGCATAGTAGGATAAATAGACAAGATTGTCTCATCTATTTATTGAGATTTAGTTATCTCCCAGTCTTTCGGGAGAATGATAGCCCTTAAAAGACGACAGGCCAACTCTTGGTCGTTCAAACCCGATTCGTCTATGAATACATTGAAGTTAATGGTGGGGTCTTTTGTGGAATGCCTTTCTTCTTCTCTCACCATTGGAGCTTTATCCTTGTCAGCTTGATAAGTTTGGGATGATGATGGGCCAATGATGGGTATTCTGGCCGATCGCCTCTCTTGCATTGGTGGCTGAAGGGAAGAAGATATGGGCATGTCATCATCATCTGATACACTCCCTATTAATATTGGAGATTCAGGTGCTGATGGGGTAGTTGGTCTTGTCTTTCTTGGTTTCTTCGGCTCTCTTCTTCTTTGATCAGTTGGAGCAGCCATAGCTTTCCTTTTTTTCGACATCTGCAAAGTCTTTGAGCATCTAGCATGATGGTCTTTGAGCAATTTCAGTAATAAGATACCTAAAGAAGAGCGAGGGCTGTATCAGCCGAATACAATCCCCTCTCATTAAGAAGCTCCTTTATTAGAGGGATCTCCATCCCCATAATCTTCTCGAAGTCTTTTTTATCTGCCATTAATACTTTCTTGCCATCGTTCGGTATTAAACGAGGTTCTTTTCGATTGATATTAAAGTTCCATGGAATCTTAGAAATTATATAAAAGAAACAAGGCTTCCAGCCATGAATGGCCGAGGAAGCCCTACTATGAATTTTCAACCATGGCGGGGATTAATCACCCACCATCCTTGGCTGTGGAAATCTCTTTTCAAAATAAAAAAAGCGGTGAAAAGTGAGGTTCTGGGTGTTATATCGGTATCATTACAGAGAATTAAGACGGAACATATTATTCTAACACTATTAGGGATCAGTTGGGCAGGCAGTACATGGTATAATTTGAAGATCTGGATAAAGAAGGGATGAAGTGAAAATTTGAGTCTGGCTTTAAGATGTTCTTCGTAAATCGCAAGGTTGCCTGGGGGTGGTTGATCTATCCGTCCTTCGGAATCTGGAGTGATTACTACGAATTCGTCTGAGATATTATAATATCTCTATAATGTAAGAACCCTATGTTCAGTTAAAGAGATTCTAACGACGTCTATCATGATTGATTTACCTTGGTTCTTCTTCTTCTTTTGAGAAGTAGAACCTTCGGGTTCGTTGGTTTGACTAACTTCTAAGATTCTAATCATGAAAAGAGAAGAGGGAAGAAAGGAAGACTAATTTGAAAGAAAAGGTAAAGAAAAGGAGAAGCCGACCTGAAAGAAATTCTCTGCTCTTAAAGGGTGAAAAATTGAAATGAAGGAAAACCTATTCACTTAGAGGAGATGATGCTTATATAGTAGTAGATGACGGTTAAGATTTCTCCCTCGAATGGCGAGTTTGATTCTGATTGTGCCACCTGTCTCTGATATCCGATTGAAAGATACGACTCTTCGAAAAACCTAAGCGACTATTCATGATTCAACGGTGGATGCAGCTGTGATATGATGCTTGCACTTATTCGATGGTGGTGATCTTTCAGCCTTTATGAATTTCAAAACTAGTAATGATGGCAGCCGATTGTGATACAACCACTTCTCCAATAAGAGATTGACACATCATCAGGATGCTCTGCTAAAAAATATGAGCATTGATTCATTAAAAAAAAACAAAAAAAAAAAAAACAAAGAAGAGAGAGGAAGGAAAGAAGAGAGGAAAAGGCGCAAGTGTACCATATTTTTTTCCTTCTGTCAACTTTTGATATTCATTTAATGAATTCAGAAGCTGGGGGGACAAGTGTTGAGTTATGATAGACTTGACCTATTTATGTTGAGTCAATCGAAATAAATATGGTTGATCGAATAATGAATCAGACTCCAAGAGGCACAAAGCCGATCGACGCCCAAGAGATACAAAGTCGATCGATGCCCAAAAGGTACAAAGCCGATCGATGCCCAAAATGTACAAAGAGGGTAAGGCCGATTGATGCTTAAGAGGCACGAGGCCGATCAAATGCCCAAGAAGAGTTTATTATTTAGGCTGATTTAAGTGTACGGCCGACTGATGTTTAAGGCTAACTTAATAAGTCAACCATGATGTTATGTTGACCAATTTGATAAGTTGGTCAAAGATTATAAACGATATGAACTGTAACTAATGACGATTATTCTGTGCACGTGATGGTCCCCTAACGAACTAACCGTTTACAGCTTTCTTAACTGAATTCGGTTAGGATCGTAACCTATAAATACCGGTGAGTAAGGGGCTTCTGGGAGGTGAGTTCAACCAGCAGGAACTCTCGCACACTCTCAAATCAATTTTCTCTCAGATTCAATATGTTTAGTCCAGATCCTGTGACTAACTTAAGCATCGGAGTGTCTCCCACCGGAATCCTCTCGAGGAGTAGACTTGCTTGCATGATTGTAAGGAGTTCAATCTAGTGGACGAGGGCACTCATCAAGCAATAGAGAAGAGCTAAATCTGTAAGGCGAAGCTCTTTTCAGCAATCTTGTCAAAGCTTGAGTATCACATCAATCTGGATACAACATTCAGTATTTAATGTTTCTTTATCATCATTACTGTGTGCTTCAATTTCTTACTAAACAATAATGGTATGGAGTTTCTTTATGACGATACCATCAGCAGATGCATGGTTTACTAAGGTTCCTCATCCAGGAGCTATTGCAATGATAGTGGTATACTCCCATCTAAGTACAGTACTGCACTTCCTTCTGTCCCTCATGTTTTTTGGATCCTTCGTGGTTGCTCGCTTATTACTAGTATCCCTTGCTCATATGACGTGCCAAAGGAAGGTAGCACTGATGGGATTTGGTGCAAAAATTTGGAGGCCAATATATTCATTTATCCATTCCCATATGATGTTCTGAAAGCACTAGGTACTGGTGGGATTGGTTTATTATCTTTTGAAGCTTATGTTTGCTCATATGCCAAAAGAAGGCAGCACTAATGGGATTTGGTGCAAAAATTTCGAGGTTAATACATTCACTTCTCCGTTCCCACATGATGTTCTGCAACCATTAGGTACTATTGGGAATGGTTTATTATCTTCTGGAGCTTATGGCTGTATCTGCCGGAGCTAATGTAGTGCAGGAACTTATGTTGGTTATTCTCATATTCAGGGCTATCTTTGTTGGAACCACCCATCACGGGTTTATCTTCAGGGGAGTACTTGTATTCTATGTTGGGTGATTTGTTTTTTGGGATGGATTTTGTTTACTTGACATAATATTTGTCTGTATACATTTGGGGTTCTGGGTTCAGTAACTAGTTTTAATTGTAGGGGAGTCATTGGCCTGTATACAAATAGGGTTCTTGGTTCTGTAACTTGTTTTAACTGCAGGGGAGTCATTGGTCTATTATCTTCAGGATCTCATATGGTTGTCTCCTGCTACCATTTCTCTTCACTGCCCTTATTCAAGGTTCTAAATTTCATGGCAAGGTGATTCGAGTTGCTATAATCTGCCCTCACATGCTCAACTGCAGGGGTGTCTTCAGTTTCTGCGTTGACTACCAAGGCCTTTTGGGATGCATTTTGCCTACTTGTCATCGTACTAACCTATATATGATGTTCACATATGATGATCCGAAGGCTTTGGATTCTGATGGGAAGTGTTGTAAAAACTTCAAGGCTAGTATATTAACTTATATACAGGGAGTATATGCTACCATTTCAACCACTAGATTTCTGCACGTATGTTATATCAGGATTCACCCTGTACTGCAGGAGTTTATGGGTTTATCTTCAGGGGTGTCTGTATTTTCACCTTCATGGGCTATAATTGTATTCGAAGGAGCTTATGTTTGTATCTACAGGAGAGGCTCTGGTTTATTATATTCGGGAGTTTATATTTGTATTTGCAGGAGCTTATGTACGTAGGAGCTTATGTTTTTAATTCTCATCCTTAGGGGTGTCCTTAAAGGATCCATCCATTATGGTTTTATTTTCTATCTTTAGGAGTTTATGCTTGATCTGCAGGAGCTTATTTTTTCGCTCTCATCTGACCAGGTCGTCCTTGTTGGAACCATCCATTATGGTTTTATCTTCGTGGCAATCTTTGGTTATGAGTTGGATGCTATGCTTCGGGGTTGGTTTTTGATTAATTCTCATAATAAGTATACATAAGGGGTGCTGGGAGGAGTTTTGTAATCAGTTTTGGGAAGCCATACAGCAGGTTGTAAACTTCTTAAAATTTCTTTAATATACTTTGGGTCTGTTTAGCAAAAGAAAAAGAAACAAAAAAATAAATTGGGTGGCACGTCAGCACGCTGAGGCTCCGCGTTGAGCTGTTAATGGGCCAAGTCCAAACCCGAAGCCCATAGGTATTTACCCGATAGGTCCGGGTCTGGTACAAAGATTAGACCCATTTACTTGGATCCGGATCCAAACTCATTTAACTATAGTTAAATGGATCCTGATCTGGATATTTAATATCCAGACCCGATAGATCCAGGACCTGACTATATAAAATATAATATTATAAATATTTATATATATTAAAAATATCATGAACCATTAAATCAAAAGATTTAATGGTCCAAAATCTTAACAAGGAGGTTATAAGAAATGGAACCCTCGTTGCCGGTTGTTTCCCTGGCTTGGTGGCTGCCCCTCTCCACTTGACGGCCTTCTGGTGGTAGCCAGGGAGGAGTAGAGGCTCAGCAATGGAGTGGAGATCACGGGGTTATGAGGCAAACGGGGTGTAGTTCATATAGAGATAGAGGAGGTTGGGGTGGTTGGGGTAGGCAAAGGCGATGGGGCCGATGTGGGAATAGAGGAGGCGCTTCGGTGGGATGGTGGTTGCTAGAGGGAGGTGGAGGAGGCAAAGGAGGGGCGGAGGTTGGTGAGATGGTTGATGGTGGCATGGATGGTATGGAGTTGCTGAAGAAGACCGTCGGGGACATCAACGGTGTTGGGATCTAAGATTTAGGGCCAAGAAATTTATGGTGGCAAAGGGAGGGTGGAGATCAGAGGGGATGGACCAACCATGATGGAGCTTAGAGGGGAACATGGTGATGGTCACCGGCACCTCCTTTGGCATCATCGATATGAGCCATCTTTGTTCTCTCTCTCCTCTCTCCTCTCAATCTTCTCTCTTATTTTCGTTCTTTGTTCCCTTTTGAAATACAGAGATTTATACTATATATTGAAGGTAAGAGGAGAGTGAGGGAGAACCCATTGACTGGTAAATGAGTTCCAAGAGAGTAATGAGTGGCGATGGCCCCTAGAAGTCAGTAGTTCTGATGGTGGTGCAAATAGTGGCACTCCTCTCTTCAAGGGATGCCAATATCCTATGACTACAGGACCATCATCATTAATGGGTAGAGGAGGATCTTCATCTCTGACTCCATTCACTATTCCAGGAGTACTCTCGATGCCACATTGACCATGAGATCTGCCTTGATCTTGCATAGGCTAGTTCTAAGATCGTTGCGACCACCAGACGAGATGCCACCTGAGATCCCTCTGTGACAAGATCTATATCTTCAATTCGTCATCTTCATCTTCCTCCATCATCCTAGTGATGCGCATCGAGCTCATTTGGTAAAAATTTGATATTTAATTTTTTTTTTAAATTTTGAATATATATTTTGGATCTTGGATCCAGGTCCAAATATCCGAAATCCAGTAAGGTCCGGGTTTGGTATTTTAAAACTAGATCCAACAGGTATTCAGGTCTGGGACTGTGTTTGGGTCCGAGATCAGGTCTGGGTAAGATATCTAAGGTCGAGATCGGGGGTCTAAATATCCAGGTTTCGACTCAAACACGACCAGTTGGCAGCCCTAGTTCTGCGATCCACTGCTCACCCTGATAAAATTAAAAAATACTGTTGATCGCATCCATTTCCAATCTTGATCGCATGCTATTATAAAAAAAATATTTTGGAATAGCTGTCAACTGATGCTGCGAGCGTGCACACCCATGGAGGGTAACTAGCATAGCTACTCTCTTTGGGCATGAACATAGGGGCCCCCACTTTGCTGGGGTATATTTAGGCTCGAAAATCTCATAGCATGTTCCATGCACCACCCTAGCAAGAACGTTCGGGCTCAAAAATTTCATAGCATATCCCATGCATCCATGTCCAAGCCCTAAAATTAAATCTAGAATTTATTCGAGTCAGCCACAATGTCATGCCTCAAACCTGATGCTGGAAGTAAACCCGTTCCAACTGGACTACTACATGAGCAGTGCCAAAACTTTGTTGAAGTGCATAATTTTTTTAAGAGCTTTGTTGAAGTGCATAATTTTTTTAATAAATATTTAAAAAATAAAATATTTTTAAAAAGATTTTATGCATGAGCACCAAATCAAATAATGATAATATAATAGACAGAAAGGATATTTTTTAATATTCTTATATATATAGTATAAAATGGATGATGGTTTGCAACCTATTAATTAAAAATTTAGTAATTATACGCCAGGTGGCGCCCGGAGACGGGTCCACCTCGACCGAAGTCAAGCACCTCTCTATCGCTTTGCCAGGTGTCCACCCAGGAGGGGTCCACCTCGGTCGAAGCTGGTGGCCCATCGAGCCCTCGCCAGGTGCACCCGGAGACGGGTCCACCTTCATCATGGTCGAGCTGGGCCCTCCTGCTCCTTCGCCGGGTGGCGCCCGGAGACGGGTCCACCTCAGCCGAAGTCGAGCACCTCTCTGCCGCTCTGCCAGGTGTCCACCCAGGAGGGGTCCACCTCGGCCGAAGCTGGCGGCCCCTCTCTTCCTCGCCAGGTGGCACCCGGAGACGGGTCCACCTCTGTCAAGGTCGAGCCGGGCCCTCCTGCTCCTTCACCAGGTGGCACCCGGAGACAAGTCCACCTCGACCGAAGTCGAGCACCTCCATGTCGCTCTGCCAGGTGTCCACCCAGGAGGGGTCCACCTCGGTCGAAGCTGGCGGCCCTCGCTCCCTCGCCAGGTGGCCCCCGGAGATAGGTCCACCTCTGCCGAGGTCGAGCCGGGCCCTCCTGCTCCTTCACCAGGTGGCACCCGGAGACGGGTCCACCTCGGCCGAAGTCGAGCACCTCTCTACCGCTTCGCCAGGTGTCCACCTAGGAGGGGTCCACCTCGATCGAAGCTGCCGGCCCCTTGCTCCCTTGCCAGGTGGCACCCGGAGATGGGACCACCTCCGCCGAGGTCGAGCTGGGCCCTCCTGCTCCTTCGCCAGGTGGCGCCCGGAGACGGGTCCACCTCGACCGAAGTCGAGCACCTCTCTATCGCTCTGCCAGGTGTCCACCCATGAGGGGTCCATCTCGGTCGAAGCTACCGGCCCCTCGCTCCCTCGCCAGGTGGCGCCCGAAGATAGGTCCACCTCTGCCGAGGTCAAGCCGGGCCCTCTTGCTCCCTCACCAGGTGGCACCCAGAGACGGGACCACCTCCACCGAGGTCGATCCGGGCCCTCCTACTCCTTCACTAGGTGGCGCCCGGAGACGGGTCCACCTCGATCGAAGTCGAGCATCTCTCTGTCGCTCTGCCAGGTATCCACCCAGGAGGGGTCCACCTCGGTCGAAGCTACCGGCCCCTCACTCCCTCGCCAGGTGGCGCCCGGAGATGAGTCCACCTCTGCCGAGGTCAAGCCGGGCCCTCCTGCCCCTTTGCCAGGTGGCATCCGGAGATGGGTCCACCTCGGCCGAGGTCGAGCCAGGCCCTCCTGCTCCTTCGCCAGGTGGCACCCAGAGATGGGTCCACCTCGGCCGAAGTCGAGCCTTTCTCCACTCCTCCGCCAGGTGGTGCCCCCTGACGGGTCCACCTTGGCCGAGGTCAGCCCTGCTCAGCGAAGCCTCCGGGAAGTAGGGGCGCGGGTTTCAAGATCGCCACTCAAGTAGCGCGCGCTGCGCCCCGTAGGGGGCGCCGGTACGGTCTGCAGTGACACGCGAAACCTCATTTACACCAGTCGGATGGGCCCCGCAATCGAGAAGCGGAATCCTTGCAGGCAGGAGCCCAAAATGGCTGGGCGCTCATCGTCAACGCCTCGAAGGGAGAGCACCCGCACTCGGCCCAAAGCCTCGCTAGTATTCTCGCCCCCCCATCTTCGTGATGCACGATGGGCGAGGCGGTTCGGCCACTGAGTTCCCAGGCCCAAAGAGGAAGGGAAGGGGGGGAGAAAGAAGAGAAGTGGGAGGGAGCCCCCGGGGGAGGAGGGGGGCTAGAGACAATGTGATGATATAAAAGGGATGGTAAAAACGGGCAGGGAAGTAAGTCAAAAAAGGAGGAAAAACACACCAAGAGAACGATCCTAGGAGTCCTTGAGGAATCCTGAGGTGTGAGCTCGGTGAACTCAGCGCAGGGAGCTGAGCATCAACTCCACTCTTCCCCACACTTCTTTCATTAACATCTCCTCTAAGCACGGGAGTCCTTCGGGAACCCGCCTTAGGGGATCTGTTCCATCTCGCCGCTCTCTGACTTGACCGTCGGAGTGCCCCTGCCAGAACCCCCGGCCAGGGTCTCTGACTCTGTTTTGCAGGTCCGGAAGCTTGGAGATCTCGAGGTGAGACGGTCCGAGACCGGTGCCAGCTCAAGAGCTACAGGCCACCGCGGTGAGATCGGCAACGCTTCCAATCCACTACTTGTGAAGCTTAATCAAATCCATTTATCTGAGATGAAGATATATCTTATATAGATCTTCAATACCTATACTATACTTAACATGATCAAATGGTATAAATCTTTCAGCCTTTTACACTCATCCTAGATCAATCTTTACAAAATCATATTCTTCTTTTGCACTAATCATATTCCATATTTTATACACAATATCTATGGATTAAAAATCCAAACTTTAATTCCATTATTTAGCCTCGATGATATTCTTCCAAAAAAATAAGGCTAGGTTAGTTGAATCTAACATTTGATTCATGCAAACTTCTATACTTAGCAAAATTTTTAGGACTATACTATATACCTATCAAAACAAATTAAATAAACTTTTAGTATCGATAATTCTTTTAGAATATTTCATCAAAACCCTAATTCTATCCCTCTCACTAACTAAGTCATCTAGATCTTAAACCTGGCTCTGATACCACTAAATTTGTCACGCCCTGATCCCAAACTCGAGCCAGACGAGCAACAGACGGTCGTGTACACTAGGGTTTATTTTTCCTTCGGACACACAAGGCCTGCATCATATCATAATTCCAACAATAATTTTTTCAGCCAGCCATACGCGTAACACCTAAGCCCTAGCTCCTCACTAACTGGTCCTAAAACCTGATTGATCTTCCAGATCTGTAACAATAATATAGAAAAATATGGGATGAGCAACACAGGCTTAGTAAGTTATCATCACCTCCAGTAAACAATATAAATATGCCAATAACAAATAACAAGTATAAACTATCATACAAACAAGATATCTAGTACCAAAATAATATAACCAGTAATACTATATAAATGTGTATACTTAAATGCAATCGACATGACTATGGATGGCCAACCATTTACTTTACTTTCCTAGTCCCTCTGACTATGGCCACGATCGGCTCGTGGCTAGCCTCGAAAGAGAATAGAGTCCTAACTACACATACCGCATATCGGTCATGTGCTAGTAATCGTCTACTAGAGATCCAGAAGGAAACTAACTCTGATATCACATAAGAAAATATGCATTCTCAGCATGTGCGAGCAGCTGCCATGCATGGCTAAAAATAAAAAGGCAAATAGCTCCTGACTATACACACCGCACGTCGATCATGTGCTAGTGATCGCCCCACTGGAGGCCCGAAAGGAGACTAGGTCCTCATGTGATCATAGTCGGATTAGAGAGCATCAACACTAACACACATAACCATAACTATGAATGCAATTCAATGCAAATCAAATTATGCCACACACATCTTACACTGCACAACAATCATAACATATTTAGCATGTAATATTAGAGGTCAAAATAACTTACCTGAAACTGATTCTATTAGGAACACGCAACTCAACTCTAGATCCTCGATACTCCCATACTGATGAAAGATCTGATAAAATAAGTTAAATAATTAATCTTTAATCTAAATAAGATAAAAGATTTCTCGATCTGGTCTAGGACTAGGCTCGATCTAGATATCCATGTAGATCGATTAATGAAAATCGGGTTAATTAATAAGAAAACAATCTAAATACCTAAATTAACTTTATAACATTTATTTATTTATTTATTTTATTTTTTCTTCTCTCTCCTCCTTGTCTCTCCTCTTTCTCTCTCCTCCTTCTCACTCCTCCTTCCCTCCCTTTTTTTTTTCTTTTCTTACTCCTTTCTCTTTTTTTTTCCTTCTTCCCTGACTCCCTTATATCTTAACCCGAGCAAGCCTCCCATGGCCATCGGAAGCCATGGGAGATGGTCAACGAGGGAGGGAGAGAGCTGGTTAAGGCTGGACGGAGGGAAAGAGGACGGCATCACCGACGTAGCCGGTGGCGATCCAATTAATAGAACCTGTCCACTCTATCACACAAATCAACAATACCAGGGACAAGGGATCTTACCAGCGATAGCAAGAATGCCAGCCAAACAGATGCCCCCCCAATCCAACGATTTCCGGTCGCCGACCCACTAGCTCGTCGGAGCACTAAGCTTCATCGATGCCATCACTTCCCCTCCCTCTGCTCTCTCTCTTCCACCTTGGCTCGGCCGAACAGCCCTCCAGCGTCCAATGAACGGGGTCTGAAAGAGGGGAAAGGTTCGTTGGCACGAGGTTGGACAGAGAAGAAGGTCGAAGCGGCGCAGCCACCAGAGAAGAGGGTGATTCAATAAAACAAATCAGTGATGGGAGAAGGGGTTTAAAGAAAAAAAAATGAGAAATTTCGTTGTCGTACGAGGAAGAACTCGGTCGATCGAGTCCTCCACCCCAACACGACACTCCACCGGCCGGCTCCCTTCCGCAGTCTCCGGCGAGCTATACGGAGGGATAAACAGGGGCTCCATCCCCTGTTTCTTTTCCTTTTTTTTTTTCAAAGTTCCGAACTGAAGTCGGCAAGGGCAGCCGACTTCAGTCCAAATCGGCCCAATTTAGCTAGGCTTCATAGAAAGACTTAGGGAAGAAGAAACGAAATCATCGATCTATCTTCATAAACGTTCTTTTTTGGCATGTAAAGTTTTTTTCCTTTTTCTATTTTTCTAACTCATGGGATTGACGGAATTCGTTAGTAGGAGTTTTATCCATAGTTGATTTTGAGTTCCTTCTTTAAGATGGAGAAAGAGATCACATGGCATAGAAAGACCCCTGCTCCATATGATCTACTATGGTGCCCGCCCCTTATGATTTTTGTTCGGTCAAAGCCAGCTCTTTTCAATCTTTAGATTTTATTTTTAAGTAGTTTATTTTTTTTACGGTATTGATTGAAGATCATTATAATAGCAACATAGCAATTTCTAGGAAAGATTATTTCAAACAAAAGTAGTGAGTTACCATGGGTGACCAAAGCCTAACTTGTGGCATATTTGTAAGGAGGAAACGGGCCAGGATCGCTTTAGGGTAAATGGATTTGTTCAGTTAATACTGCAAGAGCAATGATTTTAGATTTTGGTATCTCCAAAAGTTTAAGATATGAAATTTCTTAGGTCTGCAGTATAAATTAAATTAACTTAGAAATGGTTACTTAGGTTTCCTTTGTGTATCTCTAAGGTCTGCAGTTTGATGCAGAAAATTAAATTGAAAATAATTAACTCGATAATAATAAAAATAATATTATTATTATTCCATGATAGCAAAAGTTGGGCCAGATTAATTTTTCATGTGCACTAATAGGAGCCCCAAAGCAATTAATTTCCCAGTTTTGATGATTTTTCCTTCATATTGTTATAATGTTAAAGTTGTCCAATATGTCAAAATAGAGATGCCCAACCTTAGAGGACTACAGGGTTTGCTAATTGGTATGCAGTAGGTCGATGTGTTCAGTCCACACGCATGCTAATATATTGAAACTAAGCTTAAAGGAGCCCAGGCATTGTTACGGTAAGCCGTAGATTTCTCTCAAATAAAAGTTCATAATAAATTGTATTATTATGCTCAAAATGGAGAAGATAATAACAAATCTTAAACTATTTTCGATCGATACAAAAGTTGGCAGATTAACATTGTCAACGGAGAAAAAAAAATCCGAAAGAAATCATTAAGGAAGGTAGGGAACAGGTTTTCATTTAATACTAATAATGATTCATTTTTTGAGACACCATCACGCCCATCAAGGACATTATTATAACCAATATTTTTTATAGATTTTACATCATGGCAAGTGATTGTAATGGTGGATTAGATTATTATAGATACAAATTCATCTTCACATTTTTGTCTTCAAAGCGATGACAAAAACAGGATACTTGGTCTTCTCCTTCAAGAGGTGCCTTGCAACATTCTTTGCATATCTTGAAAACAAATCATCAAGTATGTGCTCCCCAAAGTGACGTTCAATCACGGGTTCTATCACTGCTCTTATACTCTTTGCCACATTGTCCCCACTTAGAAAATTATCATGTACGTAATCATCGGTAGAGTCATCAAGTGGATCCCAGTTTGACTTGAATATTTGTACTCCATCGAGATCAAATAATCCTACGCTCTGTATCACTGCCTGCACTTCCTCCATGGAAGGTGCATAAAAAGGCAAATTGAATGCATCCACTTTTTCCTTTTGTATGATACCCTGTATTCAACCAATCAACATGCGTCAACGTATATAGCAAAACGGCGTGTGACAACATTAAAATCATGAAAGATGTTTAGATCTCTTTTTAGCCCCTGATGGGAATTGAATGTCGATCCCCTTGAACAACCTTCAGTTAATTGAGATAAGGAATACAAACGAACTCAAGGTACTAGATTTTCAATCATCTTTCTATATCAATTCCCGTATCTTTATCTTAATTTCCATCCCTCGCAACTGATCTCTTTCCATTGGCCTTCTTGTTAACTGCCTTCTTCCATGAGAGATGTCGTAGAGAGATAGGAAGCCTGGCACCCAAAACATAGCTAAAGTACCATAAATTTATGAGAGAGGATAACATACCTCTTCGACCATTGCATTGAGTGCCTCAGCCAGTAGTCCCCAAAGCTGGCTCAGTTCTCCATCTGGTGCTTGTTTGGTGGTCCTTCCCAAAAATGTTAAGACCATTCGTCCTCCGAAACTGAGTTCTTGAAAACGGGACTCGAGAAAAGTCGTGAAGTCCTTCCGGTATTGCTCTTGATATGCTTTCACCACACTAGGTGGACTTGTCTCCCATATGTAGATGTTTCCCCCATTTAATGGAACTCCAGTGTTACTCTCAACTCCCGCAGGAACCTAGGATTTCAAAATTGAAATCAGTATTCTGTCAACATATATAGAGCCTCCATTTTAATTAACATGTACATATATAGTAGATTAGACTAGATTAGATTAGGCTTAATTTTGTATCTAGTAAATCCAACCTAAACCCAACCTAAAATGTCTTTTTAGAAAGAATCTCATTTTACAATTTTTTTGAAATTACAAGATATATTTTTCCATAGTTAATTTAAGTTGTTTACAATTTCTTTTTTTATAAAAAATATTTTTTATTACTATAATTTGTTTGGAAGGAAGGAGGGACATGCTAAGTCTGACACCTCCTCGATCTCCCCGGCCGGGGGCCTCAATTTATTCATAAATATAATGTACAAGTGGCTGGAGCTTGAATTGGTGCCTTTAGGTATCTTGATAACTCGTGCGTGCGTATCACAGTATTCAATCTCATTATGCACCGGATAAATTTCAAATAATATATAGAACCATGAAATTTAAATTATCTTTCGAGCTGGTAAGGTCCTCCATCGTTATATATAGTACCTGCTTAGATCTTATCCATAACCCACATGGATCAAAGATAACCGCAACAATAGAATCATATGGGGTTTATCGCATGCATGACATGACAGTCATGATACTTATGATTTGATTTGGATTATCATGCACAGGATAGAGCTTCAAATACTTGTACGTCCAGAAACTGAAATAATTTATTCGACGTGAATGATATCTCGGTTTGGTGGGTGATTAATCTATGCAAGTTTGGAAAAAAGAAAAAAAGCAAGAAAAGCAAACCTGGGAGAGAAACATGAGACAGAAGGAAGAGTGGAAGAAATGAACGCTTCGAGAGGGAAAAAGTCTCCGATAAAAAGAGCCAGGCACTCCCACAACATAGAAGGGCGGAGTCCGCTCTCCCTTCTCTTCCTTCAATTTCTCCTCGTATCCTTCCAAAGACTGAAAAATATTGTTGAAGTCGTTCCCCGGGAGATCGTTCAAGAAGAACTGGACCTCCGGCGGGGGCCGTCCCAGCCTTCGGCTCTGATCGTCGACGACATCGATCACCTCGGAGACCACGTGAAATGTGTTTGGACCGGAAGAGCAGCCCAAGTCGGCCACCACCATGCTCTCAGGCGGGACACTCTTATAGACCTCTCTCAAGGCCTCCTCCACTATGGACTTTGTTTCAAATATTGCCTTCTCCTGAGAAAATTGACAAGCAAATTGTTAGAAATGGACCTGATACAATACGCGAAACCTTGGGATGGCATGAGAGAGCGCTAAGAAAGATTACTGACTTGAAGCCTGGAGTTGGTGGCGTAGCTGGTGTCTCCAGCCCCTCCAACCATGTGAAGAACTTGCTCTACGTTCAACCCCATTCCTTCTATTTGTTTACTCTCTCGGAAAGTGAATATACTTCTTGCGGTTTGGTATGATCCATCTCAGCCACGAGGGTCTATTTATAGCCGGACATACACATACCTGTTTCACGTGGGGAGTAACGTTGGCCGCCCATTTCTTAAACAGATATCTGGGTTAGTCCTGGCCGCAGAGGGCTCCTTATTTCATAGCGCTGATGTGTAATGGATGACGTTAGCTTCTTTGCGTCAAAAATTTTCGGGAAGTTGACATGGATGGGACGTATGGCATATTTTATAGGTACAAATATTCGTGACACACGTTGATTCGTGGTGTAATCGAAGAAGAGAGAATTTGTGAAAAGCTTATATTTAATTCCTGCATCTCATAAGAATTATTATAATAATATGTGCATCAATATACCAGTAAGAAAAATACATCAATATTAATAAGAAAATTTCTAGTACAGTAACTTGATGGTAAACATGTTTAACATCATTGCTCGAGCTCAAAATTATAAAATAAAACTGAACTTGGTTTTGAAAATCCTATCACAAATTAAAGATGTGACTTTAGAAAAATATGAGCAATCTAATCAATTGATATGACTCAAAAAATGGTGCGATAATATATTGGCGCATAAAATGACGATCAATTTTTATTTACTTAGTATGTTTGTAAAATGCACATCATTATAAGTAATTTGGATGGCATTCTAATGTTACACTAAAGAACCATCTATATTAAAATAACTAAAATTGTGACTTGTGAGCAATTTGGGCTTATGTGCTAGCCCGGAATGGATTAGATGTGAATCTCGTTTATATATTCCGTAGGCATCCAACAAGTGTGCGCTTATTAGAGGGAAGTCATTTTCAATCCCCTTTATGGTTAATTCTGTGCACATATTTGATAATAACTTTTTATTATTATTATTTTGAGGTTACAGATTGGTAACTTATTGATTCCATTACTAGAAACTACTAAGTCAATGGGCTGGCATTCTTCCCTCCAAATTAGAGGTTTGGCATTTGTCGGCGTAGAACCTTCGTCGACCGGGCAGAGCCGCTGGATTACCGGTTCGCTCTCCTGAATACCTGCAAAATAGATTCCTGACCGGATTTTCTTCAGTGGAGATACTCCGATATCCAAGTCAGAGAGAGGTTCCAGCAACATAATGAAGAGCTTTCTGAGAAGGAGAAAGAAAGATGGTAAAAGTATTCTCTTGCCAGGCCTACCATGAGTGTCCCCTCTTACCAGTTTGTGGTGCCAGTTGTAGTTAGACTACCCATCTATGGTTAGGATGGGGTTAATTAACTTTACCCCATATATAACCATAAGCGGTTGCCAATTGATCTAGCCCGTCTGGAATCGATGGAATTAAAATTAGTGGCCACGAGGCCACTCTGATATGGTTAAGATTAGAGATAGTGGCCACGCGGTTGATTGTAACAACCGTATCCATGTTCTAAGATTTGAGATCAACCGGAGATTCGTCTCGAGACCATTTCCTCAGGAGAGGCCGATGTTGAATCGATGGAATACTTCAGACTTATCCTCTCACGAGTGAGTCGAAGACATTTCTGTCATTTGCATCGGAGCTTTTTCCTTCGGAGTAGGTGCGGAGCGAAGCTGGCATCGTCTTCGGACCAGTCTTTTTTGGATCGGCCTTCTTCGGCTGATGTGAAGGAGAATAGTCAGTAGCCGGACGTGTTGTAGACTGTAGGTACTCATTGGAACCAACGCCTTTCGGCTTAGGCCAAAGACTGTAGGTACTTTTTGGGACCAACGCCTTTCGACTAAGGTCGAAGACTGACCCCATGATGTGACTAGGGCAACGATGCGGGGTCATTGCTTTATCAACCCACGTAGTTTTCTCCGGGCGCTTCATTTTAGACATCTGGTTCAAAAGAAATTTGATGAGCAGTCGAACCGATAATTAGCCTGTACTGAGCTAACATATCACAACAGCATTAAAACCTGAATGGTGGTGAAACATATATTTTTATGAATAAAATTATCCATTTAAAATGATAAGAATTGCTATAAAATTAAATAGGTATATATATATATATATATATATATATATATATATATATATATATATATATATATATGATAGAAGATATTTCGGAATAACATTGCAGCACACATGTTACACATCAGTCTCTTCATTAAACAGGAACTCTCAAATAGAAACAAATCTATCATAATTCGTAAAAATAATTATATTCCAACTCACGGCAAAAACGCTACACGTTTTAGTCATGCTGACGAGCTGCATGCAATCATCCATTCACGTCATCCAACAGGTGTCACGCTTCTGGAAGATAGGTAACCGAAACCGGCTTAAATTCGGGTGGATGGGTAAAGGATGAAAACTTTTTGAAATCCGGCTTAAACTAAGATAGGTAACCGAAACCGATAAGACGGGTGTCCCATTCGGAACCTTGCATTCGTAATCGCCGAGACCTACCACAACCCCATGAGTCACGTGGAAGAACCGGTCCGGGGATCGGAGATCCACGAGTGTCAGTCAGATGCCTAAGATCATTTAATTTCTGTGTGGCTGACAGGCGTTGCTTTTTTCGCATTGGTCTCGCCTGTCCAGCTCAAACACAGCTAGCGGTGCCAAACAAAACTCCACGACGTTGAACCGTCTTACATGATTTCACCGACATGTAGAGTTTTTTTTAAAAATAATATTTTTTAAAAAAAATTATAAAAATAGATTATGCAAAATTTATTTATCGAGATAGGTGATGAGAATGACGTGGATGAATTCGTCCGTTGAAAAGACGAATTCAATTCAATTGAATTCGTCTTTTGCAAAAACGAATCCAGTTAAGTTGAATTCGTCTTTTCAATAGACGAATTCAATTTAACTAAATTCGTCTTTCACAAAGACGAATTCAATTGAATTGAATTCGTCTTTACAAAAGACGAATTCATGGTAGAGATTGGTAAAAAAAAAAAATTTCCGTGAATTTTATGTTTTAAAAATATTGATTAATTAAAAATTTTGTTATTAAAATGATTTTTTTTAAAAAAAAAATTTAAAAAAAACACCCATAAAATTTATATAATACAATAAATATATCAAGATTTTATTATAAAAAATAAAAAATTAATAAAAAAATTACAGGACCGATACGTGGATCGATGGTATGACCGATAGGTGGACCGATGGTCACTGGTAGCAGGACCTGTAGGTGAATCGATGATCGGATCCTGGTGGTAGCCGGACTGGCAATCGGGATGGTGACAGGACCGATGATCAGATCCTGGTGGTAGCCGGACTGGCAATCGGGATGGTTACAGGACCGAGGGTTGGATCCTTCCACGATTTTACTGAAAAAAAGGAACAATTTATTATTATTAAATTAAAATATTTTAAATATATTATTTAACAAATTACATTAAATATTTTATGGACCTCGGTCGAAGTCGAGGTCGGTCAGGGCCCTCTCGCTCCTTCGATAGGTGGCGCCCGGAGACGGGTCCACCTCGACCGAAGTCGAGCGCCTCTCTGCCGCTCCGCCAGGTGTCTGCCCAGGAGGGCCCACCTCGACCGAAGCCGGCGGCCCCTTGCTCCCTCGCCAGGTGGCCCCCTGAGACGGTCACTCTCGCCGTTCTCTAACTTGACCGTCGGAGCTCCCTCGCCGGGACCCCCGGCCAGGGCCTCTGACCTTGTCTTACAGGACTGAGAGCCAGGAGACCTCAGGACGAGACAGTCTAATCAAATCAGCGGCTCTGAAGCCACATGCGCGACGGCGAGATCGGCAACACAAATAAATAATGCTTGTCTATTTTAGGCCAGAACACATATAAACACATATGTAAATAAACACTTATATAAATAATTCTTATATAAATTAACAAGAAAACATGAATTACAATAAATTCTAAAATAAATGACTATTCGGTCCCACATGGTGGCCGTCTCCTAGTACGTGCAGGCTGTATACGACGACGGATCGGAAGTGGCTGATGCTGCTCTGTCTCATGCTCTATATCATGTGATGCCTGATATGCAGCATGCTCTACATCATGTGATGCCTGCTGTGCAGATATATGATGTGACGACGATGCTCCATGTCCGGAATAATCATGCTGCCAGCCCATGAAATCCGGTGCAGTAGTATAATCAAAATGTGATGCCACATCCTCAGTAGATGTGAACTCGTGCATCGGATGTGGAGAGGTGCTATGTCGTCTCGTATCTCGTCTGTGATGAGCTGACAGAGGTGCTCCGGATGAAGATGCAAATGGATAATAAGGCGAAGGAGTCTCGTCCTCCCTGTCTCCCTCCTGATAAAACTCATGGAGTGGAATCCGTGCATGCTCGCCAAGAGTATGGAGGACAGAGTGACATATATCCTGTATATCCGGGGAGGTCGCACGCTCAAGTATCGTCGCAAAACTACTATCCTGTAAATAAAAAAATTAATTAGTTTGACAAAATTTAAACGTATATTATAATTTAAATAATAAAATTTAAATTACTTACCATGTAATCATATACTGCACCATTGCGACTGATGAATCGACGAGTGATCCTACGATACCACTGCATATAAGGATCGTGATAATCCATGGTACCATCGAATGGATCGCCATGTATAATATAGTCATGACGACTCATCCATAACTGTATATAATCCCGATGAACGGTGGACCAATCCTGATCAGATCGTCCTCTCATATCAATACGATGTAGTGCAGAAAACGTATTCATATTCGTCTTTCCAACGCCCGTACCCGAAGCCACGTGTCGGCCGGTAAGACCTCCCGATCGACACGTGTCAACGTAGGGAGGCTGGTTACCAGGCTTAAATTCGGCTTTTGAAAAGACGAATTTGAATTCATCTTTTCAAAAGCCGAATTCAGAATGGTTTTTTGGCTGAGATGAATTCATCTTTGGAAAAGACGAATTCACTTTAGAATTCGTCTTTTCCAAAGACGAATTCGGCTACGCTGGCCGCCAAAATGCCACGTGTCATTTTTTTTTTCTCCGCAGTTTTTGCCACGTGCCACCTAGATCCGTAAATATTTTACGGATTACCTATTTTTGTAATTAAATTTTTTTTTATATTATTTTAAAAAAAATTCCCAACATGTATGGCTTTTTAAATATTGTTGACAGTA
Organism: Areca catechu; assembly: GCA_021397845.1. NCBI lineage: Eukaryota > Viridiplantae > Streptophyta > Magnoliopsida > Arecales > Arecaceae > Areca > Areca catechu. Next base: position 28,069,822 of record CM038047.1, on the reverse strand, counting down.
GCTTTGGGATTCTCATTTTCTTTGCATTGTAATCTTCTGTAGCAACAGCAATCGGATCGGAACGGATATACATGAGTCGGATCAGATTCATATCGGATCAAAAAAATCTCAATACGAATCTAACTTATTTATTAAAAAATTAAATTTACAGTCCAAAATTGATCTATTTATTAAATAGGTTATTCGACCTGACTTATTTATGATCTGTTTATAATTTAGTTAAAAAATAAAAATTGAATCCATTTACAACCCGTTTAAAATTCACTAAAAAAAATAGAAAGAAACCAAAACAACTATCAGCCTCCATCGCTTCATTTTGCCTCTCCGATCTCCGGCATTGAATACCTAAATCCCCACTCCTTCCGGCCCTGATCTAACTGCTGGCAAAATCACCCTCGGAAAAAGATGGCATGCCTCCAAACCCTCATGTGCCTCGGCATCCTCGTCGTCCTCTAATGGGAGGTGGGAGAGGCGGCAGCATGTCTGATCTCGTCGGATGCAGGAGCTGAGATGCGGCAAATATAAGAATTTACTTAATTTGGACTAACATTAATTAGAATTTTATTTTATTAAAACCGGGTTGATTTTATGGTCCATGTTGATAGACATAGGTTGAGCTCATTATTATGTGATCATTGATTGGGCTAGGAGCACCTCATGAGTTTTGGTGTGGTTGAGACGGCACATTGTAGGCCTTAGCCCAACTTGACTCGTGATGGGAGGGTCAATTAGGGTATTCTTATTTTATTGGCTAGGTCCCCTCTCCGCTTCCTCTATTTATATATCACATATACCGTAATTTTGTGGTACGTTAATTTTTTCTATCGAGAGCCACCTTTTCAAGGAAGACTGGAGAGAAGGACTCTGCCTGCGATATTCGTGTGAGCATCGGGATCAAGGATCTACATCGAAAGATCATAACGACTACAGGTATGCAATTCTTTTTCTCATATCTATTTATGATTCTAATCTTTGATCGATTTTAGGGATTTAGGGATTATTTTTCCTACATTTGTATCAGAGCCCTTTTCCCCGCCTCCTCTTCCCAGCGGCGGCGACCGGTGAGCCGTTGTCTCATCGGTGGCCGACCGAAGGAATAAAAAAAAAAGGGAAATGTTTCATCCAAGGGAGGTGACTGTTGGGTCACGATCGACCGTCCCTGGGCCGTCATCTTCGGCCGCGCTTCCGGCCAGTCTCCGGGACCGGACCCCCCTCTTCCCTCGGCGGCATTTGAGTTCAAGATCACCGCCGGTGGCACGATCTGTTAAAAAAAGAAAAAATTGGGAACTTATCCATCTTGTCGGCTGTGGACGTGTTCCCGACCTCCGGCATCTTCATCGGAACCGGCGACCGGCCGTTCTCGGCTGGCCTGGGTGGTTGTCTCACCGGTGGCTACGCGAGCGGGGAGGGATTGAAGGGGTGGTGGCCAGCGATTTTAGGTCACCGTGGTAAGGCCCGCGGGTTTTCGGGTTTTGGGTTTTAATCCAAAATCCGTTAACCCAATATCATAAAAAAAATTTAAGGCCAATTTTGCATTTAGGTCTTTGCAATTTTATCTATAGATGGATTTACACCACTCAGTCATGCATGGCTCCTTATTTATATTGTCTAGTCTTTATTACTCCATACAATCTACCACCTGGGATGTGCATGAAATAATGTAATATCTTTCTTATATTTGTTAATCCTAGACCACGACACCCTAATAGAAGTATTGATATATATCTAAGGTTCCTTGTTGATGAGCTAAAATTCTTATGGTTCAATGGCACACATACTTTTGATACATCGAAGAAATAGAATTTTATAATGAAGGCTGCATTGCTGTGGACCATTAATAATTTTTCTATTTATGGGATACTATTAGGATAGAGTACTCATGGAAAGCTAGTATATCCCTATTGCATAGAGAATATAAAATTATTTCAACTTAAGCATGGTCATAAGCCCTGATTTGATTATCATCATCAATTTTTTCTCGAGTATCATCCTTTTAAAAAGCAATGGGATAGTTTCAAGAGGAAAAGATAGAGAATGATCATATTCCCCCATGACTCAGTGGTATGGAAATGTTTCAAAGGGTATCCCAATTGGATGAAGTCCAATTTGACAAAAAAAAATCTCGGAGATTCAATAGAACTCATAACTAGATGAAGCATAGCATCTTCTGGGAATTACCATATCAATCCACCAATTTGATCTATCATAACCTTGACATATGTATACTGAGAAGAATGTATTCAATAATATTTTTTATATTATTATGGATATCAAGAATAAGATGAAGAACAATCTCAAGACTCGAGTAGATATAAAGAACATATGCAAGAATATTTTATTAGAGCTGGTTGAGGTGGCACCAAAAAAATTTATGAAGCCAAAAACATCTTATACAATAATGAATGAGCAGTTGAAAGATGTATATAAATGGTGTAAAAATCTTAATTTCTTAGATAGTTATACAAGTAATCTAGCTTGGTGTATCTATATATATCAAATTAAAATTGCAGATTCTATGAGCTAAAGAGCCATAATTGCAATGTTTTCATGCAACAATTACTCCCATTGGATAGCATGATTTCCTTCCTAATCCCATATGGAGTTCTTTGACTGAGCTTACTCTTTTCTTCAAAGATATTTATGCTATTGACTATTTACTGACCACATCTCCAATATTCAGGATAGTAATATAGAGACCATATGCAGGTTGGAGAAGATATTCTCTCCTAGCTTTTTCGATCTATGAAGCATCTTATGATTTATCTAGCATATGAAGTTAGGATGGGGGGATTACTGCAATACAGGTGGATGTATCCATTTGAAAGATTCATATACAGTCTCAAGAAAAAAGTAAAAAATAAGGCCAGAGTTGAATGTTCCATTATGGAGACTTATATAATAGAAAAAATTTTAAGTTTCAATCGACACAACTTTAATCCTAATATATATGCAAGCAAAGATAACTCAAGTGGACCGAAATGATAATGGTAGTAGTGAGGGATCAAAGCAAGAGATCTCAATATTTGCCTATCTTACTTTTGAATTTTGGTACGAGATTTGCCGGGTATTAACTGATAATAAAATTCAACAGGTAGAGACATGTTTTTCTAAACTACAAGAAGGTGATCATCCATATATATATTAAGTAAATGTAACCATCACAATTCCAACTCTTCAATTACTTATTACATATAATTATCTTATGCATATATAGGCAATATGATGAGACACTATGATGGGATAACCTAAGAAAAGTGAGGAAGAAATTTCTACTAAGCATTCATAGAACTTTGCATATTTGTTTCACCAATTGGCAAGCATACATTATCATTTCATATATTTTAAATTTTTTAAATTTATTTATTTTATAAATTGTAGGTCATGTAAGGGGATGAATCTATATCTAAGAAGCTAAGACCATTAGGTTATGGGCCAATAAAATACGTGATTTATTATAATGGTTATAACGTAAATAGTTTTAAATTTCACATCCAACAATATGGATATCATAAGAGCATAATGAATAGTAGTGTGTATATAAAGGATAGCTAGTAGGAAGAGTTGGAAAGTGACTACTATGGAATCTTTGAAGAAGTATTGAAGTTGACTTACTTTGAAGGTAATAGTGTTATTCTATTTAAGTGCCAATGGTTTAATAACACAAATTGTATGAAGGTTGATCCATGGTATGGGCATATTGAAATCAAACATGGATTAAAAGTATATGTCAATGAGCCTTTTGTATAGCTAAACAAGCTATTCTAGTATACTATACTCCTTTTCTATCAAACAACAGAAAAAAAAGATTGGTGGACTGTATATAAAATTAAGTCTCGACATGTTCATTATGAGCTTGAAGAAGAAAAAAAGCTCTATTATCAGAATGCTTTCAAGAGGATGAAATATTAGAAGTTCATCACCGTTTAACAGATGCAGAGTTGTATACTCCAATAATTTTTCTATATGATGGCCAATATGAGGAAGTAGATCATATTAAGTTTATTTTAAAGGGCAATCCTATCTAAGAAGGCGAAGAAGAAGAAGAAAATTAAGAAGTGGAAGAAGTGGAAGAAGAAAAGAATCAGAAGAAGAATCCAAAGGATGCAAAATATCTAAAGTGGCTGATAAGTAGTGATAGGTATATCAAACTCTCAAGAAGCAAGGAGTTGACCCCTGCACTGACCCCAAGCTCAGGGACAACATAACTTTTAATTATTTATCTTGCATCATTTTAATTCTTGCATTGCCATCAATAATTGTATAATTAATCCATGAATCTATTTATTTTTATTTTCAGAGATTAAAGATCATATCTTCTAAAGGAAGGAGCCGTACTAGTCGAGGAGAGAGCTCTCATATGGCCAGCATATATGGTTCTATGACCTTACACCATGTGTAAACTCTTATACTTTAGATTTTTTTTTATGTTATTTTCTCTAATATTATCTAATATAATATTCTTTGTGATATTTTGATACTCTTAGGTTTGGATGATATGGGGTCACCATTGATCCCACAGTCACATGAAATAGTAATTGGCTCTCAGCCTCAACGCCATGGTAGAGGACCCACACGGCTCACAACATCTCTAAATCTATCGGAGGATAGAGAGCTTGTCCATGTTCAAAGATACTCATAAGTACATGATCTTTAATAAATATCTTTAAAATTTAGCTATTTTAATATCAATATTTATTATTTAAAATCAGTTTTGTAGTATATTTAGGGAACTTGGGGTTATCCCGATCATTACAGGATCATCCGATGATTGATGCCAGGACCGTTGAACGAGTTCTCCAATTGACCATTGGAGGCTCATGATGTAACCTAGGAGATATTTCTAGTAAGTGAAAGGTGTTTAATTTTTAAATTCGTGATATATTTGTATTCTAGTTATTAATATATGCTTGCTTCTAATTGCAAGAGTACTACCGATTCAAGACTCTTCAAGATGAGGAGACTGGTCATTGGACCTTCGAGGAGGTGGCCACACATAGACTCTAAGATGGGCTATACAACCTCAAGCAATTCATCATAGAGTTTTCTAGTTATGAGTCACCATCAAACTAGAAGTCTTTCATAGATCACTAGATGTGGGAGGACATATGACCAGTGAAGCAGTAAGGACGACTCTAGTAAATGGCAAAGGTGATGCAGAACAAATAAAGGGATGCGATGCGGAAGTAAATTAAGATTAACTAATTTTTTTTTGTTGTTTTTATATGTTTGTAGAAGTTGGCTTCAAATCAAAGAAAAGTTAACCTAACATTGAAAGATACTAATATGATAATTGAAAGCACAACTTTAAGGAAACTAAATTATCAGAGTAATTCAGAAGCAATGGATCGCTGGGGGTTGAGAAACTCCCAGACCTAGGGTTTCGCTCCGAACTTTCAACAGAACAGAAATAAAGAGAAGAGAAGGTTTATCTAACCAGACAATGATCTTCACAGATTTTGGTGGAAGAACTCTCCCGAGCAGATTGTTGGATCCTCGGAGTCAGATATCTTCGTAATGGATCCTCCAATACTGGTCCTTTGGCGGGTTGGCTTCTCCTGAACTCAAGATCTGGAAGAGAAGAAAAACAATTGATGGAATCAGAGAGTCAAGGGAAAGATTTACCAGGTTGATGAACTTGAAGATCGAAATTGCTGAAAACTAGATTCTCCTGGATGCTGATGTGATTTTCCTTGGAACTTGCTCTGGATCTGAAGTAGCCGGACTGGATCTGGATGAAGGTGGACGGCCTGGACTTGTAGAGAGAGAGAGGCCGTGGGAGATGGATGGATCTAGGGTTTGATGGATTGAAAATAATGAAGGGTGGCTAGGGTTTTGGAATTTCAAGTGGCTAACCTAGGATTTTGGATAAAGATGGAGATCTCTCACCTCCTCAAGGCTCCAATGGAACCCGGATTACCCCCTCACGGAGCTCAACACTTAGAATAGTGCGGAAGAAGAGAAACCTAGGTCACTCAACACAAGAGAATAGCAAAAATAATTTTTCTTCATTGATTTTCTAAAGTTACAAAGAGAGGTCTATTATATAGACCTAAAATTTTCTCCAAGCTTGTACAAATTCTCATGTGGGACTAAACTCCTCCAACCACTAGATTAGGTAGAAAATCCTCTCTCTTGGCCGACCAAGAGTCCAAAAAAATTGGGACGGCCATAAAGGAATTTTTTTGGAATTTTTATGGCGCCTCCTTTGGAGTTGGTTTTGGATTTGGAGTCCTCTTCTTCTTATGGTATTTCTTCTTTTCTTCCACTCCAAGTTAAGCTCTTTGATTTTGATTTGAACTTCAATTAGGAGTAGGTTGGATGTCCTTCTTTGATTTCTTCTCCAAGAGAAGTTTTCTTCCTTCTTTGCTTAGGTAAAATAGGCAGGTATGGGCGCCTCCTTTAAAGTAGCCTCCAATTTGATTTTTTCTTCTTTGGATGTGGGGACCATGACACTGGGATGCCTTTGTGGCACCTCCTGGACTCTGGCGTGTGCTCGGAGTGTGGCTGGGCGTGTGGCTTGGAGTGTGGCCTCCACTTGCTTGAACCTTGATTTGATTGGAAGAGAAATGTGGCACCATTTTGGACCAAATTGAAACCACATTGGGACTTGCACCGAGTCAACATGACTCAACAAAATTTAAATGGTGACTCAAGAAATAAATAAAAATAAATAAACTGGTTGACCAGGTCAACCTTTATTACAAACCCTAATTTCTCGGGCAATGTCAATCAGAGATCCAAATGGAGCTCTGAAGTCTTCTTCTGAGTCTGGTGCCCGCACCAATTCTCCCAGGGTGGGAGGAACTCGACCCTGTCGAGTAAGGCTCAAGTTGGCTCTGGTATCTCTCCAAGTGGTCTGGGTCCAATTCTTGTAATTCTTCTCGGGAGATCCAAGAGTCATCAGAATCTGGCCTTCCTTGCCAGCGGACCAGGTACCTTTGGTATCCTCGATTACGAGTAGAGATAACCTGATCATCCAGGATCTTTTCAATCTGCTCTTTCCTCACAGGCCAGTTTGTTGGTGGACACACAGGGTCGGGATCACTCTCAATGATAGGGTTAGGCTCAAAAGGCTCACTAGGAATCACAGCTGGCTCCCTGTACTCTACTAAGTCTGTAATGTTGAAAGTAGAGCTAATGCCTAGTTCTGGAGGCAACTCGAGCACATAGGCATTGGATCCTACTCTCTTTACCACTCTAAAGGGTCCAGCTCCCCTAGCATGTAACTTTCTAACGGTTCTAGGAGGAAACCGTTCAGGCCTTAACCTAATCATCACATAGTCTCCCTCAACAAAAGATTTGACTCGCCTTTGAGTATCAGCCAACTTCTTATAAGTTTCATTACTTAAATTTATTTTGGCATGAATTTCTTTATGCAAGTCTTTTATATGCTGTGCAAAATTCTCAGCAGATTCGGAGACTCGAGTGTGGACAGGTAAAGGGACTAGGTCAAGAGGTGTGTGATGTTTGTACCCATGTACAATTTCAAATGGACTCTTACCCGTAGACCTATTGACCGAGTCATTGTACGCAAATTCTGTCCTTGGTAGGTATAAATCCCAATTTCTGGTGTTTTCACCAACAAGACATCTCAGCAGATTTCCTAGGCTACGGTTCACTACTTCAGTTTGGCCATCAGTTTGGGGATGATAGGCAGTTGAAAACTTAAGTTTTGTCCCTAACTTATGCCAAAGGGTCTTCCAAAAGTAACTGGTGAACCGGACATCCCTATCTGAAATGATTGTCTTAGGTAGGCCATGGAGTCTAACTATCTCATTGAAGAAAAGTGTGGCTACCTTAGATGCATCAAAGGTTTGGGAACAAGGCAAGAAGTGGGCCATTTTAGAGAATCGGTCGACTACGACACAGATAGAATCATGTCTCCTCTGGGTCTTAGGTAAACCTAACACAAAATCCATACTCACATCTTGCCAAGGACGATCTGGGACAGGGAGTGGGGTATAAAGGCCAGTGTTTTGTTTTCGCTGTTTGGCAACAGCGCAGGTTCGACATCTAGCTACAATATTAGCTACATCCCTTTTCAAGCTAGGCCAGAAAAAGTGGTCTTCAATAGCTAGAATGGTCTTGTCTTTTCCAAAATGGCCGGCTAAACCTCCAGCATGGATTTCCCAAATCAAAAATTCCCTAAGAGAAGTTCTAGGGATGCAAAGCCTATTTTTGAAGAACAAAAAACCATCTACAAGGGTATAATCCTGGTGATTACTAGATGGTCCTTGAACTAGATCCTGATACACAGTTGTGAAATCCGGACAAGACTCATATTCCTCTTTGATTTGCTCAAACCCTATGACCTCAGTTCTAACAGAAGTTAATAACAGAGATCGGCGACTAAGGGCATCAGCTACCTTATTCTCAACTCCAGCCTTATGTTTCAGGACAAAAGTATAGGACTGGATATATTCTACCCACTTAGCATGCCTAGGGTTAAGCTTCTTTTGGGAGTTCAGAAATCTAAGAGCCTCATGGTCCGAAAATAGTACAAATTCCTGCGGTAGCAAATAATGTCTCCAGTAACGCAAAGCTTGCACCACCGCATAAAATTCCTTATCATAGGTAGAATACCTAAGCTTAGCATCATTAAGTTTTTCACTAAAGAATGCTATGGGATGATTCTCTTGGCTTAGGACTCCACCTATTCCTACACCTGAAGCATCACAGGCAACCTCAAATACTTTAGAAAAATCGGGTAATCTCAGAATGGGTGCCTGGGTCATTTTATCCTTAAGATCTAGGAAGGCTTTATGGGCTGACTTAGTCCAATGAAATTCTCCCTTCCTAATACAATCAGTGATAGGAGCAGCTAAAGTACTAAACCCCTTGATGAATCGCCTATAGAAGGTAACCAAGCCATGGAAACTTCTAACTTCATGCACATTGGTTGGCTCTGGCCAGTCTACTATGGACTTAATCTTCTCAGGATCGGCCGCCACGCCGTCACGGGTTACTACAAAACCAAGAAAGATAACTCTACTAGTCATGAATTCACACTTCTTAAGATTACCGTAGAGTCTCTCATTCCTCAAAACTTGGCAGACTGCTCTAAGGTGGTCTAGGTGATCTGTTGGGGTCTTACTATAGATCAGGATGTCATCAAAATAGACCACCACAAATTTTCCTATGAAAGCTCTAAGTACCTGGGTCATAATTCTCATGAAAGTACTAGGGGCATTGGACAACCCAAAAGGCATAACAACCCATACATAAAGACCATCCTTAGTTTTGAAAGCAGTTTTCCATTCATCCCCGGGTCTAATCCTAACCTGATGATAGCCGCTTTTGAGATCAATCTTAGAAAAAACCATTGCACCAGCCATCATATCAAGCATGTCATCTAGTCTAGGGATGGGAAACCTATATTTGATTGTAATTTTATTGATGGCACGACTGTCAACACACATCCTCCACGTGCCATCTTTCTTTGGGGTCAGTAAGGCTGGGACTGCACAAGGGCTAAGACTTTCTCTAATAAACCCCTTCCTCAATAATTCTCCAACCTGCTTTTGCAGTTCTTCATGCTCAGATGGATTCATCCTGTAATGGGGCAAGTTGGGCAAAGTCGCTCCTGGGATTAGATCTATGGCATGCTGGATATCCCTAAGAGGTGGAAGGTGGTCTGGCAAATCCTCGAGAAAGACATCCTCAAATTCTTTTAATACAGGTTTAACTTCTTGAGGAGGCTCTGAGGGTTCCGAAGTTCTAAGCTCCTTAGCAGTCAACATCCAGATGGGTGAACCACTATGAATTTCTTGTTCTAGATCCTTAGCACTGATTAGGTTCACTCCAGTTTTCATCTCCTTAACCTTACCGGCTCCTTTAGTTACCTTGTCCTTAGGGGGAACGGAATGGATCGTAATCTTCTTCCCATTGAAATTAAAGACACAGGTATTGGATTTTCCTAAGAGGGTGGCATCATGATCATACAACCAAGGTCTTCCGAGAATTATACTGCTCACCCCCATGGGTAAGACATCGCACCAAATCTTTTCGTGATAAGATTGCATTTGGATTTGGACTTGACATCTAGACTGGATGGGTATGGAGGTAGAATCTACCCAAGAAACCTTATAGGGTTTGGGATGGGGAACTGGGATTAAGCCTAACATCTTGACAGTGCTAGTAGAGATGGCATTTACACAGCTCCCACTATCTATGATGATCTTACATACCTTATCCCCTAATTTAAGAAAAGTCTGTAGGATGTTAGTCCTACGCCAATCCTCTTGAACTAGATTCTGGGATAGGATGCATCTTACAACTCCTAATTGGTCAGATTCATTGGGTTCCTCCTCTCCTTCATACTCCTCAACCAAATTCATTCCGGCCTCATAAATTTCTTCTTCAAATCCCTCACTGGGCTCGGAATTATCATTCTCTCCCTCTTCTATGTAAAGGGATCTCCGTGGGCACTGGCTAGCAACATGACCTACCTTATGACACTTGAAACAGGCTATGGCAGTACACTGACTGGAAATGTGACTTGGTTTCTGACACTTAAAACAGGTGATATTTGCACTAGGGGTTCTCTGGGTGTCAGGTGCCTTACCTTTGTCCATGGGCCTAGGGGTAGAAGTACCCTGAAAAGGTTTACTAGGGATAACTTGGCTAGGTCCATTCCTTGGGATTGGGGCACTAACCCTAGAAGGTATAGGTCCTCTCTGAAATTTCTCAGTGTTCAGTGCAATCTGGTAGGCTTGGTCTAGATCAGTAACCTCTCTTAGAAATAGTTCTCTCTTGACATCTTCCCTCAGTCCAGCCCTAAATCTAGACAAAGTGACTTCGTGGGCTTCACTCACATCACATCTCATTAGATATTCATCAAAAGTAGCTATGTAGTCTGAGACAGATCGGTTTCCTTGTTTCAGGTTTTGCCATTGGTCTAACAGGTTTTGCTGGTATGAAATGGGTAGGTATTTATCTCTCAGTTTTTCTTTCATACCCTGCCAAGTGGTTATGGGCTCAACATTCCGTCTCCTAGTGGTTAGCTCAATGTTCCCCCAGTATAACCTAGCTTGACACACTAATTTCATCTTGGCAAACTTGTATTTCCTCTCCTCAGACATAGCATACCACTCAAAGTATTGGTCCATCTCACCCTCCCAATCAGAATACACCTTAGGGTTCAGACTACCATCAAAAGTGGGTGCATCTAATTTGATGTTCCTGATGAACCTATCATCTCTATCTTCAGGCTCTGGGTCAGGCCTCCTATGATTAGGTTCAGGATCTCTATATAAAGGCCTTCTAGGCTCCTGATGTGGGTGAGGTTGAGGCACATTAAAATCGGGGTCAGGAGTCCAATTCCGATGTCTAGGTTCTTCAAGTACTTGGACTCGGTCCCTAAGTTGGGTAAGATCCTCATGAATTTGTGCGCTAAACTGGGCCACAGTGTTTGTCATATCCTGATTCATTTTAGCCATACTTTCAGTAAGAGTTCTGATCATGGCCTCTAAATCAGGTTGGGTTTGACCAGGTTGATATGGCACTCCGTTTCTGGTAGACATGATGATTCAAGCAAGCACACAAAATGAGACTAGACTAAACCGACTACTGGATCACTAGACCTAGAGTCCAAACTAGATGCCCAATCAGAGTGGCAAGCTAACTTGTAGTAACTCAGGACTCAGCCAGGCAGGTGTAAGGGGAGTGTTAGGTCCCTGATTGCCAATCCTAGACACCAATCAGTGATTGGCCAGGTAGGTGGACCAGCACACAAGCCCTTCGGGACGTAGTCCCTAAACCACCATTCTAGACACTGAGTGCTAAGCACACACAGAATAACTCGGCAAACTGACTCAACACTAGCCTAGACCCGACCAATTGGTGTCCCTAGCCCACTAGGGCAAATTAGGTCTAACTGATTTTAAATTAGGTCTAGGTTCGAATGATTGGATGGTGGTTTTGGGCCAAGGAGAGGTAATCAACTCCTCCCCTTATCTTAGATGCTCAATTGCCCTTAAGTAAATTATGAGATGATCACTCCAATAAGAATTGAATTGCAGAACACAAAAAACAGAGTTGCTGTATTTTAATTCTCAGAATTTTTACCGAAACCAATAAATCACAGAAAAATTATGGAAAATAGGTTCAATTATACTGGTTTCAACGGAGCAAAAATCATGCAATTCGAAGTTTTATGCAAGGAGAAAAAATTCAGACAACAGGGAAATTATGGGCTGCAACTAGATTGTCTTCCCCGTTTATAATCCCTGCTACGAAGTTATAACCCAATGGATCCCCTACATGCCCTAGGAACACCCGTGGAATGGGAGGAGGAGGCTTGCGCCTCGCTTAGTTCCTAGGACCGGACGTCCTGGGGAGTCTACTTCGAGCAGACAAAATAAAAAGAGAACAATCAAAACAAGCAAGCAAGCAAATCAGAAACCCTAGACTGGGCTCTGATACCAAAAATGATGCAGAACAAATAAAGGGATGCGATGCGGAAGTAAATTAAGATTAACTAATTTTTTTTTGTTGTTTTTATATGTTTGTAGAAGTTGGCTTCAAATCAAAGAAAAGTTAACCTAACATTGAAAGATACTAATATGATAATTGAAAGCACAACTTTAAGGAAACTAAATTATCAGAGTAATTCAGAAGCAATGGATCGCTGGGGGTTGAGAAACTCCCAGACCTAGGGTTTCGCTCCGAACTTTCAACAGAACAGAAATAAAGAGAAGAGAAGGTTTATCTAACCAGACAATGATCTTCACAGATTTTGGTGGAAGAACTCTCCCGAGCAGATTGTTGGATCCTCGGAGTCAGATATCTTCGTAATGGATCCTCCAATACTGGTCCTTTGGCAGGTTGGCTTCTCCTGAACTCAAGATCTGGAAGAGAAGAAAAACAATTGATGGAATCAGAGAGTCAAGGGAAAGATTTACCAGGTTGATGAACTTGAAGATCGAAATTGCTGAAAACTGGATTCTCCTGGATGCTGATGTGATTTTCCTTGGAACTTGCTCTGGATTTGAAGTAGCCGGACTGGATCTGGATGAAGGTGGACGGCCTGGACTTGTAGAGAGAGAGAGGCCGTGGGAGATGGATGGATCTAGGGTTTGATGGATTGAAAATAATGAAGGGTGGCTAGGGTTTTGGAATTTCAAGTGGCTAACCTAGGGTTTTGGATAAAGATGGAGATCTCTCACCTCCTCAAGGCTCCAATGGAACCCGGATTACCCCCTCACGGAGCTCAACACTTAGAATAGTGCGGAAGAAGAGAAACCTAGGTCACTCAACACAAGAGAATAGCAAAAATAATTTTTCTTCATTGATTTTCTAAAGTTACAAAGAGAGGTCTATTATATAGACCTAAAATTTTCTCCAAGCTTGTACAAATTCCCATGTGGGACTAAACTCCTCCAACCACTAGATTAGGTAGAAAATCCTCTCTCTTGGCCGACCAAGAGTCCAAAAAAATTGGGACGGCCATAAAGGAATTTTTTTGGAATTTTTATGGCGCCTCCTTTGGAGTTGGTTTTGGATTTGGAGTCCTCTTCTTCTTATGGTATTTCTTCTTTTCTTCCACTCCAAGTTAAGCTCTTTGATTTTGATTTGAACTTCAATTAGGAGTAGGTTGGATGTCCTTCTTTGATTTCTTCTCCAAGAGAAGTTTTCTTCCTTCTTTGCTTAGGTAAAATAGGCAGGTATGGGCGCCTCCTTTAAAGTAGCCTCCAATTTGATTTTTTCTTCTTTGGATGTGGGGACCATGACACTGGGATGCCTTTGTGGTGCCTCCTGGACTCTGGCGTGTGCTCGGAGTGTGGCTGGGCGTGTGGCTTGGAGTGTGGCCTCCACTTGCTTGAACCTTGATTTGATTGGAAGAGAAATGTGGCACCATTTTGGACCAAATTGAAACCACATTGGGACTTGCACCGAGTCAACATGACTCAACAAAATTTAAATAGTGACTCAAGAAATAAATAAAAATAAATAAACTGGTTGACCAGGTCAACCTTTATTACAAACCCTAATTTCTCGGGCAATGTCAATCAGAGATCCAAATGGAGCTCTGAAGTCTTCTTCTGAGTCTGGTGCCCGCACCAAAAGGGCATGACAGAATTAGATTGTTTAGTAGGATTTAATTAAGCACACCAATAGCTCTATTGGCACACATGTTATAACAGATAGATTGATGAATGTTGGTGCTAAAATTCGTTAAGCACCAGTAAAAGAGCTAGAGATGATGCTGGAGTAAGCAGTGTAGGTGGTTCTCTAGGAGATGGTACCTGTAAAAAAAGCCTCGTCGGTGGTGGCCCTAGTAATGGCACTCTGATGTTCAAGTCAGTATCTAAACCAACAGCATGGGGGATGTGAGTGGGAAAACTTGCATACCTTAGAAAACGTGCATGGGGTCCCTTTTATAGATGGAGTGTCAAGGTATTTCGGGTAAGACCAAGATCCTGTCGGATCTGGTGAAAGATGGCAGGACCTGCCTGGGACTTTCTTGTTGGCAGAGGTTCTTGTCCTTTTAAATATATCCTTTTTGCTAGTCTAAGGTAAGCTTCCCTTCATTAAATGGTGGGTGTTATGGGGTGTTTAGGCATGTCCATTGCTCTTACTAAGATCTTGTAATGATTTGATCAGGATGTGATGAATAATAACCCTACTACGTGACAAAAGTGGCGGTGATGAGCATTAGAGTATTACATTTTAGGCGCTTAAAGTAGATGTATTGCTAAGGCCATGCTAGCCAAAGCATTCTTGATGCGGCCTGATCGCTGTCATAGGTGGTTAAAAATAAAACCTACTCATTATTATAGCTAGCGATGAATCGGGATCATATCTTTGGGGATCAAGGACAATTATTCCATGGAAAAGAGCAAAAAGAAAGTTATTTATGGAGGATTAAATTGAGAAAAGTAGTTATTAAAAGATAAGAACTAATTAATTAATTAAATCATGTCAGCAGGAGAAGTAACCCAGAAATTTGAATCCACCATCCAAATAGGTTTTATTTTTTTTTCTTTATATTACAATGTCAATAATTCTTGCAAATTAGTGTTAGAATAATTTATCTCTTATTAGGCACGGACCATATCCGGAGATCACAACATGTCCGTCAGAGTATAAATTATTTAATTGATTTATAAGTTTAGGGATCTAATCTACTATACTATGATCTACCTCTCTTAGGCATGTACCGTATCCAGAGATCATAGCACATCGATAGAGGGTATAGGCCTTGTATGCCAGATCAAATCATTGATCAAAAAAATAATTCAAAAGATAGAGGAAAGAAGAACATGAGTTTTATTGCATAAAATTAAGTACAAAAAGAGAGACAGAATCCGATTACAAGCTTCATCTTCATCCCTATTTGAAGGAGTATAGCCGTGCATCACTACCACCAGCATCTCCTCCATCATTCTTCTCTTTTCTAAGCCAAAATACAATGATCTAAATAAGAAAATAAATAAATTAATACAAAATTTGTTGAAGAACTAATGCCTGGACTATTGTCTGGGATCCTTTTATAGAGCTTGTCTAAGACTTCCTCCTGATTAAATTTGGAGTCAATCAGGTTCAAAATTGGCCAGATATCATGCAGGGAATCCTCAGCCATCCATTCCACATCACAGGCTTCAAATCATGCTAGAATTTGTGTGAAATAGTCTCCTTCCTTCTTGGATGAACAGAGTCTAATCCAGACTCCTCCAAATCATGAATCCTACCTCCTCCAACTGGGATTTGGGTCCCTCTTTTCTGATGCCGGTGGAGTGGACAACAGTGGCGGAAAGCAGCGAACAGCGGTGGAAAGCGATGGTGGCGGGCGATTGAGGATGGCTAGCAACAAGCGGAAGACCATGAAAGGATCATGACAGGGGCCGATGGTTACGGGCAGAGTAGGGATGATTAATGGTGGATGGACGCCGGTGGACAAGGGAGAAGATGGCAGTGGACAAGGGGGCATGATAGTGTCCGAACGAGGAAGAGGAAAAGCGATGAAGAATGGTGCTTGGGTGCTTCTCCCGGTTGGAACCCATCTCCCGGTGTCTCCTTTGACCATGAGCGGTTAGGGGTGGTGTCCGGTGACCGAAAACAAGGCTCGAAAAGCGGTTGGTCCACGGTCGGGCTCGTGGACCACCGGTGGACCAATATGCATTCTATAGATTGAGCAGTTGGTCCATGGTAGACCGGCTACTTTAAAATACATGCATTTGTTTTAATAGATTTCAAATTTGAATTCTGGGCTCATTTGAAAATCAATTTGAATGTCGTCTATACCGTTGGACTCCAAAAATTGAGATCTTTCAATCTATGAACTCCTTTTTTAAAATATTCATAAAAATATTAATTTTTAATAAATATTAATTAATTAATATTTATTTTAATGGTTAAATTGGGATAATTAATAAACTTATCACATCCCCTAATTTAATCATTACTAGTCCCTTAGCAATGTAATTAAAATAGAATCACATGTCATTAAGATCCTCCTTTGTAAAACTAGATATAGGCTGAAAGTTAAAAGAAGTCAGCTAGTATCACTAAGTATTGAGTTCCTGAAATAAATTTCATGATCAGAACAGTTAGAAACTTTCTTAGAGTTCATCCAAAGAACTACAGTACTTGTGTTTATGATGGCTAACTTAGCATTTCGGTGCTAGCTTGTAAGGAATAATGGTATCTTTGTTTATCACCTATTTTGGTCAATTTTCTATACACCTTTAAATTAAGCACATGAACTGAGATAGCTTTTACACTATGATTTTTTTTTCCTGGCTATATCTTCACGCTGCCCACTTTTTGATGCGAACTACAATACTTAGACGAAGGTGCCCAGTTACTCGATGAAAAACCAATGATTAGAACTTACCTTTTTTTTTTTTTTTTTTCTATTTTTTTATTTTTTATCAAGCAGGTAGCTCTTTTTCAGCTTCAAGTTTCTCTCAATGGGATATATATCAATTACTAATTTTCAATAATAATTGAATCTCTAATTGGCCTTACAACTAATACCTAGTTATTCTCTTTAGTGTGCATGTACGATGGAAGTGCTAATAGCCTTTAGGTGATCTCAGTAGGCCGCTAAAAGTCTGACTAGCTAGTCTACTCAGCTTACTACAATAATTAGTCAATACTTTCTAACTCAATTAACTTTTTCTAGTCTTGTTTGCTCAAGAATCTCTTTCATGGCACATGGTTTTCAAAATTGTTCAAAGATTGCCAAGGTGTTTTAAAATATTTTTTCCAAAAGGTTATCTCTTACCTCCCAACTTAATTTTCATTGTCTACAATGGAGTAAGGAAGAATAAAATAAGGAGAGATACCACCTAGATGAGATATGCATTGTATAATGCCAGGAGTGACCATGTGGAGTAGCCTTTTATTCCTAGAAAAATAAAAATCACTAAAACAAAAATCAGTAAAAAAATTGGGTTGCCTTCCAACAAGCACTAAGTTTAACGTCTTCAGCCAGACCTCTTAGGATTCTCATCCTATTACTGCCCGAATCTTGATGTAGGTTTAAATTCCCTAAATGATTTGGGTTTAGCTTCAGAATAGTTCCTGCATGGGACCATTATTTTGTTATACTTAGATCTAAGTGCAACTCAAGTAGCAGTCGGGGTTCTAATGGACCTAAATCTATATACTCAATGTGCTCGATGTATGAAGGGAGTATTTTAGGATCCCCATTTGTTGCCTCTTTCTTCATCGGCAAAGGTTCAACCAGAGACATGAGGAATTCAACTAATAATTTAGATCTTGGCACAAGCCCTTTATGATCTCCAACTTAGCACTTTTTCAAATCAATATCAACCCTGTCTCCATACATTTTTTCAATATTATAGATAAATTTTGGAGGCAGTCTTCGAAAGTTATGCCAAATACAAAGAAATAAGTTATAAAAATTTTAACTTCGTTATCCCCTATATGCGCAATGTCCCATCCAACAGCTTTTTATATGCTTTTAGAACACCTACAATTTGGGCTTTCCTAATATGTATTACCGATAAGGTATCAGTGGATATGCCAGGAAGTGGCTTCAATTATGGATCAGGTGGCGATTCTAATAAAGATGCTATTGGGGGTTTGGTTGATGGCTCATATTACTCGATCCAAAGTGGGGTGGTGTTGGAATGGGATGTTTCTACTAGGTCATTCATCTCTAGGGTACATCCCTTTGTATCAAGTCATCCATCTTAAAGTGAGCCAAAGTAGGATTTAACGAATCATGGGAAGAACTTTCATGCATGGCTTCTTCTATTACATTATACCTTAGTGATCCTTGGAAAGTCTTAATTGATTCTATCATTGCACCTATTTGTTCTTCCTTTCCATTGAAAGTAATGGACATTTCTAGGATTTTTGGGATTGGGACGATAGGTAAGTTGGGTGATGATGGAACTGGTTCATCCCTCATTTTTTATTCCTCTTTATATATTTCTACCTTAGTCAAATTATCCAGGTTGCTCTCCTTGGTTGTATAGGGTCGCTCTATGACCAATTCATTCTCGAGCATTTGACTAAGCAATTCTTCTTCACTTATAGTTATGGCCAATTGACTTAATTGCATCTCCAAACAGGCAATAGCCTAAATGTTGGAGATTATTTGTTGGCCCATGATTTGAATAGAGTTATTTAGGATAACATGGAGGTCAGCTTGGGCTTTAACCAAAGTTTCTAGACTCTTTTCTAATGTGCTGAATCCTTCTTCAAGATCTAAACCTAGTTGATGATTAGGTACTTGACTGGGCATAGGAGTCGATTGCTATCGATACTCGCTCGAGAGCTTTTGGCCAAGCATCTTGGGATGGTCAGCAGGTCTATAGAAGTCCATACTATCCTTGGTCAGCCAAAGGGCATCATGTATGTCCATACTTATCCCGACTAGTATTTTCGATCAAGGTACATGTTGCCTGGTCGATGGAGTGCTTATACCGTTGTGGATTCCATCTCCTTGTGTTTATTATTTACTTATTGTGGACACGGCAGCTTGGTTATGCACTAAGGTGATTTTAGTTGTCACTACAAAAAAACTAAGTACACCCACGAGAAAAATACATGCACAAAAGTTTAAAAAATATGGTTATACATTTACACCCATGTTAGTACACATATTTAGTTTAACGTGGATATGTCTAGCATGGATATAGCTTATGCCCACATTTTTTCTTTTCGTTTATGTAGACCCCTGCTTTATCCATGTAATGCCAAATATAGGTGAGATTGTATACGTGGTATAGACCTAATATACATCCTCCTTTATTAAACATGGGTAATTAATTAAATACACATGAATCAGAATTCATGGGAGTTAAGAACAAACCAAAAAATAAGTTAGCAAGTACATAATTTAATCTATCATTCATGTAGCAATAAACTAACAAAATATGTGTATTTGGATGGGTGGGTGTGTGACATACATGCATGCAGTTAAAATATAGTGATAGCACAAAATCAAAAAACTTAGCATAAACAGTTGATCAAATTTCATGAAAAGTAAGGATGATACTAATTCAAGCAACTACAAGCAAACATTAGAGAGAGAGGAAATCTTTAGCATCTAATAAGGAAAGGAAGTGAAAAAATACATAAATAAATATCAATAAAGATTAATACAAAAATAAAATGAGCATACAAGTGTACTGATCCTTGCTAGAGACCTGTCTGTACTTAGAAATGAGAAACATACTCATGAACACTACAAAGTATAAATGAACAAATTTCATGACAAAGTAGATGCCCATGTATATTGCACAATTTCATGGTTTAAACCAACATATTTTTACAAAGGCTTAATTCAAATAGATATTCCGAAGTTTTTACATTCACTATTAGCAATTAGTGTAGGCTAGCACAAAACTAATAAATGTGATGGTCTATGGTGTTTAGGTTGATATATTTCAATTGAATAAACCAAAAAGCTATCCATGGGAGGCTGCTACTAGCCAGAAGCATTTGATCACCCCAAGATAACAAGCACTCTCACAAGGGTCCATTAAGTGGCATTTTGTGAATCATAATTTTTTTTTTTCATTCTAAATTTGACATGGAAAAACCAAAACTACTAGTAATGATACATGTAATTCTGCATTGACATCTTGCCATGGGCATTGCTTTTCTCCTTCCTGATTCCAATTCGTGACCTTTTATTGCAGTTGCTTTTTATCTGTTAATAATTGTATTACATATTACAGAGACAAAGAGTCAGCCTCTTTGCGATGACAGTTAAAGCAAAATAACATCTTAGTCAGTTTTAATATCTTCATAGAATGAATGTCCTTGTTAACTCCTAAAGGGTATCAAGACAATTCAATAAGGCATGCTCTAGAACTATGAAAAGATAAACCTCCTAGCTTCTTCGTTACATAGCTTAGCATCATATTCTTCACATGGTGGATATTTGGGCAAGCTTGATGTACAGGTCACAAGCAAGAGTCTCTATAGTGAAGAACTGAAAGGATAAGAAGATTCTATTGATTTTAAAATTACCAAAATCTAGATAGACATGAAATAGCCAATAGAAAAATGACTAAATATATTCAAACCAACAACTTGATTTTGATGGATAAGCCTACTGATCATGGTGTCAAACTAACTCCATGTTAGGAAAGTGATGCGGGACGACTCTAACATTGCTAATCATGTAGGAATAATAGTAAACTAATTTTTTTATAATTTTTATAATTTAGGTTTGTAGGCTAAATTCTAAAATTAAGCAAAGAACTAGCAGATAGAGTAGCAATACAAAGAATCATCATATCGCAAGCAAACTCATGCAAAATAATAAATAACCAGGATCCGAGAATTGAGAAACTCCCAGATTAGGATAGCTTATTTTCATCAAATCAAAAATTAAAAGAAGGGAAGGATGTTACCAAACAGTGATTTAAAGAACTTTCGATGAAGAGATCACACAGCACTCTGATTGGAGCCTGGATAACGAAACTCAGTTCCCTTGATTTTGATGACGCGGTCTTGGAGGCAAGGAAAGCCTTCTCTGAGGAGATGAAACACCTCGGGGATCCTGCAAATATTAGGGGTCAATCAAAATAGCAACAACAAAATAATAAAAGGAGATTAGGTTTTGTAGAAATCTGAAATCAGGGTTTGTATGTGGTGGCTTGAAGAAGGATGTTGCTCTTTGCTTTGGGTGGCCTAGGGCACTCTTCCTTTGGGCGTGTGAAGGCTTGGATGGCAGCAAGCTTGGGTGTGGAAGGATGCTAAGGCAGCAAGGATGATTAGGGCACACAAAGTAACCAAAGAAATACAAAAACTCCAATACCAACACAAGAACACAAGTTCTTAAACCAAAATTTCAGCAAAGATTTAATTCATGAGATAAAAGTTGATTACAAGAAGAGGGGTAGGGTATTTATAGAGATCCTATGCCCTCTCCTTACGAGGGTTACACTTAGGTTAATAAGCCTTTTCCTAGTTAGATTACAAGTACTTTCCTAGCTAGGTTAGAATTATAAATCTTAAAACAACTAGGAACATAAATCCTAACTAGGTTAGACTAGTCTTCTCCTTCTCACTTAAGGACACTTGGACTTGGTCAAAGTCCATAAATTCGGTTTTGGACCTTGGGGTAGTAGCAAGGACGCCTCCTTCATGGGCTTGGACAAATTTTTGAGGGGCCCAGGTGGGCTTCCAGGGGCTGGGCGCATGGGCTAGCATATTCTAAAGAATATGGCTAGAATCTTGCTTCTTATGGGCTCGGGCTTGGCACCTGGGTTGATTTCCTTGGGCTGGGATGTAGGTGGTCCTCTGGAATCATGGATGCCCTAGTTTGGGAATATGCTCTAGCATCTGGACTGGAACCTGGGCATCCAGAAAATATCTGGAAGGAATCAGCATTTCTAAAAGGTATCTTGGATCCTAGGTTGTCACACAAAATCCAATAGGCTGATATAATGACTTTTGATTCCTGGATGTGGCTTGATGGAACTTCAAAATAGGGAACCTCCTCTCTTATACAAAAATTGGGCTCATACTGGACTCATAACTGGAGTACAGGACTCATTGTACTGACTAGGGTTAAGGGTTGAGACAAATCAACTAACCTCAACTTATTATAAGACTCAATCTTAATTGATTACAAAACTTTCAAAACTTTGACACATGATTAAGGTTTTAAAATTAAAACCCTAATCGATAAACTATATGGAATCCAGTGAACTGTGTCTGATCCTGGTGTCCCTACCAATTATCCCGGGATGGGAGGAACTCGACCCCATCGAGTGAGGGTCAATTTAGCTCAAGGAGGGTCTGGGTTGAGGTGCTGCGGATCCGCACCAGCATTTCACAAGTTCTCAAATTCTGACCGACCTTGCCACCAGACCAAGTACCGCTGACAGTCTCTATCCCAAGTACCGATAGCTTGATTGTTCAGAGCTCTCTCAATCTTTTCCTCATGTATAGGCCAATTTGTATGTGGTTGCTCTGAGGTGGGTTCTCTCTCAAAGGGAGGGATAGGCTCAAGGTGCTCGCTAGGTATCATTGCTGGCTTCCTAAACTCTACAAGATCTGAGATAATGAAGATGGAGCTAATACCTAAATCAGGTGATATCTCGGGCACATAGGCATTGGGTCCATTACTCTTCATTATTTTGGATAGGCCAGCTTCGCGAGCAGAAAATTTTTTTGCAATCACAAATTCCTCTGCAAGAAATTATTTATCTTTTCTTTGGAAATTAGCCAAGTTATTATTTAGTTCATTAATTGTATTCAACTCTTGACTAATTTCATGATGCACATACTATGCAGAGGCTAGTATATGTGTGGATAAATAAATTGGGTATGTAAATTTATTGGACTCAAGACTAACACCTAATAGACTCGACTAGACTTCCCTATCAAAGAAAACTTATTGGACTCTATGGGCCTAAAATTTAACAGACTATAGGCTCTCTAGGTTTAACTTTGGTTTGGTATGCACATGAAAATGTGACATGAGCTCCTAATAGATGCCAGAGGGTCTTCCAAAAGTAAGAAGCAAAAATGACAGACTCAATGAATGAATGCAATATGCAAACCTCTGTAAAATGCATATGAATGGTAAAAAAAATATAAGAAGATCCAGGAAAGGATAGAAAATAAGAGGTAGGTGGGTAGGGTAAGAAATAAGAAGATGGTTCAGGGTTAATTGGATAAAGTAGGATATAAGCAGGGGT
Organism: Areca catechu; assembly: GCA_021397845.1. NCBI lineage: Eukaryota > Viridiplantae > Streptophyta > Magnoliopsida > Arecales > Arecaceae > Areca > Areca catechu. The sequence goes on along the minus strand of CM038047.1, from coordinate 28,046,681 downwards.
ATCAGGGATTAATCCTAGACTAATGAGGTTAACCTTATAGGGTTGATATCTATCTAAAGGGTTTGCATAATGGAAGAAATGGTCATTGATTTCAGGGAAGAGATCGTCAATGGGAACTACAGGATGGGATTCATCCTGAGGGTACTGATAAGCCAAATCCTTAATAAAGTCATCTGGTTCAAGAAATTTAGAACTGGGCTCTATACTTGGGCTTTCATCCAGTGGCTCCTCGGGGAAGAGTCTAATAGTAGAGTTGGGTTCTTCATCCTTTAGCTGCTCTTCCTCTACAGTCTGGATGTGGTCAGGGTCTATTGGGTCAACTGATCTTAAGTTAGCTTCTACCTGGGCACTTACTGGATCAACTAATTCTAAGTCTTCTACAGGAAACACCTCTTCTTCTTCCTTATACTGTTCCACTAGGCTTGGGTCAGCCTCATATATCTCCTCTTCAATATCATTCTATTGAACCAATGAGATGGTAAGAGGGGGTTGACTAAAGAAAAATTGACTAATACTTGGTTCATCTCTAGGGATACTAATCCTATGGGATTCAAGGTGACTAGGGAAAAACTGATTGGCACTAGACTGATTCCCATGGATTATGGGTTCCTAGGGTTTAGCTCAATGGGTCTTGCATGGGGTTCCTACTTAGTCATCTAATGGATCAATCCTATGGGTTAATTGGTTAAGTCTATCAGTTATTTAGGTGTTCGTTTGGGTCATTTGGTTGAATCTATGGTTCATTTGATTTTAGGATTGGGTCAATTGGGTTATCTGATCATTGGTTTGGTCAAGTTTAGCATTAATTTGAGCATTGGATTGGTTTTTGGATTGGTTTAGTTGGGCAAACTGGTTTTGGGATTGGGTATTGGCTTGGTTCATTTGGATAGTTAACTGGGCAAGCTGGTTCATGATGGCTTCAAAATTGGGATCCATGGCTGAGTCAGTTTGGGGATTAGACTTATGGTATTGGGTTCCTAATCTAGTGGTCATACACTTAATCAAGCAATTAGAATGGAATGGTGCAGCCAAGTATGAAAAATAGGTTAGCTTAATCTAGGGTTTCCTAGACCTAGAGCCAAAACTGGGTGGGTTAGCTCAACTTACACTTAACCCAGTAGCTAATCCTTCCTCTGGTCAGGTAGAGGGTGGGAGTATGGGAGGCCACCCCTGCTTTCGCAGGGATCCAATTAAAAACCACAACACCACTTAAGTCGTTTGACTCTGGACCCTCAGCCTTAGATACCATATTTCAATAATAGCCACATGATTAAATGCACTAGTTGGCCCACACAATTCGGACACGACCTGTGGGTGTCACCTAGCCCTCTAGGGTAAATTAGGTCTAATTGATTTTAATTAGGCTTAGGTCTGGATGATGATAGTTGTTTTGGGCCCAGGATAGGTAATAAAATCCTACCCTGATATTAGATAGTGATTGCCCTTAAGATTAGATTAAAAGATGATGGTATTCAATGGTCTTGATGCAATCTAAAACAATCAAAACATAAAATATTTTTTTTAATTATTTTATGCTATGACAAATTAAATTCAAGTTAACTAGGGTTAGCAAATAAAGTTTGGCTTGGGATTGGGGGTTTGGAAATTGATTAGGTTTGGTCAATTAGTGCAGAAATTCAGGAAATTAGAGTTTTGGATGTTGCAGATTTTGACATAGATATCAATGCAAAGAAATTCAGAGAAATTCTATGATAGAGGATAGACAGTGATGATGAACTCTACCAAATTTTATGCAAAACAAAAATCAAATGATGATGCAAATTCTAGGATTTTCAGACTGCTATAGAAATCTCAGAATTTTTGTTAGGGTTTCTAATATGCCAAATTTTAATGATTTAAATTTTTTATGAAATTAATTAAAAATTATGATAAATTAGAGAACAAGATAGAGAACAATTCATGCAAATTTCATAGAAAATAAAATTCCTAGATGGTCAAAATCAGATGAAAAACAGACACCTAATGCAGTGTACATGATGCAGAAAATTCAGAAATTAGGGTTTTGTGAATCTAATACAAATAAAAACTATCCTAAACCCGCTTTGATACCAAACTGATGCGGGATGACTCTAAGATTGCTAATCATGCAGGAAAAATAGTAAACTAATTTTTTTATAATTTTTATAATTTAGGTTTGTAGGCTAAATTCTAAAGTTAAGCAAATAACTAACAGATAAAGTAGCAGTGCAAAGAATCATCGTATCGCAGGCAAACTCATGCAAAATAATAAATAACCAGGATTCAAGAATTGAGAAACTCCCAGATTATGATAGCATATCTTCATCAAATCAAAAATTAAAAGAAGGGAAGGATATTACCAAACAGTGATTTGAAGAACTTTCAATGAAGAGATCCACAGCACTCTGATTGGAGCCTGGATGATAAAACTTGGTTCCCTTGATTTTGATGACTGATTTGGGCAGGCTTGGAGGCAAAGAAAGTCTCCTCTAAGGAGGTGAAATACCTCGAGGATCCTGCAAATGTCAGGGGTCAATCAAAACAACAACAATAAAAAAATAAAAGGAGATTAGGTTTTGTAGAAATATGAAATTAGGGTTTGTATGTGGTGGCTTGAAGAAAAATGTTGCTCTTTGCTTTGGACGGCCTAGGGCACTCTTCCTTTGGGCATGTGAAGGCTTGGATGGCAGCAAGCTTGGGTGTGGAAGGATGCTAGGGCAGCAAGGATGATTAGGGCACACAAAGTAACCAAAGAAACATAAAAACTCCAATACCAACACAAGAACACAAGTTTTTTAAACCAAAATTTTAGCAAAGATTTAATTCATGAGATAAAAGTTGATTACAAGAGGAAGAGGGGTGAAGTATTTATAGAGCTCCCATGACCTCTCTTAAATAGGGTTACACTTAGGTTAATAAGCCTTTTCCTAGTCAGATTACAAGTCCTTTCCTAGCTAGGTTAGAATACAAATCTTAAAACAACTAGGAACATAAATCCAAACTAGGTTAGACTGGTCTTCTCCTTCTCACTTAAGGACACTTGGACTTGGTCAAACACCATAAATTTGGTTTTGGACCTTGGGGTAGTAGCAAGGATGCCTCCTTCATGGGCTTGGACAAATTTTTAAGGGGCCTAGGTGGGCTTCCAGGGGCTGGGCGCATGGGCTGGGCGCATGGGCTGGCATATTCCAGCAAATCTGGCTGGAATCTTGCTTCTTAAGGGATCGGACTTAGTGCCTAGGTTGATTTCCTTGGGTTGGGATGCAGGTGGACCTTTGGAATCATGGATGTCCTGGTTTGGAAATATGCTATGGCATCTGGACTAGAATCTAGGCATCTGGAAAATATCTGGAAGGAATCAGGGTTTCTGGAAGGCATCTTGGATCCTGGGTTGTCATACAAAATCCAATAGACTGATGTAGTTGCTTCCGACTCCTAGATGTGGCCTGATGGAACTCCAAAATAGGGTAACCTCCTCTCTTGTACAAAAATTGGGCTTATACTGGACTCAAAACTGGAGTACAGGACTCGATATACTGACTAGGATTGAGGGTTGAGACAAATCAACTAACGTCAACTTATTACAGGACTGAATCTTAATTGATTACAAAACTTTCAAAACTTTGATACTGATTAAGGTTCTAAAATTAAAATCCTAATTAATAAACCATATGGGATCCAGTGATCTATGTTTGATCCCGGTGTCCCCACCAGAAAGGCCATGGTAACCAAAAATTAGCATCAACTACTGAACTGCAGAAGTCAACAGGTATTAGTAATACAGACATTTAATCATAGTACAAATAAGCTTAAGAAAGGCCACCATACGTGAAAACAGTACAAATAAAAGGCAAATTAGAATAAACAAGCAAGAAATAATTAAGTGTGAACAAGGATGCATGATATTTTTTTCAATGGAAAAGCCCGTGAAGAAGTAAATCTGGAGGCGCACTATAAAATTGCAAAGAAAACCACCAGAGACAATGATAAGAACATCTCCACACATTTACATGATCAAGCACATTATCAGGTGTAATAATTCAAAAGTTCAATAAGAACACAATGTAGTGAGGCAGAAGGAGAACATCCATCAATATGTACCTTTATGTGGACAAGTTGAGCTTCAGTAAATTCAATTCCAAAAAACTCGCTTGAACATCCTGGCTTCACATGCAAAAGAAATAACCCATTCATTTAGAGGTTCTAAAATGTCCATTACAATAATTACTAAAAAATCATATTTTTCAAAAAATGGCATCTCCTATTCATTGATAGTTCACAGAATCGATTAATGATATACAACCATTATATGAGGAACTCTGACCAATGTATGATTAAACTCACCAATTGAAGTAATCTTTAATAAAAGAAAATCATAACTAAATGCAGAATGTGTAACTTTGCAATGCTTAATTTTAGTAAGTCGATAATATTTTTGAACAAGCTGTGATATAACATCCAAAGGGTTGGTGAATTCTCACCTCCTTCCGATTTACCCCTTACATCTGCAATCTCTATCTTGTATTCAATATGTTCACTTAAAGGCATTAGAACTTACTAAAAGTAAGGATATAACAAATAAAATGAATTGAAGAAATCTCAGAATAAATAATATGATATATAATTATATATCATAATAAAGACATCTTATATACCATGTTAAGTAAAAAAAACAAAATGAGTCCAACTCTTCAAAGACTAGAACATGTCAATAAACATGTTGACTAGTTAAACAGTTTCAAGCTACCTCTTTCCATTCAATGAAGCCTGTGCCATCCGAATCATAGAGCTTGAATGAAATCGCATGTTTTTAGTACACTATACTACGTACTATCATAACAAAATCTATAATATTTTTTTATTTTTTAAATTTTTAATGAAATCGTATGTTTAACATTTGATTTCATTATTTGGCACGTCCCTGGCTCGATATGTGTTACCCAGTATAGCAACCTAAGAGTGGAGGTGAATTGGGTTTCTTTAAAAATTTAAGCAAATATGTGCTAAATTTAAAGTATTTCTGAAGCAATGCAAATAAGCACAATATAAATAAGATGCAATGCTATGTGAGGTAAGCAATAAAGGCAAGAGAAGATAGAATACATACACAAACACAAAAGATTTATAGCAGTTCGGTATACACCAAGCACTTACATCCACTCCCCAAGCTATCCCTTGGAAATTCCACTATAATCCACAATGATTACAGCCAACTTATTTTCAAGAGCTCACAAGTCAAACCCAAAGTTGATTTTCTCATTTAGGCTGACCAACAACCTTTCCTCAAGCTAACCCTAGGCTTGGATTCTAATTCACGGCTTGGAAGGGTCTAATACCTAGTTTCAAATACCCTTGAAACTAGTTACAACAAGTAAAAGCAGGGGTACAAGTGTAAAGCACAAGAAAAAACTCTCTATAGAGTAGAAAATAAAAGCTATGAAGCTCTTCTTGATAGCTTGAGTTGTCTTCTCCTTGGAATCTCTCAAAAAATACTTTTGAAATGTTGATTTGAAGGCTCAACAGCAAGATTGAAAGTTTTTTCAGATGGAATCTTCTTTCTAGCTCTCTTTTGACTTTTGAAGTGATATTCTCAAAGGTAGAATTTGTCTCTTGTGAGTTAGTTCTTCTTGAATGAGTTTGGTAAGAGTTATAACCATTGGTAGAGCAAAACTAGTCATTTGAAGCCTTTTGGAGTCAAATATGTACTTCAGAAAATATAGCCGTCACTATTGTCAGAACCTGTGAGTTGACACTTGAATTCTTCATGAGTCGACATTTGACTTCTTCATGAGTCGACACTTGGATCTTCATAAGTCGACTCAAGGTATAATTCTTCATGAGTCGACACTTGACTTTTATGAGTCAACTCTAGGCGTGCCAAAGAAATTTCTGCGTGCCGGTTTTTCTGAAATGTCGACTGTTGACTCTGGTCTTGATTTTGATGATTGACAAAATATTTAAGTATATATGAGTACTAATTGTGTTTTAAGTGTATTTCTCAGATCTTAGTACTCAACCATGTTGAATGAAGAAATGCTTGTATTTCAGTTGAAAAAGTCCTTAAATTAATGGAAAATCAAATATATGGACTTTGGAATTAATATGAAAGGATTTGAAGATGGTTCAGCAAGGCCGGCACGGCAAAATTTCAGTGGCACGCTTCAGAGGTCGACACCAGAGGTCAACACCTGTTCAGAGGTCGACACCTGAGGTCAACACCTGTTCAGAGGTCGACACCTGAGGTCAACACCTGTTCAGAGGTCGACACCTGAGGTCAACACCTGTCCAGAGGTCGACACCTGAGGTCAACACCTGTCCAGAGGTCGACACCTGAGGTCGACACTTGATCCAGAGGTCAACACCTGTTCAGAGGTCGACACCTTAGGTCAACACCTGTCCAGAGGTCGACACCTGAGGTCGACACCTGAGGTCGACACTTGATCCAGAGGTCGACTCATGGTATAACGGCTAGTTTTTCTGAACTTTTGATTTGATTTCTAACGGCCATAAACGGCCATATTTTTGATTCTAACGGTCTTGTGGAGTTGTTTCAGCTTGAATGAAGTATTTAACCTCCACCAAACTTCAAAAAAGACATGGAGACAAAGTAAAAAGGATTAGAGTGAAAGTAAAAAGCCTTCAATCAATTTCAAGCCAAAAGAGTGAGAAATCCAAGAGATTCCTTAGCCAAAAGCTTTCCATCTTTGAGGAATCCAACTTTCAAGAGTTTGGCATTTAGCAAGGTCCAAGATTCCAAGAGAAAGGCTTGAAGAGTCTCCATCAAAAGCTTCATCGAATTACCTTTTGCTCAAAAAGGAGTTTGTATTGTTTTTATTCATTGTATTCATATTCTATTTGTGGTAGGCTAGTTTCAAGGGAATTTGAAACTAGTTTTAGGTTTGTTGGTGAGCCAATTGATAAAACCAACTAGGGTTGCTTGTAAGCCCGAAGCCAAAACAAGTGAGTGAGGTTTGTTGGTGAGCCAATTGATAAAACCAACTAGGGTTGCTTGTAAGCCCGAAGCCAAAACAAGTGAGTGAGGTTTGTTGGTGAGCCAATTGATAAAACCAACTAGGGTTGCTTGTAAGCCTGAAGCCAAAACAAGTGAGTGAGGTTTGTTGGTGAGCCAATTGATAAAACCAACTAGGGTTGCTTGTAAGCCCGAAGCCAAAACAAGTGTGTAAGGTTTTGACTTGTGAGCCTGGTAAAACAAGTCGGCTGTAATCTAAAGATTATAGTGGAAATTCCCAAGTGGAGCTTGGGGAGTGGATGTAGGTGCTAGGTGCACCGAACCACTATACTTCTTGTGTGTTTGCATTGCCTTTCTCTTTATCTTCTTTTGCTCTTTAATTGTCGTTTTATTTCATTGCTTCCGTTGCACAATTATTTGAGCACTATCACTCTTCACCTTAGATCTTGTTAGCACATATATTGTCTTAAATTTTTTAAAATATCCAATTCACCCCCCCTCTTGGGCACCATATCTGGGCAACAAGTGGTATCAGAGCTCGGTGCTCTGATTGAAAATCTAACGATTTGAGCTAAAGTTCATGGTAACCCTTGTAGGTATTAGTGTTAGACCACCATTTTTCAATGGCATAAATTACACTTTTTGGAAAACTCGCATGCGCATCTATATTCAATCTATTAGTTATCATCTTTGGAAAACCATTGTTAGTGGTCCTCATATTCCTTCCATTTGGTTAATGGCATTTCCATTCCAAAGCTCGAAGAGGATTGGAATGAATATGACATTAAACAAATTGAACTCAATGCTAAAGCAATGAACTTGCTTTATTGTGCATTGGACTTAAATGAATTTAATAGAGTTTCTACATGCACATCAGCGAAGGAAATATGGGACATACTTGAAGTTACTCATGAGGGTACTCTTCAAGTGAAGAACACTAAAATTAATTTGCTTATATATTCTTTTGAAAATTTTGAAATGATGCATTATGAATCTATATCTGATATGTTTTCAAGATTTATGACTATTATTAATGAATTAAAAAGTCTTGGCAAAATCTATACTAATGCTGATTTGGTGAACAAAATTCTTAGATCCTTGCCAAAATCATGGGATCCAAAGGTGACGGCGATCCAAGAAACTAAAGATGTAGAAACCTTACCTTTGGAGGAGCTTATCGGTTCACTCATGACCTATGAGTTGAACTTATGGCAAAGGATAGTGGAAGCTGATATAGAAAAGAAAATAATAGCTCTCAAGGCCAAAAGAAAATTCAAGGCAATGATGGCAACTTGGAGCGATAGCGAAGATTCAAGTACGGATGATGAAGTTGCCCATCTTTGTTTCATGGCAAATGAGAAAAAGGTATGTGCTAAAAATAATTATGATTTTACCTTTAAAGAATCACATGATGCATCTAATGATCTTGTGCATGAATACAGATTGCTAAAAATTGAGCACAAGAAATTAAATAGGCATGTAGATTCATTTTCTCTTGACAATACCAATCTTGCAAATAAAAATAATGATTTAAATGCCAAGATTGATATTTTGAAAAATGAAAAGAATAATTTTTCTAAAGAAAAAGAATTTTTAGAAAAAGAAAATGTTATTTCAAAAGATTTATGTGAAAAAGTTTTTAATGAGAAAAATATTTTGATTGAGGAAAAGAAGCAAAAACTCTTGAAGAACTTCAATATTCCTGCTTCTTTCAATTCTTCTTATAAATGTGGTTTCAATGCTTATCCTTCCAGATTAAGAAAAGTTTGCGTTCCAAAAGGAACCATAATTACTAATCATAAATGACCCAAGAAAGTTTGGGTACCAAAAATGTCCACTTAATTTGTTTTGCAGGAATGTCTTGCAACCCAACATGAAGAAATGAAGTTCTTGAAAAGAGGTTGTACAAGACAATTTAAAGAAGTGGACAAGCTATATTTTGGACTAAATGGTAAAAGGAAGGATTATGTATATTGGTAAATTCTAAACATCTCCTTCCATAATTAAAATTGTAGATTAATTTTTATTGCATCAATTACTTTGAAAATTTGTCTTAAATAGTTAATTAGAATCAAGTTTGGACTTATCATCATTGGCTATGATCATGAACTTTTTGGTGTTGATGAATTTCATGCTATCATGATTAAATTTATGATTGTAAGACCTTCACTTGATTTTGATTAATGTATTTCATGAAAAATACTTTTAAAGATGCATATTGATTTGAAAAATGTTTTAATTGATTGATTAGAATCAAGCTTAGACTAATAATCATTTGTTGTGATCATGACCATTTTGATATTGATGGATTTCAAGCTCTCATGGTTAAACTTGTGATTATTAGATCTTCACTTGATTTTGATTAATATAGTTTCTAAATTATTTCAAGTGAAATGCTATGATTTATATGTTTTTATTTTTGGCATCTATGCATAATCTAGAAATGATTTGGATCAAGTATAGAACTAGTAGTTAAGGGTTACTTTTAAGAAGAAGGTATGCTTATTGACAAACCCTTACTCTAATAGCTAGACTTGATATCATATTACTTCTAGCATTTGTATGGATATCAAATCATCTTAAAATGAGTTTGAAATAATGCTAAACGTTTTTATACGATATAAATGCTTTGTATTTTGAAAATCATGAATATCTTGAAAATTTTCAAATCTTGATGCATAAGCCTTCATGTTTTATTCCTGAAATAAATGCATATTTTTAAAGGAGGAATAACATTCAGGGGGAGCATCCAAAGATTTGTTATCATATTTGATGCTTTGAATATCTCGTTGATATCATGCTTTGCTTATATTGCTCCGGTACTCCTTCTTGTTTTCAAATCTAATTCTTTGGGGGAGTTACATTCAAATGGTATCATATTCTATTAGCATCAAAAAATTTTTATAAGAATTCCTAGTAACCGCTTCGGATTGGGTTAGTCACCATGGCCGTCCGGTCATAGGAGATAAGTAGGGCTTAAAGACCCTCTCTTTCCATTCAACGGGCTCTCTTATGACATGTAGGGGTGCCGCTGTGACCTTATCCCATGAACAAGTAAGGCGAATGGATAATATACATCAAATCATTTCTTGCATGTGCTTACATTCTTTGGTATCTTGTTCAATTTATATCATATTCAATTGCCTACTTGAATTCATGCATTGATTTTGATGACCTACTTGCTATTCTTTCCAACTTCATTCCCACTTTGTATTGCCTTTCACCCTTTTTCATGATGTCAAAAAGGGGGAGAAAATTATTAAGTATGAAAAGGGGAAGATTGGATAAACATGAAAAAATTTTTGAGAAATGAAAGAAAATGCAAAAGGGGGAGAAGAATGTTTTTAACTAAAGGAAAGAATTAGTAAGAAGAAATTTGAAAATTTTGCATATTTTGAAAAATGTTTTTTTAAGATTTTTTGGATCATATTTTGAGGGGGAGCTTGGTGCTTATTATTTTGAGCTTACATGTTTATCTTATTGTTAATCTTTTTAAGCTTACCCTATTCATATACTTAAAGGTTTTGTCATCATCAAAAAGGGGGAGATTGTTGACTCTGGTCTTGATTTTGATGATTGACAAAATGTTTAAGTATATATGAGTACTAATTGTGTTTTAAGTGTATTTCTCAGATCTTAGTACTCAACCATGTTGAATGAAGAAATGCTTGTATTTCAGTTGAAAAAGTCCTTAAATTAATGGAAAATCAAATATATGGACTTTGGAATTAATATGAAAGGATTTGAAGATGGTTCAGCAAGGCCGGCACGGCAAAATTTCAGTGGCACGCTTCAGAGGTCGACACCAGAGGTCAACACCTGTTCAGAGGTCGACACCTGAGGTCAACACCTGTTCAGAGGTCGACACCTGAGGTCAACACCTGTTCAGAGGTCGACACCTGAGGTCAACACCTGTCCAGAGGTCGACACCTGAGGTCAACACCTGTCCAGAGGTCGACACCTGAGGTCGACACTTGATCCAGAGGTTGACACCAGAGGTCAACACCTGTTCAGAGGTCGACACCAGAGGTCAACACCTGTTCAGAGGTCGACACCTTAGGTCAACACCTGTCCAGAGGTCGACACCTGAGGTCGACACCTGAGGTCGACACTTGATCCAGAGGTCGACTCATGGTATAACGGCTAGTTTTTCTGAACTTTTGATTTGATTTCTAACGGCCATAAACGGCCATATTTTTGATTCTAACGGTCTTGTGGAGTTGTTTCAGCTTGAATGAAGTATTTAACCTCCACCAAACTTTAAAAAAAGATATGGAGACAAAGTAAAAAGGATTAGAGTGAAAGTAAAAAGCCTTCAATCAATTTCAAGCCAAAAAGAGTGAGAAATCCAAGAGATTCCTTAGCCAAAAGCTTTCCATCTTTGAGGAATCCAACTTTCAAGAGTTTGGCATTTAGCAAGGTCCAAGATTCCAAGAGAAAGGCTTGAAGAGTCTCCATCAAAAGCTTCATCGAATTACCTTTTGCTCAAAAAGGAGTTTGTATTGTTTTTATTCATTGTATTCATATTCTATTTGTGGTAGGCTAGTTTCAAGGGAATTTGAAACTAGTTTTAGGTTTGTTGGTGAGCCAATTGATAAAACCAACTAGGGTTGCTTGTAAGCCCGAAGCCAAAACAAGTGAGTGAGGTTTGTTGGTGAGCCAATTGATAAAACCAACTAGGGTTGCTTGTAAGCCCGAAGCCAAAACAAGTGAGTGAGGTTTGTTGGTGAGCCAATTGATAAAACCAACTAGGGTTGCTTGTAAGCCTGAAGCCAAAACAAGTGAATGAGGTTTGTTGGTGAGCCAATTGATAAAACCAACTAGGGTTGCTTGTAAGCCCGAAGCCAAAACAAGTGTGTAAGGTTTTGACTTGTGAGCCTGGTAAAACAAGTCGGCTGTAATCTAAAGATTATAGTGGAAATTCCCAAGTGGAGCTTGGGGAGTGGATGTAGGTGCTAGGTGCACCGAACCACTATACTTCTTGTGTGTTTGCATTGCCTTTCTCTTTATCTTCTTTTGCTCTTTAATTGTCGTTTTATTTCATTGCTTCCGTTGCACAATTATTTGAGCACTATCACTCTTCACCTTAGATCTTGTTAGCACATATATTGTCTTAAATTTTTTAAAATACCCAATTCACCCCCCCTCTTGGGCACCATATCTGGGCAACATCGACACTTCATGTTTCATCCCAAACTCTCCCTGCATAAGCTTGGCAAACTCTTGACAAAGTATTTTATTAGTAGCACCGAAAATGATATCATCAACATATACTTATATTACTAAGAGATCATCATTCTTTTTTTTCAAAAATAATGTAGTGTCTACATTTTCTCTAGAAAAATATTTTCAAGCAGAAATTTACTTAATCTATCATACCAAGCTCTTAAAGCTTGTTTTAAACCATACAAAGCTTTATAAAGTTTAAAAACATGATTGGAAAACTCATGATTTTCAAAACCAGGGGGCTGATCTACATACACTTCTTCTTCAATAAATTCATTTAGAAAAATACTTTTGATATCCATTTGAAATAGTTTGAAATTCATGAAACATGCAAATACTAATAATAGTCTAATTGCTTCAAGTATCGTAATAGGAGCAAAGGTTTCATCAAAATCAATCCCTTTTAAAAATAAATCCCTATATCATTGAATGTGACTCCCTTAAAAAAAAATAGATTTGAAGGCAAGGAGGAGTATCAGAGCGATATAAGTAAAGCATGATATCAAGAAAATATTCAAAGCATCATATGTATATAATGACAACAAATCTTTGGATGCTCTCCCTAAATATTATTTTTCCTTAAAAATATGCATTCATTGAGGAATAAAACATAAAAGCACAAGCATCATAATTTTAGACAATTTGAGATATGAATATAAATACTAAGTCTGCAATCATAAATTTGAATTTTTAAGATATACAATATTTTCAAAATGCAAGAGGTTGACAATTAAAGATTCAATTTAATATGATTTCAAATTTATTTGAAGTGATTTGATATCCATACAAATGCTAGAAGTAATATGATATCAAATCTAGCTACTAGATTAAGGGTTTATCAATATGCATACCTTTCTCTTAAATGTAATCCTTAATTATCAGTTTTATACTTGTTTCAAATCATTTCTAGTCTAAGCATGGAAATAAAATGGAATACATTTCATGAAAATCATATGATTTGAAATGATTTTGATTACCCATATAAAAGTTAGAAGTAATCTAGTACTAAGTTTAGCTACTGAAGCAAGGATTTATCAATATACATACCTTCTTCTTAGATGTAATCCTTAACTACCAGTTTTAGTCTTGATCCAAATTATTTCTAACTTAAGCATAGATTCCAAAAATGTATACATATCATTACCACATTTTACTTGAAAATAGTTTAAAACTATATTAATCAAAATTAAGTGAAAGTCTAATAATCACAAGTTTAATCATGAGAGTATAAAATCCATCAACATCAAAATGTTCATGATCATAACAAATGACTATTAGTCTAAATTTGATTATAATTAATCAGTTGCAATAATTTTTAAAGCAATATGCAACTTTAAAAATATTTTTTGTGAAGTAATTTAAGATATATTAATCAAAATCAAGTGAAGGTCTTATAATCACAAGTTTAATCATGATAGCATAAAATTCATCAACATCAAAAAGTTCATGATCATAACCAATGGCTATAAGTCTAAACTTGATACTAATTAATCATTTAAAATAATTTTTTAAAGTAATTGATGCAACATTTATAACAAATATTCAACTATATTTTTAATTATGGAAGGAAATATTTAGAATTTATCAATATGTATAATCCTTTCTTTACCATTTAGTCCAAAATATAGCTTGTCCCCTCTCTGTATTGTCTTGCACAGCCACCTTTCAAAAACTTCATTTTTTCATGTTGGGCTGCAAGACATTCCTGCAAAATAAATTAGGTGGACAATTTTGGTGCCCAAATTTTCTTGGATTCTTCAAGATTAGTAAATATTGTTCCTTTTGGAACTCTTTTTTTTTTAATTTACAAGGATATGCATTATGCTCAATTTTATAACATTAAAAACAAGTTAGATTGGAGGATACATCAACATAGAAATTCTTATTTTTCCACTCAAGGTTTTTGTTTTTCTTTAAAAACTCATCATTTGATATAAAAATCTTGGGCCTTGTTAGAATTTTTATTTCATTTGATAAAACATTTTTCTCATTTGAAAACTTATTACATAAATCTTTCAATTCAAAATTTTCTTTTTCTAAAATTTCTTTTGTATAGAAAGATTATTCTTATCATTTTCTAAAATATCAATCTTTATATTTAAATCATAATTTTTATTGACAAGATTGATGTTCTCAAGAGAAAAAGAATCTACAGGTCTTTTTAATTTCTTGTGCTCATTTTTAATACTTTGTATTCATGCACAAGATCATTAAATGTATCATGTAATTCATCAAAGGTAAAATCATATTCATTTTTAGTATATACCTCTTCCTCATTTGTCATGAAGTAAAGATTAGCAACTTCTTGTTCATCATCCGAACTTGAATCTTTGCTATCGCTCCAAGTTGCTATTATTCTCTTGAATTTCTTTTTGGCCTTGAGGGATATTATCTTCTTCTTTTCTTGATCAGCAATCACTTCTTTGTACCATAAATTCAACTCAAGGGTCATGAGTAAACCAATAAGCTCTTCTAAAGGCAGGATATCAATATCTTTGGCTTCTTGGATCACCGTTACCTTTGGATCCGATGATATTGGCAAAGATCTAAGAATTTTATTAACCAAATTAATATTAGTATAGACTTTGCCAAGACTTTTTAATTAATTAACAATAGTCATAAATCTAGTATACATATCAGATATAGATTCAAAATGTAGCATTTTAAACATTTCAAAAGAATGAACAATCATATTAATTTTAGTACTTTTTACTTGAAGAGTACCCTCATGAGTAATTTCAAGGGTCCCATATCTCCTTCGTCGATGTGCATGTGGAGATCCTATTGAATTCATTAAAGTCTAATGCGCAATAAAGTAAGTTCATTGCTTTAGCATTAATTTCATATTGCTTAATGTCATATTCATTCCAATCCTCTTTGAGCTTTAGAATGAAAATGCCATTAATCCAAATGAAAAGAATATGAGGACCATTAACCATAACTTTCCAAACATAATAACTAATAGATTGAATATAGATGCGCATGCGAGTTTTTCAAAAAGTGTAATTAGTGCCATTGAAAAATGGTAGTCTATTAGTTGCATGTCCTATGACAAAATAAGCACCTTCTAGGGCTACCATGATCTTTTAACTCAAAATCGTTGGATTCTTTGTAAAGCACCAAGTTTAGATACCAACGATTTTGGGTTTTGAGCTCTGATACCACTTGTTGCCCAGCATAGCAACCCAAGAGGAGGGATGAATTGGGTTTCTTTAAAAATTTAAGCAAATATGTGATGAATTTAAAGTGTTTATGAAGCCATGCAAATGAGCACAATATGAATAAGATGCAATGCTATATGAGGTAAGTAGTAAAGGCAAGAGAAGATAGAATATACATACAAACATAAAAAAATTATAGTAGTTCAGTGCACACCAAGCACCTACATCCACTCTCCAAGCTATCCCTTAGAAATTTTACTATAATCCACCAAGATTACAGCCAACTTGTTTTTAAGGGCTCACAAGTCAAATCCAAAGTTGGTTTTCTCATTTATGCTCACCAACAACCTTTTCTCAAGCCAACCCTAGGCTTGGATTCTAATTCACAGCTTGGAAGGGCCTAACACTTAGTTTCAAATATCCTTGAAACTAGTTACAATAAGTAAAAGCAGGAGAACAAGTGTAAAGCACAAGAAAAAACTCTCTATAGAGTAGAAAATAGAAGCTATGAAGCTCTTTTTAATAGCTTGATTTGTCTTCTCCTTGGAATCTCTCAAAGAACATTTTTGAAATATTGATTTGAAGGCTCAACAGCAAGATTGAAAACTTTTTCAAATGGAATCTTCTTTCTAGCTCTCTTTTGACTTTTGAAGTGATATTCTCAAAGATAGAATTTGTCTCTTGTGAGTTAGTTCTTTTTGAATGAGTTTGATGAGAGTTAAATACTTCAAAAACTTTAAAAAAATAGTTTATAACCATTGGTGGAGCAAAACTAGCCATTTGGAGCCTTTTGGAGTCAAATCTATGCTTTAGAAAATATAGCCATTATTGTTGTCAGAACCTGTAAGTCGATACTTGAGTTCTTCATGAGTCGACACTTGACTTCTTCATGAGTCGATACTTAGATCTTCATGAGTCGACTCAAGGTATAATTCTTCATGAGTCAACACTTGACTTTTATGAGTCGACTCAAGGCATGCCAAAAAAGTTTCTGCATGCCAGTTCTTATGAAGTGTCGACATTTCATTTTTCATCTCCAATGGTCATAAACGGTCATCTATAATTTAAAGAGCTATATAAACACCAAAAATCAAATGGAGAAGCAATCCTTTGGTGAGATAATTGAATATCTTTCAAGGATTCAAGAGTTGAGTGGTTCAAGCCTTTAAACTTCCAAAGATAAGAGAGTTGATTCAAGTCCACAACATCAAGCTTCATTCAAAGGCTTCAACAAATTGAAGACAAGCTTCTTCAACATCATCACTGGGCAACAATATGTCTAGCTATAAGCCTTGTTGCCGCTCTCATCGCCGCGCCTCGGATCCGTGGATCCTCCCTGACCGCCTGGCGAGGGAGCCTTCCTGGCTGCGGCGAACCTGCAAGAAGGGGTTAGAAGACCCTGGCCGGGGATCCCGGCGAGGGAGCTCCGACGGTCAAGTCAGTAGACGACGAGAAGGAACAGATTCTCCAAGACGGACCCCCTAAGGGGTTCCAGACTTAGAGAATTTACTAGTAAGAAAGGTGCTCTAGAGACCAGAAATTCGGCCGGGCCTCCTTGCCGAGCTCACGCCAAGCGATCCCCTCTCGAGACCTTGGATCTCACTCTCGGAGCGAGGCTTTTGCCGCTGCTTCTTCCTTGTCCCCAGGCTTGTTCGCTTACCTTGTCGTCCCCAGATTCCTTCCTTTTATCTCCTCCCGTCGTTCGCCTGTCTTCTCCTCCTGGGAGGCTCCCCTCCCCCGTCCCTTTCTCTTTCCCCTTTTCGGTGAGGAGGGCCAGGCGGCTTTCCGACCTCGTCCGCCGAGCCCAACAGGGAAAAGGCAAAGATAGAAAGGGGGGGCGGCGTTGGTGAGGTGGCCGGTCAGACCTCGGGCCCAGTGAGAGCACTCTCTTTCCTAAGTGTGGGCGCCATCCGTCTATGGAGCCTGTTTTGTCAAAATCAGGCCTCTCGACTGCGGGACCTGTCGGGCCGATGCAAATGGTGTTTCGCGTGCCGCCGCCATCCTTACGGGGCGCCGTCTGTGATGCGTACGGCCCGAGGGATGATCTCGGGGCCTGCGCCTCCTTCCCTGGGACCTTCTCCGTACGGGCGGCCTGACCTCGGCCGAGGTGAACCCGTCTCCGGGGGCCACCTGGCGAAGGAGCGAAGGATCGGCCGACCTTGGCCTAAGTGGACCCCTCCCGGGTGGACACCTGGCGAGGTGGCAGGAGGTCGCCTGGCTTCGACCGAGGTGGGCTCGTCTCCGGGGGCCACCTGGCGAAGGAGCGAAGGATCGGCCGACCTCGGCCTAGGTGGACCCCTCCTGGGTGGATACCTAGCGAGGTGGCAGGAGGTCGCCTGGCTTCGACCGAGGTGGGCCCGTCTCTGGGGGCCACCTGGCGAAGGAGCGAAGGATCGGCCGACCTCGGCCTAGGTGGACCCCTCCCGGGTGGACACCTGGCGAGGTGGCAGGAGGTCGCCTGGCTTCGGCCGAGGTGGGCCCGTCTCCGGGGGCCACCTGGCGAAGGAGCGAAGGATCGGCCGACCTCGACCTAGGTGGACCCCTCCCAGGTGGACACCTGGCGAGGTGGCAGGAGGTCGCCTGGCTTCGGCCGAGGTGGGCCCGTCTCCGGGGGCCACCTGGCGAAGGAGCGAAGGATCGGCCGACCTCGGCCTAGGTGGACCCCTCCCGGGTGGACACCTGGCGAGGTGGCTGAAGGTTGCCTGGCTTCGGCCGAGGTGGGCCAGTCTCCGGGGGCCACCTGGCGAAGGAGCGAAGGGTCGGCCGACCTCGGCCTAGGTGGACCCCTCCCGGGTGGACACCTGGCGAGGTGGCAGGAGGTCGCCTGGCTTCGGCCGAGGTGGGCCAGTCTCCGGGGGCCACCTGGCGAAGGAGCGAAGGATCGACCGACCTCGGCCTAGGCGGATCCCTCCTAGATGGGCGCCAGGCGAGGTGGTAGAGGAGCCCCGAACCGAGCTCGACTTCGGCGAGAGCAGTTTGTCTTAGGAAGTCGTCTGACGAAGTAGCCTTGCCGAGCTCGGCCTTGGCAATGTGGCGCTGACTCGGCCGGAGAAACCTCCACGTGGCTCGATCATATTTGGCGGTATCTGAACCCGGCCACGTCATCGTTACGGCCGTAACAAGCCTCATCACGCCAACTAATATTGCATACCATAAAGCTATGTACCATCATACTAGATGCGCTACTGTGCGGTTTGTGAGAATGGCTGCCGAGATTTGAAAGTTCACATTGTTTAAATATATAATGATAAAAAATATTAATAAATATTTATTAATTTATTAATAAGAAATTATTTAAAATATTTATCAAATATAATGATTAATAAGATATTTATTTTTTATATTTAAATAAAATATTAAATAAATAAAATAAATCATAAGTAAATAAAATATTAAAATGTGTGAAAGAGCAAGAGAGAGAGAAAAGGTAGGAGGGAGAGGGAGTGACGGTAAAAATGAAAAAAAATAAAAGAGACAAGAGGGGATGGGGGAACCGCGTGTCCATATTGCTGAAGAAAAAAGTGGGACAGGGAATGAAATCACATGCGATTTCATGAGCAAAAAAATCACATATTCAAAATATTACCATATAATAATATTTTTATAATATTTATTATAATATATTACAATAATACAATATATTTATTATATATTAAAATATAAAATATTTATTATAATATAAAATATCCATTATAATATAATATTTATTATAATATTATATGCTATATTTATTATAATATATCATGTTATTATAATATATTTTTAATTTTTAATTTTTTATTAAATTTGAAAGATTTTTTTAATTTATATTATTTTATTTTTCTTTTAAATTTTGAATGGTAGGTGGGGATGGGAGGGAGGAGCGAGGGGAAATCACAGGTAGCACCTTTGATTTCTCCACATGGAGAAGTCATATGTAGTATCCGTGACTTTTCTTTAGAGAAGTCGCATGTGCTACTTGTGATTTCTCCTCGTGGTGTCCAACTCAGCCAAACTACCCTACTTTGGTAAATATGTTTCCAACTACCATACTTTCAGAAATAAAAATAAAAAATATTATTTAAAAAAAGCTCTTGCATTCGTGATCATTACCGAGATCTACCACAACCATAAGTCACATAGGAGAACCAGTTCGGGGTCTAGGGATCCGAGATCCACAAATATCATATACCTATGACCATGTCCAACCAATAAGTTTTCATTTTCATGCAGGCGAGATGTCATTTTCCTGGGGTCATTTAATTTTCGTGCTTCTAAAAGACACTACTCTTTTTGCATTGGTCTGCCTATTTACCTCAAACACGCCACCGGTGTAAAACAGAAGTCTACAGTGCATTGAACAAGTTTTTTTCTGAAATAATACATTTGAAAAAAGTAATTTCAATACAACTACGGTACTTTTTTTTGATAAGACAGATCGTTCATTCAAGTCTAGTATGATACAACCTACAAAATCAGAAAACAAAACAATCCTAAAAGGTCCAAGTGTCGACTCCATGCAAGTCCATATAATATTACTAGAATGCTGGGCAACAAAGGAGGTGACCCAATCAACAACACAATTCACTTCGCGGTAAACATAATGGATTACCAGCGAAGTGACACCCCCGAACAAAAATCCAATATCTTGCAGTAGAGAATAAGTGGTGGCTCCCCTGGAATGGGATTGAATCCGACCAATAATAATAGATAAGTCATCCTTAATAACCAACTAATCAGCTCGAAGAGTACGTGTCACGTAGATAATGCTAGTCTACGTGGCTCGAAGCTCAACCTTTGGAACCAAAGGCCCGAAGAGTCGACTACCACCTGCTACCACCAATCTGGAATCCATGCCTCTAATAACAAAACCCGCTTCTCCAATACTGCCCATCACACTGCCATCAAAATTGACCTTGAAGAAGGTCGAGGATAGGGAGCTCCCAAGAAATGAATATCCTAAGGGTCGCTCGATGAGCAAGGTAGGGGTCCCAGGGATCCAAACTCCTGGTGATCAAATAGCAGAGTCTAGCTATATGAACTCAGTCACCTGAATCAAGGCCAGCTTTAGGATGAAATAGTCAAAAAGTCTTATAGACTCAAAAACCCAGCTATTCCTCGATAACCAAATACGGTAAGCTATATATGCCCTCCTAACATCTATGAACCTAGCTGCCTCTAAACTTGTACTCAGCTTCAGGCTATCAAGAAAGATCCGAGTAGGACTATTCGACAGAATCACCCTAACTAGAAGGTCAGACATCCTCGAAATCTAGGCAGCTCTCAGATAGCAAAAGAGAACATGGTCTACTGCCTCCTTATCATGTTGATAAAAAGGCAGGCAGCAAGAAGATACACTCCCCTATCTCTCAGAATTGACCTGGTCAGAAGATGATCACAGGCCAATTTTCAAAGAAATAAGTTGACCCTCGGATGAACTCCAATCCTTCAGATCCAGGTTGCATCGAGTCTCTGAGCAGGTGGTTCGGTATCGCATAATGATCTCTTGCCCTCACCCTCAGGCTGCAAGAGGAAAGCCACACTCTCATATCATGGGCCTCATGAGTAGGGACTGTAATAGATAAGACTCTACAAGCTAGGTCACATGGTTGATACACCACCCACATTTTCCAGTATGCAGCAAATCAGATATCCTCATAGACTCCTCAACCTCCATGCTAACAAAGGTAGGCCATCTACTCAAAGAAAGATTAGATATCCAAGGATCATGGAAGAAGTCAATAGAATGCCCATAACCAAAAACCTAGTGGATCTGTGTCATGACCTCCCTTGCATGGCTACAAATCTCCATCCACAAAACTGAGCTAGTTTGAGGAGGTCTGATCACATCAGACAATGTCCAAGGGTTGTACTTGGCCCATATTAGTGAACTCTAGATACTGTCAGGAGAGAGTAGAAATCTCGCCCATGTCTAATATTGAGAGCCTCCCTCCTTACCACTAGAGACTGAAGCCCAAGACCCCCATCTCTCATCGGTTGTCAAAGAACCTCCAAGCTAGATGCACCCCCCAGCCCCCTTGATAGGAGCCCCAGAGAAAATATCAAAAAAGTTGCTCCATCTTTGCAAACAGATCTTCAGCACCCAAGTATTATACAATAAATATACATGCATCGAGCATAGAACATATCTCATCAGGGCCACTTTACTTATTATAGATAGAGCTTTGGCCTGCCACCCCTATAAACGATCTCGAATAGCTTCCTCCAAGCCCAAACAATCTCCCCTCCTTAACCTCCGGTCAGACATGGAACATCCAAATAACACCAAACACCCTCCTGCTCGACCACCCCCAACATTTGCTAGATCATGTGTCTAAGATGAGGCTTCATTTTATAGCTAAAATGATAGTTGACTTGAGGAGGTTCACTTTCTACCCTAAAGCCTGATAATATGCCCTAATAATCCAAGAAAAGGCTACCGCGTTCCGAATAGATGCGCAACCCAAGAGAAGATAATTGTCTGTAAATAACAAATGAGAGATAGGTAGAGCACCCGAAGTTGGCAAGGGTCCAGGATGGAGCTACTTGCCACTACCTATAAAGCACAAGAGAGAATGTCAGCACAACAAATAAAAAGATAAAGAGATAAGGGATACCCTTGGTGAATTCCCATGGAAGAGACGAAAAAATCTGAAGGCATGCCATTGAGGAAGATGGCAAAGAATGGGTGATGAACACAAGTCATAGTCTACTGAATCTATGTAGCATGAAATCCAAAGTTGTGCAAGGTTCACTCAAGAAAAGACTAGCTCACATGATTATAGTCCTGCTCCATATCTAACTTGATTGCCATAAGACATAAACTACTGGAGGCCCGTTGAATCGAAAATCATGCATAAATTTCTGAGCAATCATCATATTGTCGATGATACTGGACCCCCAACCAAAGCTTCTTGCTCATGACAGATCAGCACAGTAAGACAGGTTTCATCTCTCCACCATAAGCTTAGCACAGATCTTATAAAGAGTAGTACATAGGCTAATGAGTCGGTAATGGCTCAGCTCGATCAGTAGCATTTGGCTTTTTGGGGATCAGAGAAACAAAGGTCCTCATCTAGTCTAGCAACATCACCCTGGTAGAAAAGAACTCCTTGACTACCTCAACCACTCTACCCAATAATAGGTTAGTATCTCCTAAAAAATAAAAGGGGAAATCCATTTGGTTTCAAAGCTTTGTCCTTAGCCATATCCCAAAGTGTCCTCTTGATCTCCTCAGCCGATACTATCTGGATCAGCGCCCTATTCTCTTGATCAAAGATAGAAGTAATAGGATCAGGGAGAGCAAAAGAAACATCAACACTACCATCATTCGACCACCTCGATCTGAAGAAGGCTACAAACTCATTCTGTATACTCTTATCCCCATCCAGCCAATGATCACTACTATCCCTGATAGAATGAATCTGATTCCTATATCATTTGATGATGGTGGCCTAATGAAAGAATTTAGTATTTCTGTCTTCCTTTTTGATCCATTGGATCCTAGATTTCTACCTCTAAAGTATCTCCTGTTTTTGCAGCAATGAGTGATGGGAGGATAACAACCCCTAGAGATTACCCGAGTCCTCCTTAGAAAGTACATCCTCGTGATCCTCTCTTACTTGTAAAATAGAGATAGTTGCTTCCATGGCCTCTAGTCTTCTAAAAATATCACCCACCTCATTGCAGTTCCATCGGCAAAGCCAGCACTTCAATAACTCCATTCTCCTAGACACCTAATATCTAGCACAACCCTGAATCGGCAGTCTCCAAACCTGGTGGACAATATCCCAAGAATGAGGGTATCCAAGCTAAAACTTCTCAAATCAGAATGGATGTCGATGAGAGGGAGGAACCTCAGTGAAAACCAACACCAATCAATTATTAGATTCAATTCTTGGCAAGTGAAGAACCTGGTACCTTGGATGCATCTGGATCCAATCTGCTCTGGCAAAAGCCCTATAAATCCTCTCCCAGACTCTCACCCCTCCATGATGGTTATTATACCAAGTGAATTAGGAACCAATAAACTTGAGATCTACCAGCCCATTCCCCTCAACAAATTCCAAAAACTTCTTAGAGTCCACACCATCCACAAACACCCTTCCCCCCACTTCTTCAAAGAACTATCAATATGGTTGAAATCACCAGCCACTAGAGTAGGGATACCCTGCCTCAACAACATAGAAATCTCGTGCCATAGAACCCTCTACTATCTAAAATCAGTATTAGCATACATCTCTGATAAAAGCCAAGGATTACTATTCATTTCAGAAATGACAATGCACACTTGCTGGTTACATATGTGGAAGACATCAAATTTAGCAAGACCAATCTTCCAAGTAACAATGATACCCCCTAGCATACCCTGAGACTCAATGACATTAAAAACCGCTACCAAGCATGGGCAAGACTCTCTCCTAGTGGCATAAAAAGGCATGAAAATAAAATCTAGTGGCATTTTTTATTATATAGGTAAAGTTTGTGGCATGTTGCAAAGTCATAATACATATTACTTTTGATTATGGAACTTTATCTTGGATCTTATAATTGTTGATTCTATTTTAAAATTACTTAAGATTTATTATAATCGTAATGTAGGTATGTTCTTTAAAGGAATAATAAAAAAATTTATTATCTCTATCTATATGAAGATAGAATATTTGATAGTTAAAGATTTTAATTAAAGAAAGATATTTTAAAGAATATATTTATACAAAGTTGTTGCCACCAAAATTGTCGTGGCCCGTAGCTGCTGCCGGTGCCGGAGTATGCTCCCTTCGCTGCCTGGCGGTCCTCTGGTCCTGCACCTGCAAAATAGGGGTTAGTGATCCGGACCGGGGTTTCCGGCTGGGGCACTCCGACGGTCAAGTCAGTGACGATCCAGGAGAACAGATCCCCGTGGTCGAGCTCCTTTTAATGAACTCCACGCTAGGAGGAGTGAATGGTATGAGAATGGAAACGAAAACGTAGCAGGGAGAGAACGACGACGGGGACAGAGGGGTTCTCTGCTTAGCCGCTTCCCTCATTCCCCTGCTTTGTTTCAGTGGTGGTGGTGGTGGTGGTGCTCTACCCTCTTGGTTGAGCTTGCACTTGTGTTGGTGTTGGTATTGTTGTTACCTTCCCCCTTCCGGGGGTGTCGATCGTTCTTTGTAGTTGAAAAGTGACCGTTGGACGCTTGCCTCAGGATCCTCGTTGGGCTGGCAGGCGTGTGTAGCGGGATACCGTGCCGTGGACGGGACGTCTTTCCTGACATGCGGTAGGAGAAACTTCTATTCATTCTGACATCCTCTCCGGTCTCCCCATTCTGAGAAGCTTGGCAGAGCCTCAATACGGGGGCCACCATCCCCAGGGTTCGTGCTCTCTGACTGGCCCATCCTCATGGTAGTACGGGCGGACAGGTAGTTATTGCGACATGACGGGCGCTGCTCCGTAGTCCTTGGGATGATTCTACCATCCTCCCGCGTTCATCCGGGCTGGAGGCCGAGCAGGGGAGGCTGAGCTCGATCTCCGAGGGTCTTATTCTAGAGGGCAGAGTACGGCTCCGGCCTAGGCATCCCGAGCTCGTGGGACCGACCTGGCGGAGGACGGAGCTCGACTCATTGTCTTGAATGGGCTTAGCTCAGTGGAGCGGTCCGAGCTAGAGAATTGACTTGGCACTCGACACGGCGGCCTCCTTTGATGTGGCCCCTGTCAGCTCCCCCACGTCAACGATCTCGCCATATCATTTGCCCTCCACTCCCGAGGCTCGTTAGTGCACGGCGCTCGGGCCGAAGGGAGTAATTATGATGCTGATATGGAAAGATGGAGATCTGGCACAATAATTGTCATGATTGCTAGCGCTCCGTGAGATGGTCCTGCAGGCCAGTGTGGAGGTGCCACGTGGCCATGTCCGAGGAGCAGTTAATGCTGGTGCAGAACTCAGAGTGTCCAGGATGCCCTTCTCAACGATGGGCAGCACATGGCGTTGACCCAATGGCGGAGGGGTCGTAACGGTACGGATTTGACGGGTCTTTTTGAAGTGAAAAAAAGTTTTTTACTCAAAACTTCTGTTCTTTCAAATCCTTCGTGCTTGCTGCAGTGCTTGGACCCTTTCTTATTCACGATCCACTTCCGCCCTTCCTTCCTCTAAGGAACCAGGTTGGTCCCCCTTTCTTCCTCCTTTCCCTTGGTGGTAGGGTTCCTCTGCCAAGCTTGGGGTCTTCTACAACCCGAGTCCAGTCTTTCTTCTTCCTAGGTCCTTCTCTTAGGATGTCTCGTTCTGGTCCTTCCGTACAGGGGCCAGTGTCTTCCTCCTCTAATGAGGAGTCGGAGGGGGCACGGTTTGAGTTCAGTATGAGGCCGGCCCTTCCACTTCACCCCGTGTCCATCAGGAAACCGGGGGCCGCTCCTTCTCGTTCTTCTCGCCCTCCTCCCCCACCCAAACCGGTTTCTGAGCCTATTCGGTCAACAGGTCCTGGTGGGATCATTTTGATGATTTCTGCTGTGGAGCTAGGGACCATTCGGGATGTCTACGGCATCCCGCACTCTGTCTAGCTTCTGGTCCCTCGACCCAGGGATAGGGTCACTTCGAGTGGCCCGGGCCGGATTGCCTTCTACGAAGAGACCTTCTCGGGAGGGCTTCATTTTCGTTTCCATCCCTTCTTCATGTCCGTGCTGAGCAACTACCGTCTGGTCCCTGCTCAGCTAGTCCCTAACGTCCTTAGGACTATCTTTTTCTTCATCGTCCTTTGTCATGTCCACAGGTTTGTCGCCCAGTTTTCTTTGTTCATGACGTTCTTTGCCCTGAAATGCCATCCCATGGAGAACGGGTGGTGGTCCTTATCTTCCCGCCCGAAGGGCATCAGGTTCGACCTCTCCTCTTCCATCAAGGGATGGAAGAGTAAGTTCTTCTTCGCCACCATCGAGGGGGTTGACTGGGTTTGGAGTGATCCAGACCAGTCCCCCAACCGAATCTCTGTGGTTGATGCAGTTGACCGAGATGACTACGAGCAGCTCCGCACCGCCCAGATCCCTTCTCTTGAGGTTCTGCTATCGGAGTAGAACCTCTTTGATGCCAGGGTTGACCCGACGAGAGGGTCGGGTGAGTCCGGCCTAGGCCTTTCTTTCATACATATATGTTCTCCCTCTCTTTCTTTTGTTTTGGGTTGACTTTTCTGGCTTCTAACCCATGGTTGATCTATGTGCAGGGATGATCTTCTAGGAGAGCAACTTGCTATCGATCACCAAGAAGAGGCCGCCCATCGGGATGCCCGATGAGCCTCCTCCGAGGCGGGCTCGGGTCGAGGGTGCATCGACGGCCGTCCCCGCCACGCCGGTCGCCTTAAGGAGGAGGGAGGCTAAGGAGGCTCCTGTGCCGTCTGCGACACCAAGGCCGAGTCAGCGGGTGGCCTGGAGAGTCAAGGAGCGAGCGAAGCCACGGTCCGAGTTCCCTGCTCCGGAGCCCGAGGCGGTCATCCGGGCTGGTGCTAGTGTTGCTGCCGCATCCTCCCGCTCCCTGAGCCCGGCGATGATTGAGGTCGAGGGGGGGGAGGCTCGTACTGGAGCTCTTCCTATAAAGGGAGCTCGATCTGCGATGGTGCCGGATCTTCGATTAGTCCCCGGGGGTCTCGCTGCTGGGGGGATGGGTGCACCCGCTCCCCGAGAGAGCAGGAGGGACAAGGCGAGGTGTCGTCTCCCATTCAAGCTAGGGCCGGAGAGCTCCTTGCTTGACAACCGTGCCCTGGCCGTGTGCATGATGGATTTCTCCATCCAATCATGCGATCGGCAGGAGATGGCTGGGCTACGGCTAGGAGATGTGATTGATAGCATCTTCCCCCAGCTCTATACGGTGAGCGACTTCGTCTTTTTCTTTCTCCTCTCTCTTTTTTTTTTTTGCTAACCTTTTATGTGGTGCAGGTCGGTGCCGAGGCCCTCTTCGTCAGGAGCTGCTGCCAAAACTGGGAGCAAGCTGAATAGCAATAGGCAACCGAGATCACGTCATTGAAGCTGACCTGAAGAAGAGGGCTAACTCTGATGAGGCGCTTGACCGGCGGGTCAAGGACCTTGAGAAGCAGCTTGTTGGCTTCGAGTGGCACACAAGGGAACTCTAGGAGAGCCTCGACCGTGAGCAGGGCCAATCGGGAAAGAGGACCGAAGAGCTTGCCGACACCGAGTGGAGGTTGGGGGTATTCAATGTCGAGGCATCCCGGCAGAAGGGGATAGCCCAGTCACTCCAAGCCCGGCCGACGACGGAGAAGGAGAAGTCGGCCATGGCCCAGAAGGTGGCCGAGGAGGCAGCTAAGTCAGCTAAGGATGCCAGATGCGAGGCTGCCGTAGTGAAGGAGGCTGCGGAGGCGGTCGCAAGGTACAAGGCCTCAGAGGAGTTCCTCGTCGAGATCCAACAGATGGCGTTGGACTCCTTCTATAAGGGGTTCATGTACGTTGCACCGCCAAGTTTAAGGGTTCATCTCGGATGAGGGCCAGAACTACCTCAGTTATCCCAGAGCTTCGGCCAGGAGGCGGGTGCGGAGGAAGCTATCACTCCCGGGCCTTCTATGCCAGTCGAGGGTAGAGCTGTACCACCCAAAACCGGAGCCGCACAGTCGAAGGTCCTCGCAGATGGAACCTCTCGGCCCTGTGGCCCAGCTGAGGGGTCAACCGGCGGGTAGTCCTTTTTCTTTTTTCTTGTACTTGAGTTGGGTCGTCCGGCATGTCGGGGGCCCGTAAAATGTTTGTAACTAGCTCTTGATCAATAAAATTTGAACTTCCTTGCAACCTGTCTTCTACCTGGTTCTTCCCTCCTTTTCTCTTTCCTTCACTCCCCTCCCTCCTTTTCTTCTTCTTTTTTCTTTTTTCTCTTTTTTTTCAGATGAGTGGGGAGATCAGAGAAGGGGGTCTCACCTTGCCTGGGACTTGATTACCAGGCTTTGGTGTCGGCAAGTTAGGTGCAAGGTTCTGGCAATTGTGAGCAACTGGGCTCGATGATTCCTTGGCCACAGAGCTGGGCTCCGATCTTGGGTTGGCACCTCAGAGCTAGGCTCGGAGACATTGATGATTATGAGCAGCTTGGCTCGGAGATCCTTTGGCCAGGGGTTTGAGCTCCGGTCTTGGGTTGGCATCTCAGAGCTGGGCTCGGAGACGTTGATGATTGCGAGCAGCGTGGCTCGAAGATCCCTTGGCATTTCAGAGCTGGGCTCGAAGATGCTTGAGATTGAGAGCAGCTTGGTTTGAAGGTCCCTTGGCCGGAGAGCTGGGCTTCGATCTTGGGTTGGCGCCTCGGAGCTAGGCTCGGAGACATTGATGATTGCGAGCGGCGTGGCTCGAAGATCCCTTGGCATCTCAGAGCTGGGCTTGAAGATGCTTGAGATAGAGCAGCTTGGCTCAAAGATCCTTTGGCCGGAGGTCTGAGCTCCGATCTTGGGTTGGCATCTCGGAGCTGGGCTCAGAGACGTTGATGATTGCGAGCAGCGTGGCTCGAAGATCCCTTGGCATCTTGGAGCTGGGCTTGAAGACGCTCTAGATTGAGAGCAGCTTGGCTCGAAGGTCCCTTGGCCGGGGAGCTGGGCTCTGGTCTTGGGTTGGCACCTCGAAGCTGGGCTTGGAAAAGTTGATGATTGCGAGCAGCGTGGCTCGAAGATCCCTTGGCATCTTGGAGCTGGGCTCAAAGATGCTTGAGATTGAGAGCAGCTTGGCTCGAAGGTCCCTTGGCCAGAGAGCTGGGCTTCGGTCTTGGGTTGGCACCTCGGAGCTGGGCTCGGAGACATTGATGATTCCGAGCGGCTTGGCTCAAAGATCCCTTGGCATCTCGGAGCTGGGCTCGAAGATGCTTGAGATTGAGAGCAGCTTGGCTCGAAGGTCCCTTGGCCGAAGAGCTGGGCTCTGGTCTTGGGTTGGCGCCTCAGAGCTGGGCTCGGAGACATTGATGATTGCGAGTAGCGTGGCTCAAAGATCCCTTGGCATCTCGGAGCTGGGCTCGAACATGCTTGAGATTGAGAGCAGTTTGGCTCGAAGGTCCCTTGGCCAGAGAGTTGGGCTCCGATCTTGGGTTGGCACCTTGGAGCTGGGCTCGGAGATGTTGATGACTGCGAGCAGCATGGCTTGAAGATCCCTTAGCATCTCGGAGCTGAGCTCGAAGATGATTGAGATTGAGAGCAGCTTGGCTCGAAGGTCCCTTGGCCGGAGAGCTGGGCTCCGGTCTTGGGTTGGCACCTCGACACCAAAAACAAGGCTGAAGGGTGTCTCATCGGTCGCCGTCCTGGGCATTGTGTGGTAGGTATTGTGTGTCTCATAGGATGCTAGGGAGTTCTTCTACCCACCTGCCCTTAGCTTGGTCCATCCTGGCCCTGAGTCCTTGGAGGATAGTCCGGTTGGTCACCTCGGCTTCTCCATTTGTTTGAGGGTGAGCCACCGAGGTGAATCGGTGTTGGATGCTGTGCTCGGTGCAGAACCCTTCAAACTCATGATTGTCGAACTGTCGCACGTTGTCGGTGATGATACAACGGGGGAGTCTGAAGTGGCAAATGATTGACTTCCAGAAGAAATGGCGGACATTAGCTTTCACGATCCGGGCCAATGGCTCTGCTTCGACCCACTTGGTGAAGTAGTCGATCGCCACCAGCAGGAATCTTCGCTGCCTTGGTGCGGGGGGAGATGGTTCCAAGATGTTCATTCCCCACTGGGCAAAGGGCCAAGGGGCTGAGAGTTGGGAGATCGGTGCCACCGGCTGGAACTGTATATTCGCGTGGTGCTGGCACTTGTCGCACCTTTTAACAAAGTCGACGACGCCATCCCTCATGGTCTCCTAGAAGTATCCCTGGCAAAGAGCTTTATAATCCAGTGTTCTCCCTCCCACATGGTTCCCGCAGAGGCCTTCGTGTATCTCTTGGAGCACAAAGGTTGCCTCGGCGGGCCTGAGGCACTTCAGGAGCGGATAGGAGTAGGATCGGCGGTAGATCTGACCCTCCATCAGAACGAACCGGGAGGCCTTCTTCTTCATGAGGGTGGCTTCTACGCAGTCCTCGGGTAGGGAGCCATCAGTAAAGTATCTGATGTACTTGTCCATCCAGCTCAGCTCGGGGGTGACTTGGTGCACCTCTGCCAAGCTCTCGTAGCTAGGACTTTCGAGGTACTCGATGTAGGCGCGTCCCAGTGACGAGTCCAGCAAGGTTGCAAGCCTAGATAGCGCATCCGCACGTGCATTCTCCCTTGGGGAATGTGGAAGATGCTGAAACGCCGGAGGCCTGTCGTGCTTACGCGGACCTGCTCCAGGTACTTCATCATCTGGGTGTCCCTTGGTTCATATTCTCCGGAGACTTGTCCGACAACCAGTTGAGAGTCGGTGAAGACTTTTAGGTCCTGCACACCCAACTCGCGGGAGACTCTTAAGCTTGCGAGGAGTGCCTTGTACTCCGCTTGGTTGTTTGTCACAGCGAACTTGAAGCGAAGGACACATTCCGCCACCACCCCATCGTTGTTAGTAAGGATGTGGCCTGCTTCGCTACCGCCGGAATTGGATGCTCCATCCACGTGGAGGATCCAAGGTTCCTCTCTTGGTCCATGCTTCGTTATTGTCTACTCTGGCTCCTCGACGAACCTGGTGCACTCGACCACGAAGTCCCTAGGACTTGGGCCTTCTGTGAAGACCTCGGTCAGTACACTATGTCGAACTCGCTGAGTAGCAGGGACCACTTGGCTAATCTCCCCAATGTCTCGGGTCAGCTGAGTATGGTCCTCAACGGCTAGTCCGTCATTACCACTATTGGGTGTGCTTGGAAGTAGGGCCTGAGGCGCTTAGCAGACATTATTAATGCAAAAATGAGTTTTTCGGAGCGAGTATACCTGATCTCCTCATCGCAGAGGATTTTGCTAGTGTAGTATACCAGCTTTTAAGATTTGTCCTCATCTGAGTGGACGAGAACCGAGCTGACGGCTCCTGGTATAACCGCCAAATAGAGCAGGAGCTCCTCCCCCTCCTCCGACCTGGAGAGCAACGGGAGAGAGGCAAGGAATTTCTTCAGCTTCTCGAAGGCTGTTCTGCACTCCTCTATCCAGGTGAAGTCATGCATCTTGCGTAGATCCTTGAAGAATGGAAGGCAACGGTCGGCCAACCTCAAGATGAATCTGCTAAGGGCGGTGATACGCCCCGTCAGGCACTGGACCTGCTTCTTGGAGGTCAGGTGCTCCATGTCGATGATGGCCTGAACCATTTTTAGGTTCGCTTCGATGCCTCTCTGGGTGACCATGAAGCCGAGGAACTTCCCTGCCGCCACTCCGAAAGTGCACTTCACCGGATTCAGCTTCATCTGATGTTGTCGCAGGTTGTGAAAAGATTCAGTGAGGTCAACGATATGGCTCGAGCTTGGCTTGCTTATGACGAGCATGTCGTCCATGTACAGTTGCATGTTGTGGCCAATTTGATCCTTGAAGACCTTATTGATCAGGCGCTGGTATGTGGCTCCTGCATTTTTCATACCAAAAGGCATCATCCTGTAGCAGTATGTCTCTTGGTCAGTGACGAAGGCGGTATGCTCCTCGTCTTCTGGATGCATGCAGATCTGGTTGTACCCAGAGAACGCATCCATAAAGGAGAGCATCCTATGGCCAGAGGTGGCGTCCACCAGCTGGTCAATCTTCGGTAGAGGGAAGCTGTCCTTTGAGCAAGCTTTGTTGAGATCAGTATAGTCTACATAGATCCTCCACTTGCCATTGTTCTTCCTTACCATCACTACATTCATCAGCCAGCTCGGATACTGGACCTCTGGTGCGGGCACCAGACTCAGAAGAAGACTTCAGGGCTCCATCTGGATCTCTGATTGACCTTGCCTGAAGAATTAGGGTTTTCTGGTTTTGTAATAAGGGTTGACTTGGTCAACTCAATTTTTTTGAGTCTGTATTTCCCTGTAATTTAAATTGTGTTGAGTCATGTTGACTCAGTACAAGTCCTAGTAAGTGGTCTAGGTCTTCTCCAGGGTGCCACATTTTCTCTCAAGCCCAAGCAAGTGGGCGCCACACTCCCAGCCACACGCCAGAGTCCAGGAGGCACCACATCTCCATCCCAGTGTCTTGGTCCCCACACCCAAGGGAGCAAGAATTTTTCTTGAAGCCAAAATCAAGGAGGCGCCCCATATATACCTTAAAAGGCCAAGCTAAAGGAGGAAAGAGGCATTTCTTCGGGAGCACTTCAAGGGGGCGCCCAATCCATGCCTAAAAAGACCAAAGCAAAGTTGGGAAGAGCCATGACTTGGGGAGAAAGAAAAGGAGGTGTCCAAAAGAGTTGAGCCATGAAAGGAAAAAAATTTTCTTGAAGAGCAAGGCTAGGAGGCGCCACCTACTTACCATTTGGAGCCACCAATCAACACTTATGGAAGCTCTTGGCCAGCCATATGAGAAGGATTTGATTCTACAAGCCTAATTTGAAGATCCATCCTATTAGTCCCACATGGGAAGATGTAAAACCCTGATCTCTTGTAAAGACCTATAAAATAAACCCCTCTTGTAAGTTTTAGAGAAGAACTGATGAATGAATTCAAATTTTGTGTGAGCAACTTTATGTTTCTCTCTTCCGCACTTGCATCCAGGTGTTGAGCTCCGTGAGGGAGTAAATCCGGGTTCCTTAGGAACCTTGAGGAGGTGTGAGATCTCCAACCCCAAAACCCTAGGTTAGCCACTTCACTTCCAAACCCTAGCCGCCCATCATCCTCTTCATTCCACCAAACCCTAGCCTATCCCATCTCTCACGGCCCCTCTCTCCAAGTAGTGGCCGACCACCAGCATCCAGGTCCAGTTCGGCTACTTCGAATACGGAGCAAATCCCAAAGGAAGCCAGATCAGCATCCAGGAGAATCAGGACTTCAGCAACATCAACTTTCAAGTTCTTCTATCTGGTAAATCCTTCCTTGAGTATCTGGTTCAATAAATTGTTCTTCTTCTTTCCCAGATCTTGAGTTCAGGAGAAGCCAACTCTGCCAAAGGACCAGTATTGGAGGATCCATTGCGAAGATATCTGAATCCGGGGATCCAACAATCTGTTCAAGAGAGTCCTTCCACTAAACTCTGTAAAGATCATTGCCTGGTCTGTAACCCTTCTCTTCTCTTTACTTCTGTCCTGTTGAAAGTTCAGAGTGAAACCCTAGGTCTGGGAGTTTCTCAACCCCCAGCGATCCTTTACTTCTGAACTACTCTGATAACCTAGTTTCTTTAAATTGTGCTTTCAATTATTACATAATTTCTTTCAATTTAGTTTAACTTTCCTTTGAGTCAAAGCCGACTTCTAAAAATATTTAAAAAATAATAAAAAAAAGAATTAGTCTTAATTTACTTCCGCATCGCATCATCTCTTTTGTTCTGCATCAATTTTGGTATCAGAGCTTTTGTTCTGCATCAACCTCTCGAACAAAGCCGGCAGCCAGGAGTTTGTCAACTTCCTCCTTGATAGCTACTTGCCTCTTCGAGGCAAAACTTCTCTTCTTCTTCCGAACTGGCCTGTGCTTTGGGTCAACACTTAATTTATGAGTAATGATGTCAGGAGGGAAACCTGGCATGTCTGCCACCGTCCAGGAGAACACATCTGTGCTTGCCTGCAGGGACTCCAGTAGTTGGGCCCTCTCCTCCTCGGGTAGCTGGGCTCCAATTTGCACCGTCTTCGTGGGATCGTCTCCGAGCGGGTAAGAGAGCAGGCGCTCGACTGGGCCTCCCCTAGGGTCTTGGGCCCTCTAGTCGAGATCATCTGCCTTGGGATCATCCTCGGGGACCTTGGCCCCAGGGAGGGTTTGAAAGCAATGCTGTACTGGCTGGGGTGCTCCCCTCATTTTCCTGACATCATAGGGAGTAGGGAACTATACAAGTAGCCTCTTGGTGGAGACAATGGCATCGAGCAAGTTGAACCCAGGCTGACCCAAGATCACGTTGTAGATGGAAGGGAGCCTTACAACCGTGAAAGTCATCATAATAGTGCTCTACCAAGGTGTGATCCTGGCAGTGACCGGGAGAGTGATTTCTCCTTCTACCCTTATGGAATCACCTGTGAAACCAACAAGGGGTGCATACACAGGCCTAAGCTGATTGGGGGAAAGGTTCATCCTGGAGAAGGCATCACAAAAAAGCATATTTGTGGAGCTTCCACTATCAACCATGATGCGTTTTACAGGGTGCTTCACGATCGTCATCTCGATGACCACGGCATCATTATTTACATTTTTCTCCCCATTTTTTCCTTTCCTCATAAAGGGGAGTACATTCTCAGGGTCCCCTGCCCCCCCGGCCTTTTTGGGCGCGCGTGCAGCTCCCCAGGAGATCATGCCCACCAGCTTCTCGGTAGGACGGTTATCGATGATTGGAGCTGGCGAGAGAGCGACGAGCGCCTGGGGCTCCACCTGAGGTCTGCCTCCCATGAATCTTTTGAGGTAGCCCCTCTTGATGAGTTCTTCAATTTTCCACTTGAGGTTGTGGCATTCCTCGGTGTCATGGCCATGGTCGCGGTGAAAGCGACAATACTTCGCTTTATCATGGCTAGTGGAGGACTTCATCGGAGGTGGGCATCTTAGGTAGTCCTCGCCTTCAATCTCCATGAGGATTTTTGTCCTCGGGGTGAGGAGAGGGGTGTAACTCTCCTCAGGAATGGGATCCCCTCTCGGTCTTGGCCCGTCCCTCCGGGAGTTTGGAGCCTGGGGTGCTGGCTTCTGGGTCTCGGGTGTCTCGATGGGGGCCGGCTTCTTTAGTGGCCTCCCATCAAGCTCTCATCTCGTACGATATGCCTCCTCGGTGCGGATGTACTTTTAGACCCAGAGGAGGAGCTCAGAATAAGTCTTAGGGGGCTTCTTGTCCAGCGAGTAGGTCAGGCGGGAGGTAATGAGCCCTCGCTTCAGCGCCAGCATGGCAACTGGCTCATCAAGATTGTAAATCTCAAGCACGGCAGCCTCGAAGCGGGCCACGTAGTCCCACAGAGGCTCGCGGTCCTACTGCCAGATGGAGAAGAGGCTATCTGCCTCTCGTGGCAACTTCCTACAGGCATCGAAGTGGGCCATGACTTCTGTCCTAGCTGGGCGAAAGAGTTGATGCTCTCTGGCTCTAAATGGGTGAACCACACCCGAGCTACTTTCCGGAGAGTAGCAGGAAAGGCTATCCAGAGAAGAGTGTCAGTGGCTCCTTGGACCCTCATGAGGGTCTGGTAGCTTTCCAGATGGTCCAGGGGGTCGGTGATCTCATCATAAGGATCCACCTGCGGCATCTGAAACCGAAGCGGGATCGGCTCCACTTGGATTTCTTGGGAGAATGGGGGATGGGCGTCGTAGCCCGCTGGCTCACTAGCGGAGCCCTGCATGTTGGAAAATCGACGGGAGAACTTCGCCAGCTTGTGCTCATGTTTTTCCAGGTGCTTCTCCGCCACGTGCCTGATGGCTTTGTCAGTAGACCCCTACGCTAAAGGAGACAGAGAAGGTGACATGGGTGCCTGGCACCCGTGGCGGGGGGTCTCGCTTCTCCTATCTCAGTGGGGCTTTGACACTGCCCGCCTGAGATTTGGTGAGCGGTTCTCCCTGTCGGCAGACCCAGCTCGTTGCCTTTTCGTCGGAGTCTGATGACTATCCCGGTTGTCGGTGATGGCCCATGGCTGTGAAAGCCTTCCTTGGAAGGAACGCAGGCTGTCACGGGGAGCTGCGGCATGGGCCGCTGGAGTCCCTGGCTGCTGGTGGGTAGCCAAGGACCGGTGCTGGCACTGGAGCTGGTACACTGCTGTAGCGAGGATCTGCATTTGCTGGGTGAGTGCGGCCAGCCGAGATTCCACTGGAGGTGGCTAAACCAGAGCGGATGGCCCCACCTCTAGGTTGTGTGGGTTCCCTTGGAAAGGGGAGTCCCCTGTAAGACTGGCGGAGACCTCTCGTGCCCGTGTCGTCACCATCCTTCCGTGGAACTTGTCTGTAAAGGGATGGAGGGCTTGACTTGGATCAAAGATCGTTCATAATGTCGCCTGCCCCCCTACCTGGCATGCCAATCTGTTACCGCCAAGATCGCCGTGGCCCGTAGCTACTGCCAGCACCGGAGTGCGCTCCCTTCGCTACCTGGTGGTCCTCTAGTCCTGGGCCTGCAAAATAGGGGTTAGTGACCAGGGTCGGGATTTCCGGTGGGGGCACTCCGATGGTCAAGTTAGTGATGATCCAGGGAAACAGATCCTCCTGGTCGAGCCCCTTTTGATGGACTCCATGCTAGGAGGAGTGAATGGTATGAGAATGAAAAGGAAAACGTAGCAGGGGGAGAACGACAGTGGGGACAGAGGAGTTCTCTGCTTAGCCGCTTCCCTCGTTCCCCTGCTTTGTTTCAGTGATGGTGGTGGTGGTGGTGCTCTGCCCTCTTGGTTGAGCTTGCACTTGTATTGGTGTTGGTATTGTTGTTACCTTCTCCCTTCCGGGGGTGTCGATCGTTCTTTGTAGTTGAAAAGTGATCGTTGGATGCTTGCCTCGGGATCCTCGTTGGGTTGGCAGGCGAGTGCGACGGGATACCGTGCCATGAACGTGACATCTTTCCTGACATGCGGTAGGGGAAATTTCTATTCGTTATGACATCCTCTCCAGTCATCCCATTTCGGGAAGCTTGGCAAAGCCTCGATCCAAGGGCCACCGCCCTCGGGGTTCGTGCTCTCTGACTGGCCCATCGTCCTGGTAGTACGGGCAGACAGGCAGTTATTGTGACATGGCAGGCACTGCTTCGTAGTCCTTGGGATGATGGTACCATCCTCCCGCGTTCATCCGGACTGGAGGCCGAGCAGGGGAGGCTGGGCTTGATCCGACCTAAACATCCTGAGCTTGTGGGATCACCTCGGTGGAGGAGAGCAGAGTGCGGGCCCGGTCCAGAGGGCTCAACCTCGAAAAGGCTCCACGTGGCGGAGGAGGGCTGGGCTCGACTCCGACCACGGGGCTCGATCTCCGAGGGTCTCACTTTGAAGGGCAGAGTGTGGGCCCGCTCCAGAGGCCTCGTCCTCGGAGAGGCTCCACGTGGCGAAGGAGGGCTGAGCTCGACTTCGACCATGGGGCTCGATCTCCGAGGGTCTTGCTCTGGAGTGCAGAGTGCAGGCCCGGTCCAAAGGGCTCGGCCTCGGAGAGGCTCCACGTGGCGGAGGAGGGCTGAGCTCGACTCCGACCACGGAACTCGATCTTCGAGGGTCTCGCTCTGGAGGGTAGAGTGCGGGCCCAGTCCAGAGGGCTCGATCTCGGAGAGGCTCCATGTGGTGGAGGGCGGAGCTTGACTCCGACCATGGGGCTCAATCTCCGAGGGTCTCGCTCTGGAGGGCAGAGTGCGGCTCCGGCCTAGGCATCCCGAGCTCGCAGGACCGACCTGGGGGAGGATGGAGCTCGGCTCATTGTCCTGAATGGGCTTAGCTCGGTGGAGCGGTCCGAGCTGGAGAATTGACTTGGCGCCCGACGCGGCGGCCTCCTTTGACATGGCGCCTATCAGCTCCCCCACGTCAGCGATCTCGCCACATCAAAAGTCAATGTTTGTTGATCCTCTAATCAAATAAATAGGGTACATAGTTTTTTATAAAATATGTCAATAATATGGGCATTTTTAGAATATTTTAATTAGTGGAAGTTTGATATATTTATGCATTGACTTGATTGACAAATTTTATTTATCATTGATTACTTCAATTGATGGATTATAATCCAAGGACATATAAGTATTGAGTGTATATGTATAAAGTCCATGTTGGTTGATCCTCTGACCAAGGATTTGAAGTCTATATGCTTTAGAAAGTATGTTGAAAATATGAGTATATTGAATTCTTTTATTGTGCTTGGTTAGTAGGAGTGACTTTATATTTGTTCTTTATTATCATAAAGCTTTGTTTCATTTTTCTATCATGGATATTTATATACATTATTGACATGATAGTAATAGATTGCATCCCTATATGGTTTATATATGCATGTAAAATAAAATACAATATAGTATGTTAAGAATATATCTTTGTCTCGAGAATGATAGTTGTATTGGTATGTCTCATTTATTATTAAGAGATCTCGTTATATTTGTTGGAGATACACAGGCTTCTTTTGAAGTCGTGGGACTTCTCTAACTTGTAATAAAGTATGTGGTTAAAGAGAAATATACTTGATAGTACATTTATTTAATTTCTTTTGATTATGAGATTTTCTTTTAGTTATATACCTGTTGTATAAAATTGAGACCAGATGTCGAGTCTCAGATAT
This sequence comes from Areca catechu, assembly GCA_021397845.1. Lineage (NCBI taxonomy): Eukaryota > Viridiplantae > Streptophyta > Magnoliopsida > Arecales > Arecaceae > Areca > Areca catechu. The sequence goes on along the minus strand of CM038047.1, from coordinate 28,008,186 downwards.
ATTGTGCTATCTCATCATTGATATCATGTTTGAGTATGTGAGACATAATGGCTTGTTATTTTGATGTATTAAAATTTCTCTTGCTTATTTTATTTTGTTAAGCATGTTGAAGAGAAATTGGAGGACTGACAATAAAAATAGCATCTTTTATTTGGATCACTTTCATAATATTTTCTTACTACACTACCATACTAAAACTCATGTCGATAGTATTTATGATGCTTGTAATCATGGATAGGTTTTGTATCGAATAAGGGATACAATGACTCTTATGATTCGATATGATTAATAATGTTGGATCGAGTCATTTATAGGTGATGTCTATGGATTATATATTTTAGTGACCACATATTATTTTTAACCCGAAAGTTATTTTAAAATAAAATATTTTTAAAATTATAATTAATGTTGCCCAAGTGAGAGAATGTAAAATTTTTTTCTAATTTAGATTAACATTATTTATTATTTATGGTTTATTAAAATCAGGTTGATTTTATGATCCTTGTTGGTAGACATGTATTTAGCCTAATGTTGTGTGATCATTATGTTTGGACTTTGGGCACCTTATTAGCACTACAATGAAACAGGCCTTTAGTGATACTTTTTTTGACCTTTCCGGATACTTTTAAGCATCACCAAGAAACCTCTCGACGCTTTTTAAAGCGTCACAAAAGCGTCGCCTATGTAAACGTGGAGACGCCACCTGTCGATGCTTTAAAGCATCGCTACATTTGAATTTCTCGATGCTTTAAAGCGTCGCTAGGTTTAAAACCTAGTGACACTTTAAAGCGTCACCAGGTCCAATTTTAGCGATGCTTTAAAGCATCACCAGGTCATAACCTAGCGATGCTTTAAAGCATCGCTAGGTCCAAAACTAGCGATGCTGTAAAGCATCGACAAATTTAGATATTTTTTTCGACACTTTAAAGCATCACCAGGTCTAAAACTAGCGATGCTTTAAAGCATCAACAAATTTAGATATTTTTTTAAAAAAATATACATCTATACCTGTATATATCAAATACATACATCAACCTGTATACATCAAATACTAAATATTCCAACCTGTATCACATCCAAAGACATACACAAACACAAACACAAATATAAAAAGTTTTTTTTATATATATAAATGTATCAAAAGATACTCAACATCAATCCAAGTTCAAATACATAAAAAGACATACAAAAATAATAAAAAAAATAATCAACTAGCATCACTGATCCGTGAGAGGCTAGTCGTCGTATTGTCTGCGACGGGCAGATGCTTCAGGAACCTACAAGAGATATACATATATATATAGTTACGATACATGCATTATATATATTCTAAATTATTAGAAACATACAATATATATATAGATATGTATGTAGTCATAAATAATTACTTACCTGCGATGACATGAACATATGCAAAACAGATGTAACATGCTCAAGCTTAGCCCTAATAGTCTACATTTTTGCTCTATCTGCATCACGTGTCTGTTTATGCTCTGCTATCTCATCCTGGAGTCGACGATCATGTGACTGATCATGACTCTCTCTAGCATCCCAAGTAAATCTACTTATCTTAGATAACTGAGTATGAGTAACTCCAATCCAATAACCCCATACTCGTCCAGGATGCTCTGGTCCCATCAACTCTGAGAATACCTCGGCCTCAATATGACTGCTTTGAGTAGATGATGTAGCCTCGCTAGCACGCTCGGCGATCATAGAGGTAGTCATATCCTATGTTTTATAAAAAACTCATATATCAATACTTGATAAAAATAAAATTATAAATCATGATATAATATAAATAAAAAAAATACATATATATTTCTGGACTCCTCCCGAACAAAACTGTCATCCTGGTGAATGTGAGTCATCCGATAGAACTCCACCACACCAAGCTCCCTCCCCTGCTGATCAGCCTATATAAAGAATAAATGTTACAAAAAAATCTAAAATAACACATCTTATACCCCCGTACCATGATACATGGCACATGCATGATACATGATGATACATGATGTTAAAACTAAAAGTATACTAAAAGTATTATAGGATAAGAAACATACAAACTCATGCCTGAGCCATGCATAACTCTTGGACCCTGCTGTGTGAGGAACAGACTGAGCTGCTCGTGCAGCTCTACCAATAGCAAAATATATCTACAAAATAAAATTAAAACTATGTTATATATTGTATAAATATAATTATGATGAGTTAAAATTAATAAATTTCAAAATGTTTGATGATGCTACACAACCTGTGCCCTCTTGGAGAACCAATAGTGCACCAGCTCCCTCCACTGATGAGGATGAACATCAGGAGGATAGGTAGCTGCAACCTGCTCCTCTATCCTACCCTCTAGCTTGTAGTCTCCCTTCAACTTCTTCCTATATTCTTTCCACTTGCGATTGAAAGACTTAAGCACAAAATCAAAAGAATCTGGAGGGAGAACGAACTTGCTCTATAATTTAAATAAATAATAAAATAAGTATTAAATGAAATAAGCAATTCAATATTAAAAACCTAAGATATAAAATAATATATCAATTTTTTTACCTGCATAACTCGAAGCATCTCTACTTTATAGGCAAGAAGCATGTCATTCCACTATGAATAATTTAGGGGACATAACTGATCCTGGCGTGCTACTGTCCCTAGAAAACTAGTCAACAAGCTAGTAGCTTTCTTAATAGGCTGGCTAGCTTGTTGCACTCTATGACTATCCTCTCACCCTCAGGTAACTGTCACATATCACAGACTAGTGTGGCTCCTCGCCTCCGCCTAACTCTCTAAGATCCATCTACAAAAAAAATATAGAAAATTATATATCAAAACTATTGCATATGTATGAATTGAAATGGGATGAAATTATTAAATTATCCTGTATCTGTATGTTATTGACGATAGGCTCGTCATCAGGATGATCCGTAGGAGGATCGTGATGTGCTGACTCGGAGAGAATGGCATCGTCCTGAGATGGAGTGGTACTGCCCTTCGCCGGATGTACAGAAATGGATGGACTGGCATCAGACCGGTGTGAAACTGATCGATGCTCGTCGGGCTACTGTGATGAAATACCAGCCTTGGTCTGAGAAAATTGAAACTGTACATCTGATAAGCGCTTCCTTCGAGGCATGGTGTACCTAACATACATTATTTAAAACCAAGTCAGTCAACATTATAATCAAATAACAATAAAAATGAATTGCAATTTTAAAGATAACATAATCATTCATGCAAAAATGTAAACCATCTTACAAACTACTTACTTGTCATAATCAACCAGTTGTACCTTCTCTGGAATCCAACCTAACCAAAATGGTTGTATCATTTATATGATCATCCGGCATAATATTATAAGGCATACACTGAGTGTAAGTATCATCATCTTCTTCTTTCACCCTTTTTCTCATGTCATATACAAGTCTCTGGGTTAATAACAATAGTCCATTATTTATCTTTCGAGTCTTGTACATAAAAAACTTGTCAAGCTTGAGATGAAAAGATAAATAGATCATCCTTCAATAACACACCCGTATGTATCAATCATGAAAAATTGACAAGTATGAATCCGTTTGAGTCATTTTTCAAACCTCTTGGTGTATTTATATCCACCCAATTGTATCGAAATAATACAACTTTAAAATTTCCATAATAATCCAACTCAAAAATATCTTGAAGTATACCATAATAAGATTTTCCATATGCTTCTACCATAATACTACTGTTCTGAGTTTTTCTAAATTTCTCGCGCTCCTTGGTATAAAATTTAAAGACATTTATAATAAAACCATTATATTTGTTCACAATATAAGTAGGACCTCTGGCAAGTGCTATTAGTTCTGTTGAACAATTTTTCTCCATCAGTACCGGTACCTAGAAAATATAATATCAATTATCGATCACTTATTCAATGTTAAATGTATGTAAAATTATTATATGACTTATATATACTAACCTGATTGGCAAGCCAATTAGGGAATAACTCAACCAACCATCTTTGTTCAATTCTTGGATTAGGTAAGTGGAATGATTGGCTTGTCGTTGTACAGCTAAAAATTCACTGTATGACAATCAAATATAAGTTTCACGACAACATATCTAATATTTAGTATTATCCATGTGTAGATAAATTAACCTGCGATAGCCAGATATTTTGTCACTATGTAGCAATACATAACAGTGTGCTTGTGACAAGGATTTATGGTCAAGAACAATACTTTCAGCTTTTCCTATAAATCTTCCGGATGATGCATATTTGTATAGATCTGTATTCTCCATAGTATTACCATGATGTTGAGGTTGATTGAATACAGTATCTACACCTTCGAGATATCTTGAACAAAATGTTAAACACTCTTCAGCAATATATCCCTCTGCTATTAAGCCCTCGGGATGGGCTTTGTTTCGTACATAATCATTCAAACATACAAGAACCTTTAAAAAGTATGATATTTATATCATATTAAATAATGAAAAATATATCTAAATTATGAGATTTTAGTTTTACAGCATTACCTCTCGATAGGATACATCCATCTGTATTGTACCGGTCCACCAAGTTTAGCTTCCAAAGCTAGGTGAACAAGTAGATGAACCATAATCATAAAAAATACATGAAGAAAAATCTTTTCCATCTAACATAATGTAAGTATGACTTGAGACTGCAACTGATCATGCTCCTGAGGATTAAGAACCTTAGAACATAATACCTTGAAAAATGATGATAACTGAAAAACAACCGTAATAACTTGTTTCAGCATTGATGACCTTAAGCCAATGGAAGAATATCTTGCATTAGTATATGTCCATCATGACTTTTAAGATTTGAAATTTTTCGCTCTTTCAGATTCACACATTATGAAATATTTGATGCATATCCATCAGGAACCTTGATATTCTTTAAAATTATCAAGAAGAGATCTTTTTTACAACTAGACATTGTATAACATGCATGGGGGATATAAGTTCTATCATTTGCAAGCACTTGTGGATGAAGTTCATATGAGATGCCCATTTCTTTTAAATCAAGACGTGCCTTCATGTTATCTTTAGTCTTTCCATCAAGATTTAATATTATTCCAATCAAATTATCACAAATATTTTTTTCTATATACATAACATCAAGATTATGCCGAAGTATATTATGCTCCAAATAAGGTAAGTCAAAGAATATGCTTCTTTTTTTCTATAATTGTTTAGTATGCTGATGGGTAGATGCTATGATTATATCATCATCATTTTTAAATTCAAAGAAATTATTCGGATCCTCGAACACTACTGTATCTAAGGTGCTACAAGTATTGACTTCCTCCGATACTTTTTGTGCTGAAGTCTCAACATCATCTCTTCCTCGCTTTTTAGAGGATTTTGTTATCTTGCCATAACTATGTTTGAACCAAGTATTTGTCTACGAATATCAGAACTAGAAGGTAGAATTAGAGCAGATCCTAACTCTATAGTACCATCAAATAAATCCTTCTGAAATCGAAATGGATGATTTGCCTCCAACCATCGACGATATCCCATATAACAGAACTTTCCTCCATGTTTTAACCAAATTGAATGGGTTGATTCACCACAAGAAGGACATGCCACTCGTCCCTTAGTACTCCAGCCAGATAAATTAGCATATACAGAAAAATCATTAACAGCCCATAATAGAGCTGCCCTCATATTGAATGTTTGGCCATTCGAAGCATCAATTGCACTGATACCCTTCCGCAGTTGTTTCAATTCATCTATTAAAGGTTGTAAGAAAACATCAATATCATTGCCTGGACCCTTATCACCTGGAATATTGATAAAATAAGTAAAGATTGTTTTATGCATATCCATGGTGGCAAATTATAAGGAATCAGAACAACTGGCCAGGTGCTATAGACAGAACTTAAGGTCCGAAATGGATTGAGCCCATCACTGGCTAAACCCAGCCTGACATTACGAGCATCAGATGCAAAATCAGGATGTCTGTCATCAAATGCTTTCCAAGCTAAACTATCCACTGGGTATCTCAACATTCCATCTTTTGTATATATTTCGTCATGCCATCTCATTGACGAAGCTGTCTTTGATGATGCATAGATCCTTTTTAATCTAGGTACAAGAAAAAAATAACGTAATACCTTCGTTGGCTTTTGTTTAATTTGTGTTGCATCCAATTCATCTAATCCCTCACTCTCATTTTCTTTTTGCTTCATCCATCGTGAACATCCATACACATGGCACGACTCTGGATCGGCATGTTCTTCTCGATATAATATACAATCATTTGGACAACCATGAATCTTTTCGTATCCAAGATCCAACTCCTTTACTAATTTTTTGGCTTCATAACAAGATGTTGATAAACTAGTACCTTCAGGAAATGCATCCTTTAACAACTTTAGCAACATAGTAAAACTCTTGCCAGACCATCAATTCAAGTATTTTATATAAAATAAATGTACAAGAAAAGAAATATTTGAAAAATTCTTGCAACTGGCATATAAGTCTTGATCTACATCTCTTATCAGCTTCTGATAACGATCTGTTCCAATGTTAGTTAGGGGTATCGGCTCCTCATTATGTATAGATTCAGTAAATATAGGACCATCAAGTAGCCCATCTGCTACTTGTCCTCCACTGAAATCTCCAGGATTTTGAGCACCAAATTCAAAAGCATCTCTGAGCAAACCCCTGATATCATCGTCTCTTGCAAGATTTTTCTGTTGATTACTGGATCCAAAATCAGGTATATATTCCATGTTAGAGGTTTGGTTATATGTAGATAGTAATCTTGACTATCCATGAAAAAACCACTATGTATAACCTCTTAAAAAATCATTTTTTACTAAATATTCTTCAACAGTATTTGGATATAGAGAACTAGAATTTACACATTTTTGGCATGGACATAAAATCTTCCCATTGAAACTACTTCTTTCCATACCAAATTTAATAAGATTCTGAACTCCATCAAGATATTCTTTGCTATTCCTCGGTTTAGTTATCCAACTCTTATCCATTGTAAGATAAAACTAACTAAAATAAACAAATATTTGTAAGAACAGAATAAATTTAAAATAAGTTTATTCAATAGATCAATTACAGTATTATTAAATACACCCTATCACCAACTAATAGGTAAAGAGGTTCTATCCCATTCAAGAACTGCATTAATTATATAGGTCATTTAGAGTAACCAAAGGATACGTAATAAAAGTTCCAGAAAAATTTTGACAGCATTTTTCCTTAGTTATCCCCATACAAATAAATATATATGAAGAGAACTAAAAGAAAATTCTATCCAAAATATATCTGGAACTCTATTCATACCGTTTGATTATTATAAGCACCTATAAAATTATTTGCAATTCTCAAACTGTCCAAACTGGACAATCAATTAATCACTGTACATATTTCTTCCAACCGTATAAAAATAAAATAATTGTACGGATGCTGTAGAATATATATAATTAGTTGATGGGTCTATGTTTCTATGCAATGCAAGTTTTCTAAAAAATATTTAAAAAATTATAATTGATCATAACAAAGCTATAGATGGTATTGAAATCAAAGATTTGTAATAATGAAACTAACCTTAAAGCATAACATGTTCAGTAAGATACATGTATATACCAAAAATTTATAAATAAACAGAAATAATCTACTAAGAAAAAAATAATAAATAATAAATAATAAGGAGGAGGCTCAGTTATATACTATTTAATCTGCAACTAAATCAAAACGACTACAATCGGTTGCCTACAAAAGAAGGCCATCCAAGATTATTGCCATTAGAAACTTGAATCAGCCAAACATGCATCACATAATCATCATAGCCTCCATATACAAACCTTAAACCAATTTTAAAATTGATTACAGAGCTTCTTTACTCTCCAAGCAGTCAAGCACCTGATAAAAAAAGATAACAAAACAGGTAAAGCATATTTTTATTAGTGGTGTGTAATTACCAAGTTATTTAAGCTTGAACCCTGGCTCCTGTACTTGGACTAGTATAATATATGACTTTAGAAGAATCAAGACGACTTTTTGAAAATAATAAACTCAAACCTAATGTAAGAACAGAATAACATAGTGAAGTACAAAACCTGTGAGGTGCTACTTTGTTCGCATGGAATATATTTGGGCTATGCATGGATGGAGATAACCTTACATACTATCTGACAAACTAATACATGAAGCACGTACTATTTTCATGCATGTACATTCAGTTTCTAATTTGACAAAATATATGGCCAACTTAGATGTACTGAAGATATGGATATTCTTATCAATCGGGAGAGCACATGAGCTAAGCTGCTCGTGAGCTACTTGAACTTAGTTGGATCCAACTACATCACTTAGTTTGATCCAACTACATCAAGCTCGAGTCAAGTTTAAGTAACTTGAACAATTTTTCAAGTTAAACTCGGATAGTAAATTACTTGGCTCGGATAGTAAGTTTGAATTTGAGTATTTTAAATCGAGTTGAATTCTAGCTTCTAGCTACTTGGCCCAACTCGGCTTGATTGCACCTTTATTTATTAATTAACCTCCCCTTTCCTACAATGTGAACATCCCATGTAATGAAGGACACTACAACATTGCTTATGTATTTACTTGCAATGAACCACATTGTTTTTTTAATTCATCAAGAGAAAGGCTAAACCATTTAGTTTTTTAAATTCTCATCGGTTGTCTTTCCATTATTTTGATCATAAAACATAGCCAGAATTGAAAAATGGAGGTTCTATCTAGCAATATAATTAAGACCTAGGTCGTCTAAATTTGTACGTAGCTATATCGGCTGATCTTGATTCCAAGCCCTATAGGCCAAGAATGTAAGTCCTCCGCTTCTAGGTTAATGTTATAGAAGGGAGAAGGGAAACAAAAGAAACAATATTTACTTCTGATGCAAATATGTAAGAGGATTAGAGAATGTTGAAATATGAATAATGTAGAAGTCTTTAACAAGTTTGGTATCAACGTAGAACAAAAAGAATTCCTCTAAACATCACTGAACAAATAGTGTTAGCTAAGTTGTAATCTAAAAGTATGCATGAATTTCAACTAAGCTAACAAAGTTTATAGTATTAAGCAATTGACATTGCTGTGTCAATAACATGGAATCTAAAATTGTTATTTTAGCATAATACAAGGTTTGAAATCTTGACCAAGCTATACTGTCTTGACACTGTATAGTACACGTTGTTGCTGCCAAAACCGTTGTGGCCCGTAGCTGCTGTCGGTGCCGGAGTGCACTCCTCCTGTCGCCCACTATCCTTGGATCCCGGACCTCCGTGCTGGGTGTGGTCGTCCTACCGCTCGGCGGTCCTCCACTCCCAGACCTACGAGACAGGGGTTAGAGACTCGGGCTGGGGTTTCTGGCGGGGGCACTTCGATGATCAAGTCAGTGATGATCCAGGAAAACAGATCCTCCTGGTCGAGCCCCTCTTGATGGCCTCCACACTAGGAGGAGTGAAAAATGTGTGAAAAGGTGAAAACGTTGCAGGGGGAGAGTGATGTAGGGACAGAGGGGTGCCCTGTTCCTCCGTCTCTCCTTGTGTCCCTCGTTTTCCTTCAACTATGGTGGTAGTGGCGCTTCGCCCTCTTGGTCGGGCTTGCGCTTGTGCTTGTTGTGGTAGTAGTGCCATGCCCCTCTTGCTAGTGAGGGTTGCCCTCCTTCTTTTCTTTTTCTTCCTGGCTTTTATTTTTTTTTGCTTGTGTGTTGGAGTTGTTGTGTTATCTCTAAGTTTGTTGCAAACTAGGTTACCATTGGGCGCTTGTCTCGGGATCCCCACCGGGCTGTTAGGCACATGCGGCGGTGTCCCGAGGAGTCTTTCCTGATTCATGATAAGGAGAGTTGTTAGGCACTCCGGCACTCCTCTTGGTTGTCTCATTCCGGGAAACTTGTCAGTGCCTTGAATGACGGGCCACCGCCCGCGAGATTCGAATCTTCCGGTTGGCTTCTTCTCTTGGATGATTTGAGTGGTTGGTGAGGAGTGTGACGTCTCGATCAACATGCTGCTTGCCTTTCTGGTATAACTGGCTGTCGCAGGTAGTCAGTACGGCCTGGAAGGCGCTTCAGTGCAGTCCTCGGGCGGCTCGCCAGTGTTCTGGGCTGATGAGGACCTTGTACTGGCTGGGACCGAGCTGGGATGACAGGACTCGCTCCGACCTAGATGCTCCAAGCTTGCGGGGGTGCCTTGGTGGAGGAGGGCAGAGTGCGGGCCCGGTTCGGAGGGCGCGCGCTCGGAGAGGCTCCACATCGGTGGGTGAGCGCTGGGCTCGACCTCGATCGCAGGGCACTAACCTCCGAGGGTCTCACTCCAGAGGGCGGAAGGCAGACTCGGTCCAGAGGGTGCGCGCTCGGAAAGGCTCCATATCGGTGGGTGAGCTCTTGGCTCGACCTCGACCGCAGGGCACTATCCTCTGAGGGTCTCGCTCTGGAGGGCAGAAGGCAGACCCGGTCCAGAGGGCGCGCACTCGGAGAGGTTCCACATCGGCGGGTGAGCTCTTGGCTTGACCTCGACCGCAGGGCACTAGCCTCCGAGGGTCTCAATCCGGAGGGCGGAAGGCGGACCCGGTCCAGAGGACGCGCGCTCGGAAAAGCTCCACATCGGCGGGTGAGCTCTTGGCTCGACCTCGACCGCAGGGCACTAGCCTCCGAGGGTCTTGCTCTGGAGGGCGGAAGGCAGACCCGGTCCAGAGGGTGCGCGCTCGGAGAGGCTCCACATCGGCGGGTGAGCTCTTGGCTCGACCTTGACCGCAAGGCACTAGCCTTCGAGGGTCTCGCTCTGGAGGGCAGAAGGCAGACCCGGTCCAGAGGGCGCGCGCTCGGAGAGGCTCCACATCGGCGGGTGAGCTCTTGGCTTTACCTCGACCGCAGGGCACTAGCCTCCGAGGGTCTCGCTCTGGAGGGTAGAAGGTGGCTTCGACATAGGCATCCCGAGCTTGCGGGTACGACCTGGCAGAGGACTAAGCTCGGCTTATTGTTCTGAGGGAGCTCAGCTCAGCTCGGTAGTGGGATCCGGGCTGGAGAATAGATGTGGCGTCTTTTCTTAACATGGCGCCTACCGGTTCCTCCATGTCAACGATCCTACTACATCACACGTTATTGAACCATATCACTGCAGGAGTATTGTCTGGTTCCATGAATAGCGCATACATATGGGGGTATACCACATCTCATACTATATTGTCTTATGAATGATAAAGGGTCCATATGCAAGATTTCAAAAATTGGTATCATACAATATCCTTTGGATTTGACCAACTCCAAGTTAATTAGTTTTCAATCATTTATAATTCTTTAACTACATCAACCTTTATTTGAATTTAAATGAACATATATTAATCTTCAATAAAATATTTACAGTAATCATGAATATTCTCAATATCACTTCTATTAATGTTGGGGTTTAAAAAGTAAATTATGAGATTTCAACAACTATAGCAACTGCAAAATTTGTAGATCTCATTTATCACATGGTTTTTTTTATCAAGAAACTAAATTAACAATAGTATGTGTAATCCACATATCTTTAAAAGGTGATGTATCTTGCTCCATGCCTTAAATGTCAAATTAGTAAACATTTACATCCAGACATAAGTGTCTTATCCTTGTTTTTGTGCACTAACTACTGTAATATAGCTAAAAGATAGCAATCTACAAATAACAAGAAAGCCTTCCACCTTACCTTCCGTAGATTTTACCATATGGAAAAGATAAACTGGTTGTTACACCAGTTTTCCTCAAGGCAAACCTTAATGTTTCATGAAAAGATATTTCAAAATTTTTTGTACTCCATTTGTGCTTGACTAAAATTCTGTAATGGTAATACAAAAGCCTAAAAAGAAAGTTCATCAGCTAGGCCATGATATTTTCCACTAGACAAGTCAAACACCTGGAGGGGAAAAAACTAGAGCACGACAACCATAGGAAATCCCTGTAATTAAAATAACAGATTCTGCAGGAAAGATCAGAATAGACCACTAAGTGACTAACATCAACGTTGCTTAAGAAAGATATACCAAGCAATAAGCACTAAGTAATAAGCAAACTTCTTTTCTTCCGTACTTGAATACTAGATGAGGAAATTAAAAAAAATACCGGACGAGTAAAATTGGGTGGGATGCGACGGAGATGAAGACATTGGAGAGCTTCGGCGGCGACGAAGGGACCGAAGGCAACGCGCCATAGATGAAGGAGGAGGGAGAGGGAGGAGGGAGAGGGAGGAGGAAGAAAGAATTGGTTAGGAGCGGCGGCTGATGAATCAAATGAAAAACTAGAGCTCGGTTGCAGGTAGAAGAGGGGAATTTTGCGACGCTTATAAGCATCGTTAAAATCTTGAAGTCCGGCGATGTTTTCAAGCATCGGAAGATGCCGACGCTTTCTAAAAGCGTCGGCGGGTATGGGTAGCTTCAATACTTTACAAATCCGGTGACGCTTTTAAGCATCGGTAAACTTCGGGTCCTTGGTGACGCTTAAAAGTGTCGGTGGGTTGCGGAGGATACCAAGGCTTTTCAAAAGCGTAGGCGGGTTGCGGAGTCTCCTAACGCCGCGCAAAAGCGTCAGGAGAAATGGATCAACGATTTCCCTGGTTACTGTAGTGTAGAGTTGGTATGGTTGAGACGGCACAATATAGACCTTGGCCCAACTGACCCATGATGAGAGGGCCTATTAGGATTTGCTTATAAATAATATGCTAGGTCTCATCTTCACTCCTCATGATATTATTATTATTCTACATGAGATTTGTTCTCATGGCTTGCCCCATCGAAGAGCCGCCTATTGAGAGAGGATGCTAGAGAGAAGGACTCTATCTTTGGTATTCACATAAGCATCGGGATAACGGTTTGAAATTATTGGCGATACAGGTATATATCCTAAATCTAAAACTTGTTTCTTGATTATGTGATAAATATTACGAGATCTATTCATTAATCAATCAGATCTAAAATATCTTGTATTCTAATCTTCTGCATTTGATCCATGGAATTAATGAAAAGTTTTCCTGCAAACAATTCTTGTACCCACATCCAGGGCTTGTAGTTACATAGAGATTGCAAGATGGCAGGAATTTGGTCTAGAGATTAGATCGCCATATGAAGTATCTAAGGTTGGCCATGGTCATGATTGTTTTGGCAATGTAGTTTTAGAAAAATCCAAATCAATCACTCTCAATGTATGAAGAAGATTTAAGCTATCAAAATGATGATCAATCCAAGACCAGAATGCCAATACGGTACGAAGATTTGGAATCCTCAAACTTGCGTCGCCATGACTTCTGTATTCAAGTTCAACCTAGCGATGGAAGCCAAACTTCATGCTGTCTCTAATCTTGAAGTTGACAGATTACCCTCAGACGAGCTCCAATTAAACATCAAGGATTAGGATTCAAGTACCATTGCTGGTGCCATCCTGTTGCACCCTCTATATATAATTTTCTTAGTACCTCCTACAGCTAAACCTGGACATGAACGCAACCCTACCTGCATTCAAATGCACTGGGTTGGGTTTCTGTAAAAGCTTGATCTGGACCGGCCCAAATGACATGGCATAAAACTTTATCATGGACTCAGACGTGGTTTGGCCATGGATGGGTTCGGATCTAAAATCATGACCTGCAAGAAAATCGAGATGGTTTCTAGATCTTGCTCGCATGGATACGGACCTGACCTATAATATGGATCCAATTTATGTTAACTAACCGATTGATTCTAAAAGCTTAAGCCAACAAAAAAAAAAAATAATAAGAGCCAGCAATGTATATTTAGCTTAACACCCTTTCTCTCCCCCTCATTACATGCGCAAGCACCATGCTTGGGATGCGTCACAAGATAATAACTGGATTAATTAAATAAATTATTAGCATGAAGAGAATATTAACTTCTGCAAATTTATGCTTAGTATTTTTAGTCCTACATGTAGATCATTCACAAGGTATGCAGCCGGTCACAAGATGGTCGTAAGTACATGGACTTAAAACTTGCTTAAGCATATACAATTTCTATTTCAAAAGGAATTTAGACTGTGGGTCTCTTCAAAGTTATTGCACTTGTTTTGCAAGAAGATACGTGGGACTGGATAGTTCAAGGGGATTTTTCCAATACCTTCTAGTAGGGTTGCAATCCTTTTTTTTTTTTTTTTTTTTTGTTGGGGGCGGGGGGGCTTGATAAGATAATGGGAATGCCAGCCACTAGCATGGTTTTGAACATTAGATTCTCCCTGTGGTTCATGTTCCCAAGAGAGGGGTGCCAACTAGGAGATCCAAGTAATTTTGTCTCAATAGCTTGACCTAGATGCCTTGAATTTGCTTCAAGTTCGAGATTGTGAACCCAATCTATCACTTCAAGGATTTAGATGGAAACAATCCAAGATTTTAGGGCTAGACCTATATTTTCAAACTAATTATTGCAATCAAATCAGATCTCAACTCAAATATGAGATCTAGAGTCCAAGCAGATTTGTTTTGACCTGACGTGTTCCACCTCTACCCCTTGAGTACATTCCATCTTAAATTTGACTCTACTTTTCGTGCAAAAATATAATTGTTTTTTTTTTTTAACAATATTATTATTAGATCACGTCCTGCACTGCTCTTAAAGTACTTCGAATTCTCCCATTCATCAACCTGCCCAAAAGTTGAAGCGACATTTACCGGATCCAATGGATTCATACGAAGGAAGGTGAGTTACTGCCGGTGAACGATGCAATTGATCGCCAGACTTTTATCACAATCCATTGACAGGAAATTGAGCCTTAGTTTAGATATATTTTAACAAAAAATTTAAAAATAAAATAAAAAATAAAAATAGTTTAAAAATAAAATTAAAAAAATAATAATAAAATAATTTTGGAGTTTCTGTTGGTGGTTGGTAGTGAAAAAATTAGAGATATATATAATAAATCCCGTTCACTCGGCTGATGCCAGTGGTAGTCAGGTTGACGTACTCATCTTCAGATGGGGAACGGCTGCGGAAAAATTAATATGCACCGTATATCTAACTCCTCCCCCCCTTTTTTATCAAAAAAAAAAAAAAGGAAGGTGAGTTATTCTTTCACGAAGGGTATAACTCCCACCCTTCGATCGTACCCATTTTTTCTCACCCCTGACACATGATCATATTCTTCCGCCCACCCCCCACCCCCATAATTGAGATCGACCGACTCGCTAGAGATCCTGACAATCATATTCTTCCCCTCCCCTCTCGAGCGACCCACTTGAGATCGACCGACTCGCTAGAGATCCTGCTGACTGACTCGAGATCTTGCTGACCCACTCGAAATCTGATTGACTTATCTGAGATCCGAAGGCTCCAGAAATCCCTTCCAGCTGGTACCAGAATTTTGTTACAATAGATCTCATGATACAGCTACGTCCCGGTGCCACCTAGCCACCATCTTGATTCTTCTAGAAATAGATCGGATATTTCCAGAATTCTATTACAACAGATCCCACGATGCAACCACATCCCAGTGCTACCTGTTCACCATCTTGATTGTCCTAGGGACAGATCGAATATTTTCAACCTAGTCCCTAACAGATTCTGGAAGTGTTCCGTGCCTATATAAGGTAAATGGAAGACTTCGAACAGTTAGAGCACTTCTCCTTCTCCACGAGCTATCTTCTTTTGATTCCTTCATTATGTTGCTCTAAGGCTCCCACTAATTTAGCCATCAGATTGTCCCTCGATGGAACACCACCAATTCATGGAACTTCTTTATAGAACCGGGAGAGACGCGCTCTAGTCAGGCCAAGAAAATTCAGTCCGGAAGATTTAGCGACAACAATAATTATCATATTCTAATGAAAAAAGTAGTTATCCTGTTCAACCTTTGAAATAGTTATATTGCAACAACATTTACCATTCACTATCCTTGAAGTAAATCTGAGTGCCATTTCTCCAGCATTTTATGTCAGTGGGATATACATCTGTGTGATGGTTATTTTGGGAAAGCGGTAAATTTGGTGCTACCATAGAGAAGGAACAATAACCCCACATCCCTACCCAAATACATGTTTTTTTTTTAAAAAAAAAAGAATAAAGTAAAACAAAACAATTCACCGGCTTTAAATTTACCTTGTTGGCAAATCTCTCCAAGTGAATGATACGGGGTTTGTCTTTCCCAAATTTTATCACATTTCCATTATATTCTCAACGAATAAATAAATCAGTGGAATAATTTAAGAAAGAAGTTTTGGTGAAAACGATATCGTAATGCCTAAAAGACCGCTCTGCGCGATAGGTACCGCTCCGTCTTTGTTCCCGTACTCACTTCCAAGTTCTCTTGGGTTTTTCTCCAAACAGCTTCAAGACGTATGGCAACTGAC
Source organism: Areca catechu (assembly GCA_021397845.1). NCBI lineage: Eukaryota > Viridiplantae > Streptophyta > Magnoliopsida > Arecales > Arecaceae > Areca > Areca catechu. The sequence continues at coordinate 27,991,867 of CM038047.1, read as the reverse complement.
AAAAATACTCATCGAGCTGGTGACCGACGGCCGTCTGAAACCAGAGAAGGTGAGCGTTCATGGGCTCATGTTGTCCAAGGTGCATCGCGAGGACCATCCTGAACAAATCATAAGATCTCTGAGGGTGAAATCGATCAACTACAGGCTTTCTTCTCAAGGGTACTCGAGTTACCAGAGTCTACGATGGAGGATACTCGCCGGCAATGAAAAAACGTAGCGGTGGTTGTGAGGAGCCTGGGTCGGAGAGTACTGGCAGACTGGGTCGTCAAGGAAGTACGGGTGAAGGGCAAACTGGATTATGACCCGAAGACCTTTCTTATAGCTGATGACCACCTTATTCTCCGTTTCAAGGCGGAAATTGACTGTTCCATCGCATTCAAGGAAGGTCCCTGGTTCGTGGCTGGACAACTCCTCGCCATGGAGAGCTGGGAGCCGGATTTTGTTCCCAGTCGAAGGTCGATTTAGAAGACAGTTATGTGGATGAGACTGCCGGGGCTCCCTTTGGAGTATTGGTTGTCATCGATGATCACGGCGATTGCGGTGAAGGCAGGGAAGCCACTGGCGGTGGATGATTTCACGAACCATCTGAGGAAAATAGGATACGCCCGAGTCAAATTGGAGATTGATGCAGGTAACCCTTTGAAACCGGGTGTGTTGATCAGGGGGAGGAAGGGGACTTTTTGGCAGCAGTTTGTCTGCGAGAACCTCCCTGTAGTGTGCTACCGCTGTGGAAGAATGGGACACTCCGACGAGAGCTGCCGTTTCCCGGATGTTGATCTCTCCTCCGACAACAGTGACTGTTCCTTGCTCCCTCAAAACTTTGTTGAAGATCGGGGTGACGCTACTCCGGAAAACCCTATGCCGAGATGGTGGAGGAGAAGACTAGTGGTGGGAGAGCCGTCCCAGGCTAGGGCCGTGGCTGGTAAGGTCCCGCATCCGGCAACCTCGTGCACCCAGAGCTACAGCGAAGGGGAGAAGGGACTCGGCAATGGAGAAATTATCGTGCCCAGACTCGTCCGATCCCAATTCTTCATCCCCGCCTTGCAGCTCACCGAGAGTCTTCCCGTCTCCCCCTAGCTCCCCTACGGGTTTTGATGGCTGGCAAAAACCCTCTAAGGTGGCTCGCCGGTGGCCACCGGGGGCTGGTCAGTGGGACTCGTCGGGAGAGGGCTCTGCTGCTGCTTCGGCCTTTGGGGTCCTCAGCCCATCGAGCGATGTAATGGACTTGGGTGGGCCCTGTGGAGATGCTCGGTCCGCATGACTCGGTGATGGCCGACCCTGATGCTGTGTCCCCGAAAAGAGCCCGAAGCCTACCTTAGAAATCCAGACCTTGCACTCCAGCTTCTCCTTCTTCTCCTTCCTTACCTTGCATGGATGGGGGAGCGGTGGGTGATTCCTTGGGTGAGGTCCCCAACCAGCCAGACAAATGTCTTCCTGACTCTGGGCTGAAACCTCATCCAGTGGGTGGCATGTCTAAACCCAAGTCGCATCTTGCCGGAGGAAGGAGGGTGGATGATGATGACAGTCGGGTGACTAGAGGTGTGCTGGACAGGGTCTTTGCTGGGGGACGTTCTAACTCTTCTTCACAGTCGGATAAGGGGGTCCCAGCTTCATCAGTATTGATGCACTGTCGACCGAAGGTGGGGGAGGGTGTTATGGGTGATAAGCTGAGCTCTTGTTCTGGAGCCGGAGAAGTTGTGGGGGTTGTATCAGGTGGTGGGAAGATTAATCGGCTGATGTTAGAGGAGAGAAGAGCAGGTGACAAGCTCCCTGTGGATTCATCCCTCTTGCTTTGTCCTCTTCCAGTGACGGTCCTTCCTCCTCAATCCAAGCTCCTGTGGTTGATAAGGGGGATAGCCTTGGTTTACCGGAATCACAGGTTAACCGAGGGAGGGGGATACTCATGGTACCATGGGGATGGATCGGGCTCACGAGGAGGTGGCAGGATAGCTGAAGGAGGCCCTGTTTGCCACTATGGAGTCTGAAGTCAATACAAGTGGGGGTGAGGGTTGCTTGGAATGCACAGTTGCGCATAAGGGCAAAACCAAAATCATCTAATGTTGTTCTTCAATAAAAGTCTTAGTTTAGAATACCCGAGGACGGGAAACTCTCATTTCCTTTTTTCCATAGACTGGAATAATTATATCATCCAAGCTTGTGTATTCTTCTTGAGACGAGGTTGTGTGATTCCGGTTTGGAATGTCTCTACCGCTGCTTCCTAGGGAAGCTGGGCTTCTATGCTATCCAATCCCAAGATTTGTTGGGAAGAATTATTATTATTTGGGACCGGGGGATTGTCAAAATTGATGTCTTTCATCGTTGTTCTCAGCATGTGGCCATTGTTGTTACCGAACCGAAAGGGTTTACCTGGCTCTTATTGGAGGTGTATGCTAGCATAGACTATAGGGAGTAGAGATTATTATGGCAGGAGGTTATAGTTTTGGTGGACTAGGGTATCCTTATAATTGTGGCAGGGGATTTCAATTGTATTTTGCGGCTTGAGGAAAAGAGAGAAGGTAGACCATACACTGAAGACACTGGTTCTAGGGAGTCTGGTCACTTCTTATAATCCAATGGCTTGGTTGATCTTGAGTTTGTTGGCCCACGTTTCACCTGGTATAATAATCGCTTCGGAGGGACCAGGGTCTGTGAGAGAATTGATAATGTTTTCGCTACGCCAAGCTGGATTCAGAGGCACCCAGTGCACCTAGTGAGGCACCTTGCTAGGATTGCCTCGGATCACAGTTCGGTGTTTCTCTCTACTGATACCTCGGTGTCTTGCCATCCTCCATTCAAATTTAAAAAATTATGGCTAGCTTATCCCCGTGCTTGGGAGGTTGTGAGGGACATGTGGAGGACCCCTGTTCATGGTGATGCTAGATACCAGATCTTCTAGAGACCGGAGCTTCTCAAGAGACGATTACTATGGTGGAATAGAGTTGAAGTGGGTAATATCTTCTCTCGTCTAGAGACTGTGGAGAAAGATATTCTTATTCTTCAAGAGAGGGAGGAGAGGGAAGGAGGTTTGGCGGTTCATGACATGGCTGCTTTACATGACCAGCTTTCTATGCATAATTCCCGTCTTGCTCAGCAGGAAATATTTTGGAGACAGAAATCTAGAGTGCAATGGATTAGGGAAGGGGACATGAATACTCGGTATTTTTACCAGGCCACCATTGTTCGTAGGCATGGAACCAGATTAGAGCTCTTTATAACTCTGAGGGATGCTGGATTGATGAGGATGACGACATCAGTCAGGAGATTACTCTTTTTTCAGGTCTAGGTGGACGACGTCCATCATAGACCCTACCTCCATCTCTCCTCTGCCACTTCACTTGGTGTCTGTCTTTGACAACCACCAGCTCATAAGGCCCATCTTTAAGGAAGAGTTTCGGAGTATTCTTTGGTCACTGCCGGAAGACAAAGCCCCGGGTCCTGATGGGTTCTCTCCTGTATTTTTTAGGCATTTCTAGTGTACCATCCGGGTGGATGTACTTGAAGCTGTATGGGAGTTTTTTGCTTCTAGTCATATGCCTAACTCCTAGAAACAGACCTTTATTACTCTTATCCCCAAGAAGCAGGATGCTTGTGAGCCGACCCACTTCAGGCCTATCAGTTTGTGCAACATCTTATACAAAATCTGTGCCAAGATTATGGTCAACATAATGAAGCCTATTCTCCTGTATATTATTTTTCCGGAGCAGGAGGCTTTTATGGGAGGCCGGTCCATTTCTGATAATGTTCTTATTACTTAGAAATTTATGCATGATTTTCGGAAAGCTTCTATTCATCGTGGTCTGATGGCTATTAAACTGGATATGGAGCGGGCTTATGATTACATGCATTAGTAGTTCTTGGAGAAGTCTTTGGTGGATTTTGGCTTTCACCCTTGGTAGATCTCTCAGATCTTGGCTTGTGTGGTTAGGCCCTCATTTGCAATTCTAATTAATGGCACACCTTCAGAGTTCTTTTGCTCTAATGTTGGCATTCGTCAAGGTTGCCCTCTCTCCCCATACTTGTTTATTATTTGTACTGACACTTTGTCTCGAGCTTTGTGGGTTGCGGTTCAGGGATCTAAGGTCATTCCATATATCCCTACTTCTGGAGCCACCCTATCTCGCATTTATTATTTACAAATGATTGTTTGCTCATGCGGAGAACCACTATGCTTGCACCTTAGGATTCAAGAGGATCCTTGAGGACTACTGCTTACCTTCGAGCCAGAAAGTCAATTTTCTTAAATCGGAGGTTCATTTCAGTCCGAAGACTCCAGCCCGACTTTGGCATCTGATTCAGGATATTCTTGGCTTTGCGAAGCATGGGGGTGCACTTTTATATCTGGGTGTTCCGATTACAGGGGGCAAGTTGCTGAAGGCTGACTGTGGCCAGATGATGCAGGCAGTGCAGGAGAGGGTAGAGGGATGGCAGGGAAGAGCCATTTCCTTTATGGACAGGGTCACCTTGATCAGGTCTGTCCTTTCATCTTTACCGGTCTACATGCCTTTTAATGTAGTCATCCCAATATCAGTGGTTCGTAAAGCGGAGCAAGTCATTCGTGCCTTCCTTTGGGATCCTGATTTGGAGGTCGGGGGGTCCACCTTCTCAGTTGGCAAGTGGTGTGCTAGCTGGTTAGTGAGGGGGGTCTTGGTATCGACTCTCTCATTGTTAGGCGGGAGGCCATACATGCCAAACATATCGCCAAATTCTTACTCTGTCATGACAGCTTATGGTCCTCCATGATGAAAGCTAAGTATGGTCCGATATCTCATGGGGGGTAGTGCAGGTTGGTCAGCACTGCTCCACTATTTGGAGAGAGATGGTGGCCAGAGCCCCCGATGTGCTCCCATAGTCAGATGGTTACTGTGCGATGGTCGATCCATCAGCTTTATTTCGGACCCCTGTATCGCGGATCTTCCTCTGGCTAAATGGCCAACTTTCATCTCCATGGACATTCCTGAATCTCTTGCTATTCCTGATCTATTCACCATGGCAAGCACTTGCTGGAACTAGGTATTAGTTGCTCATTATTTTGGAGATATCCTAGGCGCATGGGTTCTATCTATTCCACTGCCGGTTCATGCTTCTGTTGATACCAGAGTTTGGAGATCCTCATCCATCCCCGGAGTGGTTATGTCCGATCTGTACCCCTTATATTCTCAAACTTCCCAGAGGAGTCTTGATTTGGGATGGATTTGGAGATTGGAGGTTCACCCAAGAGTTAGCTTATTCCCGTGGAAAGTGGCCTGGAGACGGTTACCTAACCGATCATTCCTCATCTCTAGAGGGTTGCATGTGCCTTCTATATACCCAGTCTGTGGGAAGGAGGGCGAGATGATGGAGCATGTTCTATTCTTATGTTCATGGGCTTCTCTAGTCTGGAGGCTAGCTGGCTTCGATATCCTTTTTGCTTGGGTAGTGGATCATATTGATACTTTCCTAGACCTTATTCGGCCAACTTCTACTCATCCCTTTCGTATCTTGCTCGCATACATAGCGTTTCATATATGGCTTAGTAGGAATGCTTTTGCTTGACTCTGGGAGACCTTCGGCCATAATGGTCCTAGAGACATCACGTATCCATGCATAGGATTTTCTCTCGTTGAATGCGGTTACCTCTAAGACCTAGGGCTTCTATTATGCTCCTCGAGCACTCCGCTAAGTTTATATTTTTTGGGAGCCCCCACCTCCGAGATTCTACAAAGTCAACTTTGATGGAAGTGTCATAGGTGATCATGATTGAGCCAGCTTTATTATTTGTGATCCGGTCCTCCATCTGGTGGCGGCTGGAGGGTGCCATCTTTTTGCCCCGACTGTACCGGCTACGAAACTCCGGGGTGCGTGGGCTAGTATCTTGTATGTTATAAGGATCTTACGGGCGGAGCACATCATTATTGAGAGTGACTTTGCTACTGTCATTTCTTGGATTCAAGAGGCCATGAGGATACCTCCAGTGCATCTCCTACCGTGCGATATTGTATTTCTCTTACATGGATACTTAGCTATTATAGTTAGACATATGTATCGAAAGATCAACTCAGCGCTGATTGAGTTCTCTTTTGTTGCTCATCACTCGTTCACCACTCGGGTGAAGTCTTGTGGACCCATTTAGGAATGCTCCAAAGCCTCTTAGAGATCTTGTTCTTTTTAATTTTTTGGACTGTATTCATTCTAGACTTATCCCTTGAATGCACAGATTTATCAAAAAATTAAAAAAAAAAAATATCGTAGAAACCATGAAAAAATAGGCTCGGTAATCCCCACATTCCCGTCTGGCATTAAAAAAATCTCCTTTAATAATAAAAAGAGTTCCACTGTTCAAGGACCGTTTTGAAAGGGAGGCCGCTATGCGTCAATGTTTGTTCTCCATCTGGCGTGGCTCTCGGTGAATTGCCAAGCGCTGTGAATCCCGTCAATCACCTCCTCCCATATGGATGGGGGGTTTTTGGTAGCGAACAAAATGGTGCGGCGTAGCTCAGATTCCTATCGACGCACTTAATGAGGCACGAAAGCCTTTTAACTAATTAAACTAAATTGAGACTTACATTAATGCTGAAGGTAAGATCACGAGGAACATGATGAGGAGTAGCTCACGGTAAGTGGTAAGTGCAATTATGAATCATTTAATGTACGTTTAAAACTTTGCTCATATTAAATAATCTTCATGGTTTCAAGCCCCGAAGTATGTCAAATGGAATCCTAGTAACATTTGCCAAGCGGTATCCCGTATATATTGTACAAATTGGATACGCAAGCTCAAAAGTTCAAGACATATAATTTCTTTATGGCGGAAGAAACCTCGAACCATTTTTGCTCTTGATGTTATATGGTTGGTTTTACGTATACAAAATAAATATGCATCTGACTTTCCCCGGGTGATCAAAATCTACTAGGTCTTATTTCCACTTAGCATAGCAGCAGACCTAAATCACTCCTTAATTTCATCCTTTCTCTAATAATGGATGTAATTAGGGCTGAAAATATATTGTTTTTATTTGACCATATCCATATTTATATCTAATTTGGCATAGATTCGGATATATAAAGTGGATTCAGATAGCTAGTTAGGCAATTATCCAGTTATGGATTTTTATCAATTTTTTTTTATTTGGATTCAAATTTTAATTTTATATATTGTTGCCGCCAAGATCGTCGTGGCCTGCAGTTTTGGCACGTCACCGATGCGTCGGGCTCCTGTGGAGGGTGTTCGTCCCTCTCCTTGCTGGTCGACTCCTTGGTTCGACTACCCTGCAAAAAAGAGAAGATCTAGACGGGAATTCCGGTGGGGATACTTTGACGAACAAGTCAGATGAGGACGATCAAGGGAACAAAATTTTTGTGACGGAGAGCTTGGGGATTCTCCGTGTAGAGGGTAAAAGAAAAGAATTTAGATGTGAACACAAGGTGGAGATGGAATCAGGGAGCTTGGAAAACTCTCTTGGCTAGTTTCTTGCCCGTTTGCCCGCTATTCTCGCTTGCTTACCCATTGTTCTCTTTCTCTTTCTTGCTTCTCTCTGATCTTATGTACCTGGGGTGGCCTAGACTGGATCTGGGGCTTTGTCTAGATGTCTCTTTCCTGCTCCCTCTCCGAGAGGGGTCGTCCGTTGACTGTGGTCTCCCTCCAGTTGAACCGGTTCTTCGAAGGAGCTTCTCCTATTAGGGAAGTTCGCCGGTGAGGTGCAGGCCTTGTCCCTTTGACGGTGCAGTTCCTCGTGGGGGGGCGGCGCTGTGCCGCTGAGCCCCGTGCAATGGTGGGATGTTTATAATCCCAGAGGGACCGTCGGACTGTTGCAGGGTCCTGGAGCCTTAATGGAATACTTCTTTTGGAGGAGGTTCATGTCTCGTGTCACGAGGGTCGAAGCCCCCGATTGCATGACCATCGACATGGCGGCTTGCTATAGGGCCTGGTGATGCGGGACACGGATGCGATGCAGTACTAAAGGTTGATTTAAATTTTATGTTAATCGAGAGCAAATATTCATTAACCTAACAGCCTATTAAATAATATGTTTAAAGAATCTATAGCAAGCAACTAAATACTGAATTACATCACCCGCATGCATACCTAATAAAATAATTAATTAGATGGATCACGACGATTGAGAAACCATCCTAGATTAGGTTCCTACATTCTAACATCATATCTAGAGGAAGGGAAAGGGATCTTGAGTTACCGATACGCTTAGAAACCTCCTCTGATGAAGATCTGGATCACTGCACTCTAGGGTTGAAGAATCGGACTGCAAATTGATCGCTCCTGGCATTCGGATTCCGATCGAACTGATTCCAAAGCATGGACGCCAATCTTCAGAGTCGGATCTCAAGAGAATCTGCCAAAAAAAAATCAAAAATAGCAATTAAACGTTGAAAATCAAAAAACTAGAAGGCTAGCACCAGGGTTGGTTCTCCCGGGGATCTTCTTCTTTTGTTGGCTTCTAGGATCTCTTCAAAGCATTGAATGAAGGCATTGAAGAGACTTAGGGATTAGATCTGATGGAGGGATTGGATGGATAAACAAGGCGTCACACCCCGGTAGAACTTGGATGTCGCACCAAAGTGTTTTAGGTGTCACACCTAGTACCTATCAGCCGTCACAGCTAGAAAGGAATTGGAAGAAGAACTCGGCAGAGTTTCATTTCATTTCATCAAATATTCATTAATTACAAGGGAGAGGTGTAGGGGTATTTATAGAACCCTAACCAGAGAAGTGAGGGACTCAAATATAAGAGTTTCATTACAACTCTAGACTTCAAGTTTACATTGCCTGGACTCCTACTGGATGAAAAAAAATAGACTCCTATCCATAGTTGGCGCCAAGATGAGACTTTGATGGAGGGTTATGATCACTTCTGGGGTGGTCATGATGATTGGACTCCAGTATCTTGATAATGTATTCTTCTAGAGCTGCCTGGACTCTTCAGTCTGGATTGGAGAGAACTCTAGAGTCCTGCTGAAATTCTAGAATCCTTGAAGCTTGAACAGTTAGCAGCTTAATTGAATGGAATGCTAGGAACCCTTGGACCTCCAACACTAGGTGAGAAAAAATTTTCAAACTCCTTTGAATGCTTGGCCGACTTCTCACTTTGGCGTGAAATATTATGAGTAGAAGGGCGCCATCTAGGAGAAGTCCTTCACAATTACTCCTCTTAAAAATTTTGTGCGCCTTTCTTCACGGGCCGACCAAAAGAAATTGTCTTGATGAGTGTAGCTTGTCCAAATTTAAGTGGTAGGCTATGTGTCATTGTCCCCCTGGTGACATGACAATAGCAGTCCTGAAATCATGCAAAGTTGACATGCAAAAATAGGCTAGCATATGACAAGAGCTTGTGCTAGAACATGGATCACATGGGCTTGTCTTGAACTAGCACATGGGTCTTGATTTGAGTCACATGGGTATTATAATTGGTTTCCCCTATAATACAAGACTCAACAATGAATTTTTACAGGACTCAATAAATAACTAAAGTCCTATTTGATCAATTGGAACCCAATTTGATCAAAAGGCAATTAAAAGACAAGACATGTAAATAAGTAATTCAACTTGGTAAAAGGGGTTTAGCCCAAAAGGCTAAATAATTAAAACCCTATTTCTAGTTGGTAACAGGGACTAACCCAAAATAACAGAAATTAAAATAAATTATTTACATGAATAAAAGGGTTGGGTCCAGGGTTTCATTCACAGGTGATCCATAAGGATGTGGATTCAACTTGTCGATATTTTTGGGCCCTGGTGTCCTCACCAATTCTCCCCGGGTGGGAGGAACTCGACCCTGTCGAGTAAGGGTTAGACTGGCTCAAGTACTTCTCTAGCAAGTCCGGGGCGATCTTTTGCAGATCCTCCCGAGTTATCCAAGTGTCATCAGACTCGAGATGTCCTTGCCAACGAACCAAGTATCGCTGGTAGTCCTTATTCTGGGTAACAATCATCTTGTCATCCAGAATTCGTTCAACCCTGTCTCTCCGATTTGTGGATTTGGCTATTGGACACTAATGGGTTGGTTCGCTCTCAAGAACAGGATCAGGCCCAAAAGGCTCACTAGGTAGCAACATCGGCTCCCTATACTCTACAAGATCTGATATGTTGAAAGTTTGACTTATACCCAAATCTAAAGGTAGGTCTATCTCATAGGCATTAGGTCCAAACTTATCAATTATTTTATAAGGTCCCGCACTCCGGGCATGTAACTTTTTGACAGTTCCAGATGGAAATCATTCAGGCCTGAGCCTGATCATAACTTGGTCCCCTACTTTAAACCTTTGAACCTTTTGCTTAAATTAGCCGTTTGTATATATGAATTATTGCTCTCTTTAATTTTCTTATTTATTTCTTGATGCAAGTTTTTTATATGCTGTGCAAAAGACTCAGCTGACTCAGATATACGTGCATAAATAAGTAAGGGGATCAGATCTAATGGCTTCCTAGGCTTGTATCCATGAACGATTTCAAATGGGCTCTTCCCTGTAGATTTGTTGACTGAGTTATTATAAGCAAACTCCGCTCTCGGTAACAATTAATCCCAATTAGCAGTATTTTCTCCCACTAGACTCCTCAACAGGTTCCCTAAACTCCGATTTACTATCTCAGTTTGACCATCTGTTTGGGGGTGATAGGTAGTAGAATACTTCAATTTGGTTCTTAGCATATGCCATAAGGTTTTCCAAAGTAGCTAGTAAACCTAACGTCTCGATCCGACACAATGGTCTTCGGCAATCCATGTAACCTAACCACTTCGTTCAAGAATAATTTGGCCACTATAGACGCATCATAAGTTTGGGAACATGGGATGAAATGGGCCATCTTAGAAAACCTATCTACTACCACAAAGATAGAATTATGTTTCCTAGCAGTTTTAGGTAATCCTAAGACAAAGTCCATACTCAAGTCTTGCCATGGACAATCTGGGACGGGGAGTGGGGATATAGTCCAGTGTTCTGTCTAGGTTGCTTAGCTACAGCACAAGTCCTACACTGGGCTACCACTTGGACAATATTTTTCTTTAGACTTGGCCAATAAAATTGATCCTCTACAGCCAAGATAGTTTTATTACGCCCAAAGTGTCCTGCTAAACCTCCTGCGTGTATCTCCCAAATAAGAAAGTCTCTAAGTGATGTCTTGGGAACACACAACCTATTTCCCTTGAACAAATAACCATCCCTTAAGACATACTCACTAAATTTAGTGGATGGCCCTAGCTTCATGATTCATAAATCTTCCAAAAATCCGGACAAAATTCATATTCTTCCTTAATCGTTCAAATCCGACTACTTCGGTACTCACACAATTCAGCAACATTGTTCTCATACTAAGTGCATCAGCTACCCTATTCTCACTTCCAGCATGGTGCTTTAGGGCAAAAGTATAGGCTTGTATAAATTCGACCCACTTGCCATGTCTAGGGTTTAACTTTTTTTGAGAATTTAGGAAGCAAAGTGCTTTGTGATCAGAGTAGAGAATGAATTCTTGCGGTAGCAAGTAATGTCTCCAATACTTAAGAGCTTGTACTACCGCATACAACTCTTTATCATATGTGGAATATTTCAACTTGGCATCACTCAGTTTCTCACTAAAATAGGCAATAGGATGATTTTCCTGACTTAATACCCCTCCTATTCCTACGCCTGATGCATCACAGGCGACCTCAAAGACTTTGGTGAAGTCGGGTAACCTTAGAACTAGTGCCTTAGTCATTCTATCTTTGATCTCTAGGAAGGCTTTATGGGCAGCTTTAGTCCAATCAAATTCGTCCTTTCTAATGTAGTCGGTGATCGGAGCAACAATCATGCTAAACCCTCTGATAAATCTCCTATAGAAGGTAGCTAACCCGTGAAAACTTCGAACGTCATGAACATTCCTAGGTATAGGCCACTCAACTATAGATTTCACTTTCTCAGGGTCGGCGGTTACTCCTTCTGGGGTTACTACAAAACCTAAGAAGATAATTCTGGTTGACATGAAGCTATTTTTCTTAAGGTTTGCAAACAAAGTTTCCTTCCTAAGGACCTGGCAAATCTGACGGAGGTGGTCTAAGTGATCTTCCCTAGTCTTACTATATACAAGGATATTATCAAATATATGACCATGAATTTTCCAATAAATGATCGTAACACCTGAGTCATAACCCTCATAAACATACTTGGGGCATTTGATAATCCAAAGGGCATCACCAACCACTCATATAGGCCATCTTTGGTCTTGAAAGCCATTTTCCACTCATCCCCGATTCTAACTCTCACTTGATGGTAACCACTTTTTAAATCAATTTTTGAAAAGATGGTCGATCCGGCCATCATGTCTAGCATGTCATCGAGTCGGGGTATGGGAAACCGATACTTTATCATAATCTTGTTAATAGCCCGGCTATCTATGCACATCCTCCAACTGCCATCCTTTTTAGGAGTCAAAGTGCTGGGACAGCACAAGGACTCAAACTCTCCCTAATAAATCTCTTTTTCATAAGATCCCCTATTTGTCGTTGTAGCTCCTGATGTTCCGTAGGGTTCATCCTATAGTGTGGGAGGTTTGGCAATGTGGCTCCTGGTACTAGATCAATTGCATGTTGAATATCTCTTAATGGTGGCAATTGATCCGGTAAATCTTCAGGATAGACATCTTTGAATTCCTCTAATAAATCTAGGATCTCCTTAGGGTATTCTAGTTTTGGTTGATCCTGAGCTTCCTTGGTAACTAAAATCCAAACTGGTGACTCTCTATCGATTTCTCGTTTTAACTCCTTTGTAGAGATCAAATTCAGATTAGACTCTTTTTCCTTTAAGTGACTTGACCCTCTCTTAACATTGTCCTTTGGTGGGGTCGCATTAATCACTATCCTCTTTCCTAGATGGTGAAATGCACACGAGTTCGATCGTCCAAATAGGGCGGCATCGTGGTCATACAACCAAGGTCTTTCTAAAATGATGCTGCTAATCCCCATTAGAAGAACATCAAACCAGACTCTTTCTTGGTAGGATTGTACCTGAATTATAACCTGGCATCGCAACCGGATGGAAATGTTGGTTGCATCGATCCAGGATACCTTATAGGTGGTGCGGACACCAAAGGCACCAGAATAAGGCAGAGGCTTCTCAACCCTCTGTGGATCACTTAATTGACATTTGAGTCCATGTAATAAAGCTTAGTCCAGCTGAGTTGTTTTTAGTCCTATAATTAGTCAGCTCATGTCGAGCTAATTTTAATTTTTTTGAGTCCTATCCAAGCATATTGAAGACTCAAGACCACTTCATACAAGTGAATACCAAGTCCAACCTAATTGAAGACATGGAAGTTGAGTCCAAGTCCAACCCAGCTTGAAGACTTGAAGATCCCAGGAGAAGAAAATTAAAACTAGCACAAACCTGAAGCCCTGAACCAGCCGGAAGGAAATTGGGCCAGCCCAGGCCCAGGAAGGAATTAGGGCGCCATCTCTTATGGTGACCCTCCCCTTGGTCGGCCACTTATGGTCACCACCTTGGCCGACCAAGACAAGGAAAGGGAGAGCAATTTATGTGGGATTTTCTACCTATGTTGCCTTGTATTCCTAGTTATGGTTTGAAAGGGAGAAGGAGTCCCATGTAAAGTCTAAAGTACCCTTACTTGGAGCCCAAGGTTAAGGGTCTATTTAAGGGACCCTAGCCTCTTGTATGAAACTTGATTTTGATATATGAAATAAACCTTGAGTTCTTCTATTGCTTTGTGTGATTACCCTGCTGTATGCATAAAGGGGTTTGAGAGTTCTTCTTCCCGATGTTTGCAATCATCTTCCTGCCGCCAACCATCCTTCCAGCCCTCTCCAAAACTTTCTTCCCTTTGCTATTTTCCTTTATTTTCTTGATCTCCTTTGAGTTTTCTAACCCCTGACAGGTCGTTTGCAGGTTCCCGAGTTCCTACGAATCCAACGACTCCAGCCAAGCCTCAATCGGACCACCAAGCAGAAAGCCGGGTATCCGCGGGTCTTTGGCTCGATTTTCCAGGCCGCATCCATCGAGGAACGAGAGATCCCTTCACTGCGATCTTCACCAGGCACTTCAGACGTTGTCAGGTACACCCCCCTCTACCTCCAGTCTTCATATTGTAGGAGAACTTGCCCTAACCGAGGCTTCTCAGCCCCGGCGAACCTTCTTTAGTACTTTTCTAGGTTCTAATCTGCATGCTTGGCTTCAAAAATTCATACAAATTTTCTACAACTAATTTTGATCTGAAATTTGGAAATTAATCACCTACCCCCACATATAAAACATACAAAAAGAATTGCATGCATATTAGTCCCACATCATTTGGTATCAGAGTTTAGATTAGGGCTTATTTTCTGCAATTTTTCAGTCAGTATATACTCTGTTATTTAAATTATTTCTCCCTACCCAAAACTCTAAAAATTATGAAATTTGTTTTTATGGATTCATCATAATTCACCGTAATTTTAAAATTCTTTAAGATTTTATTTCAGCCTGTGAAGTTTCTGCAAACTGAAATACAGTCTGCAAATTTTTGGCTCTTTTTTCAGCAAGACAAGTTTGGAAGTTTTAGGGTTTTGTTTAGTATCTTTTGCATATCTTTTAATTTTAGTATATTTCCTGCATATTAGACCATAATTTGCAAGTTTTCTTCTATTTAAGAAAATACCAAAATAAAAAAAAATTATATATTCTCCAAAAATTCTAAAAAAAATATATAAACCCTAATTTGCATCCTCATCTGCCTGCCATCATTGCATAATCTATCTTTAAGGGCACTCTTGCTATATCAGATAAGGGAAGGAGTTGATAACCTCTCCTTAGCCTAAAACCACATCCCTTGCATTCGGTCCCAAGCTTTAACCTAAAATTAACTAGACTTAATTTGCCCTAGTGGGCTAGGGACACCAACTAGTCGAGTCCGGGCTAGTGTTACATCACTGTGTCAAGTTAACCTGTGTGTGCCTTGTGCTCAGTGTCTAGAACGGTGGTTCAGGGATTCAATCCCGAAGGGCTTGTGTGCTGGTCTGCCTACCTGGCCAATCTCTGATTGGTGTCTAGGCTTGGCAATCAGGGACCTAACACTCCCCTTACACCTGCCTGGCTGAGTACCGGGTTACTATAGGCTAGTTTGCCACCTTGATTGAGCATCTAGTTTGGGCTCTTGGTCTAGTCAGCGGTAGTCGGTCTGATCGAGTCTTGCATGAGCACTAGATCAGGGATTTCATATCACCCACCTCCTTCACAAATGGCTGAATCCATGGACCATTTTGATGCCAAATTTGAAGCCCTTGGAGAAAGGGTAGTCCAAACCCTCAATCTTATGTTTGAGCAAGCAAATGCCCAATTGACCCAGAAGCTTGAACAAATAGATGCTCAACTAGGAACCCTAGAGGAGACGCGTAGGACCCAGTCTGAGCCTGATCCTGAGTCCCTCAGCTTAGGAGAACCCCTCACCATGACCCTTATTATGATCCTGACCCTAGGAGGACCCCAAACCCTGAACCATACCGTGAGGTTGAACCTAGGAGAGCCCCTCATCCTGACCCATACTATAATCTTGGACCTAGGAGGACCCCAAACCCTGATCCATACCAAGAGGTTGAACCTAGAGAGCCCCTCAGCCTGACCCATACTATAATCCTGAGCCAAACCCTGATCCATATCTTGAGGCTGAACCTAGGAGAGGCCATCGTCCTGACCCAATTCCTGAGGTTCATCCTAGAAGGCCCAATTAGGATTTTATAGACCAGGAGAACAGATCCTATAGACATGTTAAGCTTGATGCCCCAACTTTTGATGGTTGTCTAGATCCTAAGGTCTACATAGATTGGGAGGGAGAGATGGATCAATATTTGAGTGGTATGATATGACAGAGGAGCGTAAGTTTAGATTTGCTAAGCTTAAGTTGGTTCGGGAAGCCAGGTTACATTGGGCTAGTGTTGAGAGAACCCTTAGTCTAGGAGGGCGTGATCCTATAACCACCTGATGGGCCATGAAGGGTAAGCTTAGGACAAGATACGTTCTAGCATCATATCGTAGTGGGTTACTAGATCAATGGTAATGATTTAATCAGGGTAACAGGAGTATAGATGAGTACATCGCAAAATTTGATGAGTATTCCATGCGATGTGATTTGAGGGAGTCTGAGGATGTTGTCTTATCTAGGTTTAGGACTGGACTGAGAGATGACATTAAGAAAGAGCTATATATGGGAGAGGTTAGGGACCTGGACCATGCTTACCAGATTGCTAGGGATCATGAGCATTTTCATAGAGGGCCCGTTTATCGTAGGCCTGAGCCCACTAGATACCCTAGTCAATATCCAAGAGCTAGCTAGTCCCATCAGAGAAAACCCATGCCAAGCTGACCTAGCCCTAGTCGACCCAGTCCTAGTCCGCCAGGCCTGAATTGACCCAGTCCTAGTCAGCCAGGCCCGAGTCGACCCCAGCCGAGTAATCCTTTGACTCGAAAGGATGACCGAGGAAAATTTGTAGAGGTCAATAAGAGTTACACTCCCCAGAAGACCTGTTTTAGATGTAATAAGCCAGGCCACTTTATGAGCCAATGTCTAGTTAGTGCCTTACATCTAGGTGAACTGCAAGAAGAAGAGCCTGAATCCGTAGTCGAACTTGAGGGAGAAGTTTATGAGGCTGATGATCAGTTAATAGAGGAGTACGAAGGTGAGGAGGAGGAACCTAAGTCTGAGAACCAATTAGGAGTGGTTAGGTGCATCTTAGCCCAAACCCCAGTTAAGGAAGATTGGCGTAGGACTAGCATCCTACAGACTTTTGTCAAGGTAGGGGGTAAGGTTCTTAAGATCATCATAGATAGTGGGAGTTGTGTCAATGCCATCTCTGCCAAGACAGTTAAATCTTTAGGATTGACCACAGTTCCCCATCCTAGCCCGTACAAAGTTTCTTGGGTAGATTCCACCTCCATCCAGGTTCAAGTTAGGTGCCAAATCTTAATTAGATTGCAAACCTATGAGAAAAAGATTTGGTGTGATGTCATCCCCATGGAAGTAAGTAGTATTATTTTAGGTCGACCTTGGCTTTTTGATCATGATGCAACCCTATATGGTCGGACCAACATTTGTGCATTCAACTACCATGGGAATAAGTTTGTTATCAATCCAGCTACCCCTAGGGACCCAGTTAAGAGGGGTTCTAGTAGCCTTAAGGACAAGAAACCTGGAGTTAACCTGATTAAGGCTAGGGAGTTAGAAAAGGAGATTGCTGAGGGTAACCCTGTTTGGATCTTGACCTCCAAGGAAATATTAGAGCAGACCCAAAAGGAACACCCTAAAGAAATTGTTGAAGCTCTGAAAGAATTTTGAGGATATCTTCCCTGAGGATTTACTTGATCAACTACCATCCCTTAGAGACATCCAGCATGTAATAGACTTAGTTCCATGAGCCACTTTACCAAACCTTTCTCACTATAGGCTGAATCCCAGTGAACATCAAAAATTACAGAAACAAGTGGGAGAATTACTTAGGTAGGGTTTCATTAGGGAGAGCCTGAGTCCATGTGCAGTCCCTGCTCTACTGACCCCTAAGAAGGATGGTATCTGGAGGATGTGTGTAGATAGTAGAGTTATCAATAAAATAATTATGAAATATAGGTTTCCCATCCCCCGATTGGATGATATGTTAGACATGATGGCCGGAGCCAGAGTTTTCTCCAAGATAGACCTTAAGAGCGGCTATCATCAGGTTAGGATTAGACCTGGGATGAGTGGAAAACTGCTTTCAAAACTAAGGATGGCCTGTTTGAGTGGGTTGTAATGCCTTTCGGACTTTCCAATGCACCAAGTACTTTTACGAGGATTATGACCCAGGTCCTGAAAGAGTTTACAGGAAAATTCGTTGTGGTCTACTTTGATGATATTCTGATTTATAGCAAGACCAAGAAGGACCACCTTAGTCATCTAAGACTAGTATGCCAGACCCTTAGGGAGAATAGCCTCTATGCCAACCTTAAGAAGTGTGATTTCATGACACATAGGGTTATCTTCCTAGGTTTTGTTGTCACCCTTGAGAGAGTTTCTGCAGATCCTGAAAAGGTTAGGGCAATTGTTAAGTGGCCTACACCCTCTAGTGTCCACGATGTGCATAGTTTCCATGGCTTAGCAACCTTTTACAAGAGATTTATTAGGGGTTTTAGTACAGTCGTCGCACCTATCACTGATTGCATTGGGAAGGGTACATTTGAGTGGACCAAAGCAGCTGATAAGGCCTTCCTAGAGCTTAAGGATAAGATGACCCATGCACCCATCCTTAGATTACCTGACTTTACTAAGGTGTTTGAGGTCGCTTGCGATGCCTCGGGAGTAGGTATAGGTGGGGTACTAAGTCAAGAGAATCATCTTGTAGCCTTCTTCAGTGAGAAACTGAATGAGGCTAAACTTAAGTACTCTACCTATGACAAGGAATTTTATGCGGTAGTCCAGGCCCTTAGATATTGGAGACATTACTTACTACCACAGGAGTTTGTCTTATTTTCTGACCATGAGGCACTCCGATTCCTGAACTCCCAAAAGAAACTAATCCCACGGCACGGTAAATGGATTGAGTACATTCAGGCTTACACTTTTATCCTGAAACACCGTGCCTGCACTGAAAATAAGGTAGCAGATGCCCTGAGCCGTAGGTCTCTACTGTTAGGATCAGTTAGCACCCAAGTCATAGGGTTTGATAGGTTAAAGGATGAATATGAAACTTGCCTAGACTTTGGAGACATTTATCAGACCCTCAGGCTAGGACCATCCAGTACCCATAGTGAGTATACCCTTCAGGATGGCTACCTTTTCCAGAATAATCGACTCTGTATACCCAAAACTTCCCTTAGAGAATTCCTAATTTAGGAGAACCATGCTGGAGGTTTAGCTGGTCATTTTGATAGAAATAAGACGATCTTAGCAATAGAGGACCAGTTCTTTTGGCCAGGATTGAAAAGGCACGTTGCACAGATTGTAGCCAGGTGCAGAACTTGTACTGTTGCAAAACAGCAGAAGCAGAACACTGGTCTTTACACACCTTTACTAGTGCCTGATCGCCCTTGGCAGGACTTAAGTATGGACTTCGTGTTAGGATTACCTAAGACCCAGAAGAGACATGATTCTATCTTTGTAGTGGTCGATAGGTTCTCTAAGATGGCTCACTTCATCCCCTGTTCCCAGATCTTTGATGCGTCTAGAGTAGCCAAGCTTTTCTTAGATCATGTGGTTAAACTCCATGGCCTACCCAAGACCATCATATCTGATAGGGATGTTAGGTTCACCAGTTATTTATGGAAGACCTTATGGCACCTGTTAGGGACCAAGCTTAAGTTTTCTATAGCCTACCACCCTCAAATAGATGGCCAAACTGAAGTGGTGAACAGTAGTTTAGGAAACCTCCTTAGATGCCTGGTAGGTGAACATGTTGAAACTTGGGATCTATTATTACCTAGAGCAGAGTTTGCCTACAACATTTCAGTAAATAGGACAACGGGTAAGAGTCCTTTTGAGATAGTCCATGGGTACCAGCCTAATCGTCCCATTAGTTCTACCTTCAATATTACAGACCTGGTTGAGTACAGGGAACCAGCAACGATACCCAGTGAGGCTTTTGGACCTATCCCTTCTGTTGAGAGTGATCCTTACCTAGAGTGTCCACCAATTAATTGGCCTGAGAGAGGAGAACGGATCGAGCGTATCCTGGACGATCAAGCCATTACGACCCGAGGCCAAGGTTATCAATGCTTCCTAGTCCGATGGCAAGGCTGGCCAGAGTCGGATGATTCATGGATTTCTCGAGAGGACTTGCAATGCCTTAACCCAGACCTTCTCGAGAGATATGTGAGCCACTCTGACCTTCACTCGACAGGGTCGAGTTCCTCCCACCCCGGGAGAATTGGTGCGGACACCAAAGGCACCAGAATAAGGCAGAGGCTTCTCAACCCTCTGTGGATCACTTAATTGATATTTGAGTCCACTGTAATAAAGCTTAGTCCAACTGAGTTATTTTTGGTCCTGTAATTAGTCAGCTCATGTTGAGCTAGTTCAGTTCAGTATTAGTCAGCTCATGTCGAGCTAATTTTAATTTTTTTTGAGTCCTATCCAAGCATATTGAAGACTCAAGACCACTTCATACAAGTGAAGACCAAGTCCAACCTAATTGAAGACATGGAAGTTGAGCCCAAGTCCAACCCAGCTTGAAGACATGAAGATCCCAGGAGGAGAAAATTAAAACTAGCACAAACCTGAAGCCCTGAACCAGCCGGAAGGAAATTGGGCCAGCCCAGGCCCAGGAAGGAATTAGGGCGCCATCTCTTATGGTGACCCTCCCCTTGGTCGGCCACTTATGGTCACCACCTTGGCCGACCAAGACAAGGAAAGGGAGAGCAATTTGTGTGGGATTTTCTACCTATGGTGCCTTGTATTCCTAGTTAGGGTTTGAAAGGGAGAAGGAGTCCTATGTAAAGTCTAAAGTACCCTTACTTGGAGCCCAAGGTTAAGGGTCTATTTAAGGGACCCTAGCCTCTTATATGAAACTTGATTTTGATATATGAAATAAACCTTGAGTTCTTCTATTGCTTTGTGTGATTACCCTGCTGTGTACATAAAGGGGTTTGAGAGTTCTTCCTGGTATTTACAATTATCTTCCTGCCGCCAACCATCCTTCTAGCCCCCTCCAAAACTTTCTTCCCTTTACTGTTTTTCTTTATTTTCTTGATCTCCTTTGAGTTTTCTAACCCCTGACAGGTTGTTTGCAGGTTCCCGAGTTCCTACGAATCCAACAACTCCAGCCAAGCCTCAATCGGACCACCGAGCAGAAAGCCGGGTATCCGCGGGTCTTTGGCTCGGTTTTCCAGGCCGCATCCGTCGAGAAACGAGAGATCCCTTCGCTGCGATCTTCACTGGGTGCTTCAGACATTGTCAGGTACACCCCCTCTACCTCCAGTCTTTATATTGTAGGAGAACTTGCCCTAACCGAGGCTTCTCAGCCCTGACGATCCTTCTTTAGCACTTTTCTATGTTCTAATCTTCATGCTTGGCTTTAAAAATTCATACAAAATTTTCTACAACTAATTTTGATCTAAAATTTGGGAATTAATCACCTAACCCCACATATAAAACATACAAAAAGAATTGCATGCATATTAGTCCCGCATCAATAGGGGGTCGGGTGTGGAACAGTTGGTAAGTCTAGGCTCTTAACTGCATTAGTAGAAATTGCATTGACACAACTCCCACTATCAATTATGACCTTACATACCTTATCCCCTATTTTAATAAAGGTATGTAGGATGTTAGTCCTACGCCAATCCTCATTCCTCTTAGTTTGAGTCAGGATGCATTTGACCACTCCTAATCGGTCTGAGTCTAGGATCTCTTCCTCCTCCTCATATTCCTCCACTAACTCAGCTTCAGCCTCATAAAACTCTTCCTCACAAGGGTCACTAATCTCAGGGTCCTCTACTTCAGGTTCCCCTATATGTAAGGCTCGCGATGGACATTGGGCAGCATAATGACCAGTCTGATTACACTTAAAGCATACTGGGGTTTGGTTTCGATCTTTCTGAACCATAGGTGCCTTACCCTTGTCATCTCTACGAATGGGCTAGGGATTGGGTCTAGGTCGATTTGCAGGGATTCAATTCTAGTTTGGCCTATTTCCACGGGCATTAAATCTAGATGAATCAGATTGATAGGTAGGTTTCCTTGGAAATCTCTCAGCATCCCTAGCAACCTGATAGGCATGTTCTAAATCATTCACTTCTCTTAGAATCAATTCCCTCTTAATGTCCTCATTCAAGCCTGCTCTAAACCTAGACAAAGTAACCGACTCAGACTCGAACACACCACACCGCATAACATACTCATCGAAAATGGCTATGTATTCGGACACAGTCTGATTTTCTTGGGTCATCTTCTGCCACTGATCTAAAAGCCTTTGTTCATAGGAGAATGGTAGGTATTTGACCCTTAATTTGAGTTTCATGTCCTCCCATGTAGCTATATGTGGGTCTCTTCTCTGACGGCTTAACCTTTCCACATTATCCCAATACAATTGTGCTTGTCGGATCAACCTAAACTTAGCAAATTTGACCTTATGCTCTTCCGACATGGTGTACCATTCGAAGTACCG
This sequence comes from Areca catechu, assembly GCA_021397845.1. NCBI lineage: Eukaryota > Viridiplantae > Streptophyta > Magnoliopsida > Arecales > Arecaceae > Areca > Areca catechu. The sequence continues at coordinate 27,969,785 of CM038047.1, read as the reverse complement.
ATCCATATCACTTTCCCAATCAGAGTACATCTTGGGATCTAAAGTACCATCGAATGTGGGGGCTTCTAGTCTGATACTCCTAAGGGCTCGTGCTTCCTGATCATCTATGTCATGCTGCTGCCTCCTAGGAATAGGATCAGGTGTAACCTCTCTACATTGGGCTCGATGCCTTGGAATTGGATTAGGTGTGGCCTCTCTACATTGGGCTTGATGTCTGGGGATTAGATCATATGTAAGCTCTGGAAGCTTGGGTCCTGGACCATATTATGGGGTAAATTCAAGTGGTGTAGGGTCAGGTTGAGACACATGGGATTCTTCTAATGAACCTATTCTTTCATTCATTTGATCAAACCTCTGGTCGACTCTAGCACTAAACTGCCTTTGTTCAGCACTAAGCTGCCCCATTTGCTCAGTCAAAGATCTCATGAAAGTTTCCATCGTGGGGTCCATGGATGTACTAGGTTGGTCCTGGGGACCTGGTATGGGGTTCCTAACCTAGTAGTCATGCAAGGACACAATGCACTCAAACAAACCTAATCGACTATGGATAGCTAGATCTAGAGTCCAAACTAGATGCCTAATCAAGGTGGCAAGCTTGTTTATAGTAACTCAAGACTTGGCCAAGCATGTGTAAGGGGAGTGTAGGTTCCTGATTGCCAATCCTAGACACCAATCAGAGATTGGCCAGGTAGGTGGACCAGCTCACTTGTCCTTCGGTACATAATCCCTAAACCACCGTTCTAGACACCAAGAAATGGGCACACACAAATTTAGTTGACATGATTGACTTGACACTAACTCGGACTCGACCAATTGGTGTCCCTAAGCTCACTAGAGCAATTAGGTTCTAATCAATTTTAATTAGGACTTGGGCTCGAATGCAAAGTGGGTGGTTTTGGGCTAGGAAAAGGTTATGAACTCCTCCCCCTAGGTTATATTATATGCCCTTAAAAATCAATTAGAAAATGAATGCAACAAGCAACTAATAAAATTAAACCCTAATATTTTTTTTTTGGGCAGAACCTGTTCTTAGGCCGAAAACAGAGAACTGCAGTTTTTATAGAAAACCATAAATTGTAAAAAAATTATTAAAAATACTTTGAATCTCAAGGAAGCTAACAAAACAAATTTCATATTTTTTTAATTTTTATATGAGCAGAAACAATTAAAACAACAGAGAATATACTGGAAGGCTGAGATGCAGAATTTAACTAAATGCAAGATTAACCTAATCTAAACCTAGGGCTCTGATACCAAATTTGACGCGGGACATGGATGCGATGCAGTACTAAAGGTTGATTTAAATTTTATGTTAATCGAGAGCAAATGTTCATTAACCTAATAGCCTATTAAACAATACATTTAAAGAATCTATAGCAAACAACTAAATACTAGATTACATCACCCGCATGCATACCTAACAAAATAATTAATTAGATGGATCACAGCGATTGAGAAACCACCCTAGATTAGGTTCCTACTTTCTAACATCAGATCTAGAGGAAGGGAAAGGGATCTTGAGTTACCGATACGCTTAGAAACCTCCTCTGATGAAGATCTGGATCACTGCACTCTAGGATTGAAGAATCGGACTCCAAACTGATCGCTCCTGGCATCCGGATTTCGATCGAACTAATTCCAAAGCATGGACGCCAATCTTCAGAGTCGGATCTCAAGAGAATCTGCCAAGAAAACACCAAAAATAGTAATTAAACGTTGGAAATAAAAAAACTAGAAGGAAGCCTGGCACCAGGGTTGTTGGTTCTCTCGAGGATCTTCTTCTTTGGTTGGCTTTTAGGATCTCTTCAAAGCATTGGATGAAGGCCTTGAAGAGACTTAGGGATCAGATCTGATGGAGGGATTGGATGGATAAACAAGGCGTCGCACTCCGGTAGAACTTGGACGTCGCACCCAAGTGTTTTAGGCGTCACACCTAGCACCTATCAGCCATCGCAGCTAGAAAGGAATTGGAAGAAGAACTCGGCAGAGTTTCATTTCATTTCATCAAATATTCATTAATTACAAGGGGGGAGGTATAGGGGTATTTATAGAACCCTAACCAGAGAAGTGAGGGACTCAAATACAAGAGTTTCATTACAACTCTAGACTTCAAGTTTACATTGCCTGGACTCCTGCTAGATGAAAAAAAATGGACTCCTATCCATAGTTGGCGCCAAGATGAGACTTTGATGGAGGGTCATGATCGCTTTTGGATTGGTCATGATGATTGGACTCCAGTGTCTTGATAATGTATTCTTCTAGAGCTGCCTGGACTCTTCAGTCTAGATTGGAGAGAACTTTAGAGTCCTGCTGAAATTCTAGAATCCTTGAAGCTTGAACAATTAGCAGCTTATTTGAATGGAATGCTAGGAACCCTTGGACCTCCAACACTAGGTGAGAAAAAATTTCCAAACTCCTTTGAATGCTTGGTCGACTTCTCACTTTGGCGTGAAATATTATGAGTAGAAGGGCACCATCTAGGAGAAGTCCTTCACAATTACTCCTCTTAAAAATTTTGTGCGCTTTTCTTCATGGGCCGACCAAAAGAAATTATCTTGATGAGTGTAGCTTGTCCAAATTTAAGTAGTAGGCCATATGTCATTGTCCTCCTGGTGACGTGACAATAGTAGTCTTGAAATCATGCAAAGTTGACATGCAAAAATAGGCTAGCATATGACAAGAGCTTGTACTAGCACATGGGTCACATGGGCTTGTCTTGAACTAGCACATGGGTCTTGATTTGAGTCATATGGATATTATAATTGGTTTCCCCTGTAATACAAGACTCAACAACTAATTTTTACAAGACTCAATAAATAACTAAAGTCCTATTTAATCAATTGGAATCCAATTTGATCAAAAGGCAATCAAAATACAAGACATGTAAATAAGTAATTCAACTTGGTAAAAGGGGTTTAGCACAAAAGGCTAAATAATTAAAACCCTAATTCTAGTTGGTAACAGGGGCTAACCCTAACTAACCCAAAATAACAGAAATTAAAATAAATTATTTACATGAATAAAAGGGTTGGGTCCAGGGTTTCATTCACAGGTGATCCACAAGGATGTGGGTTCAACCTGTCGATATTTTCGGGCCCTGGTGTCCTCACCACCTGGAGTCTGGTGGAGCACATACTGTACAGAGCTTGTCGGCGGTGCATCGTAGAGCTCGAATTTATGGCAGGGAGTGTGACACCTCCTGGAGGTTGCGGGTGGCCACGCTCCTTCTCACCATGGTTTGAGTTTCTGTTGGTCCTTCTTTCTATCGCCATTGGCAAGAATATCGGCTTTCACGAGTCAGGGGTGAGTCCCACCTTGGGAACTCCATCTCAGAACTTGTCCTGGCAGCATGAGCACGATCCCGACCGAGTGCTGGCCTTAGATGGAGGGCTCGCCCTATGAGCACGACCCTGATTGGGAGCTGACCCGCCAGGAGGGCTCACTTTGGCAGCATGAGCACGACCTCGACCGGGAGCTGATCTTGGCAGGAGGGCTCACCTTGGCAGCATGAGCACGACCCCGACTGGGAGCTGGTCTCGGACGGGGAGCTCGTCCTATGAGCATGACCCCGACTAGGAGCTGACCTTGGTAGGAAGGCTGGCCTTGGCAGCATGAGCACGATGGCCAGGAGTTGGCCTCAGACAGAGGGCTCGCCCTATGAGCTGACCCCGGCTGGGAGCTGACCTCGGTAGGAGGGCTTGCCTTGGCAGCATGAGCATGATCCCGGCCTCAGACGAAGGGCTCGCCCTATGAGCTCGATCCTAGCTGGGAGCTGACCTCGGCGGGAGGGCTCACCTTGGCAGCATGAGCACGACCCCGACCAGGAGCTAGCCTCAAACGGAGGGCTTGTCCTATAGCATGACCATGGCTGGGAGCTGACCTTGGTAGGAGGGCTCATCTTGGTAGCATGAGACAACCCCGACCGAGAGCTGGCCTCAGATGGAGGGCTCACCTTATGAGCACGACCCCGGCTGGGAGCTGACCTTGGTAGGAGGGCTCGCCTTGGCTTCTTGTTTGGCCACTGTGTCCAGGTGGCGGGTCTCTTGCCAGCGAGGCCACCAGCGAGGGCTCCACGTTAGCTAATGCACCATATTAGATGCCCCCCACTTCCGAGCCCGGAGAACGAAGCAGTGCTTAAGGCGATGGAAGTAATGATCATGCTGACATGGAGAGATGCACCTTCTGCACCATTAATGCCTTGTGCACCATCGCTCCGGAGACCGTGCTCCCATGCCTAATGGGGCGTCGTCATGTCACCCCTCATTAAAAGGGGCCATAATAGCCACGCTGAGCCCGAAGGTGTTTCCTCCGAATTGAAGCACCGCTCCCATCGGATCCTGACGCGTGACATATCCTAGCTGGCCCGAGATGAGTCATGGTGTACATCTTCGACTGGTATGAGGTGATGGGGCTTCGGGTCATTTTGAAAGGGACTTGTCCTTTTATTTCTTAAGGGTTTTCGAATGACCAGGACAAGGTTCTTCCTATAGAGTTATCTTCTTCCACTTCCTTGAGCAAGGTCACAAGGTTTCAGCAGGTTAGGCTCTCTTTTGCCCTCTCTTCACCTTTGGCTCTTCTCCTTCGGTCTGCGCCTGAGGAGCACCCTTGCTAGGGCTTCTAGGTTCTCTTCTTTTTTTTGTTTCTTTCTCCATTACTTCCGATGAGTTATTCCGGTAGAGGGCACCACCCTCAGGGTTTCTCTGATGGTGCAGGGCCCTCTCAGCCAAGGCCTCCTTCCTTGGATAGCAAGGAGGAGGAAGTCCTTGTTGTGTTTCGCAGGGGTCCCCACCGGACAGGGATTGTCATTGGACCCCCTATGATTTCTGCTCCACCTACTCCTTCTGCTAGGCAGTCATGACCCCACCGACATTGCCTTGGTGATGATCGACGGGGATCTCCTCTGCATCCGGAGATCATTTGGGGTCCCTGACTCTGTCCGGCTCTTCATTCCTAGATCGGGGGATCGGGTCACTTCCAGTGGCCCAGGCCGGATAGGCTTGTACGAATACTTCTTTTTTGGAGGTCTTCATCTTTCTTTCCATGTCTTTTCCCTTTGTTACCTTAGTAACTACCGCCTGGTTTTGGCTCGGCTCACCCCAACGTTGTCCAGACCATTTTTTGCTTCCTTGTTCTTTGCAACCATCATAGGATCATTGCCCGTTTCTCCTACTTCAGGGCCTTGTTCACCCTGAAGCGCCACCTGTTCGATAGCAGATGGTGGTTCATGTCTCCTTGTAAGGGGGGTCTCAAATTTGATATACCCACCTCCATCAAGGGATGGAAGGGCAGGTTCTTATTTACCTCGATCGAGGGGATGGACTGGGTCTGGAGTGACCCAGACAATTTCCCCAACCGACAGTCTACCGTCGAGCCAGCCGATAAGGAAGTATTCGACCAGCTCATCTCTTCCCTGGTTCTAGCCCTTTGAGATTTGCTGTGCGAGCGGAATCTCGTCGAAGCTGGGTCAGCCAAGCCCAGCCCCAAGGTAAAACTTGATGTCAGGCTTCCTTTCCTTTCAATAATGGGTCCGGTCCAGGAATAAGGCTAACCGATTTGCCTTGTGTCACAGGAATGAGGTTCAACTTCGAATAGCTCCTAGGGATGTCCTAGAAGAGGGCTGCTGCCGAAGAGCCCAAGGGAAAGCTCGGGAAGAACCAAGATGGGGGCCCTGCGATGGACCTGATAGGAGGGGGCCAGCTGCCCCACGTGCGACGTCCAGTCCGAGGGCCCAGGCTCCACACACTAATAATCCACCATAGCTAGAAGTGGCAGAGGTGGCAAGATCCGCTGCCATCGAGATGCCAACTTCATCACCCGGAGCTGGAGCTGTTGGTGACAGTCCAACAGGTGTGGCACTTGCATCGGGGGCCATGCCAGACCCCGCCCAATCACCGGCGGCTTCGAGTCAGGCAGGCAAGAAGATCACCATAATCCTGCCCGGGTGTTCCATGATAACCCAGGATGGCAAGTTGGCAGAGGAGATTCTAAACTCTCTCGTCCAGTCATCGAACTGCCAGGGCCAGATCGGGAGGTCGATGGCGGAGCACGCTATCATGGTCTTCCCCCAGTTGATGTCGATAAGTGGTTTTCTGGGCCACTTCTCCTTTTTCTCTTTTCTACAAGGGGCAATAACTGTTGTCTCCTGTGCAGGTGGCGATCGATGTCCAACTCCTGTGGGATGCCCGCCGAGCACTACAGAGGCATGAGGCCCACCTCCACCGAGAAAGGGATGAGGCCCGAGGTCAGACCAACCGAGCCCGGAAGATGGAAGTCCAGCTGGCAGTGCCCAGATAGGGTAGTGGAGCTGGAGAAGAGGGCGACCGAGCTTGAGGCTACCCTGACTGAGGAGAAGGGCGCCAGCTCCCTTTGAGCTGAAGAAGTGGCTACTTCTATTGCGGAGGTGGCCCGCCTGGAAGGGAGAGCGCAAACCCTCTAGGCTTAGTCGGAGGAGGAAGCGGCCCGAGCCGCGGTGGCGGCTGAGAAGGCAACGACAGCCGTCGCACTAATGGAGATGGCCAAGAAAAAAGCTACCGAGGCCATCCTCAAATTCATGGAATCCCAGGCCTTCAAGGACGACGTTGTCGAGGCCATCCTTGACTCCTTCCACTAGGGGTTCAAGGACTTTAAAAATAAGGCCATGTATTTCTACGAGCTGAAAGGGCTGGACAACATTCAGCCTTCTCTCCTGTTCCCCGGGCAACCGAGCATGCCTGCAATCGAGGTGGAATCAGAGCCAGAGCCGAAGGAGGCCGAAGTTGAGGCTAGATCCGGGGCCACCCAGGATGCCCCTCAGCAAGCCGAAGTCACTTGCCGGCCTAGGAAGGAGCCGATGACCGATGTATAGATTTTCCTCCTTTCTACTTTTGTATTTAGATTTTGGAAGGTCTCCCGGCTTGTCGAGATCCTTCATAGGGTGTAAAAAGAATTTCAGTAATGAAAACATTCTTCTTTTATAACTGCAATTCCTCACTTAGTTCTTCTTTCTCTCCTTTTCTTCTTTCTTTTTTTTTTTGAAGTACTTCCAAAAACTTCTTCAAAGTGTATGAGGGATTCATTTTCGTTCTGAGGAAAAAGGCTGATTTGACCAACAAACTTAGTGTGGTCTTACTATCTTTTTCCTTTCAATTCCTGCGTGGGAGCCTTTCCCAGGCCCTAGTGACTTTAGATTTGCTCTGAGGCCTTAGGATCGGTATGAAGGCTCCCAAGGACACTTCGCCTTCACCCTTCCGATCTTGAAACCGTGCAAGCCTGGGTGCAGGATTCCTGGATCTTCTTGCCCTGCCAAGCTGTGAGTTAAGTAGCAGATGGTGAGATTTTAGGGGTCTCCCAACTGACATCCCCGGACTGTGAGCGAGGCAACTGAGCGTTAGATCTTCGGAGCTTCTATGACTCTTAGGTTTGATTGGCCATGCTGTGAGTCAATCGGTAGATGGTTGGACTTCTGGAGTATCCCAGCTAACATCTCTGGACTATAAGCGAGGCGATTGAGCGCCAGGCTTCATAAGTTTCCTGGCTTGAATGTGCCAAGCAGTAGATGGCGGAGCTTCTGGAGTCTCCCGACTGACATCTCCGGACTATAAGTAAGGTGGAGAGACTTCTTGATTTGCCAGGCTATGAGTCAAGAGATAGATGATATGACTTTTGGAGTCTCCCAGTTGACATCTCCTGATTGTAAGCAAGGCAGAGAGACTTTTTGATTTCCAGGTTGTGAGTCAAGCGATAGATGGCAAAACTTCTGGAGTCTCCTGGCTGACATCTCTGGACTGTGAGCAAGGTAGTTGAGTGCGGGGCTTCTTAAGTTTCCTAGCTTAGAGGTGCCGAACTATGAGTCTAGCAGCAGATGGTGGGACTTCTGGAGCCTCCCGGCTGACATCTCCGGACTGTGAGTAAGGCTGTTGAGTACGGGGCTTCATATATTTCCCGGCTTGAAGTGCGAGGCTTCGTAAGTTTCTTGGCTTGAGAGTGCGGGGCTTCATAAATTTTTTGGCTGGAGGCACGGGGCTTCGTAAGTTTTCCAGCTTGAGGTGCAGGGCTTCGTAAGTTTTTTAGCTTGAGGTGCGGGGCTTCATAAGTTTCCCAGCTTGAGGTGTGGGGTTTCGTAAGTTTTCCAGCTTGAGGTTCGGGGCTTCGTAAGTTTTCCGGCTTGAGAGTGCGGGGCTTCGTAAGTTTTTTGATTTAAGAGTGGGGGGCTTTGTACCTTTCTTGGCTTTGTCTGCCAGACTTGAAGTCGGACGGAATAGTTCCTGCATAGGTGAAAGACAAGGTTGCACCCAAAAAGGAACTTTAATGATTAGGAAGAAGTCTTACATTACTGGTAGTGCATCATCAAGTTGCTGGTATTCCAAGTTCACGTGAATTGGGCACCATCGAGCCTAGCAAGGTAGTAGGCTCCTCCTGGCAGGGCCTCGAGCACCTTGTAGGGGCCTTTCCAATTTGGAGAGAGTTTCCTACACTCCCTTGGATGAGATGCTTATGCCTGCTTGAGGATGAGGTCGCCTGGGTGGAACACCTTAGGCCTCATGCTGGAATTGTAGTAGCGCGCCACTCGCTGCTGGTAGGCTACCATATAGAGTCGAGCCTTGTCTCTCGTCTCATCCAGCATATCTAGGTTAAGGATGAGCCGGGCCAAATTTGCGGCTTCATCATATTTCTCTACCTGTAATGTGGATATGCCAAGTTCCATCGGAATTACAGCTTCAGCGCCGGAGACAAGGTTGAAGGGCATCTTGCCAGTAGCCGTGCGGGGCGTGGTGTGGTAAGCCCATAGCATGCTAGGCAGCTCTTCAGTTCATCGACCTTTGGCTTTGTCCAGCCTCGTGCAGAGCCCTTGCAAGATGGTTTGGTTAGTCACCTCGGCCTCACCGTTGGTCTGAGGGTAAGTTATCGAAGTGAAATGATGGTGGATGCCGAGATCGGCGCAGAACTCTTTGAAAGCTTGGTTGTCGAACTGCCTCCTGTTATTGGTGATGATCAAGTGCGGGAGGTTGAATTAGCAGATTACAAACTTCTAGAAGAAGGACCAGACCTTCGCCTCCATTATTCGAGCCAGAGGTTCAGCATCGACCCACTTGGTGAAGTAGTCGATGGCCATGATCAGGAATTTTTGTTGACCGGATGCGGTAGGGAAGGGACCTAAGATGTCCATTCCCCACTGAGCGAACAGCCACGGAGTTGATAACTGGGAGAGTGGGGCTGCCGGCTGTCGCTAGATGTGGGCGTGACGTTGACATCGATCACACTTCCTCACAAAGTCGACAGTGTCTTCTCGCATCATCTCCCAAAAATATCCTTGCCGGATTACCTTGTAGGCCAAGATCTTGCCCCCCACATGATTGCCACAAATGTCTTCTCGTGTATTTCTTGGAGCACGTAGGTGGCTTTTGAGGGCTTCAAACACTTCAGCAGGGGGTAAGAATAGGACCTTTGGTACAGCTACCCATCCATCATCACATAATGCACAGCCTTCTTCTTGAGCAGGCCGGCTTCCTTTTGATCTTTAGGTAGGGCGCCAGTGGTGATATACTTGATGTAGGGATCCATCCAGCTGGCTTCAAAGGTGACTTGCTGGACTTCAGCTGCAGACTCGTAGCTGGGGACCTCGAGATACTTGATGAAGTATGTCCCAGCAATGACTTCGACAGGGTGGGCAGTCTGGAGAGGACGTCAGCCCGGACATTCTCTACTCGAGGAATGTGGGTGTTGCCGTCCTCGTCGCCGCGCCCGTGCCGAGGACCAATCGATCCTCCCTGACCGCCTGGCAAGGGAGCCTCCCTTCCTGCGAGAAACCTGCAACAAAGGGGTTAGAGGACCCTGGCCGGGGATTCCGGCGAGGGGGCTCCGACGGTCAAGTCAGTAGACGACGAGGAGGAACAGACTCTCGCTCCCAGGCCCTCTAAAGGGTCCCAGGTTTGGAGAGTTAACTAGTGAAGGGAAAGCGCCGGGGACCGGAATCTCGGCTGGGCCTGCCTGCCGAGCTCGCGTCCAGTATTCCCCTCTCGGGATCTCTGGCTTCTTCCTCGGAGCGAGGCCTTGTGCCGGTGCTTCCTTCTTGTCCCCAGGCTAGTTGGCTTACCTTGCAGTCTCCGGATTCTTCCCTCTTTATCTCCCTCCGTCGTGTGCTTGTCCTTTTCCTCCTCGAAAACTCCTCCCCCTGTCTTCCTTTCTTTTCCCTTTTTGGTGAAGGAGGCCAGGCGGCTTTCCGACCTCGTCCGCCGGGCCCAGCAGGGAGAAGGCAAGGACAGAAGAGAAAAGGAGGGAGGGCGGCGCTGGCAGAGCGGCCAGTCGTCAGGCCTCGGGCTTCGTGAGAGTGCTCTTTTCTCCGAGCGTGGGCGCCATCCGTTTACGGGGCCTGTTCCGTCAGGATCGGATCTCTCGACTGCGGGACCTGTCGGGCCAGTGTAAGTCACGTTCCGCGTGCCGCCGCCCTCCGTACGGGATGCCGTCTGGGGTCGGTACGGCCCGAGGGATGGCCTCGGGACCCGTCGCTTTCCCCCGGGGGCCTCTCCGTACGAGCGGTCTGACTTCGGCTGAGTTGGACCTGTCTCCGGGGGCCGACTGGCGAGAGGCGAGAGACCGGCCGACCTCGGCTTAGGTGGACCCCTCCGGGGTGGACACCTGGCGAGGTGGTAGGAGGTCGCCTGGCTTCGGCCGAGGTGGACCCGTCTCCGGGTGGCCACCTGGCGCAAGGCGGGGGGTCAGCCGACCTCGGCCTAGGTGGACCCCTCCTGGGTGGACACCTGGCGAGGTGGCAGAAGATCGCCTGGCTTCGGCCGAGGTGGACCCGTCTCCGGGTGGCCACCTGGCGCAAGGCGGAGGGTCAGCCGACCTCGGCCGACCTCACACGGGGCGGACTCCTCCGAGCCCGGGCGCAGATGAGTTGGTGGGGGAACTTCGCGCCGAACTCGACCTCGGCGGGAGCCATTTGCTTCAGACAGTATCGGGCGGTGTGGTCTTGCCGACCCCAGCCTTGAGGACGTGGCGCTGATTCTGGCATTAAAACTCACACGTGGCTCGCTCGCATTCGGCGATACCTGAGCCTGGCCACGTCACTGTCACGGCTGTAACAGTGGGAAATTTTGAAGTGCTGGAGGGTTGCCGTGTACGAGCACACCTTGTCCAGGTACTTCACCATCATGGGATCCCAAGTCTCGTACTCACCGAAGACTTGGCCCACCACCGCTAGGAGTCAGTGAAGACCTTTAGCCTCTTGACACCCAGCTCGCGGGACACTTTTAGCCCCATGAGGAGTGCCTTATACTCAGCTTGGTTATTGATCGCCATGAATAGGAACCTTAATTGTTGGCTCCACCCAGTGATTTTGATGAATAACAAAACATTGAATGCATAATGTATACTAATGTGTATTTCAAGTTATGAGTTTTCAGGAAAAAAGCACCTCAAAATCTCAAAAACTTATGTATCATGGCACGCCATGGAACAAAGCTTTTTTCGCAAATCTGGACATCCTCTTCATGGAAAAAGGGCATCTACATGTTTAATTATTATTTGTTTACGATCCATTTAAGTTTCAAAATTTATATTTGTGTTTTTGGGCTAATTTGCACTTGAATCTGAGCTTTTCAGTCTCAAGTGTTGATACCTGGGAAGCCAAGTGTCAACACTTCAGCATTTGGCACGAAGAAAAATCCTTGGCACTTGGGATCTATTATTACCTAGAGCAGAGTTTGCCTACAACATTTCAGTAAATAGGACAACGGGTAAGAGTCCTTTTGAGATAGTCCATGGGTACCAGCCTAATCGTCCCATTGATCTAATTCCTTTACCTATTCATGCACGAGTCTCAGAGTTTGCAGAGTCATTTGCACAGCATATTAGAGACTTGCACAAGGACATTAGACAAAAGATAAACATAAGCAATGAAACTTATAAAAAATTGGTTATTTCCCGAAGAAGGATCAAGGAATTTGATGTAGGGGGTTCTGTCATGATTAGGCTTAGGCCTGAGCGGTTCCCACCAGGGACCGTTAAGAAGCTTCATTTTCGTGGAGCCGGATCTTTTAAAGTGTTAAAGAAGGTTGGATCAAATGCCTATGTGTTAGACTTGCCTTCGGATATGGGCATTAGTTCTACCTTCAATATTACAGACCTGGTTGAGTACAGGGAACCAGCAACGATACCCAGTGAGGCTTTTGGACCTATCCCTTCTGTTGAGAGTGATCCTTACCTAGAGTGTCCACCAATTAATTGGCCTGAGAGAGGAGAACGGATCGAGCGTATCCTGGACGATCAAGCCATTACGACCCGAGGCCAAGGTTATCAATGCTTCCTAGTCCGATGGCAAGGCTGGCCAGAGTCGGATGATTCATGGATTTCTCGAGAGGACTTGCAATGCCTTAACCCAGACCTTCTCGAGAGATATGTGAGCCACTCTGACCTTCACTCGACAGGGTCGAGTTCCTCCCACCCGGGAGAATTGGTGCGGACACCAAAGGCACCAGAATAAGGCAGAGGCTTCTCAACCCTCTGTGGATCACTTAATTGATATTTGAGTCCACTGTAATAAAGCTTAGTCCAACTGAGTTATTTTTGGTCCTGTAATTAGTCAGCTCATGTTGAGCTAGTTCAGTTCAGTATTAGTCAGCTCATGTCGAGCTAATTTTAATTTTTTTTGAGTCCTATCCAAGCATATTGAAGACTCAAGACCACTTCATACAAGTGAAGACCAAGTCCAACCTAATTGAAGACATGGAAGTTGAGCCCAAGTCCAACCCAGCTTGAAGACATGAAGATCCCAGGAGGAGAAAATTAAAACTAGCACAAACCTGAAGCCCTGAACCAGCCGGAAGGAAATTGGGCCAGCCCAGGCCCAGGAAGGAATTAGGGCGCCATCTCTTATGGTGACCCTCCCCTTGGTCGGCCACTTATGGTCACCACCTTGGCCGACCAAGACAAGGAAAGGGAGAGCAATTTGTGTGGGATTTTCTACCTATGGTGCCTTGTATTCCTAGTTAGGGTTTGAAAGGGAGAAGGAGTCCTATGTAAAGTCTAAAGTACCCTTACTTGGAGCCCAAGGTTAAGGGTCTATTTAAGGGACCCTAGCCTCTTATATGAAACTTGATTTTGATATATGAAATAAACCTTGAGTTCTTCTATTGCTTTGTGTGATTACCCTGCTGTGTACATAAAGGGGTTTGAGAGTTCTTCCTGGTATTTACAATTATCTTCCTGCCGCCAACCATCCTTCTAGCCCCCTCCAAAACTTTCTTCCCTTTACTGTTTTTCTTTATTTTCTTGATCTCCTTTGAGTTTTCTAACCCCTGACAGGTTGTTTGCAGGTCCCCGAGTTCCTACGAATCCAACAACTCCAGCCAAGCCTCAATCGGACCACCGAGCAGAAAGCCGGGTATCCGCGGGTCTTTGGCTCGGTTTTCCAGGCCGCATCCGTCGAGAAACGAGAGATCCCTTCGCTGCGATCTTCACTGGGTGCTTCAGACATTGTCAGGTACACCCCCTCTACCTCCAGTCTTTATATTGTAGGAGAACTTGCCCTAACCGAGGCTTCTCAGCCCTGACGATCCTTCTTTAGCACTTTTCTATGTTCTAATCTTCATGCTTGGCTTTAAAAATTCATACAAAATTTTCTACAACTAATTTTGATCTAAAATTTGGGAATTAATCACCTAACCCCACATATAAAACATACAAAAAGAATTGCATGCATATTAGTCCCGCATCAATAGGGGGTCGGGTGTGGAACAGTTGGTAAGTCTAGGCTCTTAACTGCATTAGTAGAAATTGCATTGACACAACTCCCACTATCAATTATGACCTTACATACCTTATCCCCTATTTTAATAAAGGTCTGTAGGATGTTAGTCCTACGCCAATCCTCATTCCTCTTAGTTTGAGTCAGGATGCATTTGACCACTCCTAATCGGTCTGAGTCTAGGATCTCTTCCTCCTCCTCATATTCCTCCACTAACTCAGCTTCAGCCTCATAAAACTCTTCCTCACAAGGGTCACTAATCTCAGGGTCCTCTACTTCAGGTTCCCCTATATGTAAGGCTCGCGATGGACATTGGGCAGCATAATGACCAGTCTGATTACACTTAAAGCATACTGGGGTTTGGTTTCGATCTTTCTGAACCATAGGTGCCTTACCCTTGTCATCTCTACGAATGGGCTAGGGATTGGGTCTAGGTCGATTTGCAGGGATTCAATTCTAGTTTGGCCTATTTCCACGGGCATTAAATCTAGATGAATCAGATTGATAGGTAGGTTTCCTTGGAAATCTCTCAGCATCCCTAGCAACCTGATAGGCATGTTCTAAATCATTCACTTCTCTTAAAATCAATTCCCTCTTAATGTCCTCATTCAAGCCTGCTCTAAACCTAGACAAAGTAACCGACTCAGACTCGAACACACCACACCGCATAACATACTCATCGAAAATGGCTATGTATTCGAACACAGTCTGATTTTCTTGGGTCATCTTCTGCCACTGATCTAAAAGCCTTTGTTCATAGGAGAATGGTAGGTATTTGACCCTTAATTTGAGTTTCATGTCCTCCCATGTAGCTATATGTGGGTCTCTTCTCTGACGGCTTAACCTTTCCACATTATCCCAATACAATTGTGCTTGTCGGATCAACCTAAACTTAGCAAATTTGACCTTATGCTCTTCCGACATGGTGTACCATTCGAAGTACCGATCCATATCACTTTCCCAATCAGAGTACATCTTGGGATCTAAAGTACCATCGAATGTGGGGGCTTCTAGTCTGATACTCCTAAGGGCTCGTGCTTCCTGATCATCTATGTCATGCTGCTGCCTCCTAGGAATAGGATCAGGTGTAACCTCTCTACATTGGGCTCGATGCCTTGGAATTGGATTAGGTGTGGCCTCTCTACATTGGGCTTGATGTCTGGGGATTAGATCATATGTAAGCTCTGGAAGCTTGGGTCCTGGACCATATTATGGGGTAAATTCAAGTGGTGTAGGGTCAGGTTGAGACACATGGGATTCTTCTAATGAACCTATTCTTTCATTCATTTGATCAAACCTCTGGTCGACTCTAGCACTAAATTGCCTTTGTTCAGCACTAAGCTGCCCCATTTGCTCAGTCAAAGATCTCATGAAAGTTTCCATCGTGGGGTCCATGGATGTACTAGGTTGGTCCTGGGGACCTGGTATGGGGTTCCTAACCTAGTAGTCATGCAAGGACACAATGCACTCAAACAAACCTAATCGACTATGGATAGCTAGATCTAGAGTCCAAACTAGATGCCTAATCAAGGTGGCAAGCTTGTTTATAGTAACTCAAGACTTGGCCAAGCATGTGTAAGGGGAGTGTAGGTTCCTGATTGCCAATCCTAGACACCAATCAGAGATTGGCCAGGTAGGTGGACCAGCTCACTTGTCCTTCGGTACATAATCCCTAAACCACCGTTCTAGACACCAAGAAATGGGCACACACAAATTTAGTTGACATGATTGACTTGACACTAACTCGGACTCGACCAATTGGTGTCCCTAAGCTCACTAGAGCAATTAGGTTCTAATCAATTTTAATTAGGACTTGGGCTCGAATGCAAAGTGGGTGGTTTTGGGCTAGGAAAAGGTTATGAACTCCTCCCCCTAGGTTATATTATATGCCCTTAAAAATCAATTAGAAAATGAATGCAACAAGCAACTAATAAAATTAAACCCTAATATTTTTTTTTTTGGGCAGAACCTGTTCTTAGGCCGAAAACAGAGAACTGCAGTTTTTATAGAAAACCATAAATTGTAAAAAAATTATTAAAAATACTTTGAATCTCAAGGAAGCTAACAAAACAAATTTCATATTTTTTTAATTTTTATATGAGCAGAAACAATTAAAACAACAGAGAATATACTGGAAGGCTGAGATGCAGAATTTAACTAAATGCAAGATTAACCTAATCTAAACCTAGGGCTCTGATACCAAATTTGACGCGGGACATGGATGCGATGCAGTACTAAAGGTTGATTTAAATTTTATGTTAATCGAGAGCAAATGTTCATTAACCTAATAGCCTATTAAACAATACATTTAAAGAATCTATAGCAAACAACTAAATACTAGATTACATCACCCGCATGCATACCTAACAAAATAATTAATTAGATGGATCACAGCGATTGAGAAACCACCCTAGATTAGGTTCCTACTTTCTAACATCAGATCTAGAGGAAGGGAAAGGGATCTTGAGTTACCGATACGCTTAGAAACCTCCTCTGATGAAGATCTGGATCACTGCACTCTAGGATTGAAGAATCGGACTCCAAACTGATCGCTCCTGGCATCCGGATTTCGATCGAACTAATTCCAAAGCATGGACGCCAATCTTCAGAGTCGGATCTCAAGAGAATCTGCCAAGAAAACACCAAAAATAGTAATTAAACGTTGGAAATAAAAAAACTAGAAGGAAGCCTGGCACCAGGGTTGTTGGTTCTCTCGAGGATCTTCTTCTTTGGTTGGCTTTTAGGATCTCTTCAAAGCATTGGATGAAGGCCTTGAAGAGACTTAGGGATCAGATCTGATGGAGGGATTGGATGGATAAACAAGGCGTCGCACTCTGGTAGAACTTGGACGTCGCACCCAAGTGTTTTAGGCGTCACACCTAGCACCTATCAGCCATCGCAGCTAGAAAGGAATTGGAAGAAGAACTCGGCAGAGTTTCATTTCATTTCATCAAATATTCATTAATTACAAGGGGGGAGGTATAGGGGTATTTATAGAACCCTAACCAGAGAAGTGAGGGACTCAAATACAAGAGTTTCATTACAACTCTAGACTTCAAGTTTACATTGCCTGGACTCCTGCTAGATGAAAAAAAATGGACTCCTATCCATAGTTGGCGCCAAGATGAGACTTTGATGGAGGGTCATGATCGCTTTTGGATTGGTCATGATGATTGGACTCCAGTGTCTTGATAATGTATTCTTCTAGAGCTGCCTGGACTCTTCAGTCTAGATTGGAGAGAACTTTAGAGTCCTGCTGAAATTCTAGAATCCTTGAAGCTTGAACAATTAGCAGCTTATTTGAATGGAATGCTAGGAACCCTTGGACCTCCAACACTAGGTGAGAAAAAATTTCCAAACTCCTTTGAATGCTTGGTCGACTTCTCACTTTGGCGTGAAATATTATGAGTAGAAGGGCACCATCTAGGAGAAGTCCTTCACAATTACTCCTCTTAAAAATTTTGTGCGCTTTTCTTCATGGGCCGACCAAAAGAAATTGTCTTGATGAGTGTAGCTTGTCCAAATTTAAGTAGTAGGCCATATGTCATTGTCCTCCTGGTGACGTGACAATAGTAGTCTTGAAATCATGCAAAGTTGACATGCAAAAATAGGCTAGCATATGACAAGAGCTTGTACTAGCACATGGGTCACATGGGCTTGTCTTGAACTAGCACATGGGTCTTGATTTGAGTCATATGGATATTATAATTGGTTTCCCCTGTAATACAAGACTCAACAACTAATTTTTACAAGACTCAATAAATAACTAAAGTCCTATTTAATCAATTGGAATCCAATTTGATCAAAAGGCAATCAAAATACAAGACATGTAAATAAGTAATTCAACTTGGTAAAAGGGGTTTAGCACAAAAGGCTAAATAATTAAAACCCTAATTCTAGTTGGTAACAGGGGCTAACCCTAACTAACCCAAAATAACAGAAATTAAAATAAATTATTTACATGAATAAAAGGGTTGGGTCCAGGGTTTCATTCACAGGTGATCCACAAGGATGTGGGTTCAACCTGTCGATATTTTCGGGCCCTGGTGTCCTCACCACCTGGAGTCTGGTGGAGCACATACTGTACAGAGCTTGTCGGCGGTGCATCGTAGAGCTCGAATTTATGGCAGGGAGTGTGACACCTCCTGGAGGTTGCGGGTGGCCACGCTCCTTCTCACCATGGTTTGAGTTTCTGTTGGTCCTTCTTTCTATCGCCATTGGCAAGAATATCGGCTTTCACGAGTCAGGGGTGAGTCCCACCTTGGGAACTCCATCTCAGAACTTGTCCTGGCAGCATGAGCACGATCCCGACCGAGTGCTGGCCTTAGATGGAGGGCTCGCCCTATGAGCACGACCCTGATTGGGAGCTGACCCGCTAGGAGGGCTCACTTTGGCAGCATGAGCACGACCTCGACCGGGAGCTGATCTTGGCAGGAGGGCTCACCTTGGCAGCATGAGCACGACCCCGACTGGGAGCTGGTCTCGGACGGGGAGCTCGTCCTATGAGCATGACCCCGACTAGGAGCTGACCTTGGTAGGAAGGCTGGCCTTGGCAGCATGAGCACGATGGCCAGGAGTTGGCCTCAGACAGAGGGCTCGCCCTATGAGCTGACCCCGGCTGGGAGCTGACCTCGGTAGGAGGGCTTGCCTTGGCAGCATGAGCATGATCCCGGCCTCAGACGAAGGGCTCGCCCTATGAGCTCGATCCTAGCTGGGAGCTGACCTCGGCGGGAGGGCTCACCTTGGCAGCATGAGCACGACCCCGACCAGGAGCTAGCCTCAAACGGAGGGCTTGTCCTATAGCATGACCATGGCTGGGAGCTGACCTTGGTAGGAGGGCTCATCTTGGTAGCATGAGACAACCCCGACCGAGAGCTGGCCTCAGATGGAGGGCTCACCTTATGAGCACGACCCCGGCTGGGAGCTGACCTTGGTAGGAGGGCTCGCCTTGGCTTCTTGTTTGGCCACTGTGTCCAGGTGGCGGGTCTCTTGCCAGCGAGGCCACCAGCGAGGGCTCCACGTTAGCTAATGCACCATATTAGATGCCCCCCACTTCCGAGCCCGGAGAACGAAGCAGTGCTTAAGGCGATGGAAGTAATGATCATGCTGACATGGAGAGATGCACCTTCTGCACCATTAATGCCTTGTGCACCATCGCTCCGGAGACCGTGCTCCCATGCCTAATGGGGCGTCGTCATGTCACCCCTCATTAAAAGGGGCCATAATAGCCACGCTGAGCCCGAAGGTGTTTCCTCCGAATTGAAGCACCGCTCCCATCGGATCCTGACGCGTGACATATCCTAGCTGGCCCGAGATGAGTCATGGTGTACATCTTCGACTGGTATGAGGTGATGGGGCTTCGGGTCATTTTGAAAGGGACTTGTCCTTTTATTTCTTAAGGGTTTTCGAATGACCAGGACAAGGTTCTTCCTATAGAGTTATCTTCTTCCACTTCCTTGAGCAAGGTCACAAGGTTTCAGCAGGTTAGGCTCTCTTTTGCCCTCTCTTCACCTTTGGCTCTTCTCCTTCGGTCTGCGCCTGAGGAGCACCCTTGCTAGGGCTTCTAGGTTCTCTTCTTTTTTTTGTTTCTTTCTCCATTACTTCCGATGAGTTATTCCGGTAGAGGGCACCACCCTCAGGGTTTCTCTGATGGTGCAGGGCCCTCTCAGCCAAGGCCTCCTTCCTTGGATAGCAAGGAGGAGGAAGTCCTTGTTGTGTTTCGCAGGGGTCCCCACCGGACAGGGATTGTCATTGGACCCCCTATGATTTCTGCTCCACCTACTCCTTCTGCTAGGCAGTCATGACCCCACCGACATTGCCTTGGTGATGATCGACGGGGATCTCCTCTGCATCCGGAGATCATTTGGGGTCCCTGACTCTGTCCGGCTCTTCATTCCTAGATCGGGGGATCGGGTCACTTCCAGTGGCCCAGGCCGGATAGGCTTGTACGAATACTTCTTTTTTGGAGGTCTTCATCTTTCTTTCCATGTCTTTTCCCTTTGTTACCTTAGTAACTACCGCCTGGTTTTGGCTCGGCTCACCCCAACGTTGTCCAGACCATTTTTTGCTTCCTTGTTCTTTGCAACCATCATAGGATCATTGCCCGTTTCTCCTACTTCAGGGCCTTGTTCACCCTGAAGCGCCACCTGTTCGATAGCAGATGGTGGTTCATGTCTCCTTGTAAGGGGGGTCTCAAATTTGATATACCCACCTCCATCAAGGGATGGAAGGGCAGGTTCTTATTTACCTCGATCGAGGGGATGGACTGGGTCTGGAGTGACCCAGACAATTTCCCCAACCGACAGTCTACCGTCGAGCCAGCCGATAAGGAAGTATTCGACCAGCTCATCTCTTCCCTGGTTCTAGCCCTTTGAGATTTGCTGTGCGAGCGGAATCTCGTCGAAGCTGGGTCAGCCAAGCCCAGCCCCAAGGTAAAACTTGATGTCAGGCTTCCTTTCCTTTCAATAATGGGTCCGGTCCAGGAATAAGGCTAACCGATTTGCCTTGTGTCACAGGAATGAGGTTCAACTTCGAATAGCTCCTAGGGATGTCCTAGAAGAGGGCTGCTGCCGAAGAGCCCAAGGGAAAGCTCGGGAAGAACCAAGATGGGGGCCCTGCGATGGACCTGATAGGAGGGGGCCAGCTGCCCCACGTGCGACGTCCAGTCCGAGGGCCCAGGCTCCACACACTAATAATCCACCATAGCTAGAAGTGGCAGAGGTGGCAAGATCCGCTGCCATCGAGATGCCAACTTCATCACCCGGAGCTGGAGCTGTTGGTGACAGTCCAACAGGTGTGGCACTTGCATCGGGGGCCATGCCAGACCCCGCCCAATCACCGGCGGCTTCGAGTCAGGCAGGCAAGAAGATCACCATAATCCTGCCCGGGTGTTCCATGATAACCCAGGATGGCAAGTTGGCAGAGGAGATTCTAAACTCTCTCGTCCAGTCATCGAACTGCCAGGGCCAGATCGGGAGGTCGATGGCGGAGCACGCTATCATGGTCTTCCCCCAGTTGATGTCGATAAGTGGTTTTCTGGGCCACTTCTCCTTTTTCTCTTTTCTACAAGGGGCAATAACTGTTGTCTCCTGTGCAGGTGGCGATCGATGTCCAACTCCTGTGGGATGCCCGCCGAGCACTACAGAGGCATGAGGCCCACCTCCACCGAGAAAGGGATGAGGCCCGAGGTCAGACCAACCGAGCCCGGAAGATGGAAGTCCAGCTGGCAGTGCCCAGATAGGGTAGTGGAGCTGGAGAAGAGGGCGACCGAGCTTGAGGCTACCCTGACTGAGGAGAAGGGCGCCAGCTCCCTTTGAGCTGAAGAAGTGGCTACTTCTATTGCGGAGGTGGCCCGCCTGGAAGGGAGAGCGCAAACCCTCTAGGCTTAGTCGGAGGAGGAAGCGGCCCGAGCCACGGTGGCGGCTGAGAAGGCAACGACAGCCGTCGCACTAATGGAGATGGCCAAGAAAAAAGCTACCGAGGCCATCCTCAAATTCATGGAATCCCAGGCCTTCAAGGACGACGTTGTCGAGGCCATCCTGGACTCCTTCCACTAGGGGTTCAAGGACTTTAAAAATAAGGCCATGTATTTCTACGAGCTGAAAGGGCTGGACAACATTCAGCCTTCTCTCCTGTTCCCCGGGCAACCGAGCATGCCTGCAATCGAGGTGGAATCAGAGCCAGAGCCGAAGGAGGCCGAAGTTGAGGCTAGATCCGGGGCCACCCAGGATGCCCCTCAGCAAGCCGAAGTCACTTGCCGGCCTAGGAAGGAGCCGATGACCGATGTATAGATTTTCCTCCTTTCTACTTTTGTATTTAGATTTTGGAAGGTCTCCCGGCTTGTCGAGATCCTTCATAGGGTGTAAAAAGAATTTCAGTAATGAAAACATTCTTCTTTTATAACTGCAATTCCTCACTTAGTTCTTCTTTCTCTCCTTTTCTTCTTTCTTTTTTTTTTGAAGTACTTCCAAAAACTTCTTCAAAGTGTATGAGGGATTCATTTTCGTTCTGAGGAAAAAGGCTGATTTGACCAACAAACTTAGTGTGGTCTTACTATCTTTTTCCTTTCAATTCCTGCGTGGGAGCCTTTCCCAGGCCCTAGTGACTTTAGATTTGCTCTGAGGCCTTAGGATCGGTATGAAGGCTCCCAAGGACACTTCGCCTTCACCCTTCCGATCTTGAAACCGTGCAAGCCTGGGTGCAGGATTCCTGGATCTTCTTGCCCTGCCAAGCTGTGAGTTAAGTAGCAGATGGTGAGATTTTAGGGGTCTCCCAACTGACATCCCCGGACTGTGAGCGAGGCAACTGAGCGTTAGATCTTCGGAGCTTCTATGACTCTTAGGTTTGATTGGCCATGCTGTGAGTCAATCGGTAGATGGTTGGACTTCTGGAGTATCCCAGCTAACATCTCTGGACTATAAGCGAGGCGATTGAGCGCCAGGCTTCATAAGTTTCCTGGCTTGAATGTGCCAAGCAGTAGATGGCGGAGCTTCTGGAGTCTCCCGACTGACATCTCCGGACTATAAGTAAGGTGGAGAGACTTCTTGATTTGCCAGGCTATGAGTCAAGAGATAGATGATATGACTTTTGGAGTCTCCCAGTTGACATCTCCTGATTGTAAGCAAGGCAGAGAGACTTTTTGATTTTCCAGGTTGTGAGTCAAGCGATAGATGGCAAAACTTCTGGAGTCTCCTGGCTGACATCTCTGGACTGTGAGCAAGGTAGTTGAGTGCGGGGCTTCTTAAGTTTCCTAGCTTAGAGGTGCCGAACTATGAGTCTAGCAGCAGATGGTGGGACTTCTGGAGCCTCCCGGCTGACATCTCCGGACTGTGAGTAAGGCTGTTGAGTACGGGGCTTCATATATTTCCCGGCTTGAAGTGCGAGGCTTCGTAAGTTTCTTGGCTTGAGAGTGCGGGGCTTCATAAATTTTTTGGCTGGAGGCACGGGGCTTCGTAAGTTTTCCAGCTTGAGGTGCAGGGCTTCGTAAGTTTTTTAGCTTGAGGTGCGGGGCTTCATAAGTTTCCCAGCTTGAGGTGTGGGGTTTCGTAAGTTTTCCAGCTTGAGGTTCGGGGCTTCGTAAGTTTTCCGGCTTGAGAGTGCGGGGCTTCGTAAGTTTTTTGATTTAAGAGTGGGGGGCTTTGTACCTTTCTTGGCTTTGTCTGCCAGACTTGAAGTCGGACGGAATAGTTCCTGCATAGGTGAAAGACAAGGTTGCACCCAAAAAGGAACTTTAATGATTAGGAAGAAGTCTTACATTACTGGTAGTGCATCATCAAGTTGCTGGTATTCCAAGTTCACGTGAATTGGGCACCATCGAGCCTAGCAAGGTAGTAGGCTCCTCCTGGCAGGGCCTCGAGCACCTTGTAGGGGCCTTTCCAATTTGGAGAGAGTTTCCTACACTCCCTTGGATGAGATGCTTATGCCTGCTTGAGGATGAGGTCGCCTGGGTGGAACACCTTAGGCCTCATGCTGGAATTGTAGTAGCGCGCCACTCGCTGCTGGTAGGCTACCATATAGAGTCGAGCCTTGTCTCTCGTCTCATCCAGCATATCTAGGTTAAGGATGAGCCGGGCCAAATTTGCGGCTTCATCATATTTCTCTACCTGTAATGTGGATATGCCAAGTTCCATCGGAATTACAGCTTCAGCGCCGGAGACAAGGTTGAAGGGCATCTTGCCAGTAGCCGTGCGGGGCGTGGTGTGGTAAGCCCATAGCATGCTAGGCAGCTCTTCAGTTCATCGACCTTTGGCTTTGTCCAGCCTCGTGCAGAGCCCTTGCAAGATGGTTTGGTTAGTCACCTCGGCCTCACCGTTGGTCTGAGGGTAAGTTATCGAAGTGAAATGATGGTGGATGCCGAGATCGGCGCAGAACTCTTTGAAAGCTTGGTTGTCGAACTGCCTCCTGTTATTGGTGATGATCAAGTGCGGGAGGTTGAATTAGCAGATTACAAACTTCTAGAAGAAGGACCAGACCTTCGCCTCCATTATTCGAGCCAGAGGTTCAGCATCGACCCACTTGGTGAAGTAGTCGATGGCCATGATCAGGAATTTTTGTTGACCGGATGCGGTAGGGAAGGGACCTAAGATGTCCATTCCCCACTGAGCGAACAGCCACGGAGTTGATAACTGGGAGAGTGGGGCTGCCGGCTGTCGCTAGATGTGGGCGTGACGTTGACATCGATCACACTTCCTCACAAAGTCGACAGTGTCTTCTCGCATCATCTCCCAAAAATATCCTTGCCGGATTACCTTGTAGGCCAAGATCTTGCCCCCCACATGATTGCCACAAATGTCTTCTCGTGTATTTCTTGGAGCACGTAGGTGGCTTTTGAGGGCTTCAAACACTTCAGCAGGGGGTAAGAATAGGACCTTTGGTACAGCTACCCATCCATCATCACATAATGCACAGCCTTCTTCTTGAGCAGGCCGGCTTCCTTTTGATCTTTAGGTAGGGCGCCAGTGGTGATATACTTGATGTAGGGATCCATCCAGCTGGCTTCAAAGGTGACTTGCTGGACTTCAGCTGCAGACTCGTAGCTGGGGACCTCGAGATACTTGATGAAGTATGTCCCAGCAATGACTTCGACAGGGTGGGCAGTCTGGAGAGGACGTCAGCCCGGACATTCTCTACTCGAGGAATGTGGGTGTTGCCGTCCTCGTCGCCGCGCCCGTGCCGAGGACCAATCGATCCTCCCTGACCGCCTGGCAAGGGAGCCTCCCTTCCTGCGAGAAACCTGCAACAAAGGGGTTAGAGGACCCTGGCCGGGGATTCCGGCGAGGGGGCTCCGACGGTCAAGTCAGTAGACGACGAGGAGGAACAGACTCTCGCTCCCAGGCCCTCTAAAGGGTCCCAGGTTTGGAGAGTTAACTAGTGAAGGGAAAGCGCCGGGGACCGGAATCTCGGCTGGGCCTGCCTGCCGAGCTCGCGTCCAGTATTCCCCTCTCGGGATCTCTGGCTTCTTCCTCGGAGCGAGGCCTTGTGCCGGTGCTTCCTTCTTGTCCCCAGGCTAGTTGGCTTACCTTGCAGTCTCCGGATTCTTCCCTCTTTATCTCCCTCCGTCGTGTGCTTGTCCTTTTCCTCCTCGAAAACTCCTCCCCCCTGTCTTCCTTTCTTTTCCCTTTTTGGTGAAGGAGGCCAGGCGGCTTTCCGACCTCGTCCGCCGGGCCCAGCAGGGAGAAGGCAAGGACAGAAGAGAAAAGGAGGGAGGGCGGCGCTGGCAGAGCGGCCAGTCGTCAGGCCTCGGGCTTCGTGAGAGTGCTCTTTTCTCCGAGCGTGGGCGCCATCCGTTTACGGGGCCTGTTCCGTCAGGATCGGATCTCTCGACTGCGGGACCTGTCGGGCCAGTGTAAGTCACGTTCCGCGTGCCGCCGCCCTCCGTACGGGATGCCGTCTGGGGTCGGTACGGCCCGAGGGATGGCCTCGGGACCCGTCGCTTTCCCCGGGGGCCTCTCCGTACGAGCGGTCTGACTTCGGCTGAGTTGGACCTGTCTCCGGGGGCCGACTGGCGAGAGGCGAGAGACCGACCGACCTCGGCTTAGGTGGACCCCTCCGGGGTGGACACCTGGCGAGGTGGTAGGAGGTCGCCTGGCTTCGGCCGAGGTGGACCCGTCTCCGGGTGGCCACCTGGCGCAAGGCGGGGGGTCAGCCGACCTCGGCCTAGGTGGACCCCTCCTGGGTGGACACCTGGCGAGGTGGCAGAAGATCGCCTGGCTTCGGCCGAGGTGGACCCGTCTCCGGGTGGCCACCTGGCGCAAGGCGGAGGGTCAGCCGACCTCGGCCGACCTCACACGGGGCGGACTCCTCCGAGCCCGGGCGCAGATGAGTTGGTGGGGGAACTTCGCGCCGAACTCGACCTCGGCGGGAGCCATTTGCTTCAGACAGTATCGGGCGGTGTGGTCTTGCCGACCCCAGCCTTGAGGACGTGGCGCTGATTCTGGCATTAAAACTCACACGTGGCTCGCTCGCATTCGGCGATACCTGAGCCTGGCCACGTCACTGTCACGGCTGTAACAGTGGGAAATTTTGAAGTGCTGGAGGGTTGCCGTGTACGAGCACACCTTGTCCAGGTACTTCACCATCATGGGATCCCAAGTCTCGTACTCACCGAAGACTTGGCCCACCACCGCTAGGAGTCAGTGAAGACCTTTAGCCTCTTGACACCCAGCTCGCGGGACACTTTTAGCCCCATGAGGAGTGCCTCATACTCAGCTTGGTTATTGATCGCCATGAATAGGAACCTTAATTGTTGGCTCCACCCAGTGATTTTGATGAATAACAAAACATTGAATGCATAATGTATACTAATGTGTATTTCAAGTTATGAGTTTTCAGGAAAAAAGCACCTCAAAATCTCAAAAACTTATGTATCATGGCACGCCATGGAACAAAGCTTTTTTCGCAAATCTGGACATCCTCTTCATGGAAAAAGGGCATCTACATGTTTAATTATTATTTGTTTACGATCCATTTAAGTTTCAAAATTTATATTTGTGTTTTTGGGCTAATTTGCACTTGAATCTGAGCTTTTCAGTCTCAAGTGTTGATACCTGGGAAGCCAAGTGTCAACACTTCAGCATTTGGCACGAAGAAAAATCCTTGGCACGCCAAGTGTTGACATCCAGAACTCAAGTGTCGATACCTAGTGTCGACACATAGGTTTCCAAGTGTCGACTCAAGGCCTGAGATTTTTGAAAATCCAGAACTTTGCCATTTGAGGGTTTTTGTGTCAAGTGTCGACACCTGTGCATCAAGTGTCGACACTTGAAAGTTCAAGTGTCGACACCTAGAAATCAAGTATCGACACCTGACAGCCAAGTGTCGACACTTGAAGCCTGACAGCCCTAACGGATCTATTTTTTTGACTTGCAGAACTTGCTTTTCAAGTTCCAAACGGCTATATCCGAGACTCCAACAGTCACAAACCATTTTTTGAAAGTTTCTTGGTGTATTTAATCTCCACCAACCTCATTCTAAATGCATTGAAGTGTATTGAAGTTCATTCAAAGCCAAAAAGCCTATATTCTTTCAAGAACCTCACATCAAAAGCCTTTTATAGTTTGATTCCCTGAAAAAGCCTTCAAGCTCATCCTAGCATCATTCCAAAAGAGGTGTTTTAATGAATATTTCAAGAAGGAGACAAGACAAAGCATCAACTTGAGCTTCAAAGATTCCATTCTACTCTTGATGAGAGTTTGTCTTAGTTTTAAAAGTTGTATATCTATTTTTATTTTATGATTTGACCTTGCTTTCAAGGGTGTCTTGAAAGAAGGTTGTTGTGGTTTGTTGGTTAGCCAAAGGAATAAAACCAACTAGGGTTAACTTGTAAGCCCAAAGACAAAACAAGTGTGGTTTGTTGGTGAGCCTAGGTGACAAAACCAACTTAGGTTTTGACTTGTGAGCCTTGTGAAAAACAAGTCAGCTGTAATCTTGTTTGGATTACAGTGGAATTCCCAAGGGTGGCTTGGGGAGTGGATGTAGGTGCTAGGTTTGCACCGAACCACTATAAACCTTGTATTTGTGTGTGATTGCTCTCTTTCTCTCTTGCTCTTTGGTTATTGCTATTTATTTACTGCTTTCTTCTACATTCAATCTTGTGCATTGAATTTATTACTCACAAACACCACTAGACCTTCACATTACTATTTTAATTTTTAAAATACCCAATTCACCCCCCCTCTTGGGCTCTATTTCTGGGCAACAAGTGGTATCAGAGCATCGGTACTCTCTTATAGGTCCAAGGATCTTGAGTGAAAGATTATGGCAGCCCCAATATGAATGGATGTAGTTGAAGGTCAAGCTTCAAATCGTCCCCCACTTTTCAATGGTACAAATTACATGTATTGGAAAACACGCATGCGCATTTTTATTCAAGCTATTGATTATAATTTATGGAGGACAATTATAAAAGATCCTCATCAGCCTACTATGTTGGTTAATGGCATTCTCACCCCGAAGATGGAAGATGATTGGGATGAGAATGACATTAAGCAAATTGAGCTTAATGCTAAGGCTATGAATCTATTATTTTGCTCTCTTGACCCAAGTGAATTTAATAGAATATCTAATTGTCTCTTTGCCAAGGATATTTGGGACATACTTGAGGTTATCCATGAGGGTACACACCAAGTGAAAACAACCAAGGTTAACATGCTTATTCATACGTATGAAATGTTTAAAATGGAACCTACTGAGTCTATTAGTGAGATGTGTACTAGGTTCACAAATATTGTGAATATCATGAGAAGCCTAGGAAAAGTTGTTTCTAAAGGTGAACTTGTGAACAAGCTCCTCAGGTCTTTACCGGCTTCTTGGGATGCAAAGGTAACAGCTATTGAAGAAGCCAAGGATGTCAACACTCTTCCACTTGAACAACTGTTGGGTTCACTGATGACCTATGAGCTATCCCTCAAGCAAAAGAATGTGGAAGTCGACAAAAAGAAGAAAGTAATAGCCTTCAAATCTACTGCGAGAGAAGAATCAAGCGATGACTCCGAAGAAGATGAGACGGCTCTAATGGTAAGAAAGTTCAGAAGGTTTATGAGGAAGAAAATGTTCAACTGAAGAAGAAATCTCTGAAAGGTGAGCCAAGTAAAGAGAAAGACAAGGAGAAGGAGAAGGAGCAGCCCACTTGTTTTGAATGCAAGAAACCCGGTCATTTCAAGGTAGACTGCCCCTTGCTCAAGAAAAGCAGAAGAAAGTTGAGAAAGAAAGCCATGATGGCAACCTGGAGTGACAGTGAGGACTCCAGTTCTGAGGAAGAACAGCAGGAGGTGGCAAACTTCTGTCTAATGGCGGATCATGATGAGGTATGCCTTGCAACCAACAAGAAAAGAATGTGGTATCTTGATAGCAATTGCTCAAGGCATATGACAGGAGATGTGGAGCAGTTCTCATCGCTCGAATATCAAAATGGTGGCAATGTGACCTTTGGTGATAATGGAAAGGGCAAAATTATTGGTATTGATAAAGTCCATATCATTCCCTCTTCTTACATTGATAATGTTTTATATGTTGATGATTTGAAACATAACTTGTTTAGTATTAGTCAGTTTTGCGACAAGGATTTTAAAGTTGTTTTTGAATCTTCTTTGTGCATTATTTCTAATTTAGATGACAATAGCATCAAGTTCATTGATCATAGGCACGACAATATTTATATGGTTGATCTTGATGATCTTCCTATTCAAAATGATCAATGCCTAGTGGCAATGGAAGCCAAGATCATTGAAACTAGTTGGCTTTGGCATCGCAGACTAGGACATGCAAGTATGCATCTAATTTCAAAACTTAGCAAAAAGAATTTGATAAAAGATTTGCCTAAACTCAGTTTTGAAAGAGATAAGATTTGTAGTACATGTTAGCTTGGAAAACAAACCAAATCCTCTTTCAAACCAAAAGGAGTAATCTCTATATCTAGACCCTTAGAGTTGCTTCACATGGACCTCTTTGGGCCAACTAGAATATCTAGTTTGGGAGGTAAGAAGTACGGTCTAGTTATTGTAGATGATTTCTCACGATTTATATGGATCATGTTTTTAGCACATAAAGATGAAACATTTTCTGAATTCATTAGATTTCATAAACGAGTTTCAAATGAAAAAGGTGTTTCAATCGTATCTTTGAGAAGTGGTCATGAACCAAATTTGAAATGCTGATTTTGATAAATTTTGTATTGAAAATGGCATTCATCACAATTTTTCTGCACCTAGGACACCTCAACAAAATGGGGTGATAGAAAAAAAAAATAGAACTCTTGAAGAAATGGCACGCACCATGCTTTGTGAAAATAATTTACCTAGATATTTTTGGGCGGAAGCTATAAATACTGCATGCTATATTTTAAATCGAGTTTTGATCCGACCGATTTTAAAGAAAATACCTTATGAGCTTTGGAAGGGTAGAAAACCCTCAATTCGTTATTTTCGTATTTTTGGATGCCGTTTTTTCATTTTAAACAATGGTAAGGATAATTTAATCAAATTTGATGCCAAATTAGATGAGGGAGTCTTTCTAGGCTACTCCATATCTAGTAAGGCATACACGGTCTTCAACAGAAGAACACTTGTTGATGAAGAATCCATACATGTGGTATTTGATAAATCTGACCAAAAATCTTCGAGAAAAGAAGATGTGCTTTCTGATAAAACAGGTACCAAGAAAACTGAAAGTGTAAACAACAATGAAGAGCCTACCAAGGAACAGAAAGATGATCAATACACTGAAGGAGATCAAGCACAAGGTGATGAAAACACATCAACAGTTGATCCACTACCAAAAGAATGGAGGTATGCTCATGGACATCCAAAAGAACTAATTATTGGTGATCCATCTAAAGGTATAAGTACTTGATCATCCCTTAGAAATATCTGTGATTACTTAGCTTTTGTTTCTCAAATTGAATCTAAAACTATTGAGGAAGCTGAATGTGATAGTAATTGGATAAATGCTATGCAAGATGAACTTAACCAATTCAAAAGAAATAATGTTTGGACATTAGTAGATAGGCCTTCAAATACTTCAATTATTGGCACAAAATGGGTTTTTCGAAATAAAATTGATGAAAATGGTGTTATTACAAGAAATAAGGCTAGACTAGTTGCCAAAGGATACAATCAGGAGGAAGGGATAGATTTTGATGAAACCTTTGCTCCAGTGGCTAGACTTGAGGCAATTTGGCTATTGTTGGCTTTTGCTTACTTTATGAATTTTAAATTATTTCAAATGGATGTTAAAAGTGCCTTTTTAAATGGTTTGATTGAAGAGGAGGTTTATGTTGAACAACCTCCTGGTTTTAAAAATTCAGAATTTCCAAATTATGTTTACAAACTTCATAAAGCTTTGTATGGTTTAAAATAAGCTCCTAGAGCTTGGTATGATCGTTTAAGCTCTTTCTTGCTCAAAAATGATTTTGCTAGAGGTAATGTAGACAAAACTTTGTTTTTAAAGAAAAAGATTGATGATCTCTTAGTAGTACAAATCTATGTAGATGATATAATATTTGGTGCTACTAACGAATCTCTTTGTCAAGAATTTGCGAAGTTAATGCAGGGTGAGTTCTAGATGAGCATGATGGGAGAACTAAATTTCTTCCTCGGACTCTAAATAAAGCAAACCAGAGAGGGGATCTTCATCAACCAAGCAAAGTACACAAAAGAAATACTCAAGAAGTTTGGAATGGAGAACACCAAGCCTTTAGGTACCCCTATGAGCTCTACTTGTAGACTTGACAAGGATGAATCAGGTAAATCTATTGACCAAAAATTATATTGTGGCATGATCAGTTCATTGCTATATCTTACTGCCAATAGGCCAGATATCATGTTTAGTGTTTGTATGTGTGCTAGATATCAGTCTAATCCTAAAGAGTCTCATCTTTTGGCTGTTAAACACATACTTAGATATTTATCTAGCATAATTGAAATTGGTTTGTGGTACTCTAGAGATTCTTCATTTGAATTGATTGCTTATTCTGATGCTGACTTTGCTTGGTGTAAACTTGATCGTAAAAGTACTAGTGGAACCTGTCAGTTTCTTGGAGTAAATTTGATCTCTTGGAGTAGCAAGAAATAGAATTCAGTTGCTCTATCTACAGTGGAAGCCGAATTTATAGCAGCTGGAAGCTGTTGTACTCAAATCCTTTGGATCAAACAACAACTCGAAGATTTTGGCATTAAACTAATTAAGACATCCATAAGATGTGACAATACTAGTGCAATCAATCTAACTAAGAATCCTGTGCAACATTCAAGAAGTAAACACATTGAAATAAGATATCATTTCATAAGAGATCATGTACAAAACTCTAATGTCATTCTTGAATTTATGTGTCTTGATGATCAGTTAGCGGATGTGTTTACCAAACCATTGTGTGAAGAAAGGTTCTGTCTGATTAGAAGAGAGTTAGGTGTCATTGAC
Source organism: Areca catechu (assembly GCA_021397845.1). Classification (NCBI taxonomy): domain Eukaryota; kingdom Viridiplantae; phylum Streptophyta; class Magnoliopsida; order Arecales; family Arecaceae; genus Areca; species Areca catechu. The sequence goes on along the minus strand of CM038047.1, from coordinate 27,938,146 downwards.
CCATTCTCCTAGAACTCTCATAATTTTCATCTTACCCAAGTCATTTCACTTAAAAACCACTTGCTTTGAGCCCCAAAAGTTTTTAAATATTTTCTTAGATTTTTTGAAAGTTTTTTTGATTTTTTGGAAATTTTCTTGGCCAACTGTCAATGCTTGGATATTGTCAAGTGTCGACACCTGACCAAGTATCGACACTTGACAAATAGTAAGTGTCGACACTTGCGAAACTTAATCTGTTTTTAAAAGGACCGACCAAGGGTTTTTTATTTTTGTTTTCCCCCGTCGATTTCAAGCTACAGTGGTCCCCTTCTATCCAAATCCCTCTTCTTCCCATTTAACCCTTCACGAATCAGGTATTCCCTCTTATTTCATTTTATTTTATTTTATTTCTTGTATTTTCACCTCATTTTTATTACAGTTAAATCGTTTGACCTAGATTTAGGTTTTGCCGATTTTATTTGGGATTTTAACCGGATTTTCCCAAGTTTTAAAGGGTTTCCAAAACTCCGTTTGAAGGAATGGTGATTTACACGGCATTGTTCATGGGTTTTTCACGGTTTTTGGCCGTTTTCATTCTTTTCCCGTCCGTTTTTGGGAAAAAACACTGTTGGATTGGTTTTTAGCCAAAATTTTCATGGGTTTTCATCTAAATTCAATTTTTCTATTCTATTTATAGTTTTTATACCGCCTATGGTGAAATTTTGGTGATGTTTTTTATGTCATTTTACCCTCTTTTCTAAAACCCTAAATGTTTTAAGCCCAAAACTCAAATATTTTGGTATTTTGGTATTTACAAAATATATTTCAAACCAAAAACATTTTCTAGCTTATAAAATCCTCGATATTTTAATTGTTTGTGGCTTTTCTACATTATTTTGGATTTTATAACCCAATTTTTTTTTCAAAACTATCTTGTGCAATGATTTTCTCCTCAAACTTAACCAGTCCCATTGCTCCTAGTCTGATTGAATCTACCCCCTAGCTTACCTTCTTTAAACTCTCTTGGTCAGCTTGCTGTAATGGGTCCCTGGAAGAGACTTGCAGTTAGGGAGAGACCTAGTCAGGGTGTAGAGAGGAGATCGAAGGCTAGATTTGATTCAGAGCAGGCTAGCAATTCTGCTACACCGAGTTCCCCCTGTAGAGAGGATGGCAGGGAAGATAGTGGCCTCTGGGAGGAGAGTCGACTTGGATTGTTTCAATCGGCACCACTTCCTTATACGATAGGTGCTCATTGATGCAGGTCTAGTACCCTTATGCACTATGCAGGAGAGGTACTATCCTCATCTAGTAAGGGAGTTCTACGGTGCTATGGACTGTCGACGACTTCTATGGACTACCACCGTGAGAGGAGTTGATTTCTCTTTCTGCAGAGCTACTAAGCAGAGTCTGGGAGATCCCCCATAGGGGAATCAGTATTTTTACAGTAGACGACAGGGAGGCAGCATTCAGGTGTATCCTCGAGCGAGAGGATGTTCGTGGTGTGTCTATAGTCACCGCGAACCAACTATCCTTGGAGATGCATTTGTTACACCATATCATGGCTCGTATTCTTCTGCCAAAGACTGGGAGATTCGACTTCATTACTGAAAGAGAGCTGATGGTGATGACCAGTCTAACAGAGAGGAGGAAGATCGACCTTCCATCATTGATGTTAGTACAGATGCACGATGCCGCGACTCAGCGCCGTCATTGTTTACCCTACGGTATGGCTCTGAACAGGATATTTAGAGCTTGTGGAGTATCGCTGGAGGGAGAGATCCCCAAGGAGATATGCATACAGATGTCTATGATGAGAGGTCATTGCACTGTATGGGGTACAGACTTGTCGCAAGTCGGTGGGTGCGCAGAGAGTCTGGCCAGGAGCCAGATGAGGAGGATGAGCTTCGAGAGGCAGAGGTAGGGCCATCTGGGCCAGCTAGTTTTCCTTCCATTGATATTCCACCGACACAGGCAGAGCCTTCGACACCTGGTACTTCGGCTTCTCTGCCACCTTCTACTGGTTTACCCTTTGAGGAGCACGCCAAAGAGCAGTTTATGGAGATCAGGAGTGAGTTGACTCAGCTGTGCAGCGAGATTGAGACTCTTCGACCATATACTATCTCAGAGCATGCTGAGATCCATAGGACTATAGAGGAGGGTTTCACTCGTATTGAGGATTTATTGAGATCCCTTATACCTCCAGCAGCCCCTGCAGTTGTATCTTTCGATGATGATGATGATGATGATGATGGTGATGATCACCAGAGTGACCATGCTGATACAGTTGATGGTGATGATCAGGCAGATATGAGTGAGGACAGAGCTACAGAGATTATTGACAGTGGCAGTGGCAGTGATGACTGTGCTAATGGTTTTGAGGTGGTTAGTCGCGATCCTCCCGCTACCCCAGCTGCTCCTTCACCTACTGACTTAGTTGATTCCACACCAGACTTTGTTACACCAGCTGATCTTCTCTCCCCCCTTCCACCAGATCATCTAGGGTTGTATCCATTTTAGGTCCTTCTGGCCGCACCAGGAGTTGTCGGGCTTTAGCCCAGGGACCTCCTAAGGCCTTAAACTCTAGATCTAGGATCAGTGCTCCTTTTAGTCTTGAGATTTCATCTGATGAGGATTAGCCTCACAGATGTCTTTTATGTCTTTTGTCTCTTATGTTGTATGTCTTTTATGTTTCATGTTACTTTGTATGTTTCTGATTATTATATGACTCTGATACACTTTGTATGTTTCAGTTTTGCTGATGACTCAGCAAATTTTGTACTGAAAACTCCTCTTATCAGTTATATATTTCAGTTTGGTGCTTATTATTTGTGATTGATTGGTTAAATTTACTTTCTTCAGCTCTGATACTCTCTTTGGATCTTTTTGGCTCTGATACCTGTCATATTTGATACTCTACCATCTTTTTGTCTCCATGCTCATTGTGAGGGGGAGGTTATTCTCCTTTCTAATGATTAACAAAAAGGGAGAGTAATAGTATAGATTGTATGCATAAATTGTTGTGGTTCCACTTTGTATAAATTTTCAAATCTGATCTGCTTTGATATCCTGAAATAACATATTATTTGTTCTGATTAGAAATATCTAATTGAGGGGAAGATTGATTCTTCCTAACTATGAAAATTATGGATCATATGGACTTACATTCATATTCATGAATTATAAAAGTTTAAATTTGAAACTTAACGCTATTTTACTCAAGGTTTTGTCATCATCAAAAAGGGGGAGATTGTTAGCTCCACCCAGTGATTTTGATGATTAACAAAACATTGAGTGCATAATGTATACTAATGTGTATTTCAAGTTATGAGTTTTCAGGAAGAAAGCACTTCAAAATCTCAAAAACTTATGTATCATGGCACGCCGTGGCACGGAGCATTTTTCACAAATCTGGACATCCTCTTCATGGAAAAAGGGCATCTACATGTTTAATTATTATTTATTTACGATCCATTTAAGTTTCAAAATTTATATTTGTGTTTTTGGGCTAATTTGCACTTGAATCTGAGCTTTTCAGTCTCAAGTGTCGACACCTGGAAAGCCAAGTGTCGACACTTCAGCATTTGGCACGAAAAAAAATTATTGGCACGCCAAGTGTCGACACCTAGAACTCAAGTGTCGACACCCAATGTCGACACTTAGGTTTCCAAGTATCGACTCAAGGCCTGAGATTTTTGAAAATTCAGAACTTTGCCATTTGAGGATTTTTGTATCAAGTGTCGATACCTGTGCATCAAATGTCGACACTTGAAAGTTCAAGTGTCGACACCTAGAAATCAAGTGTCGATACCTGACAGCCAAGTGTCGACACTTGAAGCCTGACAGCCCTAACGAATCTATTTTTCTGACTTGCAGAACTTGCTTTTCAAGCTCCAAACGGCTAGATCTGAGGCTCCAACGGTCACAAACCATTTTTTAGAAGTTTTTTGGTGTATTTAATCTCCACCAACCTCATTCTAAATGCATTGAAGTGTATTGAAGTTCATTCAAAACCAAAAAGCCTATATTCTTTCAAAAACCTCACATCAAAAACCTTTTATAGTTTGATTCTTTGAAAAAGCCTTCAAGCTCATCCTAACATCATTCCAAAAGAGGTGTTTTGAAGAATATTTCAAGAAGGAGACAAGACAAAATATCAACTTGAGCTTCAAAGATTCCATTCTACTCTTGAAGAGAGTTTGTCTTAGTTTTAAAAGTTGTATATCTATTTTTATTTTGTGATTTGACCTTGCTTTTAAGGGTGTCTTGAAAGAAGGTTGTTGTAGTTTGTTGGTGAGCCAAAGGGATAAAACCAACTAGGGTTAACTTGTGAGCTCGAAGACAAAATAAGTGTTGAGGTTTGTTGGTGAGCCTAGATGACAAAACCAACTTAGGTTTTGACTTGTGAGCCTTGTGAAAAACAAGTCAACTGTAATCTTGTTTGAATTATAGTGGAATTCCTAAGGGTGGCTTGGAGAGTGGATGTAGATGCTAGGTTTGCACCGAACCACTATAAACCTTGTGTTTGTGTGCGATTGCTCTCTTGCTCTTTGGTTATTGCTATTTATTTACTGCTTTCCACTGTATTCAATCTTGTGCATTGAATTTATTACTCACAAACACCACTAGACCTTCACATTACTGTTTTAATTTTTAAAAGACCCAATTCACCCCCCCCCCCTCTTGGGTTCCATTTCTGGGCAACATTAATGCATACTCCGTGACGACACTATCGAGGTTGGCATGGATGAGGCCGACTCTGCTCCCTTCGGCATTAGACGCACCATTGACATGGAGTATCCATGTCATCTCTTCTAGGGTCGGGTCCAGCCCAGGCTCGGCTTGCAGACCCTCCATCTTCGAATCTTCATCTGCCCAGGTGCATTCCACCAGAAAGTTGGCTAGGACCTGGGCCTTCTACGCCGGTCACGGGCGATAGGAGATGTCAAACTTGTTGAGTTTCAATGCCCACTTGGCTAGGCATCCAAAAGTGTTAGGGCGGCTTAGGATAGCCCTCAAAGGCTGATCTGTGAGGACAGTGATGGGGTGCACTTGAAAGTAGGGCCTGAGACGATGCGCAGATACTATTAGTGCAAAAATGATCTTATCGGATCGGGCATACCTGGTTTCTGCATCGCGGAGCAGCTTGCTAGTGTAGTAAACTGGTAGTTGAGAGCCATCTTTATTAGTGCGAACCAGCAATGAGCTGATCGCTTTAGGTAAAATTGCTAGGTACAAGAGGAGTTCTTCTCCAGGATCCAGCCTGGACAGCAGTGGCGGTGAGGTGAGGAGCTTCTTCAGTCCCTCGAACGCCTCCTGGCAATCTTCCATCCAAGTAAAATTGTCCATCTTTTGCAGCACCTTAAAGAATGGCTAGTAGCATTCGACGGAACACGAAATGAAGTGGCTTAGTACCGTGATATGCCCAGTCAAGTGCTGCACCTCCTTCTTGGAAATAGGATACTTCATGTCAGTGATCACCTGGATCTTCTCGGGGTTAGCTTCTATTCCCCTCTAAATGACCATGAATTCCAAAAACTTCTTCGCTGCAACACCGAAAGCACACTTGGTGGGGTTTAACTTCATCTGGTAGGAGCGGAGGTTATTGAAAGCCTTTGCCAGGTCGGTAATGTGATCCGACTCCGGGCCACTCATTATGAGCATATCGTCCACATAGACTTGCATGTTACGGTCGATCTGGTCTTTAAATATCTTTTTGATCAGATGCTGGTATGTGATTTCTGCATTCTTAAAACCAAATGGTATCATCTTGTAGCAGTATGTACCTCTGTCGATCACAAATGCCGTATGCTTCTCGTCTTTTAGATGCATACAGATCTGATTGTATTCGGAGAATGCATCCATAAAGCTGAGGTATTTGTGGTCTGAGGTCGCGTCCACCAGCTGTCAATCTTGGGGAGTGGGAAGTTATATTTCGGACACACCTAGTTGAGGTCGGTGTAGTCTACACAGATCCTCCACTTCCCAGATACTTTCCTGACCATCACCACATTAGCGAGCCATTCAGGATATCATACCTCATGGATAAATCCTGCCATGAGAAGCTTTCTGACTTCCTCGTTGATTGCCCTCTGCCGCTCCAGGGCAAAGCTCCTTTTCTTCTACCATACTGGGCGATGATTAGGATCGACATTCAACCTATAAGTGATTACTTCAGGTGGAATGCCAGGCATATTGGCAGCAGTCCAGGCGAAGATGTCTACGTTGGCCCGTTAGAAGCCAAGCAGATGAGATCTCTCTTCTTCAAGTAGCAGGGCTCCAACCTGTATTGTTCTCGAGGGGTCCTCTCCCAAGCAGAAGGATAATAAGGGCTCAACTGGTCCGCCCTTTGGCTCCGGCTTCATCGGGTTCAACTTATCAATGACTAGACTTGGATCGACTCCTCGGGGCCCCAGGACTGTCTACAGGCAGTGTTGGATTGGCTGGCATGACCCTCTCATCTCCTCGGTCCCCCAAGGGGTTGGAAACTGAACAAGGAGATGCTTTGTGGAGATGGTGGCGTCGAGCAGATTAAGTCTGGGATGGCTCAAGATAGCATTGTAAGATGAGGGAAGCCTCACAACAGTGAATGTCGTCAGCACGGTACTTAACCGAGGTGGTACCCCGGCAGTTATTGGGAGTGGATCTCTCCCTCAACTCTGATCGAATCTTCGGTGAAGCCCACCAAGGGTGTGAATGCTGGTTTTATTTGGTCAGCAGACATATTCATCCTTGCAAAAGCATCATAAAAAAGGATATCTACCGAGCTTCCACTATTGACCATGATTGCTTTTACGGGATGTTTTGCTATTATCATTTATACGATGACAGCATCATTATTTGGGTTATCCTCCCTAGCTGACCCTTCTTCCATGTAGGGGAGTACATTATCACTCTTCTCTCTCCCCCTGATCCTTTTCAGGGTTCTCCCTGCCCCCTAAGATATCATTCCCACCAGCTTCTCAGTGGGCCAGTTATTGATGGCGAGCGATTGGGTCTTCATTCTGGGCTGTCGGGGGTGCTGCCCTGTCCATGTACTTGCTGAGGTAGCCGCTCTTGATCAGGTCTTCTATCTCCCTCTTCAGGTTGCGGCATTCCTTCGTATCGTGGCCGTGGTCCTAGTGGAAGCGACAGTAGTGGGACTTATCACCCCCGATTGACGGCCTCAATGGAGGAGGTCGATGCAGAAAGTGCTCATCCTCGATCTCCATCAGGATCTTTGCTCTTAGGATGAGGAGAGAAGTAAACTTTTCTTCTTTAGTGTGGTCAACTCTGGGTCTCGACCCCGGCCGCCGGGCCGGCACCATCTTTTGAGCCTGGGGAGCATATATTTTCTCAACGGCCTGCCTCTTGAGGGGCCTCTCGTCTAACTCCCTCGTGGTATGGTCGGCCTCCTCCGTACGGATGTATTTGTGAGCCCGGAGGAGGAGCTCCGAGTAAGCCTTTGGAGGCTTCTTGTCAAGGGAGTAGGTGAAGCGGGAGGTCCGCAATCCCCTCTTCAGAGCCAGTATGGCAACTGGCTTGTCAAGGTGGTAGATCTCTAGAGTGGCAATCTTGAACCGGGAGATGTAGTCCTGGAGAGACTCTCGGTCCTGCTAGTGGATTGGGAAAAGACATCAGCCTCATGTGGACCTTCCTGCATGCATCGAAGTGCACCATGAACTTCTTCTCCAACTAGAAGAAGTCAATACTTTCAAACTTGACTCTGGAGAACCAGGCTCTAGCGACCTTCTGTAGGGTGGCCAGGAAGGCGATGAAGAGGAGAGCATTAGTAGCCCCCTGGACTCTTATAAGGGCCTTGTAGCTTTTTAGATGGTCCAGGGGGTCGGTCATCCCATCGTAGGGACCAATCTATGGCATACGGGAACTGGCTAGGGAATGAATCCTCTTGGATTTTAGGGGAGAAAGGGGGACTGGTGTCATAACCTATGTGCTCATTGGGAGAACCCTGAGCTTCTGCAAATTGGCAGGCCAGGTCTACCAGCTTGCGCTCCTGCTCTTCAAGGTGCCTTTCCGCTCAGTAGCGGATGGCCTCGTCTGTGGACCTCTCGGCAGAGACGTAGGGGATGAAGGGGGTCGAAGTGAAGGAACTCTCACCTGAGTTTTTGGCCATGCCAACGCCACTAATGCGAGCATGTGCCATGGTCCGACACCGGGGAGTGGCTCTCCCGACTGGTCGAATCATGCTATTGCTTCTTCCCGACCACCTAATGGGCTCCCCATGGTTGGGAAACCAATTGCAATGGCCCCCCAGAAAGACCGTGGGCTAGTACGGGGGTTGGTGGCATGGGCTGCCAGTGTCCCTGGTTGTTGCTGCGTTTCCACGGATCGTTGCCTTTGATGGAGCTGGTGCATCCCCGCAGCCAGGGCATGGACCTACTGGACTAGTGCGGTGATCTGGGGGTCCGCCGTAGGTGGTAGTGGCGGAGTGGGAAGCTCCCTCTCCAGGCTCTAATCACCACGGTGAGAGGGATCTCCCTTGTGGCTGGCAAAAGCCTCTCGGGCTAGCGTGGTCACCATCGGACCGTGGGCTTCCACGGATGTTTCTCTTATAGTGGGGGACTTGGTATCAAGACCCCTCATCGCCGTGCCCCCCTTCCTGGCATGCCAATCTATTGTCGCCAAGATTGTCATGGCCCGTAGCTCTGGCACATCGTCGATGCATCGGGCTTCGGTGGGGGTGCTCTCCCTCTCCTTGCCGATCAACTCCTTGGTCCTATTGCCCTGCAAAAAAAAGGAGATCCAAGTCAGGAATTCCGGCGGGGACACTCCAATGATTAAGTCAGACAAGGACGATCAAGAAAAACAGAACCTCTGTGGTGAAGAGCTTAGGGACTCTCCGTGTAGAGGGTGAAAGAAAAGAATTTAGATGTGAAGACAAGGTGGAAATGAAATCAGGGAGCTTGGAAAGCTCTCTTAGCTGGTTTCTTTCTTGTTTGCTTCCTGTTCTCGCTTGCTTACCTGTTGTTCTCTTTCTCTTCCTTGCTTCTCTCTGATCTTATGTACCTGGGGTGGCCTAGACCGAATCCAAGGCTTTGTCCAAATGTCCCTTTCCTTGCTCCCTCTCCAGGAGGGGTCATCTGTTGCTTGCGGTCTCCCTCCGGTCGGACCGGTTCTTCGGAGGAGCTTTTCCTATTGGGAAAGTTCACCGGCGGGGTGCAGGTCTTGTCCCTTTGATGGTGCAGTTCCCCGTGGGAGGGGTGGGCATTGTGCCGTTGAGTCCCATGCCACGGTGGAATGTTTTCAATCCTAGAGGGACTGTCGAAGTGTTGTAGGGCCCTGGGCCTTAATGAAATACTCCTTTTGGAGGAGGTTCATGTCTCGTGTCATAAGGGTAGTAGCCCCTGGTTGCATGACCATCGACGTGGCGGCTTACTACAGGGCCTAGAGCCTGGTGGAGCATATATTGTGTAGAGCCTGCCGGTGGCGCATTGTAGAGCTTGAATTTATGACAGGGTGTGTGACACCTCCTGGAGGTTGCGGGTGGCCAGGCTCCTTCTCGCCATAGTTTGAATTTCTGTTTGTCCTTCATTCTCTACCCATTAGCGAGAATATCGACTTTCACAAGGTGGGGGTGAGTCCTGCCTTGGGAACCTAACCTCAGAAAATGCTTGGCAGCATGAGCACAAACCCTGCAGGGAGCTTGTCTCAGATGGAGGGCTCACCCTATGAGCACGACCCTGGCTAGGAGTTGACCTCGGCAGGAGGGCTCGCCTTGGTAGCATGAGCACGACCCCGACCGAATGCTGGCCTCGGACGGGGGGCTCGCTCTATGAGCATGACCCTGGCTGGGAGCTAACCTTGGCAGGAGAGCTCGCCTTGGCAGCATGAGCATGACCCGGCCGGGAGCTGGCCTCAGATGGAGGGCTCGTCTTGTGACCACGATCCCAGCTGGGAGCTGACCTCGGCAGGAGGGCTCGCCTTGGCAGCATAAGCATGATCCCGGCCGGGAGCTGGGCTCAGACAGAGGGCTCGTCCTATGAGCACGACCCTGGCTGGGAGCTGACCTCGGTAGGAGGGCTCGCCTTGGCAGCATGAGAATGACCCCAACCAGAAGCTGGCCTCAGACGGAGAGCTCGCCTTGGCAGCATGAGCACGATCCCGACCGAGAGCTGGCCTCAAACGAAGGGCTCGTCCTATGAACACGATCCCAGCTGAGAGCTGACCTAGGCAAGAGGGCTCACCTTGGCTCCTTATTTGGCCACCGTGTCCCGGTGGCGGGTCTCTTGCCAACGAGGCCGCCAGCGAGAGCTCCACGTTAGTTGATGCGCCACATCATATATAATTAGAGTCCTGATTGACAGATATATTTATATATTTTAATAAAGTTTTGGATTATAATTATCTTTCTTACATATAATCATTATTATTTTAGATTATGATGGTAACTATGTTAGATTTTTTTTTTTATGATCATGACATTATTGTTGATTTTTATCATTGAGTTTTATTTAAAATTTGATTAATATCTGAAATAGTATTTGATTTATATCCATATCTAGATAAACAAATATAGATATGTCTAATATCCAATATGTTGTCATATCTATTTATAACAAATATTGATATATTTAATATCCGATTCGTATCCGTATCTGCTTAGAATAAATATGAACATTAATGTTTGATATCCATTTAATATCCATATCATTAATATATATATATATCACTATTCAATTTATATCCGATCTATTTTCAGTTCTAGATCTAATCATGAATGTCATGTCCAACCTTATCTTTTAGGTAAGTTTTTTTCAAGTCAAATAAGGCAATCTAAGACAAGACAATGAACGCTGGTTCTATTCAATTGCCGCCTAGCTAGCTCAATGGTTTGTAGAACATATCATCCTTATCATCTCTAGTAAGATAAATTAATATAATCAAATAAAATTCCTTCCACAAAAGTTTCGCTAGAGAACCGAAGACTAAAAACAGGCCGATCCACCATGACACGACAAACAATCAATCAAGCCATGTCATTCTTTTTCTCATCCTCATGTGCTTGTCAATGGCGTGTTGGTTGATTTTGCTTCATTTTAATTACCATGAAGCATCGAACAAAAAGTCAAAATGTTTCATTAGCATGACGCATCCCATACGTCAATATATCATAAAACCAATATTTCACCATCTTGGCGATTCAAGTCTCATAGGTTTATTCTAGTTAGATGATTGCTTATGTTGGACCTGCTAGATCCATTACAGCAGGCAAATAGAATAACAAAACAAGATGGAAGAAAGGTAAATAAAAGAAGTGCAAATAATATTTATGGTTTGATCTATTAATCTATATCTACGAACAGAGACGGTGCCAAAATTTTACTATTAAAAATTATAAAATACAAGATTTTCTCATACAACATAGCCTTCAATTCATCCAATTTTTAAAATACTCAATTACTCTATTCTTTTAGAGTTATATAAGAAATATATATATATATATCTATATAATAGAGTACTCAAATTGGTATCCCAGGTCTTTCTAGAGTTCATGTGAACTCAAAACAAACATACTCAACAAGATCAATGTTGACTCATCAAAAAAAGATTTAAAATCAACAATGCCCGAGTACACAAATTTATTACAACCAGGAGGGGGTGGGGGTGCAAAAAACAACCACTAGCATGTTGCATGAAGATTGGTGCGATTCACACGATCAGCATGATGGGTTCACGATATAAGTCCCAATTCCCTGGTGCCGAGAGGCATGTAAAAGTTTTTATTTTACATTTTTGCAAGATTGGGGAACTCGGCAATTTTTTCAGGATTCGCTACAAGGATGGACCTCTTTCGCTGTAAAGTAGAGGAGGACTTTGTTGTAATAATTAAATGTAGCGATGGCTTTTTAGCAACGAAGCATACATCTGAGAGACCGAGAGGGCAACAAAGTCAACAGGTGACCTTCCCGAGCCCCACTCTTGGGCGCAATGCAAGCCGCATAGTTTTGAAAGGAGAATTAAAAAATAAATAAATAAAGAAGCTCATAACGCATGCTACCAAGATAACATAAATAGCTCACACTACCAAATAGCTCATAGTTTTTAAGAGAAAATGGATGTAATGCACAGCCACCAAACCCTAATTAAAAATGAGAAAAGTCATTATTTTCAGACCCTGGGATATGCACCAATTCTGAAGGCATCTGGATGCAGCTCTTTGAGGCCTCCTAGAGTCAAAACTAACGGCTCAAAAAACATGGTTAAGAATTAATAATAACCAAAGGTTGGTGATATTTAGTGTGCTTATTTTAGTGGTAATCCTTTGTACAATGAGGGAATGATCCAATGTATGGTTTCGCTTTGATGGCATGTATGCAATGAGCCTCATCAAAAAACATAGAGGGTCGCTCGGCGATGTGGGCCCCGCCATCCCGACACGCACCTAATTGTGACCAGAGGGTTCCATGTGATACTAGGATGTCATGCCAGATTAGGACTCATGTTATAAAGTCATAAAAACAAGCAAAAGAGATGAGAACAATTTTGGTTGGGCCTCCAGCATGGCAAGGTTGTACCTCACTTGGCATTGGAAGAAAAATTTGTAGAAAAGGTGAGATGTAGAATCTTATGTGCAAGAATATATATATATATATATATATATATATATATATATATATATATATATATATACCATAAATTATTATCAACTAAAATGATTAAGCTCTACCGAATGAAGAGAGGATAATGATAACCAAATTTCGTTCAGAAAAATGATAATTTATATGATAATTATCATCTTACTACATGAAAGCAGACATATATAAAATATGCATTCATGCATGCAAACATATACATATACATATACATACATACATGCATGTATATGTACAAAATATTTTCCAGAAAAGAAGCAAGTTTGGGTGAAAAGTTTTCATGATATTTCCATCATTCAAGCTTGCATTTTGTCCGAGTGCTTGAAATTGTTGCCTGTGAAGACTATATAAGCCTTCTTGCAGATGCAATGCACAGCTAGCCAGAAGAAAATAGAACATCAAACAGAGACAAGGGAAACCAGTCAAATCTTATTACATTTCTTTCAATCTGCCTCTAATTTCCTATAGGCAGAATTGCACATATTGCTCTGTAACATCTATTTCCGGATAACCTATATTTCTTAGCAAAAGCATGTAAGAAGAAAGATGAAACAAGCTGTAGTAGGAGTAAAGAAAATTGCCTGGCTTTCCCATGTACGCCATTGACCGATGAATTCCTCACCGAAATCCCATACTTTTGAGGTGAATTTCTTGTGGAGAGATGAAGAGAGATCACTGAAAGGGCCCATGTAAGCCTTTGTTCAACTGTTGAAGCCAAAATGATACCCCAAGGGGAAGTCTATTACTAGATATCGCATCCACCTCCACCTTCATGTTGTTCAGAGAGAGAGAGAGAGAGAGAGAGAGAGAGGAGGAGGAGGAGGAAGGAAGACAAGAAAAAGAAAGACTCCTATGGCACTAAATATAAACGAGATATATAACTATAAAGATATCAGACACATATAGGAAAAAATTATGGCATGAAATATTAAAAAAAAAGTGGTTGAAGAGAGAGGAGATGGGAAAGAAATCGTTCCCAAGAAGGGGACGAGAGTTTGATTTTTGTTTTTTTTTTTTATGGCTACGAAGTTTGATTTTTGTTTGTGCCGTCTATGAGAGGGTCTAGAGGAAAGCAGGCCCTGTTGTTTGACGCTTGGTGCGTTTTCTTGTTGGGCTCCTCTCTTCCTCACAATATTTTACTACTGCCCCAGTTGCTGCTGACTACTTTGCCCTTAAATTTATAAGAACAATGAGGCTTTCAACCTTACCCCTTGTAATTTTGATTATTTTTATGGTCGTACTATTAATGGGTACATCGTTGTGCAACTTGTTGGATAGTGGAGTGTCACATTCTCTACAATCTTTAAGGCCTCAGTTCTCTTATTGGCGTATATTTGGAATGACCATCTTAAAGTTAATTTTAAATGCAATATGATAGATATAAATTACACATTTTAAACCCCTTTCACTTCCCCAACAAATGGACTGAAAAAATCAATGAGAAGAGCATGCTACTTAACCCTTTTCTTTTGAGGACAAACGAGCATCAACGGACACACAATAGGTCTATGGAGCTTTGCTCAGGTTTTGTAACATAAAACAATTGTAGAACACTCTAATCCTAGCTTATAAGCTAAGTATGCAATGAGCTTTCATCAAATATGATGTGAATTAATTTTTGTTGTTATCTGAGAAACCTGAGGTAGAAATTAAATCACATTCCTCTAGAATATTGCAGTATAGCTATTTATAAAAATTATGGAAATTGGTATGTAGACAATTTAATGTCAGCAGTGAATGGGCAACATTCAAGCAAAACAGGCTACTCGATTAACAGCTCCCTCTAACTAGGAGGAGGTTCTTGAGTCCAAACCCTCGTTGGCATTCTTGTTGTGTAACTCAAAAGTGGATGGAATAAAGTCTAGATATAGCATGCAGATTTATATTAATCCAGCAAATTTTAATTTTTACTTGTTGACAAATTGTAACCGCACTTGCCATGCCTCGACATTAAACATTAGAAGCTGGTCGAACAAGTCTTTAGGGTAAAGGCAACAAAGAATTCGAGCTATTCATGAATAGCTTAGGATTGCCTCAATAATAAGCTTGTTGAACTAGGAAATGAAATGAATCCAAGAAAATTCTAAAAATTCAGCTCATAAATGGCTAGGCCTCAAAAATAAAGGCTTATAAAAATATACAAAACTTTGGTTCAGATCTTGTATATAACACGATTGATAAGCCTTTGTGTACAACAAGTCAAGCCAGAGGACCCACCAACTCGGCTTAGCTGGGGCTTGTTTCTCCTACTCTAGGATCTAATGAATAACATATTCAAACTTGACAAAAATGATATAAAATGCATTAAAAAAATACCTAATTAAGATAAAATAATATACCATAGCTGATTTTTTAATAAGATTGGAAGATTTTTTACAAAAATTGTAATATTATTCATCATAGTCTTTGGAGATCACCTGCAAGAAAAGGATGTAACTGATTGGAAAGGGGAAAACAAAAAAAAAGCATGCAATCGTGTGGATGGACCCATTGATTGCATGGTCCTAAACATTGAAGTTAGTACTTAGATATTTTGATGCACAGTTAATCGCCTCACGGAGGACAAAATATTAAATAACACAAAGCTAGGTTTAACATGGTAAATTGGGTAACTTTTACTTGCTTCTCACGTAAAGGTCTCGAAGCTCGAAGGCGCGTTTAATTTGGACATATTAGAATCCAATCCGACAACATTTGTTGGGCCTTAGCCGGTTTCAAGGGGTTGCGGGGCCCACCGAACGTGGACCGATATCTCTCACGCGGTCATCTTGAGCAAATACAAAATATTGACATTTATTTATTTATTTTTGCAATAAATGATGTTATGTATGACACGTTGCAATTTAAGAGGTGGTTAGGGAATCTTAAAACATACGGTAGGTGATGGTATCTAGTGACTCGCATGGACAACTTACCCTCCAATTTCCCACTATAGAAGTTCAAATGAGAGGTGTCAAGGGCTCCAGCCTGAGGTTTTCATGCCTAAAATAGCTTCTTGCGTAGGACTTAGATCTAGATTCCAGCCAGTTTAAGTTTTATTAACCAAAAGTACTTTCTAAGAAACAATAAATATTGCCTGACAACAAGATTTGATAAACCAAAAGTGACTCGAGAATATTGTCTAGATTTTAAGTGCAATCGATCTAAGATTCCCTGCCTTCATGAGTCTTCTTGGGAAACTTGGAGACAAGTTTCGGCCAATCGCAGCTCTTCAGGAACAGCTCGAAGACCTTATCCATTGACCATTGGAGCTCAACGTATCGGATGGCCATGGCTGTCACATCCTCTTAGAAAGCAAGGAATAAATTGTTCACAGATAGCTACGGGCACAAACTATACATTCTCATTAAAATGCTTTAGATGTTCTCCTGTTTCATTGCTGCCATGTCATAGCAAAATCAACTTGGTCTTGTTCCATGACATGGTGCAGAGGTCATTTAAAACTATGAAACACTTTAAAACTACAAGCACAGAAAGATGGCATGTGTCAGGATTGGAATATGAGGTCGACATTGGAAGTTCCCTTACAGTGTATTTTTGTTGGCAGTATCTTCATCTTAATTCCATAACAAGAAACCATGACCGAACGAATTTAAATTTAAATTTTAAATTTTGAATTTTAAATAGTATAAATATAGGTACGATCTTGGAAATCTCTTTGTTATTTACTTCAACTCGTATATGGTCGCCATCATAATCTATTGTATATTTTCTATACATATACACCTTATAAGATCGAGGGAAGAAAAGTTTTCTACAATATTTTTTTTTCCGCATATTCTTATTTCTCACATGGTATCAGAATCTTTAACTTTAGCTATATCCATAGCATCCTCCAACTCTAGGTCTACACTTACTACTCTGTCTTTAATTGTTGTTCAACTTATCTTGGATAATTTTATTACATAAAATGCATGTATTTAACCTTTCTTCATAGCCAATTGACTATGAGATCTCGTAGATGGCATGACCTCGCCTCCACCTCCAATGATTGTCACAACATCGGATGATGGAAGAACAGAGAAATCTATCTTTAATCCGGCCTATGAATCATGGCTTCTTCATGATCAAATTACTCTAGAGTGGTTTCTCAATAACATCTCTGTTGCAATAATGGCTCATGTCATTGAGTTGCCACGTATATGAAATGTTTGGCTTGCTCTCGAATGGTTTTATACCATTCAAAGTGAAGCACATTATGGTAGTCTTATAATAGATTTCCATGCTTTAAACAAGGGCTCACTCTCAATGAAAGATTATATGCAAGAGGCATAGAGGATATCAAAGAATCTTACTATCATTAATAGATTGGTGTTACCTACCAATCTACACCACCAAATCTTGCTCGATCTTGGTCCAAGTATGAATACTCCCTACACTCCTTACCACGGGATTGCTACTAGTTTTGAAAACTATATGGCACTCTTCTCTAACATGATACTCGATTAAAACTGCAAACTACGAGAACTCATTTGGCTATGGTTGGGTTTTATCCACCACAAAAAGCAGCCAACAAGGTCCGCCACAACGTGCCCAATAGTCGGTGCATAATTTCTCTAATGATGAGGCATCTACTTTTTCCTCCATATGGACCTTACCATTAAAAAGGTCCTGACTTAAGATTTTCAAATATTATTAATAGACAAACTCAAAATAAGGTACATTGTCAAGTTTGCCATAAATTTAGCCATATGGTCTTAAAGTGTTACCATCACTTTGATCAGTCCCATCAAGTAGAAGCAACTTCTTCACAAGCAAATCTTGATGCCATGAATAATCCTACATGGTATATAAATACATATGCCTCTCATTGCATGACTTTAGATTTGTCCAATCTTTATCTCAACTCTAGCTACAATGGTTATGACCAAGTTACCATTAGAGATGGTTTAGATTTGGTTATAAAAATTATTGGTCATTCTCAATCTTTTTCATACTTCTACTTATCCTTTCCAACTTAATAATATTTTTCATGTTCCTCAAATCACCAAAAACTTTTATCTGTCTTAATTTACAAGTGATAATTTCTGTTATCTTGAGCTTCACCCTGACTATTTTTGTGTAGAGGACCTCACCTCCTTTCAAACTCTTATTAAGAGCATGCTTAAGGATAGAGTTTATTGTTTCTCATCATTTGAAAGTATGACTAAAAAGGCTTCTATTGTATATGCTGCTTCAAGTAGTATTTCTCAAGTTATTTTGCATTAATGACTTAGCCATACTTCTATGCAACTTATTTCTAGAATTTTTAATAACTCAAGTTTGAATTTTCATAGTAATAATAAAGTTTCAGTTTGCTCTGCATATCAATTAAATAAAAGTCACTCTTTACCTTTTTCACACTCTCTTTCTAGATCTCTTTCGAACTTGTGCATACTGATATTTGGAGGCCTTCTCCTTTTATATCACATTTTGGATATCGATACTTTATATATTTTTTAATGAGTATAGTCATTTCTCTTGGTATTATACATTGAAAAATAGTTTTAATATTTATCATGTCTTTTGAATTTTTCAATTGCATATTTAAAATATCTTACAATGTAAAATTAAATTTATCCAAATCAATTGAGTTTATGAGTTTTAATCCCAATATTTTTAACAAGAATTAAATGATCATGAAATTGGTCACTATTTCTCATCCCCCTACGCATCTCCTCAAAATAGAGGTGCGAAGTGCAAATACTGCCATATTGTAGTAGGCCTTGCTCTCCTTGCCCTCCTTGCCCAAGCTAATTTTCTTTTTAAAGTTTGGGATACGACTTGTGAAACGGTTAATTTTATTTATTAATTATTTATTCACATATATACTCTATTTTTATTTCACCTTGAACAAATATTTAATAAAAAGTAAAATTATAATTTTTTTCATGTTTTTGATCCTTTCCTTGTCTTCATTCCTATAATAAAAATAAATTAGAATATCATTCTCTTCCATGTGTCTTTTGGTTATCCTACAAGTTTTCATGGGTACCGGTGCTTAGGGATGGCAACAAAATCCAAATCCATAGGTACCCAACCCAGCCCGAATTGATTGGACCGGGTAATCAACGATTTGACTAGATTTGGGCCGGGTTTGGGTAAAACCCGAATGCATAACTTTGGATTTGGGCTGGTACTGGATAAATATACACCTGACCCAAACCCAGCCTGAATTATTTTTATATTTAAATATATATAATTAATATATATTATATTTTTATATACTTCAGAAGTATTGAATTAAGTCTTGTTAAATTTTATTTGTTTAATATATGTATCATTTATAAAATGGTAGATGATTTTAAAGTTGACAAAAATGAAAAAATATTTAATATGATTCAATTGGATTCGAGCCGGGTAAATCTGAAATACCCGATACCTGATTGAGATTGGTTGGGATAAAAAAAACCTAGTCTCAATAGTATTTGGACCAGGTTTGGATAGTTTATTGAATATTCGGGTTTAGATTTGGATAGTTATGCACCCGGCCTAAACCTGGCCCATTGCCATCCCTATCGGTGCTACCATCCTTCTTCTAGGCATATTTTCATACCTTGAGATGTTATCTCCAATGAGTTGATATTTTTTTATGCATAGAATTCTTCTACTGATACTCCTGAGCGAACCGGTGGCCCTCCCAAAGCCTCTTCTTTGTCATGGCTTGCATCTGAGCCAATGAGCGGCTAACATCCACGCACATCAATTTACCTATATCTCTAACCCCAAGTCCTCAAACTCAGTATGGTTCTTTACAATTATATAATAATGATCCAATCATAATATGTGAGCAATGTTCTATAGCCACTATTGAACTTATTGCTCCTAAACTAGTGACTTCTTCATCTCACATTGGTTATCATCATATGATCACATACTCCAAGGATGGCACACTCAAGCCATGTCGCTTTAGCATATAATATTCCATGGCATTTGTAGCTTCCACTATTCTTGCTGAGCTCACTTGCTTTACTCAAGCCTAATATGACCCTCAATGGCATGATGCAATGATAGATGAGTACAAATGCCTTGCTCTCTAATGGTACTTGGCTTTTAGTTTCTCCATATCTATTACAACATGTTGTTGGCTACAAATGAGTATTCAAAAGCAAAAGACGATATGATGGTTCCATCGAGCATTATAAAGCTGTCTTATTACTAAGGACTTAACCAATAAGAGGGTGTTGATTATGATGAGACATTCAGCCTAGTTATCAAACCTGTCACAATTTTCACTATTCTTTCTCTTGCTATTTTTGAAGGTTGTTCCATTAGACAATTGAATGTCAAAATGAATTCCTTCATGGATATATCACTAAGAATGTTTATATGAAACAACCTCCTAGTTTCATCGATCCGGATCATCCTACTTATGTTTGAAAGCTACAAAGCTCTCTTTATGGTCTTAAACAAGGGCCACTTGCTTGGTTTCAGCGATTGAGCTCTCATCTATATATTCTTGGTTTTCATGGGTCTAAAGCTAATGTCTTGCTCTTTATCAAGTATATCAAAGAATATATAATACTCTTTCTGGTTTATGTCGATAATATTATTCTTGCCAGTACTCTTACTGCTCCATTGGATGATCTTATTGCCTCTTTATAAATTGAATTTCACATGAAGGATCTAAGCTCTCTTCACTACTTTTTGGATATTAAGACTAAGGTCACTATTTTTGGATTCCATCTAATTCAATTAGAGCATATTTTTGTCCTTTTTCTTAGAACTAACATGGATGGTTCTAAGCTGGTCTCGACATCTATATTTTCTAAATCCTAACTTTTCCATTCTGATGGTTCACCACTTTCACATTTGACTCAACATCAGAGTGTGGTGGGTGCGCTCCAATACTTTACTTTTATGCATTTCGACATTGTCTTTGCAGTCAACCAAATATGTTAGTTTGTGAATAGGCCTACTTCTATGCTTTGGTTGCAGTCAAGCTCTTCGCTACTTGAAGCATATTATTATCTATGGTTTGTATTTAACCAAGGGTCCATCAACTTCTCTTCATACTTATTATGATGCCACTTGGACTGGTGATACTAATGACCAGCATTCTATAAGTAGCTTCAATATGTTTGTTGGCCCTAATCTCATATCCTGTAATGCTAAAAAGTAACACAGCATGGAACACTCAAGTATCAAATCTGAATATAAAGAGCTTGCCAATGCAATTACTGAACTAATTTGAATTTAATCTTTATTAAAAGAATTGGGTATCTCACTCTCTCAACCTCTTATACTTTGCTATGATAATTTATTTGTCATATATCTTACAGCCAATCCTATGTTTCATGCTCGGACAAAATATATTAAAATTGATTTTTATTTCATTCGAGAACAAGTAGCTTGTCGTTAGTTTCATATATAATTCATCTCCTCCAATGACCAACTCGCCAATATGTTCACCAAATGATTGGCCTCTCAACATTTCAGCAGTTGTATTCCAAATTTTTGGTAGTACCTACCTCAGCTTGTAGTAGGGTGTTGGCAATATCTTCATCTTAGCTCCATATCAAGGAATCATGGATAATTTGAAAATTTTGAATTTGAATTTTGAATTTTAAATTTTAAATTTTAAAATTTTAAACTCTAAATTCTGAATTTCAAAATTTAAATTTTGAATAGTATAAATATAAGGAGGATCTTAAAAATTTATTTGTTATTTATTTCGATTATAATAATCTCTTATATATATATATATGATCATGTTATAAAATTGAGGTAGAAAAAAATTTTCATAATATTTTATTTTCCATTTATTCTTCTTTCCCATAATTATGCATTGCTTGCAAAGGGTCAAAGTTAGCTGCGAGTTAGGCTTCGCTAACCTACCCCATCTGCCTGCCAGCCAACCGAAACCAACTGCCAGAATCCGTGCTAAGTTCGACCGCAAGTGTAAGAGTTTTTGGTCCTATTTAAAGGCACCCGCACTCGAATATATGACTGGGAATTTGAAAAGATAAAACGGGATCTAATACAAGTGGATGTAATAATCTGATCCTCTCGAGTGCCGGTATACGGTATATACCATGGTTTTAACTTCGCAACAAAGTCTATGAAAATTTCGACGAAAAATGAAAGAACGATCTCCAATAAAACAAAAAGCTGACCCTGCGGTGCACGAATGGGTCACCGTGCTGGCCGTCCATCGGATGCTAGCCAATAACTAATGGGTGCCACATATATGCACGGCCCATGCCTGCGTATAATGTTGTTTACAAATGCGACAAATAACCAGCGTGATGCATCAGTGAGAATCTCATGCCCCAAATTTAGTATCCCGATAGGTTGCATGACCGGTTACATAAATTCTAGAATACATCTTAAATATTATATAATATTTTTAAAAAATTTATTATAACTTTAATTTTTAAAAATATTATTGATCATAATTCATAAAAAAATATTTAATATATATATATATATAACTTATATATTTATAAATTCAGTTATCCTTCGATTATTTAATTAGTATTAATGGCTCTCCATTTATTCATCATTTTATCATGAATCTATTTCACCATCAAGCTCGAATATCATGCATAACTCTGAAAATGAAAAAAATAGAAGATGTGAACTTTACAGTCCGGTAAGAATTTTTATACAGTCACACCAATAATAATATAATTTTAAAATAATAAAAAAATAGTAGTAAAATAAATGATCATAAAATAGCATGTCATGCAATTAAAACAATTCAACCACCACATGTGACAAAACCATGTTTTATTTTTATATTCTAATTTAGTCATCAACCTTTTTTAGGATTTTGGATTAATCACGGTCATGCTTCAGCTCATGACTGACAATTTCAATATCACACTTCAGCCTGTAATTGGCAATCTCATTGTTATACTTCAGTCCATGACTGGCAATCTCAGTAACTACGGTCCTGCCAGTGACATGGCTAGTCCAAACATATCTTATTCTTGTTTTTTACTTCATCTAATGTCAAATATATTATCAAATCATGTTCTTTTCAAAATTTTCAATAACCGATATCATAACCCAAATCATCCAAAATAATCATGTTTGATAAGAATATATCATACGAAAAATATAAATAATAATACCAGCAATCACAAATGTCCATCATGAGAAATTAAAATATATAATATATAAATAATCATGCATGCTGTTGCCACTAAGATTGCCATGACCTGTAGCTCTGACGTGTCGGGTTCCCACGGGATGCTCAGTCCTCTTTTTGGTCAACTTCTTAGCTGGCTGACCTACAAAACAGAGGAGACCCAGGCTGGAGATTCCGGCGGGGACACTCCGACGATCAAGTCAGTGGAATAATCGAGGGGAATAGAACCTCTGCAGCGGAGAGCTTGGGAACTCTCCACATAGAGGGTGAAAAATGGAATGGAGATGGGTTGAGAGAAACGAGAGAGAGCTTGGGAGGTTCTCTCGGGTGGTTCCTTGTCCCTTTACCCTCTCTGTTTGCTTACTTACCTTCTTACTTACTTCCCCTCTCTGATTTTATATGCATGGGATGGCCCATACCAGGTCTGGGGCATCTTCCAGGTGTCTATCCCTAGGTGCCTTTTCTGGAAGGGTTTTTAGTTACTCATTGTCGCCCTTCTGTCGGGCCAGTCTTACCCTTCTGATGGTGTAACTTCCCATGGGAGGGGTGGGCGCCGTGCCGCTGAGCCCCGATCCACGATGGCACATTCCCATTTTGGGGGGAACCGTTGGAGTGTCGCAGGGCCTGGGGCCTTAGTGGAATACCCTTCTTTGAAAGGCTCGGGTTCTTATGTCGTGCGGGGTTGCAGCATGCAGGTCGTGTAGGTGGTGCGCTATAGAGCTTGTATTTGTGGTAGGATGTGTGCCACCACCCGAAGGTAGTGGGTGGTTAGGTCTCCCTTTTTAATGATTTGAATCTTCATTGATCCTCCTCCCCCTCACGCTGTTGGCGAGAACTATGGCCACCACAGGACAGGGGGAGCCCCGCACTGGGGGGCTCCCTGTCTTAGCCACATGAGCACGACCCCAGCTGGGAGCTGGTCTCAGACAGAGGGCTTGCCCTATGAGCACGACTCCGGCTAGGGGCTAATCTTGGTAAGAGGGCTCACCTTGGTAGCATGAGCATGACCCTCGGCCGGGAGCTGGCCTGGGATGGAGGGTTCGCCCTATGAGAACGACTCCAGCTGGGAGCTGACCTCGGTAGGAAGGCTCGCCTTGGAAGCATGAGTGCGATCCCAGTCGGGAGCTGGCCTCAAACAGAGGGCTCACTCTATGAGCACGACTCCGGTTGGGAGCTGACCTCGGCAAGAGGGCTCGCCTTGGTAGCATGAGCACGACCCTGGGCGGGAGTTGGCCTCAGACGGAGGGCTCACCCTATGAGCATGACTCCGGCTGGGAGCTGATATCGGCAGGAGGGTTTGCCTTAGCAGCATGAGCATAGGGCTGGAAATGGACCGACCCAAAGCCCATTGGATCGGCCCAAAGACTATATTTTTAAAGTTTTTTGACCGAATCTGGGCATCCCTTTGGCCTAAAAATTAAATGGACTCTATTTTACAGCCCGAAGACTAGTCAGATATGCTTAAAACTTGATATGAAGCCTGAACCAATTTCAGGCCAGCCCGAAGTTTATTGAGTTGGTCCAGTCCAGTTCCAGACAATGGGCTTTTGGGCCAGCCCATTTCCAGTCCTACATGAGCATGACGCCGGCTGGGAGCTGGCCTCAAACGGAGGGCTCGCCTTATGAGCATGACTCTGACTGGGAGCTGACCTCGGCAGGAGGGCTCGTCTTGGTAGCATGAGAGCGACCCCGGCTAGGAGCTGGCCTTAGATGGAGGGCTCATCCTATAAGCACGACTTCGACTGGGAGCTGATCTCGGCAAGAGGGCTCACCTTAGCAGCATGAGCACAACCCCCGTTGGGAGCTGACCTCGGTAGGAGGGCCTGCCTTAGTAACATGAGTACGACCCCGGCCAGGAGCTGGCCTCAGACGGAGGGCTCACCTTGGCCCCTTATTTGGCCATCATACCCAGGTGGCGGGGCTTTTGCCAGCATGGCCACCAGTAAGGCTCCACGTCAACGGATGTACCATATTAGGGTGCCCCATACTCCCAAGCCCGGAGAATGAAACGGCGCTCGGGACAAGGGGAGTAATGATCGCGCTGAAGTGGAGAGACACATCTCCTGTGCCATTAATGCCTTATACGCCAGCACCCCTGGAGGCTGTGCTTCCGTGCTAATAGGGCAATGCCACGTCATCCCTTATTAAGGGTGGACATAATTTCCACGTCAGGACCAAAGGGATCGCCTCCGATTCGAGGCATCACTTATGGTGGATATCAATATGTGGCACACCCTGGCTGGCTCAAGATGAGATATGGCACATGCCTTCAGTCAATACGAGGTGAAGGGACTCCGGGTCATTTGAAAGGGACTTGCCCTTTTATTTCTTGAGGGTTTCTCAAGCGATAAAAGACAAAGTTTCTTCCTCAAAACAATCTTCCTCCACCTTCTTGGGCGAGGTTGCGAAGTTCCAGCAAGTTAGGCTTCCTTCTTCTCCCCCTTCCTCTCATTTGTTCTCCTCCTTTGGCCTGTGCCCGAGGAGTACTCTTATCAGGTCTTCTAGTTTTCCACTCCGCCATTCCTAATGAGTCCCTCTGACAGGGGGCACCATCACCAGGGTTTTTTCGATGGTGCGAGGCCTTCTCAGCCGAGGCCTCCCTTTTCAGATAGCGAGGAGGAGGAAGTCTTGGTCGTGCTCTGTAGGGGTCCCCGCCTGATGGGGATTATCATTGGACCCTCTGTGGCTCCTCCTTCACCTGCCCCCTCTACTAAGGAGGCCGGCGGCCCCGCTTGCATTGCTTTGGTGATGATTGACGGGGATCTCCTTTGTATTTGAAGTCATTTGGGATCCCTAATTCCATTCAACTCTCTGTTCCTGGGCCGGGGGACTGGGTCACTTCCAGTGGCCCGGGCTGGATAGCCCTATACGAAGACTTCTTTTTCGAGGATCTTCAGCTTCCCTTCCATGTCTTCTTTCTTTCTTTTCTTAGCCACTATCATTTGGTTCCAGCTCAACTCTCTCCCAACGCCGTTCGGACCATCTTTAGTTTTATTGTTCTCTACCACCATCACAAGATCGTCGTCCATTTTTCCCTCTTCAGGGCCTTGTTTATCCTGAAGCGTCACCCATTCGATAGCGGATGGTGGTTCTTATCCCCCTGCAAGGGGCCCCTCAAGTTTGACCTGCCCACTTCCATCAAGGGATGGAAGTGCAGGTTCTTCTTAAAAGGATGGAAGTGTAGGTTCTTCTTTGCTTTGGTTGAGGGGCTGGACTGGGTTTGGAGTGACCCAGACCGCTCCCCCAACCGACAGTCTATGGTCGAGCCAGCTGATAAGGAAGTGTTCGACCAGCTTCTCTCCTTCCAAGTTCCAGCCCTTCGAGACTTGTTGCATGAGGAGAATCTCGTCGACGCTGGGATTAGCCAAGCCTAGCCCCAGGATAAGGCTTGATGTCGGGCTCCATCTCTATTCAGCAATAAGTCCGACCTTGAAATGGGGCTAATAGTTTGCTCTGCTTTGCAAGGATGAGGTTCAGTTTCAATGACCTCCTAGGGATGTCCCAGAAGAGGGATGCCACCGAAGGGCCTGAAGGAGCGCCCAAGAAGAGGGCTTAGGAAGAACCGAGATCGAGGCTCGACGATGGGCTTGACATGAGGGGACCAGCCACCCCACGCACACCATCCGGACCAAGGATCCAGGCTCCTGCTAGGCAGCCCAAAACCAAGACTGCAGAGGGGGCTCCACCTTCGTCTCTAGTGGTCTCTCCATGCATCGACGATCCGCCATAGTCGGAAGCGACGAGGGTGGCGGGACCTGCTGCCACCAAGATGCCGCCTCCACCACCTGGGGCTGGAGCTGCCGGAGATGGTCCCATGGATGTGGCGCCATTGCTTGAGGGTGCACCCAACCCGATCGAAGCACCTGAGGCATCGGGCCAGGAAGGCAAGAGGTTCACCGTCGTCCTCCCCGTGGGTTCCATGATATCCCAGGACGAGAAGCTGGCGAAAGACATCCTCACCTCCCTAATCCAGTCGTTGGACCGCCAGAGCCGGGTAGGGACGCCAGTGGTGGGGCTTGCCACTGAGGCCTTCGCTCGGCTGATGTCGGTAAGCTATCTCCAGATCTGTATCTCCTTTTCCACCCTTTTTACAAGGGCATCAATCATCGTCCTTGGTGCAGGTGGCAGTTGATATACAGCTCCTGCGGGATGCCTGCCGAGCACTGAAAAAGTGTTAGACCCACCTCCATTAGGAGAGGGATGAGGCCCGGGGCCTGTCCGACTGGGCCTAAGGGCTGGAGGCTCAGGTGACCGATGCCCAGGCCAAGGTAGCTGAGATAGAGAAGAAGGCAGTCAAGCTTGAGGCCCCCCTGACTGAAAAGAGGGGGTTCAGCTCCCGCCGAGTCAGAGAGGCAGCCGCCTCTACGACGGAGGTGACCCGCTTGAAGGGGAGAGCTCAGGCCCTCCAAGCTCAGCTAAAGAAGAAGACGACCAGGGCCGCAGCGATGGCAGAAAAGGCTATGGTAGCTGTCGCGCTGATGGAGACGACCAAGAAAGAGGCTACCGAGGCTGTCCCCGAATTCATGGCATCCCAGGCCTTCAAGGATGAGGTCGCCAAAGCCATTCTGGACTCCTTCCACCAAGGGTTCAGAGATTTCAAGGATAAGGTTGTCCACCTCTTCGGACGGAAGGGGTTGGATAACATCTAACCTTCCCTTCTGTTCCCCAGGCAGTAGAGTGCGCCTGTCGTTGAGACGAAGTCAGAGTTGGAGCCATAGGAGGCCATAGTTGAGGCTGGATCCAGGGCTGCTCAGGACACCTCCCAGATAACTGAGGTCCCTCGCCGGCTTGGGAAGGAGCCGGCAACCAATGCATAAACTTCCTTTCCTTCCAACTTTTGTACTTTAAAAATTTAGAGGGTCTCCCGGCCTATAGGGAGCCTTCATAAGGTTGTAAAGAGGATTTTGTCAATGAAACATCTTTTTTCTTCAACTACTGTTCTTCACTCAGCCCCTCTCCCTCTTCTTTTCTTTTCTTCTTTCTTCTTTTTTTCAGGCCTTGACTACTCCAGGCCTACTTTAAGGCCTTAGGATGGGCACAAAGGTCCTTGGGAGCACCTCATCCTCTTTCCCTTGATTCTTGAGACCATGCGAGCCTGAATGCAAGACCTCTGGATCTTCTTGCTTCATCGAGCTATGAGTTAGGCGGTAGATGGTGGGACTGCTTGGAGTTTCCATCCGACATCTCCAAATTGTGAACAAGGTGACTGGATTGCTTGATTCGCCGAGCTATGAGTCAAGCAGTAGATGGTGGGATTGCTTGGAGTTCCCATCCAACACCATAGGACTGTGAGCAAGGTGGTTGAGTATCTCCAGACCTCAAAGGTGGGACTGCTGGTGTCTCCTAACCTCGAAGGCAGGGTTGCTGGCATCGCTTGACCTTGAAGATGGGATTGCTAGCTTTAGGTGTCGCGCTTCGTAAGTTTTCGGGCTTAGAGTGCCGGGCTTCATATGTTTTTAGGCTTAAAGTGCTGGGCTTCATAAGTTTCCGGACTTTGAGTGCCGGGCTTCATAAATTTGCCAAGCTGTAAGTCATGCAATAGACAGCATCTCGCTGCTGGCTGCCACCTTCGAGCTGTGAGCGAGGCTGGGGGCGCCGAGCTTCTTAATTTACCTGCTATGAGTCATGTGGTAGGCAGCACCTTGGTGCCGTCTCTGGGCTGTGAGTGCGGCCATGAGATTGTGGGGTATCAAACTTCTTAATGTGCCAAGCTTTGAGTCATGCAGTAGATGGCATCCCAATACCACCTCCAGGCTGTGAGCGAGGCTAGGGGCGCCGAGCTTCTCGATTCGCCATGCTATGAATCATGCGGTAGGTGGCACCTTGGTGCCGTCTCCGAGCTGTAAGCACGGCCATGAGGCTATGGGGTGCCAGACTTCTCGATTCGCCATACAGTGAGTCATGTGGTAGGCTGCATCCCGCTGCCTCCTCTGGGCTGTGAGCGAGGCTAGGGGCGCCTGACTTGTTGGTGTGCCAAGCTATGAGTTACATGGTAGACGGCATCCTGCTGTCACCTCCGGGCTGTGAGCGAGGCTGGGAGTGCCGAGATTCTTGATTTGTCATGCTGTAAGTCATGCGGTAGATGGCATCCCGCTACCGCCTCCGGGCTATGAGCGAGGCTAGGGGTGCCAAGCTTCTCGATTTGCCACGTTGTGGGTCACGCGGTAGGTGGCACCAAGATGCTGCCTCTAGGCTATGAGCGAGGCTGCGGGTGCTGAGCTTCTCGATTCGCCATATTATGAGTCACGCGATAGGCGGCACCTTGGTGCTGTCTTTGAGTTATGAGCATGGCCATGAGGTTGTGGGGTGTCGAACTTGTTGGTGTGACAAGCTATGAGTCTGCGCTAGACGGCATCTTGCTGTCGCCTCTGGGCTGTGAACGAGGTTGGGGGCACCGAGCTTCTCGATTCGCCATGCTGTGAGTCACGCGGTAGGTGGTACCTTGGTACCGTCTCTAGGCTATAAGCATGGCCATAAGGCTGTGGGGCACCAAACTTGTTGATTCGCCATGTTGTGAGTCACGCGGTAGGCGGCACCAAGATACCGCCTCTGGGCTGTGAGCAAGGCTGGGGGCACCGAGCTTCTCGATTCACCACATTGTGGGTCACACGGTAGGTGACACCTTGGTGCCATCTCCGGGCTGTGAGTGCGGCCATGAGGCTGTGAGGTGCCAGACTTCTTGATTTGCCATGCTGTGAGTCACGCGGTAGGCAGCATCCCACTGCCACCTCTGGGTTATAATCGAGGCTGGGGGCATCGGACTTGTTGGTGTGCCAAGCTATAAGTCACGCGGTAGACAGCATCCCACTCTTGCCTCCGGGCTGTGAACAAGGCTAGGGGCACCGAGCTTCTCGATTCGCCATACTATGAGTCATGCGGTAGGCAGCACCTTGGTGCCGTCTCCAGGCTGTGATCACGGCCTGAGGCTATGGGGCACCAGACTTCTTGATTCGCCATGTTGTGAGTCACATGGTAGGCGGCATCCCGCTATCGTCTCTGGGCTATGAGCGAGGCTGGGGGCATCGAGCTTCTCGATTCGCCATGCTATGAGTCACGCGGTAGGCGGCACTTTGGTGCCATCTTTGGGCTGTGAGCATGGCCATGAGACTATGGGGTGCCAGATTTCTTGATTCACCATGCTGTGAGTCATGCGGTAGGCGGCACCTTGGTACCGTCTCCGGGTTGTGAGCGAGGCTAGGGATGCTGAGCTTCTCGATTCGCCATGCTATGTGTCACGCGGTAGGCGGCACCTTGGTGCCATCTCCGGGCTGTAAGCAAGGCTAGGGGTGCTGAGCTTCTCGTTTCACCATGCTGTGAGTCATGCGATATGTGGCACCTTGGTGCCATCTCCGAACTATGAGCGCAGCCATGAGTGTGGGCATGATGAAGGGCCTAGCTTGAGTCCATCAGACTTTGAGTCGAACAGAGACATTCCTGCACAGGTGAAAGATAAAGTTATGCAAAAAAGAGACTTAAATCATAGAGAAGAAATTTTATATCACCAGTAGTGCCCTTTTGAATCGCTCATGTTCTGGGTTCGCATGCATCAGGAGGTGCCGAGACCACCGAGGTAGTGTGCCCCACCCAGTCAGGCTTTGACCCCTTCGCCGGGGTCCTTTGCGGGGATTGCAATAGCGCGGTAGTCTTCACCGACTGGCTGCCCCCCGAGGTTAGGCCTTATCTCTTGTCTCATCGAGTCCCGCGTGGATCCCTGGTAGGATGGTTCGGTAGTTCACTTCGGCTCCCTCATTGACCCAAGGATGGGCTACCGAATGGGGGCAGCGATGGACGTTAAGATAGGTGCAAAAATCCTTGGAGATCTCCCATGAGTTGGGGCTCTGATCATCGTTGGGGGTGTCGTCCCTTCCTCTAGCCTCCTTTAGGGTTCTCCCTACCCCCCAAGATGCCATCCCTGTTGGCTCCCAGGTGGGCCAGTTGCCGGCAACGAGTGGTCGGGGCTCTCGCCGCCCTCTACCTAGCATGCCAATCTGTTGCCACCAAGATCGCCGTGGCCTGTAGCTCTAATGCGTCGGGTTTCCATGGGATGCTCAGTCCTCTTTTTCGATCAACTCCTTGGCTGGCTGACCTACAAAATAGAGGAGCCCCGGGCCGGAGATTCTGGCGAGGACACTCCGATGATCAAGTTAGTGGGACGATCGAGAGAAACAGAACATCTGCGGTGGAGAGCTTGGAGGACTCTCCACATAGAGGGTGAAAAATGGAATGGAGATGAGTTGAGAGAAACGAGAAAGAGCTTGGGAGGTTCCCTCGGGTGGTTCCTTGCCCCTTTACACCCTCTGTTTGCTTACTTACCTTCTTACTTACCTCCCCTCTCTAATTTTATATGCATGGGGTAGCTCAAACCAGGCTTGGGCCTCTTCCAGGTGTCCATCCCAAGGTACCTTTTGTGGAAGGGTTTTCAGTTACTTGCTGTCGCCCTTCTATCGAGCCAGTCTTATCCTTCTGATGGTGTAACTTCCCATAGGAGGGGTGGGCGATGTGCCGCTGAGCCCCAATCCGCGATGGCACATTCCCATTTTGGGGAGAACCGTTGGAGTGTCGCAGGGCCTGGGGCCTTAGTGGAATACCCTTCTTGGAAAGGCTCGGGTTCTTGTGTCGTGAGGGATTGCAGCATGCAGGTCGTGCAGGTGGTGCACTGCAGAGCCTATATTTGTGGCAAGATGTGTGCCACCTCTCGAAGGTAGTGGGTGGCCAGGTTCCCCTTTATCATGATTTGAATCTCCGCTGATCGTCCTCCCCCTCATGTCATTAGAGAGAACTATGGTCTCCATGGGATAGAGGGAGCCCCGCACTGGGGAGCTCCCTGTCTTGGCGGCAAGAGCACGATCCCGGCTGGAAGCTGGCCTCAGACGGAGGGCTCACCCTATGAGCACGACTCCGGCTAGGGGCTGACCTCGATAGGAGGGCTTGCCTTGGTAGCATGAGCTCAACTCTAGCTAGAAGCTGGCCTCAGATGGAGGGCTAGCCCTATGAGCACGACTCCGGCTAGAAGCTGACCTCGATAGGAGGGTTCTCCTTGGCAGCACGAGCACGACCCCGGCAGGGAGCTGGCCTCAAATGGAGGGCTCATCCTATGAGCACAACTCTGATTGAGAGCTGACCTCAGCAGGAGGGCTCGCCTTGGCAGCATGAGCACGTCCCCGGCCGGGAGCTGGCCTCAAATGGAGGGCTCGCCATATGAACACGACTCCGGCTGGGAGCTGACTTCAGCAGAAGGGCTCGCCTTAGGAGCATGAGTGCGACCCCGACCGGGAGATGGCCTCAAACGGAGGGCTCGCCCTATGAGTGCGACTCCGACTGGGAGCTGACCTCGGCTGGAGGGCTCGTCTTAGCAGCATGAAAATAACCCCGATCAAAAGATGGCCTCAGACGGAGGGCTCGCCCTATGAGCACAACTCCAGTTGGGAGCTAACCTCGGTAGAAGGGTTCGCCTTAGCAGCATGAGCATGATCCCGGCTGGGAGCTAACCTCGGCAGGAGGGCTCGCCTTAGCAACATGAGCACGACCTCGACCGGGAGTTGGCCTCAAATGGAGGGCTTGCCTTGGCCCCTTATTTGGCCACCGCGCCCAGATGGCGGGGCTTTTGCCAATGTGGCCATGAGCAAGGCACCACGTCGGCGGATGTACCACATCACATGCCAATGCTCATGTCCAAGGATCAAAATCATATCATGTAAAACATATTTACAAACCAATGTTTATGTACAAAAATCCTTACCTTTACTAGAGATAGATTTAAAATGTCTAATATCAATCTGCACCCGAATCCTCGATCTAGGTACTACGGAACTCGCTCAATGCCCTCCTATTCAGAAAATTATACTCCTATATAATAATCTTATTTTTAATAAACAATTTCATGGTATGGTAGTTATAGGTCTGGAACTTTCTACTAGGTTTTATCAATAATCCACCTACTGATCCCTAATCCTAACTCTATAATTTCTTCATTTCCTAGAAAACAAGATTTTTTAGAGAGAGAAAATTATAGAAAAAAACTAGAAAGAGAAAGTAGAGAAAAAAATTAGAGAGATGAGAGAGAAGTTTTTTCTTTCTTTCTTTTTCCTTTTTTTCTTGTTCTTCCTTTTTTTTTCATTTCTTTTTCTTTCCTTTTTCCCTCTTTTTCCTTTCTTTTCGTCTTCCCTCTTCTTCTTCCTTCTCTCCCGCCAAAGACTTTGTTCTCCCCTCCTTTCCTCTTTTCTCTTGACCACAGCGATGGAGGCCCTCGGCTTGCCACCTATAGTGCCTCTCAACAGCGACGAGACCGCCCCAATGGCTACCCTATTGTCAGCGATCGACGGAGCGAGAAAAGAAAACAAGGAAAAGGTCATGTTTTACCACATATTCGACACCCCTGTTGGTCCAAATCATGTCAGCGACCCATCCAGAATAAGGAAGAGAAGAGGGAGGGAGGCTTATCTTGATTACAATGAAATCCCACGGTCGATCATCAGAGAAACTTCAAAACCCATCCTCGAAATCAGAACTAATTGAAGCTTTCCCTTGCTAAAATTGTGGGAAAAGGTCGCCGGCGATGGACGGGGTTTGGGCATGGCAAGCGGACACTACAGTGAAACAGGTATTTACCATCCCTTTTTTTGACCTTTCCCCATGCTTTTAAGCATCACTAATCAATATCTCGATGCTTTGTAAAGCGTCGCTAAAGCGTCGCCTATGTAAGCGTGGGGACGCAACTTACCGATGCTTTTTAAAAGCTTCGGTATTTGCCGATGCTTTAAAGCGTCGGCGTTTAGCGATGCTTTAAAGTGTTGCTAAGTTTTAAATCTAGCGATGCTTTAAAGCGTTGCTAAACTGAAAACCTAGCGACGCTTTAAAGCGTCGCTAGATTTAAAACTTAGCAACGCTTTAAAGCGTCGCTAGACTTAAAACTAGTGAAGCTTTAAAGCATCGCTAGACTTAAAACTAGCGATGCTTTAAAGCGTCACCAGGTCCAAAACTAGCGATGCTTTAAAGCATCGCTAGATTTTTTTAAAAAAATAAACAGCTATATATACCATACATGAAATACATACAACATAACCTGTATACATTATCAAAATAAAAACATTCAAACCTGTATCACATCTAACATACACAAACAAATGAAAATATTCAAACCTGTATCGCATATCACATCCAACATACACAAACACAAATACAAACCAATCTAAAAAGTTTTTTATATATATAAAAAGTATCAATCCAAGTTTAAATAAACAAAATGATATACATAAATAATAAAAAAAATATCTGGCATCACTGATCCGTGGGAGGCTAGTCATCGTCAGGTCTACGACTCGTAGATGCACCAGAAACCTACAAGATATACATCAGGAATTATGATATATACATTATATATATTCTAAATGATTAGATACATACAAAATTAATAAATAATTACTTACCTGAGATGACATGAACATATGCAGCACAGATGTAACATGCTCTAGCTGAGACCTAATGGTCTGCATCTCTGCTCTGTCTGCACCACGTATCTGTTGGAGTTCTGCTATCTCCTCCTGGAGTTGACGATCATGTAACTGATCATGACTCTCTCTAGTATCCCGAGTATATCTACTCATCTCAGATAATTGAGTAGGGGTAACTCCAATCCCATAACCCTTCACTCATCTAGGATGCTCTGGTCCCATCAACTCCGAGAATACCTCGGCCTCGATGCGACTGCTCTGAGTATATGATGAACCCTCGCCAGCACGCTCGGAGATCATAAAGGTAGCCCTATTCTATATTTTATAAAAAATAAATATATCAATACTTAATAAAAATAAAAATATAAATCATAATATAATATAAATAAAAAAATACATATATATCTCTAGACTCGTCGCGAACAAAACTGCCATCCTAGTGAACTTGAGTCATCCGATAAAACTCCACCTCACCAGGCTCCCTCCCCTGCTGATCAACCTATATAAAGAATAAATATTACAAAAAATCTAAAATAACACATCTTATATTCCTGTATCATGATACATGGCACATGCATGATACATGATGATACATGATGTTAAAACTAAAAGTATACTAAAAGTATTATAGGATGAGAAACATACAAACTCATGTCTGAGCCGTGCATAACTCTTGGACCCCACTGTGTGAGGAACAGACTGAGCTGCTCGTGTAGCTCTATCAATATCAGAATACGTCTGCAAAATAAAATTAAAACAATGTTATATATTGTATAAATATAATTATGACGAGTAAAAATTAATAAATTCTGAAGTGTTTGATGATGCTACACAACCTGTGCCCTCTCGGAGAACCAATAGTGCACCAGCTCCATCCACTGATAAGGGTGAACATCAAGAGAATAGGTAGCTACAACCTGCTCCTCTGTCCTACCCTCTCGCTTGTAATCTCTTTTCAATTTCGCCCTATATTCTTTCCACTTGTGATTGAAAGACTTAAGCATAAAATCAGAACAATCTGAAGGGAGAACGAACTTGCTCTATAATTTAAATAAATAATAAAATAAATATTAAATGAAATAAGTAATTCAATTATTAAAAATCTAAGATATAAAATAATATATTAATTTTTTACCTGCACAACTCATAGCATCTCTATTTTATATGCAGGAAACATGTCATTCCACTTCGAATAATTCAGGGGACATAGCTGACCACGGCGTGCTACTATCCCCAGAAAGCTAGTCAACAAGCTAGTAGCTTTCTTAATTAGCTGCCCTAGCTTGTTGCACTCATCACTATCCTCTCGCTCTCAGGTAACTGCCACACATCACGGACTAGTGTAGGTCCTCGCCTCTGCCTAAGTCTCCCAGATTCATCTACAAAAAAATACAGAAAGTTATATATCAAAACTATTGCATATGTATGAATTGAAATGGGATGAAATTATTAAATTACCCTATATCTATATGTCATCGATGATAGGCTCGTCATCAGAATGATCCATAGGAGGATCGTGATGTACGGACTCGGAGGGAATGGCGTCGTCATGAGGTGGAGAGGTACTAGCATCGACCGGATGTGCAGAAATAGAGGGACTGGCATTTGACCGATGTGAAGATGATCGACTGCCCACGGGCTACTGTGCTGAAGAAGTACCAGCCTCAGTCTGGGAAAACTGAAACTGTATATCTAATAATCACGTCCTTCGAGGCATGGTGTACCTAACATGCATTATTTTAAAACAAGTCAGTCAGCATTATAATCAAATTATAACGAAAATGAATTACAATTTAAAATATAATATAATCATTCATGCAAAAATATAAACCATCTTATAAACTACTTACTTATCATAATCAACCAGTTGTACGTTCTTCGGAATCCAACCTAACCAAAATGGTTGTATCATTTATATGATCATCCGGCACAATATTATAAGGCATACACTGAGTGTAAGTATGATCATCATCTTCTTCCACCCTTTTTTCCATGTCATACAAGTCTCTGGGTTTTGTCTTAATAACAGTAACCCATTCTTTATCTTTCGAGTCTTGTACATAAAAAACTTGTCGAGCTTGAGATGAAAAAATAAATGGATCATCCTTCAATAACATACCCGTATGTATCAATCTTGAAAAATTGACAAGTACGAATCTGTTTGAGTCATTTTTCAAACCTCTTGGTGTATTTATATCCACCCAATCACATCAAAATAATACAACTTTAAAATTTCCATAATAATCCAACTCCAAAATATCTTTAAGTATACCATAATAAGATTTTCCATCTGCTTTAACCATTACACCACTGTTCTGAGTTTTCCTAAGTTTCTCGTGCTCCTTGGTATGAAATTTAAAGCATTTATAATAAAACCATTATATTTGTTCATAATATAATTTAGACCTCTAGCAAGTGCTATTAGTTCTGCTAAACTATTTTTCTCCATCAATACTAGTACCTAGAAAATATAATATCAATTATCGATCACTTATTCGATGTTAAATATATATAAAATTATTATACGACTTATATATACTAACCTGATTGGCAAGCCAATTAGGGAATAACTCAACCAACCATCTTTGTTCAATCCTTGGATTAGGACGAGTGGAATGATTGGCTTGTCATTGTATAGATAAAAATTCACTGCATGACAATCAAATATAAGTTTGACAACAACATGTCTAATATTTAGTATTATCCATGTACAGATAGACTAACCTGCGATAGTCAGATATTATATCACTATATAGCAATACATAACGGTGTGCTTGTGACATGGATTTATGGTCAAGAACAATACTTTCAACTTTTCCTATAAATCTTCCGGATGATGCAAATTTGTATGGATCTGTATTCTCCATAGTATCACCATGATGTTGAGGTCGATTGAATACAGTCTCTACACCTTCGAGATATCTTGAACAAAATGTTAAATACTCTTCAGCAATATATCCCTCTATTACTGAGCCCTCGGGATGGGCTTTGTTTCGTACATAATCCTTCAAACGTACAAGATACCTTCAAAAAGTATGATATTTATATCACATTAAATAATGAAAAAGATATATAAATTATGAAATTTTAGTTTTACAGCATTACCTCTCGACAGGGTACATCCATCTGTACTGTACTGGTCCACCAAGTTTAGCTTCCGAAGCTAGGTGAATGAGTAGATGAACCATAATCGTAAAAAATTCAGGAGGAAAAATCTTTTCTATCTGACATAACGTAAGTATGACTTGAGACTGCAACTGATCAAGCTCTTGAGGATTAAGAACCTTAGAACATAATGCCTTGAAGAATGATAATAATTGAAAAACAACCGTAATAACTTGTTTCGGCATTGATGACCTTAAAGTCAGTGGAAGAATATCTTGCATTAGTATATGTACATCATGACTTTTAAGATTTGAAATTTTTCGTTCTTTCAGATTCACACATCGTAAAATATTTGATGCATATCCATCAAGAACCTTGATATTCTTTAAAACTGCCAGGAAGAGATCTTTTTCTCGACTAAACATTATATAACATGCATGAGGGATATAAGTTCTATTATTTGCAAGCACTTGTGGATAGTGTTCATATCGGATGCCCATTTCTTTTAAATCAAGATGTGCCTTCATGTTATCTTTAGTCTTTCCATCAAGATTTAATATTGTTCCAATCAAATTATCACAAACATTCTTTTTATATACATAACATCAAGATTATGCCGGAGTATATTATGCTCCCAATAAGGTAAGTCAAAGAATATGATTCTTTTCTTCCATAATTATTTAGTATGCTGATGGGTAGATGCTGTGATTATATCATCATCAATTTCAACTTCAAAGAAATTATCCGGATCCTCAAACACTGATATATTTAAGGTGCAAGTATTGACTTCCTCCGATACTTCTTCTTGTACTGAAGTCTCAACATCATCTCTTCCTCACTTTTTAGAGGACTTTGTCATCTTGCCGTAACTGTATCTGATACCAAGCATTTGTCTATGAATATCAGAACCAGAAGGTAGAATTGGAGCAGATCCCAACTCTATAGTACCATCAAATAAATCCTTCTGAAATCGAAATGGATGATTTGCCTCCAACCATTGACGATGTCCCATATAACAGAACTTTTCTCCATGTTTTAACCAAATTGAATGGGTTGATTCACCACAAGAAGGACATGCAACTCGTCCCTTAGTGCTCCAGCCAGATAAATTAGCATATGCAGGAAAATCGTTAACAGTCCATAGTAAAGCTGCCCGTAGATTGAATGTTTGGCCATTCGAAGTATCAATTGTACTGATACCCTCCCACAGTTGTTTCAATTCATCTATTAAAGGTTGTAAAAAAATATCAATATCATTGCCTTGACCCTTATCACCTGGAATGATCATTGATAAAATAAGTGAAGACTGTTTCATGCATATCCATAGTGACAAATTATAAGGAATCAAAACAACTGACCAGGTGCTATAGACATAACTTAAGGTCCTAAATGCATTGAACCCATCACTGGCTAAACCCAGCCTGACATTATGAGCATCAGATGCAAAATCAGGATGTCTGTCATCAAATGCTTTCCATGCTAAACTATCCGCTGGGTATCTCAGCATTCCATCTTTTGTATGACTTTCATCATGCCATCTCATTGACGAAGCTGTCTTTGATGATGCATAGATCCTTTTCAATCTAGATACAAGAGAAAAATAGCGTAATACCTTCGCCAGCTTTTGTTTAATTTGTGTTGTATCAAATTCATCTAATCCCTCACTCTCATTTTTATTTTGCTTCGTCCATCATGAACATCTACACACATGGCACGAGTCTTGATCGGCATGTTCTCCACGATATAATATACAATCATTTAGACAGCTATGAATCTTTTCGTATCCAAGATCCAATTCCTTTACTAGTTTTTTGGCTTCATAACAAGATGTTGGTAAACTAGTACCTTCAGGAAATGCATCCTTTAACAACTTGAGCAACATAGTAAAAGTCTTCCCAGACTATCCATTCAAGTATTTTATATGAAACAAATGTACAAGAAATAAATTTTTGAAAATTTCTTGCAACCGGCATATAATTCTTGATCCGCATCTCTTATCAGCTTCCGATAACGATCTATTCCAATATTAGTTGGGGGTATTGGCTCTCCATCATGTACAGATTCAGTAAATATAGGATCCTCAGGTAACCCAGTTGCTACTTGTCCTCCACTGCAATCTCCAAGTTGTTGAGTATCATATTCAAAAGTATCTCTGAGCAAACCCCTGATATCATCATCTCTTGCAAGATTTTTATGTTGGTTACTGGATCCAAAATCAGGTATATGTTCCATGTTAGAGGTTTGGTTACATGTAGATTGTAACCTTGACTCTCCATGAAAAACCCACTCAGTATAATCTCTTAAAAAATCATTCCATACCAAATGTTCTTCAACAATATTTGGATATTGAGAACTGAAATTTACACATTTTTGGCGTGGACATAAAATCTTCCCATTGATACTACTTCTCTCCATGCCAAATTGAATGAAATTCTGTACTCCATCCAGATATTCTTTGCTATTCCTCAATTTAGTTATCCAACTCTTATCCATTGTAAGATTAAACTAATTGAAATAAACAAATATTTATAAGAACAGAATAAATTTAAAACAAGTTTATTCAATAGATCAATTACAATATTATTAAATACACCCTATCACCAACTAATAGATAAAGAGGTCCTATCCCATTCAAGAATTGCATTAATTATATAGGTCATTTACAGTAACCAAAGGATACGCAATAGAAGTTCCAGAAAAATTTTGGCAGCATTTTTCCTTAGTTCTCCCCATACAAATAAATATGTATGAGGAGAACTAAAAGGAAATACTATCCAAAATATATCTGGAACTCTATCCGTACCGTTTGATTACTGTAAGCACCTATAAAATTATTTGCAATTCTCAAACTATCCAAACTGGACATTCAATTGACCATCGTATATATTTCTCCCATCCGTACAAAAATAAAATAATTGTATGGATGCTGTAGAATATGTACTTTAATCAATTGACAGGTCTATGTTCTAATGCAATGCAAGTTTTTTAAAAAATATCTAAAATATCATAATTGATCATAACAAAGCTACAGATGGTATTGAAATAAAAGATACAGGTATATACTAAGAAATTTATAAAGGAACATAAATCATCTACTAAGAAAAAGAACAATAAATAATAAAAAATAATTAGAAAACTCAGTTATATACTATTTAATCTGCAACTAAATCAAAACGACTATAATCGGTTGCCTACAAAAGAAGGCCATCCAAGATTGTTGCCATTAGAAACAGTTAAATCAGCCAAACAATTCATCACATAATCATCATAGCCTCCATATACAAACCTTAAACCAATTTTGACACTGGTTATAGAGTTTCTTTGCTCTCCAAGCAAATACCTGAGAAGAAAACAATTCATCCAAGATTTCTCCCAACTTTCAAAAAAGAAAATTGTAATACCCATCCAACATTATGTGCCTCAACTATAACCAAAGAGATTTGCCCAAGCATCACCAATTAGCTTCTCCATTTTTGACCAGCTTGTTAATATGATTATAAGTTTTTCCGGTAGCATGCAAAAATATAATTTACTAAGAAAGCTATGTTTGATGATGCTATGTACCTCGGATTGGATAATTTTGCTATCATGCATGGTATGTACTCTTGCCAACATTTACCTATTTGGTTGAAGCCATGGTTGAAGTCACGAGACCAAGGATAGGTAGCCCTATTCACCATTTACAATAAAAAAATAAAATGTTGGATGAAAAAAAAAGTTAATAATTGCTCATCCATCTTGATATGTGTATCAAATGATAAGCTAAAGATGACCTAAAGTATAATTGAGATGCATGATGGATAAAACGACGGAGGTGTATGGCAAAATATGAATCAAAATCATAGACTTGGTCATTCTTCTAGTAGTGGTCATGTGACTTCTACCTATGAAGAGTAGTGAGTCATCTCTTCGGTTAAAGTATGATCTCCTCTAGTCGGGAAAATGACTTACACTCCCAATAGGTGGCATTGCGAATAGAAGTAAGTTGAAATAGGAGGGGAGGAGGTATAAAGGGAGAAGGGGTTTGCCAGGATGCTACTTTCCATAGAGGCTATAGATGGACTTATAATGAATGCATAACTCCAAATATGAATATCAAGATATTGCCAACAAATATGGCAATAATTAGCTTCATCTAAAACTTATTTCATGAGAAGGAATGCTGACATTTTCTCTTTCTCTTTTTTCCTTTAGTGAAATAAAATCTAAACTTTTCTTCATCCTCTTCTCCTTCTCTTAGTAAATTATGAGCATCTCTCACATGTTAAACATTGTAGATCGGAGCACATGCAAGGCCATATATGGAAGCATTTTAGAGGTTCATATATATAAATAAATAAATATATATATATATATATATAAGATTTGTTCCATCATGAAGTAGTAATTAGCAAGAGGTAGATAGATTGATGCAAATTATTGGATCCAAAATTTAACATTTTAAGATTTTAGATTGAGTTAGGTTTCAACTTGCATATAAAGGCATTCTCCTGGTTGGCTCTTCTCATTGCATTCAGAGATCTAAAAACTTTTTCTGACAATTGGTTGATAAAGTAATTAATTAATGTTTACATATAAAAATAAGAATTAATTATTTTATTTGTGATGACCTATGAATGCATTAAACAAATTAAGGTTCCTATCTTTTATGTAAATGATACATCCGTACACAATTTGACAGAATCCAGCAACACTAACCATGTCAGGGACCGAGAGATCCATGCATGTATGTTAGGAACAAAGGGGCCAGATGTTATAGCATATAACTAATTCATTTTTTGAATAAAGAACCTTGTGATTAGATAGCAAGCTTCGGCTCTCGCGGCGCATAAGTCCTGTTATTGGATTAAAAATTGATAACCATTTTCCATTTCATAATTTTTCTTATTTTTAAGAATCAAGTCACCACCAGCAAGGTAGCTAATCCATTCTAAATACATAACTAATACTCTCATGTTTCCATTCATTTTATTGCTTCAACAGCTTCAACAATATATCAAGGAAAAATTGATCCAACTAAATATATCCTACAATATCCAATCAATGCTAAAGAGAATACTTACATGTTTCACATGTGGGCATTATTTTTTTCATGAACAAATAAATAATATAATATTCATATTTTAAAAAAAAATTTAATATCACAGAAGTTTTTATTTATAAAAGATTGGAGGAGCTACTGGCCGGAGAAGGAGGAGGAAGAGGAGGAGGTTCAGCAGCTCGGACGGGTGCTGCGTCGGCGGAACGAGCGGAGGAGGAGGAGGAGGAGGAGGGGGAGGAGGAGGAGGAGGAAGAGGAGGTTCGGCGGCTCGGACGGATGCTATGTCGGCGGATCGAGCGGAGGAGGAGGAGGAGGAGGATCGGAGGTTCGGTGGCTCGGACGGGTGCTGCGTCGGTGGATCGAGCAGAGGAGGAGGAGGAGGAGGAGGGGGGTTCGGCGGCTCGGGCGAGATCAAGGGCTCGGGAGGGGGGGGTTTGGAGGTATAGGGCAATGGGGAATCTGGCGATGCTTATAAATGTCGGTAAAGGTCTGGTGATGCCGACACTTTGGGGTTCGGCGGCTCGGGCGAGATCAAGGGCTTGGGCGGGGCGGGGGGGGGGGGTTTGGAGGTATAGGGCAATGGGGAATCTAGCGATGCTTATAAATGTCGGTAAAGATATGGTGATGCCGACGCTTTTCAAAAGTATCGGCGGATTCCAGGGTGGCGACGGTTATAGATGTCAGTAATTGCCGACACTTAAAAGTGTCAGCAGGTTTTGGGATGATGCCGACGCTTAACAAAAACGTCGGCGGGTTCTAGGTCTTCCCGGTATTTTCCGGAATCATCGGCAAAGAAGTGTCGTCCTTCTCCCATTTTAGTGTAGTGGGAGAGAGGAAATGTCATTTTTATAAGGTTTTGGGGTTGCATCTTTGATAGAGTCGGAGAAGGAGAACTCCCTTTACTTATTGAAGAGCCTTCCTTTCCTTTTTTTTTTTTTTTTTTTTTTTTTTTTTTTTTTTTTTTTTTTTTTTTTTTTTTTGGATGGACCGGGTATTACAGGGAATCCATGCTCATAAAATAAAGATGCAAAATATCATAACCTGAATTGAGAGTGAAAGAGATAAATTCAAGATTTTGGAACATATTTTAAGCAAAGTCTTACGCAACATAACCGAGGTGATAAATGGACACCTTGATGCTTTGGAATTTTTTGGGGAACTTCCTAGCTAGGAGTTTTTCCATTATAGTGACTTACCTTGGGGATACGTACTTTTTGCACCTAGAGCAACAAGGTAGCCATCTTCGAGTCACTCTTGCTGCTCATAAATCTGCATGTAGGCCTATGAGAGAGAGAGAGAGAGCAACCAGGAACAGCTTTTTTAACGTGGAGGTCCTGCATCTCACAACTGATGGTAAAGGAAATTAAGTTTAGAGAGCTAGCATATATTTCAGCATAGAAAGGTAGGAAAAAAAAATAATATTTCAAGCTTCAGACTAGCCAATATATTACCATAGCTCTTCTGATATCTACGCTGCACAAAAAGCTATAACAATCTTGCCTGGTTTGCCATCACAAACAAAGTTAGCGAAAACCTCACGCTTCCACTGCAGCTTCTTGGGTGTTGGTAATGGAATGTAATCCTTCAACTCGAAATTATTCACCGGAAAATTAAGTGATAAGAGAAAATTATGAATTTAATATAGCATAGACATAACGGTACGTAGCGTAGCACAATTGATTCATGTAATACACCGTGCATGTACTAGACCAAGAGCTGGAACCTCTTCCAAGAAGAAGTTATTGTTTTTAAAACCCCGTACTTTGAGAGGTATTTAGGTAGCGTGGTAGCACGTTATCTCATCCTTGCCATGCACTGCCACACAATCCAGTGACGTTCTTTATTAAATCCTTACATGAGATTCGGACCGATCCATTTCAAAGTCTCTAAATTTTTATCTAAATAAATTTAGCTCATGCTGATTTTTTTTTTTTTTTTTTTAGTAGTGTTGCTCCAGTTTTATAAATTTTATAGAATTTTAAGCTCAAAGGATTTA
Organism: Areca catechu; assembly: GCA_021397845.1. Classification (NCBI taxonomy): domain Eukaryota; kingdom Viridiplantae; phylum Streptophyta; class Magnoliopsida; order Arecales; family Arecaceae; genus Areca; species Areca catechu. The sequence continues at coordinate 27,893,910 of CM038047.1, read as the reverse complement.
CCTACCAACAGCTGATTTCAACCAATCATGAGCGGGCTGGTACGGTAAATGAGTCGAATCGCATGGGAGATTTGAAAATGAAACGAATGGTAGGTTACGTAAATAATTCAAAGGTTAGCGTTTTCTTTCTTTTTTTCCCGGAACAAGCTTGTCCTGTCCCCCTTCAGACCGATCCGACGAGGCCGGCGCCTCTCCCTCACCTGGATCGTGTCGAAGAATTCCAACGATCATCTTCTTCTCCTTCTTGCTCTTCTTCTCCTTTCTCCCGTCCATTAATCGACTGCAGGGGAGTCGTTGCCACCCGCTTCCCAGCCACAGAGACAGAGGTACTACTCCCCTTCTCCCGCTTTGCCACAGCACCAAGGGCGCAGTTCCGGCACCGATCTCCCGCCCTCGGCCAGGTCATGTAGACCCATTTCATCATCCCGCCTCGCCATACCCGGAGCAAGAATAAACATAAATTATTAAAATATTTTTTTGAGAAATTAGTAAGAAAAGATAAAAAAGGGGAAAAGTTGGTAATCTATCTTAACCATTTACCTAAGGCACCAAAAAAAAAAAAAAAAAAAAAAAAAAAAAAAAAAAAAAAAAAGGTAAGGAATCTCAGAATGGCAATCAAGGAACAGGAAATGGTCGCCATCACCCGTGGATAAAGTTATGCCATTCTTTTTGTCGCTTTTTGACGCCTTTATTCTTTGGCTATGTGCTGCCGCAAGTGGCATTGCCCTCAAACTTCACCCCTATTATTACGCATTGAATTGGTTGACACGCATATTGCAGAATGTTGAATTAAACTAGTGAATTTATGACTAACTTCAAGTTTCGGAGTCATCCTTACGAGGTTGGTGTAAACTGCATGAAAAAAAAATTATCAGTCCCATGGATCATATACAAAAATTAAAAGATAAATTTTTAGATCTAATTTTATTATTTTTATTATATAATCAATATCAAAAAAAAATTGTGATATATACATGTATTCATCATAATTTTAAATTTAGAAAAAATGCTCACGTAAATATCGAAGACAGGATCCTCTTTACTCTTCCTCGCGATAGACGGTTCTTGATGGAGAAATTACTGTGAAAAATTTTAACTCTCATAAAATATATATAGAGGAAGTGGAAAGGGGACCTAGCCAAATAAAATAAAACACCTTAACTGACCCATCCATCATAGATCAAGTTGGATCAAGACCTATACTGTACCATTTCAACCATATTAACTCACATAAGGTGCTCTTAACTCAAACAATGATCATATAATATTGGACTCAACCTACGTCTATCAACATAGACCATAAAATCAATCCAGTTTTAATAAAATATAAATTCAATTAATGTTAATCCAAATAAAATAAAACTCATACATTCTCCCACTTGGATAATATTAATTAAAATTTTAAAAATATTTTATTTTAAAATGACTCTCGGATTGAAAACAACATATAGCAACTATATAATCCATAGACAGTACCTATAAATGACTCAGTCTAACAATATCCATCATGCTGAATCATAGGATCATTATACCACTTATTCGATACAAGACTTGTCAATGGTTACAAGCATCATAAATATTATCGACATAAGTCTTGGTATGGTAGTGTAACAAGAAAATAGCATCAAGGTGATAAAAAATAAACATGCTATTTTATATTGTCAGTCATCCAATTTCTCTTTAACATGCATAGAAAAATAAAAATAAGCAAGAAAAATTTCAATCGCATCAAATAACAAGCCATTATGTCTTATATATTCAATGACGAGACAGCACAATAGGTACATAACCAAAAAAGATATTTTATAATTAAAATAAATTAAACATATGTACCATCAATCATAATTTCTCTTTAACCACATACTTTATTACAAGCTAAAAAAATCCCACGACTTTAAAAGAAGCATGTATATCTCCAAACACAATAAGATCTCATAATTATCAAATGAGATATATCCATACAACTGTCATTCTCAAGATAAAACATATTCTTGAGATACTGTTGACTCCTGTCTTGATTTTGATGAATAACAAAATATTTAAGTATATTTGAGTACTAACTATGTGTTAAAAGTGTGTTTATCAGAACAAGGTACTCATCAAAGATGTAATGTGTTAAAAGTTCAAATACTTGTCATCTTTTTAAAAAAGTCACTTATATTGATGGAAATTCAAGTTAAATGGACCTTGGCACATAAGAATGACCTTGAAGGACTAAATTTTTGAATTTGGAGAAGTTTCAGCAAAATTTTAAAAGAGTTTTAGCCAAGTGTCGGCTCATGGAAGTTAACTGTCGACTCAAGGTGTCAACTCACTGAAGCTTGAGCTGATACGTAGAAGAAGTTTCAGCTGGCATGCATGAAATGTCGACTCATGAAGACCAAGTATCGACTCAAGGCCTGAGACAAAAAATGATACAGAATATTAGAATTGGGCATTGGACCGTGCCAGGCCCGGCCCAGCCTAGGCCCACCGGGCCATAGGCTAAATGGGCCGTGCCTGGCCCGTCCTATTACTAAACGAGCCATGCCAAGCACGGCCGGCTTAATCCGAAGTCCGGGCCCAGCACGGCCCTAGACCCGGGGGGTGGCGGGCCATGCCTGGCACGGCCCGTTGGCCCATCAGCCCATTTTTTTTAATTATTTTTTTTAAAAAAAATGGACCGAGCCTAGCATGGCTTGTTTGGGGCCGTTACGGGTTAGGCCAGGCACGGTCCATTAGTGGCCATTACCGATCGGGCCAGGCATGGCCCGTTTGGCCCATAATAGCTAGAAATGACTATTTTTTAGCTTTTTACTATTTTAACCCTCCCAACAGTCATAAAATGGCTAATTTGAGGGATATTTTAGAAAAATAATCTTTTTGGAGTCCTATAAATATCCCTTTCCTTCCACATTCTCACCACACCAAATTATCTCTTCTCTCCTTTTCTACTACTATTTCTCTCTTCTAGCAATATTTAGCAAGTGCTCTAAGCTTCTAGCAATTTAATTTTTAGTTTGCATTTAGCAAGTGTTCAAGTACTACACAAGAGGAGGTTCTTGTTGAGAAGTTAGAAGTATAAGAGAAAGAAAAGGTCATTCCTTGTTGAGAGTACAAGAGGAAGCTCACAAATCTTGGCTCTACCTTTGCCTCGGGTCCTCTACTCAATTTCTCTTTGTAGTTAGTTTTTATTTTTTGCATTCATCAATTTAGATATGGCATCTTATGATGAAAGTCATTTTGGCATTCCTCCTATTTCTGAGGGAGAAGAAACTAATCCCCAGTTCCTAATCCTTCTAGAACCAGTGAACCGAGTGAAGGTCAAACCTCTTCTCGTAAGAGGACTAGTGCTATATGAAATAAATTTGATAGAATTATGGTTGATAGAGACTATAAAGCAAATGTAGAAAATGTGCCAAACTTTATAGTTGTAGTAGTAGTGGGAGAACAAGCCATTTAAAAAGACATCAAGAGAGTCATAGGATGCATGATTCTCATCTTCAATGTATCCTTAATATACAAGGGGGATCACTTATAGGTAATTTTGCATATAATCATGAAAATCAATGAAAATCACTTGTAAAATTGATAGTTAAGGATGAATTACCTTTTAGTTTATGTGAATCTTTTAATTTTGAAGAATATATTCAATTAGCCCTATAAGCTGCTTACAAAAGAACTAGTAGATGTACATCTAGAAGAGTAACTATGACTAACTTTTTAACAATGAGACAAAATTTAATTGAAACATTTTCTATTTTAAATACAAAAATTTCATTAACTTATGATATTTGGTCAGCATCTGTAGGTAGTAATTATTTTATTACTATTACTGCTCATTATATTGATAATGATTGGTAATTAAATAAATGTATTCTTGCTTTTCGTGCTTTTGATTTTCTACATTATGGACAACAAATTTCAAAAGATATTTATCAAAATGCATGTTCATATAATATTAATGATAAAATCATATCTATTATTTTTGATAATGCATCTAATAATAATTCTGTTGTTACATTATTGAAGGACTCATTGCATCCCATGTTAAATAGAAATTTATTGCATATTAGATGTACATGTCATATTCTAAATCTTTCTGTTCATGCTGGCATGAGTATGATTCAAGATGTCATTTCAAAAATTAGAAATGCAGTTTCTTTTATTCATGCTTCGAGATCAAGACTTCAAGAATTTAAACAACTATGTATAGATCATAGTAAATATTTTAAAAAATTTAAACTTGATGTAATTACTTGTTGGAACTCAATATATAGCATGATACATGATGCATATCTATATGAAAACTTATTAAGTGCATATATTAATGATCGTGGATTAGGCTTTATATTAACTGAAATTGATTGGAATAAAGATAAAATTTTGAAAGATTTTTTGGTTAGTTTTTATAATACTACTAATGTTCTTTTCAGTATTTATCATCCAACTTCATGTTCATTTTTATAACAAGCATATATGATTAGTCAAAAATTTGCAGAACATAGATATGATGATGTTTTAATGCCTATTATTGAACAAATGGAATCTAAATAGAATGAGTATTGGGACAAGATATGTCTTATACATAACTTAGCTGCTGTATTTGATCCAAGAGTCAAATTAAGTAGCATACTAATTTTACTTGATGCATATTGTGAAAATATGATTCAAGATCCTGAACTTACTAAAATTGAGGTAATACAACTTCTTTATGATATTTATGCTTTATATGATGAAAAAACTCGTGGATCTAGATTATCCGCACAAAGCTCTATTTTTTCTTCTAGTAGTTCTCGTTCATCATTTATTTTTTCATTCATTGCACAGAGCAAACAAACACATGCTTCAAGTTCATCTTCATCTTCTTAATCTTTAAGTAGTAAACTAGAATTTTATTTATGAAATGATCTTTAATCTGTATATGATGAAAATCAAATAGAGTCTAGATGTATTAGCTTGGTGCAAGAGTGTTAAAAATCAATATTCTATTATGTCTGCCATTGCACAAGATATTTTAGCTGTACCAATGTCCACAGTAGCATCGGAATCTGCTTTTAGTGCAGGTCAGCATGTTCTTGACGAAAAGAAAAGTAAGATGACTGGCGACATGGTTGAAATATTTCTTTGCTTCAAAGATTGGTTGGATACTGAGACGAGACTTCAAGATAAAGGTAGACATGATACAACATCCTCTGATGATGATGATACAAACACTACTGATGATTAGTAAGATTTTGATCATTTATTTTTAATTCTTAATTTTTTATAATTATATATTTTTATTTTTTTAATTGTTAAAGTGAGTCATCTCTATTTTTTTTCTTTCTTATTATATTCTGGAGGTCAGGCCTAGCCCCCCTCCCTTCATGTACCATTTTGACTTAAATTAGTAAACTGGTAGGGATCTATGTCAAACCCCTCACCATTAAGGTGGCTTTATATTAATAAATTCTTAGTTTCCAATATTTTTTTAATTTATTTAAAAATATTTTTTATAAATAAAAAATTTATTCCTATTTATTTTAAGGGGTCGGGCCTTGTCGGGCCCGGCCCAGGCCCTTATGGGCCATGCCAAGTTGGCCTGCGGGCCGTGCCATGCCTGGTTCACGAATCGTGCCAACCCAAGCCCTTATGGGCCGTACCGGGCTTGGCCCGTGGGCCAGAAATCCTTAACCCGGCCCGGCCCCCTATTATGGGCCATGCCAGGCACGGCCCGTTACTATAGCAAGCGGGTCGTGCCTGGCATGGCCCACTTCGTGTCGGGTCATGGGCGGCCCGGCCCAATGCCCACCTCTACAGAACATGCTGAATTCAAATTTTTGTCCAAGTGTCGACTCATAAAGATGAAGTGTCGACTCACCAGAAGAAGTGTCGATGCACCAGTGCATTCCAGAGAGCTTCAGAAGACATTTTTGATCTAGTATCGACTCAAGTATCAACTCATGTATCGACTCATGACCTGAAGTATCGACACCTGCAGGTTTGGATGAACAGTAATGGCTAGTTTTTTGAAGCGTAGAATTGATCCTTTTTATTTCTAATGGCTATTTTCTCCTCTCTAACAATCATAAACAATCATTTAAGACTTGGAAAGGTATTTAAAGTGGACCAAACACTTGGAGGATGCATTGACTACAAACTAATAAGAGAACTAATGAGCATTCATTACTTTCAAGTAAAGTTAAGCCTTTAAACATTTAAGAGCATTCAAGTCCAATCTTCAAGCATTCATTAAGGCTTCAACAACTTGGAGATAAGCTTTTCTTCAAGCATTCAAAGAGTTTCAAAAAGATATTTGCTTTTATTTTGAAAGCTTATTGTATCTTTACTTTGTACTTAAATTTATTATTGTTCCTAGTTTCAAGTGGATTGAAACTAGTGCTTGGGTTATTGGTTAGCCTTGTGAAAACCAACTTGGGTTATTGGTGAGCCTTGTGAAAATCAACTTAGATTGTTGATAAGCCTTGTGAAAACCAAGTAGATTGTTGGTGAGCCTTGTGAAAAACCAACTAGGTTGTTGGTGAGCCTTGTAAAAATCAACTAGGTTTTTAGTTAGCCTTATGAAAACCAAGAAGGGTTTTGATTAGTGAGCCCGGAAAAACTAATCAACTATAATCAAGTTGGATTATAGTAAAATATCCAAGTAGACCTTGGAGAGTGGATGTAGGTACTTTGGAGTGCACCGAACCACTATATAATATTGTGTGTTTGTGATTGCTTTTGCTATTCTTGCATTTACTTCATTATTTTTACTGCATTTTATTGTCAAGCATACATACAGTTAAAATCATACTAGCACCTTCATTGTTTTTGAATTGGCACATACTTGCAACAAGTTTTAAAAACACAATTCACCCCCCCTCTTAGGTTGCTTTGTTAGGCAACAAATGATATCAGAGCCTTGTACTTAGCTTATAGGTCTATCCGTCTTGAGTTAAAGATCTATGACAGCCCCTATAGGTTCTAGTGTTGTTAAGGATCAAGCCTCAAATGGACTTTCCTTTTTCAATGGCATTAACTACACATATTGGAAAACCTGCATGAGAATTTATATACATTCAATAGATTACAATCTTTGAAAAGTTGTTATAAAAGATCTCCATGTTCTTTTAACAATGGTTAATGGCGTTTCCATTTCAAAACTAAAAGAGGATTGGGATAAAAATGATATTAAGTAATCGAAACTTAATGCCAAAGCGATGAATTTGCTTTATTGCACAGTGGATCTTAGTGAATTCAATAGATATCCAATGTGCATTGGCAAAGAAAATCTGTGATATACTTGAGGTTACTCATGAAGGTACCCATCAAGTGAAGAACACTAGAGTGAATATGCTCATTCATACATATGAAATGTTTAGAATGGAGCCTAATAAATCTATTACTGATATGTATACTAGATTCACTAATATTGTCAATGGTATGAGGAGTCTTGGCAAGGTTATGTCTAATGCTGATCTTATAAATAAAATTCTTAGGTCTTTGCCAATCTCATGGGATCCGAAGGTCACAACAATCCAAGAAGCAAAAGATGTTGAGACACTTTTCTTAGAATAACTTGTTGGTTCATTCATGACTTATGAGTTGAACTTGAAATAAAAAGCAGTGGATGCAGATCGAAAGAAAAAGACCATGGCCTTCAAATCCACTACACAAAATGAGTCTTCAAGTGAAGAATCAAAAGAAGGTAAAAATGAAGATGAAGAGGTACTAGTGGCAAGGAAATTCAAAAGATTCATGAGGAAGAAGTTCTCTTACAAAAAGAAGCCATAGCCTAGCAAAGAAAAAGACAGGAAAAATAAGAGAAGGAGAATGACCAACCAATTTGCTTCAAGTGCAAGAAGCCCGGACACTACAAGATTGATTGTCTTCTCTTAAAGAAGTTTAAAAAGAAGTTCAGAAAAAAGACAATGATGGCTACATGGAGTGACAGTGAAGACTCCAGTTCAGAAAAAGAATAATAAGAAGTTGCCAATCTTTGCCTCATGGCACATGAAGTGAGGAACAATCTAAACTTGAATTTGAATTTACATTTGAAGAACTTAGAGATGCATTTGATGAACTTGTGTATGAGTACAAATTATTAAAAATTGAGCACAAAAAATTAAAAAAACATATTGATTACTCTTTTGTTGAAAACACCAATCTTGTTAATGAAATAATGATCTAAAAGTCAAAATTAATATTTTGAAAAAATAAAAGAATACTTTATCAAAAGAAATAGAAGTTTTAAAAAGATCCAAGACTTTTGTTCTAAATAATGAGCTTTTAAAGAAAAACAAAAACCTTGAGATAGAAAATAAAAAGTTTAAAGATGAACTTGATAAACTAAAACCTTTTATTAAAAAGTTTACATTCAATTCTGAAAAGTTGAATTTATTGTCGAATAATCAAAGAGCTATTTTTAATAAAGCTGGACTCGGTTACAAGCAACAAAAGAAACAAAAATTTTTCAAGAATTTCTTTGTTCCAACATCATCTAATGTTACTTGCTTTAGTTGTATAAAATTTGGGCATAAAGCTTACCAATGCAATATGAGAAAATTAAATAATTCTAGAAAAGTTTGGGTTCTAAAAGGAACCTTTCCTACTAACCCTAAAGGATCTAAGATGGCTTGGGTATCTAAAGCAAAAACTTGATTTATTTTGCAGGTGTGTCTTGCAACCAAAGAGAAAAAGAGATTGTGGTATATTGACAGTGGTTGCTCAAGATACATGACGAAAGATGTAAAGCAATTCACTTCTCTCGAAGTTTTGAATGGAGGGAATATAACTTTTGGAGACAACGGTAAAGAAAAAATCATTGGTATTGGTAAAGTTTACATCTTCCCTTCTACCTTTATTGATAATGTATTATTAGTTAAGGGATTAAAATATAATTTACTTAGTATTAGTTAGTTTTGTGATAAAGATTTTAAAGTAATTTTTGAATCATCCCTTTGCATGGTTTCTAGTCCTGATGATAATGGAGTGAAATTCATTGAAAATAAGCATGCCAACATCTACCTTGTTGATCTTGATAATTTACCTTTACATGATGGTAAATTTATAGTTGCAATGAATGCCATAATTAATGGACTAGTTGGTTATGGCATCGTAGACTAGATCATTCAAGCATGCATTTACTTTACCAATTGTGCAAAAAGGATTTAGTTAAAGATTTATCGAAACTTAGATTTGAAAAAGATAAATTTATGATGTTTGTCAATTTAGAAAATAAACAAGAACCTCTTTTAAAACTTAGAAATTGTTTCAATTTTTAGGCCACTAAAACTACTCCATATGGATCTCTTTGGACCAACTAAAACCACAAGCCTAGGAGGAAAGAGATATGGATTAGTTATAGTTGATAATTTTTATCGATTTATATGGATCTTGTTTTTAGCACATAAAGATAAATCTTTTACGGCTTTCACAAAATTTTACCAAAAGAGTTTAAATGAAAAAGGTAATTTTGTTATTTGTATTTGAAGTGACCATGGTACTAAATTTGAAAATCAAAATTTTGAAGAGTTTTGTAATAAAAAAGAAATTGAACATAATTTTTCAGCACCTAGGATACCTCAACAAAATAGGGTGGTAGAAAGAAAGAAAAAATTTTAGAAGAAATTGATGCAGAACGAAAGCTCTGATACCAAAAATGATGCAGGACGAAGAACAAAGAAGCGTATGCAGAAGTAAATTTAAGATTAATTCTTTTTTTTTTTTTTAATTTCAGAAATTGGCTTTGACTCAAAGTAAAGCTAAACTAAGTTGAAGGAAACTAGGTAAGGATTGAAAGCACACTTTAGAAGAAACTAAATTATCAGAGTAGTTCAGAAGTAACGGATCGCTGGGGGTTGAGAAACTCCCAGACCTAGGGTTTCGCTCTGAACTTTCAACAGGACAGAAATAAAGAGAAGAGATGGTTTACCAACCAGACAGTGATCTTCTCAGAATTTGGATGGAAGAACTCTCTCGAGCAGATTGTTGGATCCTCGGATTCGGCTATCTTCGCAATGGATCCTCCAATACTGATCTTGTGGTTTGGTCGGCTTCTCCTGGACTCAAGATCTGGGAAGAAGAAAAACAAGTGAGGGATTCAGAGACTCAGGGAAGGATTTACCAGTTCGAAGAACTTGAAGGCTGATGTCGCTGAGATCCGGATTCTCTTGAAGGCTGATTCGATTCCCTCTGGAAAGAGCTTTGGATCTGAAGTATCCGGATTGTAGCTGGATGCTGGTGGTCGGCCTGGACTTGGAGAGAGAGGCCGTGGGAGGTGGGATATGCTAGGGTTTGATGGATTGAAGTGGATGGTGGGCGGCTAGGGTTTTGGAGTAGAAGTGGCTAACCTAGGGTTTGGGTTTTGGAGATCTCACACCTCCTCAAGGTTCCTGGGGAACCCGGATTTACTCCCTCACGGAGCTCAACACCTGGATGCAAGTGCGGAAGAACGAAAACACAAAGTTTGCTCACAAAAAAAAAAATTGGTTTCATTCATCTTTTTTCTTTCAAACTTACATGGGGGTTTAATTTATAGGCCATTACAAGAGAGTAGGGTTTTACATCTTCCCATGTGGGACTAAAGGAGGGGATCTTCAAATTAGGATATCAATCCCTACTCATATGGCCAGCCAATTAATTCCAAAGTTGATTGAAGCTTCAAAAAGGAAAGTGGGTGGCGCCTCCTTGTCTTGACCTCCAAGAAAATATTTTTTTCCTTCTATGCTTGGCCTTATCTGGAAGTGTTTGGGTGCCTCTTAACCTTGCCCTCCAAGAGAAAATTTGTTACCTTTTATATCTGGCTTTAGTTGGAATGATTAGGGCGCCTCCTAACCTTGCTTTTCAAGAGAAATCTCCTTCCTTCCATGGCTCAACCCTTTTTGGATACCTCCTTTTCTTTCTCCCCAAGTTATGGCTCCTTCTAACTTTGTTTTGAGTATTTCTGGCAGGTAATGGGCTTCTCCTTGAATTTCTCTCCAAGAGAATATCTTCCCTTTCATAGTTTGGTTCTTTTGGGAAGTCTTGGGTCGCCCCCTTGATTTGTGGACCCCTGGTGGATTTCTCCTCAATTGGCGCATGAAAGAGGGGAGCTGCTATCTGTGGTGTGGGGACCAAAGCCTGCTGGATGGAGATGTGGCGCCCCCTGGACTCAGGCGTATGGCTGGGAGTGTGGCGCCCACTTGCTTGGCCTTGGAAGAAAATGTAACACCTCAGGTTGAAGCCCTAGTCCACTACTGAGTCAACATGACTCAACAAAATAAAAATGCAGGTAATACAGACTCAAACTAAAATTGAGTTGATCAAGTCAACCCTTATTACAAGCCAAAAACCCTAATTCTTCGGGCAAGGTTAATCAGAGATCCAGATGGAGCTCTGAAGTCTTCTTCTGAGTCTGGTGCCCGCACCAGAAATGGCATGCACAATGCTTTGTGAAAATAATCTTCCTAGATATTTTTGGACTGAAGCTATTAATACTGCATGTTATATTTTAAACCATGTTTTAATCAAACCAATTTTAAAGAAAACACCATATGAGCTTTGGAAAGAAAGAAAATTTACTTTAAAGTATTTCCGTATATTTGGCTGCTGATGTTTTATTTTAAACAATGAAAAAGATAATTTTGGCAAATTTGATATCAAGTCAGATGAAGGTATCTTCTTATGATACTCTATATCTAGCAAGGCATACAGAGTTTTTAATAAAAGAACACTTGTAGTAGAAGAGTCCATGCATGTTGTATTTGAAGAGTTTACTTACAAGTCCTCTAGAAAAGAGGATATTTCTGATGATTGTGTAGGTATTGAAAGATTTAAGAAGCTGACATTGGATGATCATCCTTTCAAAGACAACGAAGAAGATCATAACAAGGAGAATGAAGAAGAAGCCACAAGATCTTCACCAAAGGATAAAAGTCTACCCAAAGAATGGAGGTATACTCATGGATATCTTAAGAAATTAATCTTAGAAGATCCATCAAAAGGAATAAACTCTAGATCCTCTATTAGAAATGAATGTAATTATATTACTTTTGTTTCACAAGTAGAACCTAAATGTATTGAAGAAGCTGAAAAAGATCCAAACTGGATGATTGCTATGCAAGAGAAATTAAATCAATTTGAAAGAAATAAAGTTTGGACATTAATAGAAAGACCATCTAATGCTTCTATAATTAGCACAAAATGTGTATATAGGAATAAATTGGATGAAAATGGAATAATAACTAGAAACAAGGCTAGACTGGTAGCTAAGGATTACAATCAAGAAAAAAAAATTGATTTTGATGAAACCTTTGCTCCAATAGCTAGACTTAAAGCTATTGTATTATTTCTAGTTTCTGCATATTTTATGAATTTTAAATTATTTCAAATGGATGCTAAAAGTACATTTTTGAATGGTTATATAGCTGAAAAAGTTTTTATTGAATAGCCACCTGGTTTTGAAAATCATACACATCTTGATCATGTTTTCAAATTACACAAAGCACTTTATAATTTAAAACAAGTCCCTCATGTAGGTATGAAAGACTTAGTAAATTTTTAATTGAAAAATGATTTTACCAGGGGTCATATTGATACTACTCTGTTTTAAGAAAAAAAAGGTTGATGATATTTTAGTAGTATAGATCTATATCGATGATATTATCTTTGGTGCCACTAATGAATCTTTTTATCAAGAATTTGCTAAGCTCATGCAGGGGAGTTCGATATGAGCATGATGGGAGAGCTAAGCTACTTCCTCGGACTCCAGATTAAACAATCAAGTGAAGGGATCTTCATCAACCAAGCTAAATATACAAAGGAGATTCTGAAAAAGTTTGGGATGGAGAAGACTAAATCTATCGATACACCTATGAGCCATTCAAGTAACTTGACAAGGATGAATATGGTAAACAAGTTGATCAAAAACTTTATAGAGGCATCATTGGTTCTTTATTGTACTTAACTGCAAGTAGACAGATATTTAATTTAGTGTATGCATGTGTGCTAGATATCAGTCTAAGCCTAAGGAATTACATTTAATGGCTGTTAATTAAGCATATTCTTAGATATCTATCTAGTATTCTTGACATTAGATTATGGTACTCTAAGAATTTAGCTATTGATTTAATTACATATTCTGATGTTGATTTTGCTGGCTATAAGTTAGATAAGAAAAGTACATCTAAAACTTGTTAATTTTTTGGAGTTAATTTAATCTCATGGTTTAGCAATAAACAAAATTCAGTTGCACTATCTATAGCTGAAGCTGAATATATTGTAGCTGGAAGTTGTTGTGTTCAAATCTTGTGGATTAAATAACAACTCGAGGACTTTGACATTAAACTAACTAAAATATCCATAAGATGTTATAATACAAGTCCAATTAACTTAACTAAAAATTCAGTTCAACACTCAAGAAGTAAGCACATAAAAATTAGACATCATTTTATTAGAGATCATGTTCAAAACAATAATGTTATACTTGAATTTGTTTGTACTGATATGCAATTAGCTGATATACTGACTAAGCCACTCAATGAAGATAGGTTAGTATGATTAGAAGAGAATTAGGGGTCATTAATCCTTTTGATTATATCTCAATCATTTCCTTTGTGACCCTTGGAATTTTTCTTGAAAATCCCTTGATCAAATGACCTTGAAAATCATATTCAATCATCTATTGGCTATTAAAATCAATTGCCTTGATTTTCTATGATTTTTTCCTATTTTCCTGATTTTTTTTCGTGAAGTGTTGACACTTGGAAGTGTCGACACTTGGACTTATCCCATGAATTGACACTTGGCCGATGGGAACTAGTGATTAAATAGAAAAAATAGACCGATTTATTTCCATTTCTTTCTAAATCTCTTGAGCTGACACTTCCCCCTACTATTCTCTAACTTCTGTTTGATTCCATTCATTGTTCCAACCTTCTGATTTTTAGTTTGAGCCTGTTCCTTACCTCACTTTCACCATTCCTTATGGTTTTACCGTGAATCCTTTGGTCCTTTCTCCTTGCATTGCTTGTATTCCTTATTTCCTGGAAGATGGGTCCTAGGAAATAGTTAGCTAAGAGGCCTCATCCTTTCACTCAGGATGCGAAAAGCCACACGAAGGCCTGTCATGAGGATCAAGCAGCAGAGGCAGTAGCTCATCAGGAGATTCTTATCTGACCACCAGTCACTGGAGCAAACTGGATTGCCTCCAAGGCCATTATCGGAGGACGGAGAGTGAATTTTGAGTTTGTAGACCAGCAGCATTTTCAGATAGGTGACTGGCTGAGAGACACAGAGCTTGCACATTTTTGTTCCCTCAGGAAGAGATTCTACCCAGCTTTGATGTGAGAGTTTTATAGTACCCTAGCCAGAGGAGCTGATGGTTAAATGGCAGAGGTCAGAGAGGTTACCATTCCACTTTTGGTTGAGATACTTAGCAAAGCATGGGAGATCCCGATGAGGGGTACTGTAGCAGACTCCTTGGTTGATAGGATCAGCGAATATAGATGTATATTTGAGAGAGAGAATATTGGAGAGGGAGCCACCATTGTAGCTTCATGACTTTCTCTATAGATGAGGCTTCTGCACCATATAGTTGCCTGGATTCTTCTACCAAAGGTAGGGTGTTTCAACTTCATCACTGAGAAAGAGTTACTTGTTATGGTTTCCATAATATAGAAGACTCCTATCTGCCTACCGGGGCTCATGATCCATCAGATGATGGAGGCAGCGACTAGCAGGAGATTATGTATGCCTTATGGGATGGGTCTCACTATTTTGTTTAGAGCTTATAGAGTAGACCCAGACGGAGAGCCTTATAGACAACTGCTTCATATAGATATGTATGATGAGAGATCACTGCACAGGATGGGCTATCACAGACATAGAGGTCAGTGGAGGTGCAAGATCTCAGGGCAGACATCTGACACTGATAATAAGGAGGATGCAGCTGAGGAGGAGGAGCAGATACATAAAGATGAGGCCGGGCCATCTGAGCCACTCAGGGATATACCTGAGACAGCCCGAGCTATCAGTTTCGGCACATGCTGAGGTGCCACCCCCTATAGACAGTACTGGAGATTGGATCACTCGTCTAGAGATTGAGATGATGATCATTAGACAGCGAGTGAATCGGATGCATATGAAGATGAGAGCAGGGACTCAAGAGATGGGAGAGAGATTTTCTACTGTCCTGGCTACATTAGAGAGATTATCTTCTACCAGGGCACCTTCACCTCCATCATCGGATTCTCCATCTGCTCCACCAGCACCTTCAGCTCCAGCTCCAGACACTGAGACAGGGGACGGCTAGGACGATTCATCCACAGACTTCAATGTTGGAGACTATATGGTGGATCCTGAGCCGGGTACTACTGCTGATCATGATGCAGTGCCTACATCTGACGAGATGAGGACCTCAGAGACTGCTACTGATCCACCCAGTTTTTCTGTCCAAACTCCTGTTCTTCCTAGCACACCCTTTATTCCTGATTCATCAGACTCTTTAGTTTCCACTCATGTTCTTCATACTGATCCACCTGATACTCCTACTGATTCGATCACAGTATCCCCTACTTTCTCTGATAGGACATCAGTGATTCATTCCACTTCCTTACACTCTTCTTCTTTGATACTAGGATTTATACTCTTCCTTACCAGAGAACTAGGATTTCTACTCTTGTTTTCCACATTCTATCATCCGGTCCATTGTTTGATATCACTCCATCTGTTCCTGATATTGATACTGATCCTGACCTTGCACTAGTTCTTGACTCTACTCCTGACATTACCTCTTCTTCAGCACCAGCCAGAGGGAGAGCACGTGCCAGAAGCCGAAGCCACGGACGTGGTGATATTTCTGAGCTATCGGGACCATACTTGCCGATCTTCGACCAATGTGGCCGCGACCCCATCCCTCTAGGATTACGGGACCGATCATTCTAGAGATTGGGTCTTCCTCCGATGAGGATAGCACCCCTTAGGGTTGATTAGTATATCAATGTATCTATATATTGTGTCTTAGTGTATCAGTTATATGTTGTTTGTATCAAACTATGAATCAATGGTATCGAATTTTGAATCTTATGTATCAAATGTTTGAAATTTTATATATAATGACAGTTTTAGCATTTATCTGTGTACTTCTACATTCTTACTATATTGTAATGTTTTATCTTTACTTTGTTCTATTTTTCTCACCTTTTTCATGATGACAAAAAGGGGAAGAATTAATGAATAGCAAAAAGGGGTGTAATGGCAAAAGGGGGAGAATGATAAACAAAAAAAAGGGGAGAATGAATAGTTTAAGTAAAAAAAAGGGAGAGAAGAATAAAGCAATAAGAAAGGGGGAGAGAAAAAAGTACTAAAGAAGGAAATTTTTAAGTTTTTAAATCTTTTGGAAATATTTTTGAAAAATATTTTTAGATCATATATTGGAGGGAGCTTTTGTTCTATGCTCTGATACTTTTCAGTTTTATAGCTCTGATACTCCTTATTTTTATTTTTATACTATGATACTCATTATTTTTATTTTTATATGCTTTGATATTCTTTGTTCTTATACTTTGATACTCTTCATGCTCTAATATTTTTTTTCTAATACTCTCTACCTTTATGGTATATTATTTGCTCTGATATGCTCTAACATCTTTATTCATGCTTTAATACTCTTAAAGTTTTCACTCTGATACTCTTTATGATTCAACCTGTTTTTGCTCAAATGCTTATTCTTCAAATCTAGTTTAGCTCTATACACCTCTTGAACATCTCATATATACAACTTAGCTCTGATACATTTTAATTATTGCTCAGATACATTATAGCTACAACTCTGATACATTGAAACTATATGAATTGAATTATTTCTTATATATATAGCTCTGATACATTGTAGATAAGTTTTTGCTATTAATAAACATTACAACTTAGACTCTGATACTTATTATCAATAGCTTTGATACTTATAGTCGATTGCTCTATACTTATTGTAAATCTTTTGAGCTTACTATGTGTATATACTTAAAGATTTTGGCATCATCAAAAAGGAAGAGATTATTGACTCCTGTCTTGATTTTGATAAATAACAAAATACTTAAATATATTTGAGTATTAACTATGTGTTAAAAGCATGTTTATCAGAACAAGGTACTCATCAAAGGTGTAATGTGTTAAAAGTTCAAATGCTTGTCATCTTGTTGAAGAAGTCACTTATATTGATGGAATTTTAAGTTAAATGAACCTTGGCACATAATAATGACCTTGAAAGACTAAATTTTTGAATTTAAAAAAATTTCAGCAGAGTTTCAAAAGAGTTTCAGTCAAATGTCGACTCATGAAAGTCAAGTGTCGACTCTAGGTGTCGACTTACAGAAGCTTGAGCTGATATGCAAAAGAAGTTTCAGTTGGCACGCATGAAATGTCGACTCATGAAGACCAAGTGTCGACTCATGTGTCGACTCAAGTATCGACTCAAGACCTGAGACTAAAAATAATATAGAACATGCTGAATTCAAGTTTTTGTTCAAGTATTGACTCATGAAGATGAAGTGTCGACTCAAGTGTCGATTCACCAGAAAAAGTGTCGACGTACTAGTGCATTCCAAAGAGCTTCAGAAGATATTTTTGACCTAGTGTCGACTCAAGTATCGATTCATGTGTCAACTCATGACCTAAAGTATCGACACTTGCAGGTCTGGATGAATAGTAATGACTAATTTTTTAAAGCACAAAATTGGTCCTTTTTATTTTTAATGGCTATTTTCTTATCTCCAACGGTCATAAACGGTCATTTAAGGCTTGGAAAGGTATTTAAAGTGGACCAAACACTTGGAGGATATATTAACTACAAACTAATGAGAGAACTAATGAGCATTCATTGAGTATTCACTACTTTCAAGTAAAGTTGAGCCTTCAAACATTCAAGAGCATTCAAGAAGCATTCAAGTCAAATCTTCGAGCATTCATTAAGGCTTCAACAACTTAAAGACAAGCTTTTTTTCAAGCATTCAAAAAGTTTCAAAGAGATATTTGCTTTTATTTGAAAGCTTATTGTATCTTTACTTTGTACTTGAATTATTGTTGTTCCTAGTTTCAAGTAGATTGAAACTAGTGCTTGGATTGTTTGTGAGCCTTGTAAAAACCAACTTGGATTATTGATGAGCCTTGTAAAAACCAACTAGGTTATTGGTGAGCCTTGTGAAAAACCAATTAGGTTGTTGGTGAGCCTTGTGAAAACCAACTAGGTTTTTGGTTAGCCTTGTGAAAACTAAGTAGGGTTTTGATTAGTGAGCCCGGAAAAACTAATCAATTGTAATCAAGTTGAATTATAGTAAAATACCCAAGTTGACCTTGGAAAGTGGACGTAAGTATTTTGAGATGCACCGAACCACTATAAAATATTGTGTGTTTATGATTGCTTTTGCTATTCTTGCATTTACTTCATTATTTCCATTGCATTTTATTATCAAGCACATATACACTTGAAATCATACTAGCACCTTCATTATTTTTAAATTGGCATATACTTGCAACAAGTTTTAAAAACCCAATTCACCCCCACTCTTGGATTGCTTCACTGGGCAACAGATACTATATTATATTTTATTATTCCACATAGCATATAAACCATATAGGAATGCAATCCATCAACTATCATGTCAAAAATATATATAAATACACATGATAAAAAATCAAATGAAAATAAGCTTTATAATAATAAAATATAAATATAAAGTCACTCACACTAAACAAGCACAATAAAAGAATTCAACATACTCATATTTTCAACATGCTTAGTAAAGCATACGGGCTTCAAATCGTTGGTCAAAGAATCAACCAATATGGACTTTATGCATATGTACTCGACACTTATGTATCCTTAGATTATAATCCAACAATCAATGACAAATCTAATTTTGTTAATCAAGTCAATATATAAATTTATCAAACTTTTACTAATCCAAAAAATCAAAAAATCTAAAATATCCATATTCTTGACATATTTTATAAAAACTATGGATCTTATTCATTTGACTAGTGGATCAACAAATATTGACTTTATACAAATATATTTTACAAAATATCTTCCTTTCAACTAAAATTTTTTATTGACAAATATTCTATTTCATATAAATAGAGACAATGAAAACTTTTATTATTTCTTTAAAGAACAAAGCTGTTGTCCAGTAAGCAACCCAAGAGGGGGATGAATTGGGTTTCTAAAAACTATTTGCAAGTATGTGTGCCAATTCAATAATCAATATAAATGCTAGTGAGATGCAAGTATTGTATGCTCTTAAAGAGTATGCAGCAAAAATTTAAATTGCAATAAAAGATAAGAGCAAATACAGAGAAATAATCAATCACAAATACAAAGCAAGTATAATAGTTCGGTGCTCTTAAATGCATCTACGTCCACTCCCCAAGATTCACTCGGGAATTCACTATAATCACTCATGATTACAGTCAATTAGTTTTCCGAGCTCACTAATCAAAACTCCTTTTGGTGTTCACAAGGCTCACCAAAAGAAACCTCTTGGTTTTCAAAGGCTAACCAAAACCTCCTTGGTTTTCAACTAAGTTAACCAAAAACCTCCTTGATTTTCAACTAAGCTAACCAAAAATCTCCTTGATTTTGTTCTTAAACTCACCAAAAATCTCGATACAACAAAGTATGAAATGAAGTAAAAAAGACAAGAAAAGCTTTCTAATAAAAGCTACTATCTCTTTGAAGCTTGATGAAGATGCTTGTCTTCAATTCGAAGAAGCCTCAATCAATGCTCAAAAGGTTAAACTTGAATGCTCTTGATTGCTTTGAATGCTTGAAGGTTTCTTTAGCTTGGAAGTAGTTGCTCTCAATGAATGTGTGAGTGAATGAGCTTTCTTTTCTTTATTTTTCACTTCTCTCTTCTTTTCTTATTATTTCTTGTTTTCTTTCACTTCTTATTTGAATTTAATCCACTTAAATACCATTCCAAGGCCTAAACGTCAGATTATGACCGTTAGACATGAGAAACTAGCCATTGTGAGCTAAAAGGGCCGAGTTCTGTATTTGAAAAATTAGCCATTACTATTTCCAGAACTCCAAGTATCGACACTTCAGTCCTGTGAGTCGACACTTAGGGTTGACACTTAAGTCCCATGAGTCGACACCTAGTTCTAAATTCAGCTTTGAGGCTATCTGAAATCTCAGGTGAGTCGACACTTCATCTGGTGATCGATTCGACACTTGAGATGAGTCTTGAATTTCAGCATGTTCTATAAAAAATTTATTTCAAGCGATGAGTCGATCCTTGAGTCAATACCTTGAGTCGACACTTGAATGGCATGAGTCGATACTTCAAGCATGCCATCTGAAACTTCTTTCTGCGTACCAGCTTGAGTCGATACTTGCACTGTCATGAGTCGATACTTGAACTGTGAGTTGACACTTTGAGTTGACACTTGCTAAAACTTCTTCAAAAATGACTGAAACTCTGCTGAATCCTTTTTCAACTGAACTTTTTCATTCCTTTCAAGCAATTCTTAGATACTTAAGTCCATTAAACATTGATGTTTCATCAATAGAAAGGGCTTCTTCAATCATTTGACAAGCAACTCAATTTGACTAACTTGATGAGTACCTTTTTCTTAATGAAAACATACTTTAGCAAATTGTTAGTACTCAATTATACTTAAGTATTTTGTTAATCATCAAAATCAATAATGGAGTCAACAAAAGGTGCCTATGATTATAATAAATTTTAGATAATTTTATGATAGAATCAATAATTATAGTCCCAAGATAAAGTTTCATAATAAAAGCAATATGAATTATGACTTTACAACATGCCACAAACTTTGCCTGTATATCCAAAACTGTCACTAGATTCTATTTTCATGCCTTTGTCATTTTATGAAACAAACCCTCTAATCATTCACATATTGAAAAATCAAATTATCACAAGAAATGACATATTTTCATTTTTTGTCATGAGATTTCTTTACTAGTAATCATCAATTAGTAATGGAAGTACTATAATTAGTTTATATATTTAATATTGCTCTCCCGCTATCCTTCAATGAAATGAAATATAATATTTATATAAATAAAAAAATAAGAGTAATAACTTATTTTTTAATATTATATTTCTAATATATGAGCATCTAACATTATGTAAATCAGAATCTATAAACATGATATAATTTGACTCAATATTCTTTATACCTCTATTAAGATAGTAGAATCTATATTCATTTAAAATTATCTGGATAACCAAAATAAATAATATATTATTATAAAATTAAAATTTATTCGCTGATGGATTATCAATGATTAAGTATTGCAAGTCAGCTCCAACTATAGAATTAAGAGATATTGGACTTCCTACCAACCTTTAACTCAAAAAGGTATCTTGTATAACTATTTTATAAAAAAATTTATTCAAAATATAAATGGTAATCATTAGGATTTTATACTAGAGATATCAAAGTAAATTATATCCACTCATCATACTTCACACCATATCTTTCAAAGTATATTTTGCCTCTCAGTCATATCATTTTACTTAAAAATTTCATGCATGGTGTATTAAACAACTATCCCATACTTATAAAAATACTTAATAATAATATTTATTTATTATATATGGGATCCTAAAATATGACTGATATACCATATCAATACGTTTACCCTTTTCTCAAAAGTTTCAAATTTTCTGAGATAAGATGGGATGAATTATTAATATTTTCATATATATGATTTTAAGTTCATTAAACTACATAGCAGGAAAACTAAAATATGATGAGTAACCAATGTATTAGAGATAAAAATCTCATAATACTAATTTTAGAAGCAATACTCTCTAGTTTCAAGATATAAATCCTAACGCCATCATACCATCTATCTCATATTAATTTATCTATCTATCGGCTATCCAGACTTTCTTTTATCAGATTCTATATATCTATCACAAATGAAATCAAAATTATATTAGATCACCATTCTTAAATACAAGAGTGAGAATGGAATCAATCATATAAATATATTTCAAATAAAATGATTCACCTTTTATCACTTTTATAGGTAGCTTTATTTCAGAGTACTCTGATAAGATAACCAAGATGGAAAATTATTACATAATATAATATCTATATTCCATCATACTTAGTGCTAGCACAATTTCAGTTTTCATATTTTCTTTCAATCAGAGTATCATAATGGAAGCATTAACTCATTGAATGCTATACTAACTGCTAAATAATTTTTATGCAGTTAATCAACAAAAAAATATAATAAGATATTCTAGAAAATCTTTATAAGTATTATTTTATTGAGAACCTTTGGTCCAATGCAACAAAAAAAATTTAGAAAGAAAATGACCCACATAAGGAATCTCTCTTCAACAATAATGCTATACAATCCCTTCTAAATAGCTCACAGAAGGATCTTGTAAATCTCAATGAACAAGCCACTTTGATGGTCACCATCTATCAAAATTCACAAACCTTCCAATCAAGGATTATCAAGTCTTGATCTTTGAGGTGGCATAAGATATATAAATAACAAATCAAGATCATGTATTATGCAACATGTTTGAAGTATAAACAATAAATAAATAAGGACTTTAAACATAATTACCATGTGTATCATCATAAAACTTTCCTATAGCTAGAGAATATGACATATTTTTAAGCTCTAATAATGAGGTCAATTTAATGAGAGTACAAAATTTTGAAAATATGTCTCGTTAGGATAAACAAATTTTTTAAGTCCAATATATATCTCTTTACAAAGAAAATAAAGGTTAACTCAATGAGGATATAAGGTATTCGAAAGTTTGTCTTCTTTAGGCAGATAAATTTTCTAAGCCCAATATACCTCTACTTTTGATATTTTGACTCAATTAAAATCTCAACAACAATATTATTATTAACATAAATGACTGTATAATTAAAGATGGCAGGAATGCAAAATACTAGTCAAAGGGCATATACATAAACAATATATAAAAGTCTAAATGCAATATCACATATTTTTTTTCGGATGGAACATGCAATATGCATAAGTACTTTTCATATGAAGCCACAAGAAAATGAATACCCTAACAGTCATGAACCTATCCTCTTTGCACAGACATATCCATGAAAGCCAGAGTACCATTGCAATACAATGCCTCATGCAACCTCTTCTAGTTAAAACATACAACAATCCCTTTTGGACAGGCAGTTGTATGAATAACTAGAAACCCTTTCATAATGAAAAAACTCACGGACAACATAAATAAACCACTTTGATAATAAATACTTATGTCAATCCATAAATTATTCATACTCGAAAGATAAATATCCAAATAAATATAAAATGGCATACTTCAATAACATGTATGTCATAAAAGATCAGTCCAAAATGAGATACTCTACAACATGCACTCCACTGATCAAAATATAATATAATAATATATTTGAACCGTCACTTCTATTAATAATACTTACTACATAATTATAAAATACCTTTGGACAAGAATTAAGTATATAATAAGTGTAATAATCAATTATAGTCAATTTTGGATCAACAATAATAAAGATATCAATATATAATTTTAAAATATAATAAATAAATAAATAAATAATTAGTCCTCAATAACTTAGCTATTCAAAATTCATAAAGTACTCCGGACCCTTTGGGGCTAACATGAAAATATATTCAAATTATATAATAGTGAGTAAAATTATACATAAATAATTTATAAATTATTTAAATATTTTATCAAATATGAAAAACTCTACCAAAATATTTTTCAAAATATTATGAGTCCAAGGTCCAAAAATTGCTTAAATCAGATATAAAACGAGGAAGTTACAGTTTATCAAAAATAATAGTAGAAGACAAAACCGTAAAATTCAAAAATATAGGAACTTTTCTGTAAAATATAATTTTAGGAATAACATAATCCATCAGTAATTTATATGAACTCATATTTAATTTATAGGAGTTTAAGTGTAAAATCTCCTTAATCCCAAAATTAAAACATGCCCAATGTAATTGGGTCCAGCCAGTTTTTTCAATTAGGCTAAATTTATAATTAATGAATTCTGTTCGAAATGAGTTGAAATCTGATAACCAATCAACCCAAAATCCTTTAAAACATTCTCTTCATCCTCTCCTTTCATCCGAATCGAGACTTTCCAAAACTCCATTAATGGCTTCTCCGAGCATGGGATCTTCCTCCATGGAGAGCCACCGGCCAAACCGACCACCGGCGGCCATTCCTTGGCCATCGGCGACCCGGAGTTTGGGAAGAAACAAGAACGGAGTGACATAGGAGAGCCATCAGTCGCCCGTCTAGTTGTCCAAGAAGTCCGCCATGGCATTCACCACAAGCCGAGCATCGTCTAGCGATCCGATAATGGCCTCCGCTATCTCCTTTCGGAAGATGGTGAGGTCCCTACGATAGGATACCACAAATCGTCAAAGTCTAGCGGGATCCATCCGGTGGTAATACCAATGGAGGACCCCCTGGAGGTCATCGTGGAAACAGAGCCAGGAGTAGCATCCTAAGGGCCTAGCACCACTCGGCATCGATGCTGGTGGATGAGCCGAAGTCGTCACCTTCTAAATGATCACGGTCAATCGCTGTCAGATGCTTCGGGCGACGTATGGGAGGAGGGCATGGTGGTTCCCACCACTACCAACCCCCCCTTTTTTGAACCAATATATAAGGTTCCCACCACTACCAACCCCCCCTTTTTTGAACCAATATATAAATATAAATTTTATAGGGACTAAATTACAAAAGAACCAATTTACAATATTAGAAAAGTCAGGGGCCTAAATGTAAAATAGCCTTTTTGGACCAATATGTAGATATAAAATTTTGCAGGGTCTAAATGCAAAAGGACTAATATAAAATATCAGAAAGAGCACGGGCCAAAATGTAAAAATGATCCTTTATTTTTAATGCATGGTATTGGGTTATCAGATTTGGGGTTAAAACCCAAAACCCGTAAGGCTTCCTTCTTCCCCATGATACCATAACAGGGAAAAATGGTCTACCGTCACCCCTCTTCCAAAAGTCCCCACCGCCGGTGCCGAACCGGCTGGATGGCCATGATGACCGACTGGGAACTGCCGGTCACCACCTCTGGCGGTGTCGCCGGCGTCCGATCGGTCTCGACGGCGAGCCTTTTTTTGTGTTCGTAGTGGTTAGGGATGACGACCGACCAGTAGGGCTGGAAATAGGCGGGCCCAAAAGCCCATTGTCTGGAACCGGATTGGGCCAGCTCAATAAACTTTGGGCCGGTCTGAAATCGGTTCAGGCTTCAGACCAAATTTGAAGTATATTGGATTAGTCTTAGGGCTGTAAAATATAGTCCGTTTAATTTTTGGACCAAAGGAATGTCCAGATTCGGTCCAAAATTTTTTAAAATATAGTCTTTGGGCTGGCCCATTTCTAGCCCTACCGGCCAGGATCGCCTCTTCCTCACAGTCAGCCGGGATCGCAGCCACCGTTCGGGAGGAGGATGGTGCTTTGCTAGCAGGGAATGGAGAGTGATGACTGGTTGGGTGTCAAGAAAGAGTAATCCTAAGTCCCAACCATCGTAGCAAGAAAAACGAAATCTGCACCTTAATAGCCAAAGATCTCGGTTCCTTGTCACTGCCTCTTAAAACACACATACACACAGGGAGAGAGAGAGAATATGGAAAGATTAAGAATCATCAGCTTGGCAAAGAAGCAAACAGGAGTGGCCTATGCGAGAATAATACCCTCGGCCCTTTTCTCCCTTATCTTTTTTTTAAAATTTTTTTTTTATGTTGTTCGTGACCTGAAACTAGATCACCACCATCGGTTGCACACTACCATCGGCCTCTCCTTGTCACTGTCGGTCACCCCTCGATGCCGATGATGGTGAGCACGAGCGGATCATGACTAATGATCAACAATGAAAAGGAATGAAAGGGATTTTTAAAATCCTTTTAATAAACTAAAAAAAGGATCGATTATCAAAAACACTCTCCAATCAAGTGCACTCATATAACTTTTAGATTGCATTTGGTAAAATATAGATTATTAATAACATTGATTATTAGTGATGTGGCGAGACCGCTGATATAGGTAGCTGACGGGCGCCACATTGAGGGAGGCCGCCACGGCGGACGCCAAGGCGACGCCCCAGCCCAGATCACTTTTTCGAGCTGAGTTGAGCTCTTACAAGGCCACAAGCTAGGCTCTGTCCTCCGCCAGGTCGTGCCCACGAGCTCAGGGCGCCAAGGCCGGAGCCGTCCTCCGCCCTCCAGAGCGAGACCCTCAGAGGCTAGTGCCCTGCAGTCGAGGTCGAGCTCAACGCTCACTCGCAGATGTGGAGCCTCTTCGAGCGCGCGCCCTCTGGACCGGGTCCGTCCTCCGCCCTCTAGAGCGAGACCCTCGGAGGCTAGTGCCCTGCAGTCGAGACCGAGCTCAGCGCTCACTCGTCGATGTGGAGCCTCTCAGAGCATGCACCCTCTGGACTGGGTCCATCCTCCGCCCTCTAGAGCGAGACCCTCGAAGGTTAGTGCCCTATGGTCGAGGTCGAGCTCAGCGCTCACTCGCTGATGTGGAGCCTCTCCAAGCGCGCGCCCTCTGGACCGAGTCCATCCTCAGCCCTCCAGAGCGAGACTCTCGGAGGCTAGTGCCCTGCGATCGAGGTCGAGCTCAGTGCTCACCCGCTGATGTGGAGCCTCTCCGAGTGTGCCCCTCAAGACCGGGTCCGTCCTCCACCCTCCAGAGCGAGATCCTTGGAGGCTAGTGCCCTGCAGTCGAGGTCGAGCTCAGCGCTCACCCACCGACATGGAGCATCTCCGAGCACGCGCCCTCTAGACCGGGCCCGCACTCTTCCCTTCTCCACCAAGGTGACCGCACAAGCTCGGAGCGCCCAGACCGGAGCAGACCCTGCCATCCCGGGATGTCAGTGAGCCCCACGAGGACCACAGAAAGGCATATCTCATGCCGCCATAACTACCAGTCTGGCCATACTTCTAGGGGATGGGACAGCCAGAGAGCACGCACCCTAGGGCGGTGGCCCTCGGATCGAGGCCCTGCCAGGCTTTCTGGAATGGAGCGATCGGAGAGGATGTCAGAAGGAATGGAAGCTTCCCCTATCACCTGTCAGGAAAGGCGTCCCGTCCACGGCACGGGATCCTGCCGCACGCGCCTGCCAACCAGTGAGGATCTCGAGGCAGGCTCGAAACGGCCAATTTCCATCTATAAAGAACGATCGGCACCCCCGAGAGGGGGAAGGTAACAACAAAAAAAACACACCAGTAGCAATAAACAATAATCCACCACCAACACAAGCGCAAGCTCGACAAAAGGGGCAAAGCGCCGCCATCAACACCACAGTTGAGGGATTACCACCGGGAAACAAGGAGAAGCGGAGGAACAGGGAACCCCTCTGTCCCCGCTATTACTCTCCCCCTACTGCGTTTCTCCTTCACTGACACATCTTCCACTCCTAGTACGGAGTCCATCAAGAGGGGCCCGACCAAGAGGATCTATTCCCCTGGATCGTCACTGACTTGATCGTCGGAGTGCCCCCGCCGGAAACCCCGGCCCTGGTCACTAACCCTGTTTCGCAAGTCCAGGAGCAGAGGGTCGGCAGGTAGCGAAAGGAGCGCACTCCGGCACCGGCAGTAGCTACAGGCCACGACGGTCTTGGCGGCAACAGATTGGCGCGCTAGGAAGGGGGACGAATAAACCCTCCATCTCTTCATAGACAAGCCAGGCGGGAGGATGGTGACGACAAAGGCAAGGGAGGCTTCTACCAGCCATGCCGGGGACTCCCTCTCTCGAGAAAACCCGCACCGCCAAGAAGCGGAGCCACCCATTCCGGTCCAGCCACCTCCACCAGAAGCTCAGCTGGCTGCACTTGCTCAGCAGATGTAGGTCCTTGCCACGGCGGTGCGCCAGCTTCAACACTAGCACCGGTCCGTGGCTACCCACCTCGCGACAGCCTGCACTCCTTCCAAGAAAGGCTGTCACAATCGCAGGCCACCACTGACAACCGTGGCAGCCACCAAGCTCCAGCGAAAAGACAAAGAGCCGGCTCTGCTGACAGAGAGAGCCGCTCGCCAAACCTCAGGCGGGAGGTGCCCAGACCCCACCGAGGCAAGAAAAGCAAGACCACCCGCCACGGGTGCCATGCACCCATGTCACCTTCTCCGTCTCCTTCGATGGAGGGGTCTATTGATGAAGCCATCCGGCGCGCGACGGAAAGGTGCCTGGAGGAACATGAATGCAAGCTGGCAAAGTTTGCCCGCCGGTTTGCCAACATGCCGGGCTCCACTAGCGAGCCACCGGGCTACGATGCCCGTCCCCCGTTCTCCCAAGAAATCCAAGCGGAGCCGATCCCGCATCGATTCTGGATGCCGCAGGTGGATCCTTACGATGGGACCACCGACCCTTGGACCACCTGAAGAGCTACCGGACTCTCATGAGGGTCCAGGGGGCCACTGACGCTCTCCTCTACATCGCTTTTCCTACTACTCTCCAGAAGATAGCCCGGGTGTGGTTCACCCGTTTGGAGCCAGAGAGCATCACTTCCTTCGCCCAGCTACGACAGAAGTTCGTGGCTCACTTCGATGCTTGTAGGAAGTTACCACAGGAGGCAGACAGCCTCTTTTCCATCTGGCAGCAGGACCGCGAGCCCCTACGGGACTATGTGGCCCGCTTCAAGGCCGTCGCGTTGGAGATCTACAATCTTGAAGAGCCAGTCGCCATGCTGGCACTGAAGCGAGGGCTCAGGACCTCCCGCCTGACCTACTCGCTGGATAAGAAGCCCCCCAAGACCTACTCCGAGCTCCTTCTCCGGGCCCAAAAGTACATCTGCACTGAGGAGATGGACCGCACGAGATGGGAGCTCGACGGAGGATCCCTGAAGAAGTCAGCCCCTGCTGAAACGTCCGGGACCCGGAAGCCAGCACCCCAGGCTCAGAGCTCCCGGAGGGACCAACCAAGACTGAGAGGGACCCCCATCCCTGAGGGGAGCTACACCCCTCTCCTCGCCCCGAGGATAAAAATCCTTATGGAGATCGAGGCCGAGGATTATCTAAGGTGCCCGCCTCCATTGAAGCCTTTTGCTGGCCATGACAAGACGAAGTACTGTCGTTTCCACCGCGATCAAGACCACGACAATGAGGAATGCCACAACCTCAAGTAGGAGATTGAGGAACTCATCAAGAGAGGCTACCTCAAGAGGTTCGTGGGGGGCAGACCTCAAGCGGAGTCCCAGGTGCTCGTCGCTCTCCCGCCAACTCCAGCCATCGACAACCGTCCCATCGAGAAGCCGGTGGGCATGATCTCCCGCGGAGCGGCGCGCGCATCCAAGAAGGCTCGGGGGGCAGGGGACTCTGAGAATGTACTTCCCTTTATGAGGGAGGGGAAAGATGGGGAGAAAAATATAAATAATGACACCGTGGTCGTCGAAATGACGATCGCGAAGTACCCTGTAAAGTGCATCATGGTTGATAGTGGAAGCTCCATAGACGTGCTTTTTTATGATGCCTTCTCTAGAATGAATATTTCTCCTGATCGGCTTAGGCCCGTGCACACACCCCTTGTCGGTTTCACGGGTGATTCTATGAGAGTAGAAGGAGAAATCACTCTTCCGATCACTGCCAGAACCCCACCTCGGCAGAGCACCGTCATGATGACTTTTACGATTGTAAGGCTCCCTTCCGCCTACAACATGATATTAGGTCGACCCGGGCTCAACTTGCTTGACGCCGTCATCTCCACCAAGAGTCTACTTGTACAATTCCTAACTCCCTACGGTGTCGGGGAGATGAGAGGAGCGCCCCAGCCGGTGCAGCATTGCTTCCAAACTCTCCCTGGGGCCAAGGTCCCTCAGGATGACCCCAGCGCAGACGACCTCGACCAAAGGGCCCAAGACCCTAGAGGAGGCCCAGTCGAGCATCTACTTTCCTATCCGCTTGGAGACGATCCCGCAAAGATGGTGCAGATCGGAGCCCAGCTACCCGAGGAGGAGAGGGCCCAATTGCTGGGGTTCCTGCGGGCGAACGTGGATGTGTTCGCATGGACGGTGGCAGACATGCCAGGTATTCTCCCTAACATCATTACTCATAAATTGAGTGTCGACCCAAAGCACAAGCCAGTTCGGTAGAAGAAAAGGAGTTTTGCCCTGGAGAGACAGGCAGCCATCAAGGAAGAGGTAGATAAACTCCTGCCTGCCGGTTTCGTTCGAGAGGTCCAGTATCTGATCTGGCTGGCGAATGTGGTGATGGTCAAGAAGAATAATGGCAAATGGAGGATCTGTGTGGACTACACCGACCTTAATAAAGCTTGCCCAAAGGATAGCTTTCCTCTCCCGAAGATTGACCAGCTGGTGGATGCCACCTCGGGCCACTGGCTGCTCTCCTTCATGGATGCGTTCTCCAGGTACAATCAAATCCGCATGCATCCGAAGGACGAGGAGAACACTGCCTTCATCACCGACCAGGGGATATACCGCTATAGGATGATTCCCTTTGGTCTGAAGAATGCGGGGGCCACCTATAGCGCCTGGTCAGCAAGGTCTTCAAGGACCAAATTGGCCACAACATGTAGGTGTATGTGGATGACATGCTCGTCATGAGTAGGCCGGGGTCGAGCCACGTAGCTGACCTCATCGAGTCCTTCCACAACCTGCGGCAGCATCAGATGAAGCTGAACCGGTGAAGTGCGCCTTCGGGGTGGCAGCAGGAAAATTCCTAGACTTCATGGTCACCCAAAGGGGCATCGAAGCGAACCCAGAGAAGGTACAGGCCATCATTGATATGGAACACCCGACCTCCAAGAAGCAGGTCCAATGCCTAACGGGACGCGTCGCCACCCTCATTAGATTCATCTCGAGGTCGGTCGATCGTTGCCTGCCATTTTTCAAGACGCTGTGCAAGATGCACGACTTCACCTAGACCGAGGAGTGCAGGATAGCCTTCGAGGAGCCGAAGAACTTCCTCGCCTCCCCTCCGTTGCTCTCCAGGCCGGAAGAGGGAGAGGAATCTTGCTGTACCTAGCAGTGACACCGGGAGCTATCAGCTCAGTTCTCGTCTACACAGACGAGGACAAATCTCAGAAGCCGATGTACTACACCAGCAAAATTCTTCACGACACGGAGATCAGATATACTCGCTCCGAAAAACTCATTTTTGCACTAATAATGTCTGCTAAGCGCCTTAGGCCCTATTTCTAAGCACACCCAATAGTGGTGGTGACGAACCAGCTATTGAGGACTATCCTCACCTGACCTGAGACATCCGGGAGGTTGGCTAAGTGGCCCCTGCTGCTCAGCGAATTCGACATAGCGTACCGACCGAGGTCGTCACAAAAGGCCCAGGTCCTGGTCGACTTCGTGGTCAAGTGCACCGGTTCGCCGAGGAGCCAGAGCAGACAGCAACGGAGCCCAGGCCAGGAGAAGAGCCCTTGATCCTCCACGTAGACGGGGCATCCAATTCTGGTGGAAGTGAAGCAGGCCTCATCCTAACCAATTGTGATGGGGTTGTGGTGGAATGCGCCCTCCGCTACAAGTTCGCCGCAACCAATAACCAGGCAGAGTGCGAGGCACTCCTCGCGGGCCTAAGAGTCTCCCGCGAGCTGGGTGTGCAGGACTTGAAAGTCTTCACCGACTCCCAACTGATCGCCGGACAAGTATCCGGGGAGTATGAAGCAAGGGATGCCCAGATGATGAAGTATCTGGAGCACGTCCGCCGAGCACGGCAGGCCTCCGGTGCTTCAGCATTTTCCACATCCCCCAAGGAGAGAATGCACGCGCGGATGCGTTGTCCAAACTCGCGACCATGCCGGACTCGTCACTGGGACGTGCCTACATCGAGCACCTTGAAAGTCCCAGTTACGAGAACCCGACAGAGGTACATCAAGTCGTCCCCAAGCCGAGCTAGATGGACAAGTATATCAGGTACATCACTGACAGCACCTTGCCAGAGGACCGCACAAAAGCTGCCCTCATCAGGAAGAAAGCCTCTCGATTCGTCCTGATGGAGGGCCAACTCTACCGCCGATCTTACTCCTACCCACTCTTGAGATGCCTCAAGCCTACCGAGGTGACCTTTGTGCTCCAAGAGATACACGAAGGCCTCTACGGGAATCACGTGGAAGGGAGGACACTGGCTTACAAAGCTCTCCGCCAGGGATACTTTTGGGAGACCATGAGGGAGGACGTAGCCGACTTCGTCAAGAGGTGCGACAAATGTCAGCGCCACGCCAACATACAGTGTCAGCCGGTGGCACCAATCTCCCAGCTCTCAATCCCTTGGCCCTTTGCCCAGTGGGGGATGGACATCTTGGGACCATTCCCCCCAGCGTCCGAGCAGCGAAAGTTCCTGTTAGTGGTGATCAACTACTTCACCAAGTGGGTCGAGGCAGAGCTGCTAGCTCAGATCGCGGAAGCCAATGTCCGCCAGTTCTTTTGGAAGTCAATCATCTACCGCTTCGGGATCCTCCGTTGCATCATCACCGACAACGGGCAACACTTCGACAACCGCGAGTTCGAAGGATTCTGTGCAGCCCATGGCATCCAACACCGGTTCACCTTGGTAGCTCACCCCCAAACAAACAGGGAAGCCGAGGTGACCAACCGGACCATCCTCCAAGGGCTCCGGACTAGACTGGACCAAGCTAAGGGTATGTGGGCAGAAGAGCTCCTGAGCGTCCTGTGGGCCTACAACACAACGTCCACGACGGCGACCAATGAAACGCCCTTCATCCTCATCTTCGGTGCCGAAGCAGTTGTCCCCGTCGAGCTCGGCGTGCCTACATTGTGGGTGCAGCAGTATGATGCAGCGCGGAACTCAGTGCACCTCTTGCTCAACCTGGACCTTCTTGAAGAAGCAAGGGACAAAGCCCGCCTATGGATGGCGGCCTACCGACAAAGAGTGGCCCGGTACTACAACGCCCACGTCCGAACAAAAGCTTTCAAGCCCGGAGACCTGGTGTTGCGGCGGGCAGAGGCGTCCCAGCCTAGGGAGTGTGGTAAGCTCTCCCCGAACTTGGAGGGCCCCTACAAAGTAGCTGAAGCCCTCTCACAAGGGGCCTATTACCTCGAAGATCTCGATGGCGTCAGGTTTCCCAAGACATGGAATGCCTGCAACTTGCGAAAATATTATCAATAATGTAAGGTTTCCCAACAATGATAATAATAATGGTTTTTCCTTGCGCAAGTGTCTATCTATCTTGCAGGAGAATACCAACGACGCCCTCGAACCCAGCTCCAGGACATCGAAGAATCATCGAGCCACGTAGCTCTCCAACTCCAAGCATTCCCGAGCCCAACTCCAGGACGTAGAAGGATATTCGAGCCACGTAGCTCTCCAACTCCAAGCGCCCCCGAGCCCAGCTCCAGGATGTAGAAGGATATTCGAGCCACGTAGCTCTCCAACTCCAAGCGCCCCCGAGCCCAGCTCCAGGACGTAAAAGGATATTCGAGCCACGTAGCTCTCCAACTCCAAGCATCCCCGAGCCCAGCTCCAAGCATCCCTGAGCCCAGCTCTAGGACGTAGAGGGATATTCGAGCCACGTAGCTCTCCAACTCCAAGCATCCCCGAGCCTAGCTCCAGGACGTAGAGGGATACTCGAGCCACGTAGCTCTCCAACTCCAAGCATCCCCGAGCCCAGCTCCAGGATGCCAACCCAAGACCGGAGCTCAGATCTTCGGTCAAGGAATCACTGAGCCAAGTAGCTCTCCATCTCAAACATCTCCGAGCCCAGCTACGGGGTGCCAAGAGATCATGGGGCCATGTAGCTCCCATCAATGCCTCGAGCCTAGCTCCAAGGCGCCAGAGACCTGAGCCAAGATCTCAGGCAATCCCTGGGCCCGAGCCTAGCTCCACGTCCAGGAAGGTCTCGAGCCTAGCTCCAAGGCAATCAAGACCGGTAACCCCCTTCTTTGATCTCCCTACTCGAAAAGAAGATGAGAAGGGAAGGAAAGAAAGAGAACAAAGGGGGAAGCCCGGCAGCCCCCCTTCTCTGTTCTCCCTACTCGAAAGAAGATGAGAGGGGAAGGAAAGAAGATGAGGCTACTTACTGTGTAGAGATGGAAAAAAATACTATCGATCACGGCTCCAACCGGCAGCCCATCCATCTCCTCCTGGTCGCATTACTGGATGGAGAAGTCCATCATGCGATAGGCCAGGGCACGGTTGTCGGCCAAGGAGCTCTCCGACCCCAGCTTGAACGGAAGGCGGCGCCTCGCCTCATCTCTCCTGCTCTCCCGGGGAGCAGGTGTGCCTGTCCATCTGGCAGTGGGACCCCCGATAATCGGTTGAGGATCCAATGCTATTGCAGTCGGAGCCCCCATCGCCGGAGGATCTCTAGGGCGGGCCTCTCCTCCCTCAGCTTCAACCATCTTCGAACCCGGAGGGTGAAGCAGAGCAGCAGCAACGGCATCAGCCTGGACGGCCGCCACCGGCTCCAGGACAAGGAGTTCAGCATCGGCCCGGACGGCGACCACGGGCTTCAGGATGGGAGGTTCTGCCTGTGGCCTTGCCCGTCGCGCAGGGGCTCCCACAACCTCCTTTCCTTTCGAGGCGATTGGCACGGCAGGAGCAGATGTCGGCGTCCCCTCAACTCGGGCCCGCCTCGAGGGAGGCTCGACAGCCACCCCGGTGGATGGCCTCTTCTTGGGGACCGGTAACAGCTCGCCCTCTGGAAAGATCAACCCTGCACACAGGAGCTTGGAAAGTCAGCCCAAAATGGAGAAAAGAGGAAACGCATATGGAAGAAAGAGCTGAACTTACCTGGCCCCACCGATGAGTCGACCCTGGCGTCAAGAAGGTTCTGCTTCGATAGCAGGACCTCCAAAGAGGGGATCTGAGCGGTGCGAAGCTGATCGTAATCATCCTGATCGGTTGCTTCGATCGTAGATATCCGGTTTGGGGACCGGTCCGGCTCGCTCCAGGCCCAATCAACCCCCTCGACGTCTGCAAAGAAGAACTTGCTCTTCCATCCCTTGATGGAAGAGGGGAGCTCGAACTTGATGCCCTTCGGGCGAGAAGACAAAGACCACCACCCGTCCTCGGTCGGGTGGCGTTTCTGGGTAAAGAATGCCCTGAACAGGGAGAACCAAGCAATGAACCCGTGAACATGACAGAGTATGATAAAGGAGAAGATCACCCTGATGACGTTCGGCACCAACTGGGCTGGAACCAGATGATAATTGTTTAGAACAGACAAGAAGAAAGGATGGAAGGGGAATTGGAGACCCCCGGAGAAGGTCCCCTCGTAGAAGGCGAGATGCCCCAGGCCACTGGAAGTGACCCGCTCCCTGGGTCGGTGGACCATGAGTTGAACGGAAGACGGGATCCCATAGGCATCCCGGATGGCCTCTAGCTCTGCGACGAAAATCGTCGAAGCGACCCCGCCCGGACCTGTTGACTAGACAGACTTAGGGGCTGGTTCAAGCAGAAAAGGAGGACCGGTAGGAAGGGAAGGAATGACTTCTAGCTCTCTAACGGATGCAGGGGGGCAGGAAGGGCCGGTCTCATGCTAATCCTAAACTGCTCCCCCTTCGACTCCTCGTCGGAGGAGGAGAGCACCACCCTCCGGGCAAAAGACTCAGGACGAGACATGCTGGACTGAGAAGGAAAGAGCCTACCCCAGGAGGAGAAAAAGAAGAAGAACGAAGCCGGCCTGGACCCCAGGGAAGAGAAGAACGGGTGCAGACTGCGGAGAATGAAGGTCTAGACACTGCAACAAGCGCAAAAGATTTGAAAGAAAGGGGACTTTGAGTAAAAAAAAATTTCTTTTCACTTCGAAAAGGCCCACCAAATCCGCGTTGTTATGACCCCCTTGCCAACGGATCTGCGCCATGTGCTGCCCATCGACGAAAAAGGAATCCTAGCCACTCAGAATTATGTGCCAACATTAATTGCCCCTCGAACATGGCCACGCAGCACCCCCGTACTGGTCGGCGGGGCCAACCCTCGAAGCGCCAGTGACCGCGGCCATCATTGCACTAGATTTTTGCCTCTCCATGTCAGCACTACAGCTACTCCCTTCATCCCGAGCGCCGTGCACTAACGAGCCTTGGGAGTGGGGGGCAAATGATGTGGCGAGACCGCTGACGTGGGTAGCTGACGAGCACCACATTGAGGGAGGCCGCCACGACAGATGCCAAGGCGATGCCCCAGCCCGGATCACTTTCCCGAGCTGAGTTGAGCTCTTACAAGGCCACGAGCTGGGCTCCGTCCTCCGCCAGGTCATGCCCGCGAGCTCGGGGTGCCTAGGCCGGAGCCGTCCTCTACCCTCCAGAGCGAGACCCTCGAAGGCTAGTACCCTGCGATCGAGGTCGAGCTCAACGCTCACCCGCCAATGTGGAGCCTCTCCGAGCGCACGCCCTTTGGACCGGGTCCATCCTCTGCCCTCCAGAGCGAGACCCTCGGAGGCTAGTGCCCTGCGGCCAAGGTCGAGCTCAGCGCTCACCCGCCGATGTGGAGTCTCTCCGAGCACGCGCCCTCTGGACTGAGTCCGTCCTCCGCCCTCTAGAGCGAGACCCTCGGAGGCTAGTGCCCTGCGGTCGAGGTCGAGCTCAGCACTCACCCACCGACGTGGAGCCTCTCCGAGCACGTGCCCTCTGGACCGGGTCCATCCTCCGCCCTCCAGAGCGAGACCCTCGGAGGCTAGTGCCCTATGGCCGAGGTCGAGCTCAGCGCTCACCCGCCGATATGGAGCCTCTCCGAGTGTGCGCCCTCTGGACCAGGTCCATCCTTTGCCCTCCAGAGCGAGACCTTCGGAGGCTAGTGCCCTGCGGTCGAGGTCGAGCTCAACGCTCACCCGCCGACATGGAGCCTCTCCGAGCGCGCACCCTCTGGACCGGGCCCACACTCTTCCCTTCTCCACCAAGGTGACCGCACGAGCTCGGAGCGCCCAGACCGGAGCAGACCCTGCCATCCCGGGACGCCGACGAGCCCCCCGAGGACCACGAAATGGTGCACCCCATGCCGCTATAACTACCTGTCCGGCCATACTTCCAAGGGATGGGACAGCCAAAGAGCACGCACCCCTAGGGTAGCGACCCTCGAATCGAGGCCCTACCAGGCTTCCCGGAATGGAGCGACCGGAGAGGATGTCAGAAGGAATGGAAGCTTCTCCTACCACCTGTCAGGAAAGGCATCCCATCCACGACACGTGATCCTGCCGCACGCGCCTGCCAACCCAGCGAGGATCCCGAGGCAGGCTCCAAACAACTAATTTCCAACTACAAAGAACGATCGGCACCCCCGAGAGGGGGAAGGTAACAACAGAATAAACACACCAGTAGCAACAAACAACAATCCACCACCAACACAAGCGCAAGCTCGACAAAAGGGGCAAAGCGCCGCCACCAACACCACAGTTGAGGGAAAACCACCAGGAAATAAGGAGAAGCGAAGGAACAGGGAACCCCTCTGTCCCCGCTATCACTCTCCCCCTGCTGCGTTTCTCCTTCACGGACACATCTTCCACTCCTCCTAGTATGGAGTCCATCAAGAGGAGCCCGACCAGGAGGATCTGTTTCCCTGGATCGTCACTGACTTGATCGTCGGAGTGCCCCCGCCGGAAATCTCGGCCCGGGTCACTAACCCCTGTTTCGCAGGTCCAGGAGTAGAGGGCCGGTAGGCAGTGAAAGGAACGCACTCCGGCGCCGGTAGCAGCTACGGGCCACGACGGTCTTGGCGGCAACAATTAGTAATATTGGTTACAGTGAATTATTATGTTTGATATATATAGATAATATTACATAATATAAAATTAAAATTTTAAAATATTTTTAAAACAAATCAATATTTTATTTATAAAATATATTTTTTTATATTTTATTTATTTATAAAAAATTATATTTTTATATTTTATATTAAAAATATATAATTATTTTTATATAAAATAAAAAATTATTTTTATATTAAATAAAAAATTATTTTTATATTAAATAAATTTATTATTAAATTTATATATTAAATGGATAATACATTTAATATTTTATTTAATATAATTTATATATTATTTTATATATAATATACAAAAATAAATATTTTTAAAAAAATATTTAAGAATTATGTATATTTTATTTTATAAACTATTAAAATTTATATATCATTTTATATTAAATTTACATGTTATTTTATTAAATATAATATAATAATATAAAATTAAATAAATCAAATTCATATAATATAATTATATTATATTTATATTATATTATAAATATTATATAATATATTATAATATATAATATATTAATAATATTATATTATATTATATTATGATATTGTGTAATATATTATATAGAAAGAAAAAGGAATAGATAAGATGAGGATAATTTGATAATCTATATTACATAAAAAGTAGTAATCTGGAATACCATTCCTTCCTGAAATAATTTAATGAAGTGCACTCACCTAATTCTTAGTGTTTACTATTTAATAATAACATATTATTTTATATGTAGATGTGCATTGTTGAGATCCAAATGGAGAACTCATGAGGGTGCCATCTGATGCGGCTTCAGTCGACTTAAAGAAACATAGAAGAATCAAACGGAAAATAAACTCCAGAGGTGCCATATCTTGGTGTGTTGCATATGAAGGGCTACCATGGACCATTCTTTTTTTAGCTGCCTTGCCAACATGTTTCTTTATCCTTATACCTATTTAGCTGAATTTGATTTGATTTTTTCCTTTTTTTTATTCTTTTTTGAGGAAGATTGATATAAAACAAGTAAAGCCAAATCCACATATTTTTTTTAGCCCACATGTAGGTATGGATAAGAATTTAGTCAAACATTATAGGCTACGAATCAACAACCTAACAGCCAGGGTTAAAGTTCAGGCCACTCAAATTATGTAGGGATGACATTACTGAATGCCAGCATATGATCTAAAATTCTTAAAAGCTATCCCAAGATTGGTGTTATGTCATTCACTCGGACCTGCTAACTAAGATAATAAATCAATGACCATCTATGGTGATCAACTAAGTTGACTCGGAGTAACTGAAGCAGAGTGGTTCTAATGACAGGAGACTAAATAACTACAAACAACTACAACTTAGTAAGCACTATATCTAATAATACATAATAGCTGACTAACATTACTCATATCCAATTAAATATCTAAGACGAACATATCTGCCAGACTAAAGAAAAAAAAATTTTGAGTGCTAGAAAACTGTTGACGACTAAGGCATATTAATACCATCATAAAAAACAGTCGAATAAAAGGGCACGGACAAAAGACAATTGTTATAATAAAAAGTTGTTATAAACTATTATTCCAATCAAAAGAGATTAATCTTTATTATGGTAATCCGGTTTGATATAAAATAATTGCCGGTTCATCAGTTGGATCAGTTTTATTTGGACCCGTCAACCAAGTCAGTGCACCTGAAGATGATGTCTTCTTAATTTAACGAGGGCTACAATCTATCTCAATGAAAATAATATATTATTATTTTATTCAGCTTTATGTCTTCGGCCTGGTTCGAAGAAGACATCTCTAGAATATGTTATTACTTCATTCAGCTTCATATCTTCAGCCTGGTCCGAAGAAGACACTTCTAGAATATATTATTACTTCATTCAGCTTCATGTCTTCAGCCTGGTTCGAAGAAGACACCTCTAGAATATATTATTATTTCATTCAGCTTCATGTCTTCAGCCTGATCCGAAGAAGACACCTCTAGAATATATTATTACTTCATTCGGCTTCATGTCTTCAGCCTGGTCCGAAGAAGACGTTTCTAGAATATATTGTTACTTCATTCGGC
Source organism: Areca catechu (assembly GCA_021397845.1). NCBI lineage: Eukaryota > Viridiplantae > Streptophyta > Magnoliopsida > Arecales > Arecaceae > Areca > Areca catechu. The sequence goes on along the minus strand of CM038047.1, from coordinate 27,854,203 downwards.
TTCATGTCTTCAGCCTGGTCCGAAGAGAATATTTATGAAATATATTGTTTATCTCTTTGGCTCCATAGTAAACAGTTCTTTATCTTCCGGCTCACTCCGAAGGAGATAAATCCGAAGCATATAGCTAGCACTTCTTCAGCCCATTCCAAAGAAGGCAGTCCAAAGGAGTTGTTGACTCTTTTTGGATCTCCTCTAAAGAGAGTGTATTTTAAGCATGTGAATGATCTCTCAACATGAAGCAGTTGAAGGTTGTTCTGATTATTATAACCACCCACATGATCGATAGCTCCGGCTTCAATAACCATAGACTAACTAATTTCCGACCGCCACTACTTACTGTTATGAGAAAGTTACATTAACGAACTTTCATAACCTTAAGTAGTTACACTCATGCCGATAAATATCTGTAAGAGGAAACACTCGAGGTAAGCCAACTCCAGGCAAGTTAGAGCCAGTCCATAATTAGCTCTTTCAACGCCACTCCACTCATTTTTCCTTTTCATTTCACTTCATTCTGCTCTCAAGTTCTCCATTTTGCTGCCTAAATTCTTGCTGACTTTCGCATCGGAGTATCCCCCACCAGAGAAATTCTGGTCAGGGGATTTATTTTGCAGGTTTTCATCGAAGATGAACCAGCAAGCAGGTTGCTCCATCCGATCCGTGAGGATTTAGCGTCAACAGATTGGCACGCCAGAAAGGAAAAGAATTTTCTCTGTTAAGGAGAACTTTGAAAAAACAAGAATGGTGAAAGGAAATATCCAAAATGCTTCTACAAGCAAGGAGCACCCTGCTCCTCAGGTGAATAATCCTCTGGTGGAAAATGATATGCCACCTCTTATGTTGACTGTGGGGCAACAGCAATTCGAGGCCCTTCTGAATCGAATCGATGCCTTAACCTTAGTCCAGACTCTTCAAGAAATTGCCATTCAAAGGCAGTGCTTTCTAGCCACATCTCAACCCAGTCATCAAGCTAAGGAAAGGGAAGATCGACATTGGGAATCGACCCCATATTCATCACAAATCTAGTTTTCTCGTGAGCATTATAGCTCCCAGCTAAGCAGGCGTATGGAGGATCACCCTGGCAAGAAAAGAACCAGACGTTCCCTTTCCATTTCTTCTAGAGATTCTATACCTGGAGGAGTCAGGCAAAGAGAAATGAACTTCGATTATGAAGAAAAGTTCAAGTTATTGGAGTTACAGATTGATGCAGAACGGAAGCTCTGATACCAAAAATGATGCGGAATGAAAGAAGAGAGATGATGCGATGCGGAAGTAAACTATGACTAATTCTTTTTTTGTGGTTTTTTTTAATATTTTCAGAAGTCGGCTTTGACTCAAGGAAAGTTAAACTAAATTGAAAGAAACTAGGTAATAATTGAAAGCACAATTTAAATAAAACTGGATTATCAGAGTAGTTCAGAAGTAACGGATCGTTGGGGGTTGAGAAACTCCCAGACCTAGGGTTTCGCTTGGAACTTTCAACAGGACAGAAATAAAGAGAAGAGATGGGTACCAACCAGACAGTGATCTTCACAAAGTTTGGTGGAAGAACTCTCTCGAGCAGATTATTAGATCCTCGGATTTGGATACCTTCGCAATGGATCCTCCAATACTGGTCCTGTGGCTGAGTCGGCTTCTCCTGGACTCAAGATCTGGGAAAGAAGAAAAACAAGTGATGGAATCAGATACTCAAGGAAGGATTTACCAGATTGAAGAACTTGAAAGCTGATGTTGCTGAAATCCGGATTCTCCTGGAGGCTGATCTGACTTCCACTGAGAATTGCTCTGGATCTGAAGTATCCGGACTGGACCCGGATGCTGGGGTCGGACTTGACTTGAAGAGAGTGGCCGTGAGAGGTGGGATATGCTAGGGCTTGGAGGAAAGAGAAGGATGATGGAAGGCTAGGGTTTGGGAGTGAAGTGGCTAACCTAGGGTTTGGGGTTTGGAGATCTCACACCTCCTCAAGGTTCCTGGGGAACCCGGATTTACTCTCTCACGGAGCTCAACACCTGGATGCAAGTACAGAAGAGAGAAAACACAGAGTTTGCTCACACAAAAGTTTGAATTCATTCATCAGATTAAATTCAAGAGTTACATAGAGTTGAATATATAGACATAACAAAGAAATAAAATTTTATACATTTTCCATGTGGGACTAATAGGACTAACCCACACTTTAGGCATCAAATTCTCTTCCCAAGACTCCTTCCATGAGTGGGCAGCCCAAAAACTCCAAGAAAACTTGAAAATCAGCTCCAAATGGCAGGTTATGGGGTGTCTCCTAGTATCTCTCCATGAATCAAGGATTTTCCCTTCATGGTTTGGCTCTTTTGGACACCTCCTAGTCTTGCTCCACAAGTTTAGGCTTCTTCCTTTCATGGCTTTGGCACTTTTGGAAACTTTTGGGTGCCTCCTTGATTTTCTCCCCAAGACATGCTCTCTTCCCTTTTATAACTTGGATTTTTATGGAACATTATAGGGCACCTCCTTGATCCTCTCTTCAAGAAAAATTCTTGCCATCCTGGCTTGGGTTTATCTGGAAAGAAGTTGGCTCCTCCTTGGATTGAGGTATCTTGATGGATTTCTCCCCCAAGTGGCGCATGAAAGAAGGGACCTGCTTTCTTGTGGTGTGGGGACCAAGGCACACTGGATGGAGATGTGGCAGGGAGTGTGGCACCCACTTGTAGCTGAAAAATGTGGTGCCCTATGGCAAAGGGAATGACACCTACCTTGGCCTTGGACTTGGACTGAGTCAACATGACCTAACAAAAATTGAAATGACAAAATTATAGACTCAAGATTGAGTTGATCAAGTCAACCCTTATTACAAAACCAGAAAACCCTAATTCTTCGGGCAAGGTCAATCAGAGATCCAGATGGAGCCCTGAAGTCTTCTTCTGAGTCTGGTGCCCGCACCAATTCTCCCGGGGTGGGAGGAACTCGACCTTGTCGAGTAAGGCTCAAGTTGGCTCTGGTATCTCTCCAAGAGGTCTGGATCCAAATCTTGTAGTTCTTCTCGGGAGATCCAAGAGTCATCAGAGTCTGGCCTTCCTTGCCAGCGGACCAAGTATCTTTGGTATCCTCGATTACGAGTAGAGATAACCTGATCATCCAGGATCTTTTTAATCTGCTCTTTCCTCACAGGCCAGTTTGTTGGTGGACACACAGGGTCGGGATCACTTTCAATAACAGGATTAGGTTCAAAAGGCTCACTAGGAATCACAGCTGGCTCCCTGTACTCTACTAGGTCTGTAATATTGAAAGTAGAGCTGTTGCCTAGTTCTGGAGGCAACTCGAGCACATAGGCATTGGATCCTACTCTCTTCACTACTCTAAATGGTCCAGCTCCTCTAGTATGTAACTTTCTAACAGTTCCAGGAGAAAACCGCTCAGGCCTTAACCTAATCATTACATAGTCTCTCTCAACAAAAGTTTTGACTCGTCTTTGAGAATCAGCCAACTTCTTATAAGTTTCATTACTTAAAGTTATTTTGGCATGAATTTCTTTATGCAAGTCCTTTACATGCTATGCAAGTGCATCAAGAGACTTGTGTGTGTGGGCTAATAGTGAAATTAGATCAAGTGGTGTGTTGGGCTTGTATCCATGAACAATTTCAAAGGGACTCTAGCCTATAGACCTATTGATCGAAACATTGAATGCAATTTCAACCCTGGACAAAATACAAATCCCAATTCCTGGTTCTCTCAATCAAACCAAAATCTGAGCCAAAGCCTAGTAAAGGGTCAAGAAAACTAAACTAGACTGACGACGCATTCCTAAAGAATGGACTTTATTACAAAGGAACCCTAGGTCTAAACCTAACAAACTAAGGCTCTCTAGGTTTGACCTTGGGTCGGAGGAGGGCATGCAGAGCATGAAAACTTATTATGGATGCCTAGTAGGTGCCATAAGGTCTTTCAGAAGTAGGTGGCAAACCTAATAGGTTCTGACACGTGGTTCACTCTAAAGGCTTCGACAAAGTATACTTGGATGGTGTAAGAAGCATTGGAAGTCCTAGAGAAAGGAAGGAGATATGAGGTGGAGTCTCGAATTACCTGTTGACTAAAGGTGGTGACCTGAAGGTTTGAATGGTGATCTATGAGTGTCAACTGGTCATCCTTATGAAAGGAAAAGTTTGCTACTCCCAGGAATGGATCAAGAGATGGTTCGGGAAGTAGCCTAGGACATGTGATTGCAATAGTTAAGGTTTGTTCTCTAAGCAAATAATGATCCACTTTCTCAAGAACTGGATTAGAGAATGATTCATTGGAGGGCCTATAGATGATGACCTCAAGACTTGAAATTTGACCTATGGGTGCGGAAAGGTATACTCTATAGAAGGGTAGGTCAGTCATGCGAAGGAAGGGGTCTGGGGCCATAAGGAGGACTTTTACAGGACTGGGTGAATCAATCCGCTCAAGACAAGGATGTTCAACTGAAATTACGGGAGAGACCTTAGTGGCTGGGCATGGGACAAGGTCCAATTGTAAGAGGCTTGATTCAGTCATCCTAAGGAGAGGATCTACCATAGGGTGGGCAAACTTAAACAGTTCAGTGCAAAGATCTTCAATTGGTACTTGGGGAATGACTGTCATTAGAGGGTATGAACTGATAGCTCGGGCTAACACCATGAGTTCTTCCTGGGGTATTTGACTAAAGGAACCTGATTCTCATAAATCTCTTGAATTTCAGAACTAGGTCCTACCACATGGTTGCTCTCCAAGGTCTCCTCAGGTAAGGAACCAATAGTATCGATGTCACATTCTTCAAGTTCTTCCCCCTCATATTCATCAACTAGACTCAAGCCAGCATCATATATTTCCTCGATGCCATCTTTAATGGGTTTCGAGTCAGTGGTAATCGGGTCAACTGATTCTAGGCTTGTCATACCTAACCTTTCTTCCTTATTGGTAGGCTTGGGTTCTCCCTCATTAATGTCATCCTTAGGATTCTTACCACTTAGCTGTGCACAAGCCAGTCCTATGCATGGGCACTGACTAGATTTATGGCCTCTTTCTCCATAAAACAAACATTCTTGCGATATAGGAACCTGGGTCACACTGGGTTTCAAGCTAGTAGAGACCTTACTTGGGCATGGGTGTGGATCTAAATGGTTTGATCTAGAAGACATGGGTTGTTGAGTGACTGGTCTAGAATATTGTAAGGACCCCTCATAGACACGATCCACACTATAGATATCATGGTTAGGCTTCCTAAGGTTATGCTCGGGATCACGGTATAAGGTCCTCCTAGGCTCCTGGCATGGATGAGGTTGGGGCCTATTAAATTTTGGATCAGGGGTCCAATTTTGATGTCTACGTTTCTCAAGTACTTGGACTCGATCCCTAAGCTGGGTAAAATTCTCATGGACTTGTTCTTTACACTGGGTAACAGTAGCAGTCATATCCTGACTCAATTTGTTCATACTTTCAGTAAGAGCTCTAACCATGGCCTCTAAATCAGGTTGGGTTTGACCAGGTTGGTAGGGTACTCCTTTCCGGGTATACATGATGATGCAAGCAAACACACAGAATGTGACTAGACTAAAGCGACTACTGGCTCACTAGACCTAGAGTCCAAACTAGATGCCCAATCAGAGTGGCAAGCTAGCCTGTAGTAACTCGGGACTCAGCCAGGCAGGTGTAAGGGGAGTGTTAGGTCCCTAAATGCCAATCCTAGACACCAATCAGTGATTGGCCAGGTAGGCGGACCAGCACACAAGCCCTTCGGGATAGAATCCTTGAACCACCATTCTAGACACTGAGTACAAAGCACACACAGAGTAACCAGACAAACTGACTCAACACTAGCCTTGACCCGACTTGTTGATGTCCCTAGCCCACTAGGGCAAATTAAGTCTAATAAATTTTAAAATTAGGCTTAGGATCGAATGAGTGGGTGGTGGTTTTGGGCTAAGGAGAGGTTATCAACTCCTCCCCTTATCTTAGATGCTCGAATGCCCTTAAGATGAATTAGGAGATGATCACTCAAGATAATTGAATTGCAGAAACACAAAAACAGAGTTGCAGTAATTAAACTCTCAGAAATCTCACATAAACCAATAAATCACAGAAAAATTATGCAAAATATTTCAATTATACTGGTTTCAGAAAAACAAAAATCACCAAATTTGGAGTTACCTACAGTGAGAAACAATTCCTGCAACAGGATAGTTACGGACTGAAAACAGAGTACTTCCCCGTTTACAATTCCTGCTACGAAGTTGTAACCCAACGGATCCCCTACACGCCCTAGGAACACCCCGTGGAATGGGAAGAGGAGGTTTGCACCTCGCTTCATTCCTAGGATCGGATGTCCTGGGGAGTCTACTTCGAGCAGACAAAGTAAAAAGAGAGAGACTCAAACAAGCAATCAAAACAGAAACCCTAGACAGGGCTCTGATACCAAAAATGATGCAGAACGGAAGCTCTGATACCAAAAATGATGCAGAACGAAAGAAGAGAGATGATGCGATGCAGAAGTAAACTATGACTAATTCTTTTTTTATGGTTTTTTTAATATTTTCAGAAGTCGGCTTTGACTCAAGGAAAGTTAAACTAAATTGAAAGAAACTAGGTAATAATTGAAAGCACAATTTAAATAAAACTAGGTTATCATAGTAGGTCAGAAGTAACGGATCGCTGGGGTTGAGAAACTCCCAGACCTAGGGTTTCGCTCGGAACTTTCAACAGGACAGAAATAAAGAGAAGAGATGGGTACCAACCAGACAGTGATCTTCATAAAGTTTGGTGGAAGAACTCTCTCGAGCAGATTGTTGGATCCTCGGATTTGGATACCTTCGCAATGGATCCTCCAATACTGGTCCTGTGGCTGAGTCGGCTTCTCCTGGACTCAAGATCTGGGAAAGAAGAAAAATAAGAGATGGAATCAGATACTCAAGGAAGGATTTACCAGATTGAAGAACTTGAAAGCTGATGTTGCTGAAATCCGGATTCTCCTGGAGGCTGATCTGACTTCCACTGGGAATTGCTCTGGATCTGAAGTATCCGGACTGGACCCGGATGCTGGGGTCGGCCTTGACTTGAAGAGAGTGGCCGTGAGAGGTGGGATATGCTAGGGCTTGGAGGAAAGAGAAGGATGATGGGCGGCTAGGGTTTGGGAGTGAAGTGGCTAACCTAGGGTTTGGGGTTTGGAGATCTCACACCTCCTCAAGGTTCCTGGGGAACCCGGATTTACTCCCTCATGGAGCTCAACACCTGGATGCAAGTGCGGAAGAGAGAAAACACAGAGTTTGCTCACACAAAAGTTTGAATTCATTCATCAGATTAAATTCAAGAGTTACATAGAGTTGAATATATAGACATAACAAAGAAATAAAATTTTATACATTTCCCATTTGGGACTAATAGGACTAACCCACACTTTAGGCATCAAATTCTCTTCCCAAGACTCCTTCCATGAGTGGGCAGCCCAAAAACTCCAAGAAAACTTGAAAATCAGCTCCAAATGGCAGGTTATGGGGGTGTCTCCTAGTATCTCTCCATGAATCAAGGATTTTCCCTTCATGGTTTGGCTCTTTTGGACACCTCCTAGTCTTGCTCCACAAGTTTAGGCTTCTTCCTTTCATGGCTTTGGTACTTTTGGAAACTTTTGGGTGCCTCCTTGATTTTCTCCCCAAGACATGCTCTCTTCCCTTTTATAACTTGGATTTTTATGGAACATTATAGGGCACCTCCTTGATCCTCTCTTCAAGAAAAATTCTTGCCATCCTGGCTTGGGTTTATCTGGAAAGAAGTTGGCTCCTCCTTGGATTGAGGTATCTTGATGGATTTCTCCCCCAAGTGGCGCATGAAAGAAGGGATCTGTTTTCTTGTGGTGTGGGGACCAAGGCATACGGGATGGAGATGTGGCAAGGAGTGTGGCACCCACTTGTAGCTGGAAAATGTGGTACCCTATGGCAAAGGGAATGACACCTACCTTGGCCTTGGACTTGGACTGAGTCAACATGACCCAACAAAAATTGAAATGACAAAATTACAGACTCAAAATTGAGTTGATCAGGTCAACCCTTATTACAAAACCAGAAAATCCTAATTCTTCGGGCAAGGTCAATCAGAGATCCAGATGGAGCCCTGAAGTCTTCTTCTGAGTCTGGTGCCCGCACCACAGATAGCCAAGCTCACTGATCAAAGAAGAGGTGACGAATTTATGACTTTCAATTCACAATCTCCTTTCTCCGATTGAATTATGGCCAAAGTTATTCCTTGGCATTTTAAGATTCCTCAACTAAAGGCTTACGATGGAACTACCGATCCCCTCGATCATTTGGGAAGTTTCAAAGCTCAAATGAAAATACAAGGAGCATCTGATGCATTATATTGCCTTGCTTTTCCTGCTACCTTAAGGAAAGTTGCTCGCATGTGGTATTCGAGCCTACTGCCCGGTACAATTCATTCTTTCGCTTAGCTGGAGCGGTTGTTTATTTTTCATTTCAGAACATATTGAAAGATGCCGCGTAACACAGACAGTTTGTTCCTCTTTCAACAGAATGAAGGAGAAAGTCTTAAAGAATTTGTTATTCAATTCAATTCAGCCACTCTGGAGATCCCTGATCTCAATGAGCATGTGGTATGTCAGCCCCGAAGAAAGGTCTCAAATCATCCAGGTTCACTTTCTTCCTGGACAAAAAGCTCCCCACGAGCTATGCTGAACTACTGGCAAGAGCTCAGAAATATGCTGCTGCTGAAGAGCAAGCCGCAAGTCGTCGACTCATTAAAGGGAAACATCTTTCCAAGAAAAAGAGCATCAAAGGATCAAATATGCCACATCTTCCAACAATGCGTCGGCTCTAAGACGCAGTCCCAAGTTCAAGCAACAGGGCACTCGGTTCGACTCCTACACTCCTCTCAACCTCCCGAGAAAAAAGATTCTGCTGGAAATAGAAAAAGAAAATTACTTGCAAAGGCTATGTCCTATGAAAACCTCTGCTAATATGAGGAACAAGAATAAATATTACCGATTCCATCAAGACCATGGCCATAATACTGATGAATGCTTCCAGCTCTGGGATGCTATTGAAGACCTAATTAAAAGAGGATATCTAGAAAAATATGTTAGCCATCCAGAGCCCCAAGCCAAAGCAACCACCCCTCAAAAAAATACCAATGAAGCCGAACTGCCTCACCAAAGGCTGACCGATGGAAGGGTTGGCATGCTTCATTGGTCAATCAGCTGGAGGAATGAAGCTGAAGAAGATAATTCCAAGAGACTTAAAGGCAAAAAACTCCATTAACTTCTCAGATGATGATCTCCAAGGAGTTTAACTCCCACATGATGACCTTGTTGTGGTTTCAGCTATAATAGCAAAATATGATGTAAGAAGAATTCTGATTGATAATGAAAGTTCTGTCAATGTTTTACTGTATGATGTATTTCTTAGAATGGACTTATCTGGAAATGAGTGCAAAGGTCTCCTATTCCTCTGACTGGGTTCAAAGGAAATCAAATTGGAGTTGAAGGAGAAATAGTTTTACCCGTAACTCTTGGCACTGAACCATGCCAAAAGATGCTTTCCATCAATTTCATAGTAGTACAAACACCATCAGCTTATAATGCAATCTTAGGATGGCCTGCTTTAAATAAATTCTGAGCCATAGTATCGAGCTACCACCTTTTGGTGTGATTTTCTACTAGAAATGGCATCGAAGAAATGAAAGGGGATCAAAGGGTTGCTCGCCAATGTCTAACGATTTAGGATAAACAATCGGCCAATTCCTTAACACTTGGTCAGTTAGATCCAAGAGACAAAACTAAAGACTGTGGAGAACCAGTGGAAAGCACCCCTTCTATGCCTTTGTCCGAAGATGACCCAACGAGATTGGTACAAATTGGCAGTCTGTTAGATGAAGAGACAAAGGCAAGGTTGATTCGCTTTCTCCAAAGTAATGCTGATATTTTTGCTTGGGCAACTTCGGATATGCCCGAAATTTTATTTGAAATAATTACACACCGATTGGAAGTAACTTCCAACTATAAGCTTGTTCGATAGAAGAAGAGAAACTTTGCTCCGAAGAGACAGAGGGTTATTGACGAAGAAGTCAGCAAACTCCTTGAAGCCAAATTTATAAGAAAAGTACAATATCCATATTGGTTGGCCAATATTGTGATGGTGAAGAAGTCTAATTGCAAGTGGAGGATCTGCATCGATTATACGGATCTTAATAAGGCTTGCCCAAAAGACAGCTTTTCTTTGTCGAAGATAGATCAGTTAGTTGATGCCAATGCTGGTCATCAGCTACTGAGCTTCATGGATGCTTTCTCAGGATATAACCAAATATGAATAGATCCTGAAAATAAAAAAAAAATCACTTTCGTCATAGAAAAAGGGCTTTACTATTATAAAGTTATGGCATTTGGGTTAAAAAATGCCGAAGCAACTTTCCAAAGATTAATCAACAAAGTGTTTAAGAATCAGATAGGGAGAAATATGGAAGCTTATGTTGATGATATGATTGTGAAGAGTCTTCATAAGTCCGACCACATTGAAGACTTAAGAGAGTCCTTTGATGCACTTAGATGCCATCAAATGAAGCTGAATCTGACTAAGTGCACTTTTGGTGTGACCTCAGGGAAGTTCTTGGGGTTATTAGTTACCAAGCAAGGAATTGAAGTTAATTCAGAAATGATTTAAACCATTCAGACCATGAGACATCCCTCTTGCAAGAATGAAGTACAGTGGCTAATAGGAAGAATCACCTCTCTGAGTCCATGTATTTCCTGATCAGTGGAAAGATGTCTTCCTTTTTTCAAAGTTCTCTATCAAACTCAAAGTTTTGAATGGTCAAATGACTGCAAGCTTACTTTTGATAAGTTGAAAGAATACTTGGAAAACCCTCCTTTACTTTTTAAACCTTGCAAAGGGAAAACTATTTATTTGTACCTTTCTGCCTTGGACGAAGCGATTAATTCGGTACTTATTCGAAAAGATGCCGACCACTTGCAGAAGCCGATCTACTACACTAGTAAGGTACTGCATGAGACGGAAGTACAATATCCTAGAATACAAAAAATTATTTTCTCCTTAATAGTTGCATCAAAGCATTTGTGATCCTATTTCCAAGCCCACACCATTATGGTTTTGATGGATCAGCCCCTGAAGGCCATTTTGTGATGTCCCGACACTTCAGGAAAGATAGCTAAATGGGCTATTAAGTTAGGATAGTTTAACATTGACTTCTAGCCTAGATCAGCAATGAAAGCGCGAGTCCTGACTGATTTTATAGCTGAATGCACTTGAAGATCGGATGAGAGTCAACTGAGGACCGAAGAGGAAGAGACCGTCGAAGAAGATCCAAAATTCATATGGATGCTTCATGTGGATGGTGCCTCTAATGCCAATGGCTGTGGAGCTAGTCTCATTTTGGCCAGTCCGAATGGTCAAGTCATAGAGTATGCTTTCCGTTTTTCTTTCCAAGCTTCGATAATCAGGTAGAGTATGAAGTTCTCATTGGTGGACTCAGAATTGCTTAGAAGTTGGAGATTAGAAAGATTAAAGTCTTTGGATTCCCAGTTGGTGGTGAATCAAGTAAAAGCTGAATTCAAAGCTTGGAATCCCATTATGATTCAGTATTTAGAGAAGGTGCAAAGCCTAATATCCCAGCTAGAATATTTTGAAATTGTTCACGTGCCCTGAACAGAAAATTCTCGGGTCGATGCTCTTTCATATCTTGGAACCACCGCCCCAGACTCCCTTGGCCAAACATATGTGGAATATCTTGAAGATCCCAGCAAATCCAAATCCATAGTGAAAATGTATCCGATCGAACATGAGCCCTCCTGAATGGATCTCATCCTTAAATTTTTGAATGAAGGCACGTTACCTGAAAACAAGCTTGAAGCTAAATGACTCCATTAGGTGGCTTCTCAGTATATGATCTTAGATGGGACTTTATATAAAAGATCCTTTACACAACCTCTGTTAAAATATCTAGTGCCATCAGATGCCGATTATGCTCTCAAAGAAGTGTATGAAGGTATATGCAGGGATCACCTGGGGTGCAGATCCTTAGCTTACAAAATAATTTGCCAAGACTATTATTGGCCAACTATTCAGAAGGATTCTATAGATTTTGTCCGAAGATGTGATCAGTGTCAGAGGTATTCTAATATACAAAGATGGCTTGCAAATCAACTGACCCCGTTGATAGCTCCTTGGCCTTTTGCTCGGTGGAAAATGGATATTCTTGATCCATTTTCTCCAGCTTTTAGACAACGAAAATTCCTTATAGTGGCAATCGACTACTTCATCGAGTGGGTTGAGGCCAAACCACTGGCACAAATTACTAAGGCAAAAGTCAAAAATTTGTAAGAAACTTTATCATCTTCCTTTTTGGAATTCCTTATGCCATTATTATCAATAACGGAAGGCAATTTGACAACCCAAAGTTCAAAAGCTTCTGTATCCATATCATATACTTCATAAGCTAACTTTCATTAGCCATCCTTAGTCTAATGGAGAAGCTGAAGTGGCCAATAGAACTATTCTTCATGGTCTCAAAACCAGGTTGAATGATGCTAAGGGATTATGGGCTGATGAGTTGAATTCAGTTCTTTGGACATACCGAACTACTCCCAAACAGCCACCGGCGAATCTTCATTTCACTTAGCTTATGGCATTGAGGTAGTCTTTCCTATAGAGATCTCCTTACAATCTTTACGGATTAATCATTACAAAGAACCTGAAAACTTGGAACGCCGAAGAGTTGATTTGGACTAGTTGCAAGGCACCCGACTTCATGCTCAGTTGAGGATGGTTGCATATCACCAAAAGGTTGCCAAATATTATAACTCTCGCATGAAGGAACAAACTTTTCGCCCAGAGGACTTAGTCTTGCAATGATCTGAAGTGTCCAAGCCAACTGAACAAGACAAACTCTCTCCTACTTGGAAGGTCCTTATCGAATCAAAGAAGTCATCCATCCAGAACTTATCGACTTGAAACTTTGGAAGGTACTTTGTTGCCTCGGCCTTGGAATGTAGAAAATCTTTGCAAGTATTATCAATAAAAATCCCTATTCACAGAGTTATATATTGAAGTATCGAGATGGACCTAGTCACTCTATCTTATTCTTTATTAAAGGCATAATAATGATCTACGTGATCTACCCTACGAAATATCGAGATGGGCTTGATCAACTTGTCTTATTCTCTATTAAAAGGCATAAGGATGATCTACGTGATCTACCCTATGAAATACCGAGGTGGGCTTAATCAGCCTGTCTTATTCTTTATTAAAAGGCATAAGGATGATCTACGTGATCTACCCTATGAAATATCGAAGTGAGCTTGATCAGCCTGTCTTATTCTCTATTAAAAGGTATAAGGATAATTTACATGATCTACCCTACAAATATCGAGATGGACTTGATCAGCTTATATTATTCTCTATTAAAAGGTATAAGGATGATCTACGTGATCTACCCTATGAAATACCAAGGTGGGCTTGATTAGCCTGTCTTATTCTCCATCAAAGGTACGGGATGATCTGTGTGATCTACCCTACAGTAAAACTGATGAAGTGCCAAGAAGGGCTTAACTAGCCTGTTTCATTCTTTGTCAAATAATAGGAAAGACCTACGCGGTCTATTCTATGACAAATTTGATGAAGTACAAAATAAATCTGGTGACATGCTGAGGTATATCCACTCAATATATATATTATTTTCCATTAGCAATAATCTAAGTAGCCAATCCTAGCATAGGAGTTAATGAAATGACAGATTTAATTATTTCAGATCTTCTCATTTCCTAAAGAAGAAGAAATAAGGTTACGGTATCTTGTTTACATGATTATTTTATTATATCTTCTTAGGAGAAGGGAATGGTTTCACATATCAAATTCTCTTATTCGGTATATTTATAGCAAAATTATCTAAAGCTTGGTTTTCTATCCAGCCGATTCTATTTAATGTGATCTGAAGAATCCGAATTCTAAAATTGAGAAGATCACCTATATGATGAGCTAACTTGTTTGGGTTCCTTAAAGCTCATGTTTATATTATGACCAAGTCCGAAGACTTGGTATTATTTTAAGTCCGAAGACTTGGTATTATTCTAAATTTGAAGACTTAGTATTATTTTTAAGTCCGAAGACTTTATCCTTAGACAAATTTTTGTTCAAAATTTCGAGGTTGAAAGTTGATATACTTGTCAGGAATGTTGCTTATTCACAAATTTTATATGATCGATAAGACTATTATTCAACATTTTACCTCCGATGAATCTATACTTAGTAACTTTCTCATTGCAGCATAATTCATTTGGAAAGAAAGATGTTCTATTCATGAAAAGTAGTACATGTACATTATCTTTCTTGTAACACAATAAAAAAAAGGGGGCTACAAATATTGTGCATCTTTTATATCAGCCACCTATGGATCGACTTCAGTTAGAGTATCTTCAGCTTGGGTTAGATTAACTGGGTCAGCAACCGTTAGTATTTCCTCTCCAGCTACTTCTTCGGTTGTAGCATGGACTTCTTCAGAATGACCCGATATTGCTTTTGGCGATCCAGGCTCTTCTGTTTCTTCAAGTTCATATAGCTGAATACTCGAGATATTGAGGTTTGGGTAAAGTTTTTGTACTTCATTTATCCCATCATTATAACCCTCTCGGTAGCTAAAGGTTCCTGCTTCGGTTATTTCATCATCGAATGCCGAAGACTTTTTATAGTGCTCGACCGCCCTACTTGATCTTTTAAAGCTTCTATTTCTATGGCCGCTACTTCAGCTTTTCTAATCGCTTCATTGGCCTTTTCAACCGCCTTTTCGGTCTTCTTCTGAGATTTCTTGGCCGAATGTTCCAAGGACTGAATCTTCTTTTTTCTCTTTTTAAGTTTTACTTCTTGTTCAGAAGCCCTCAGCTGAGTTTTTTCCAATTCGGCCTTCAGATTTTGAACTGTGATGTCACTCAGAGAGAGTTTTTCTTCCATGGCCTTTTTTAACTCCTCGGCTACTTTCACGGCTCCAGCCATTTGGAGTTTTTCTTCGATTCTCTTATGGTAATCTCTGAACTCAATTATACTCTCTTCCATAAGAATGACATCATCAATCAATTGCATTAACCACGTGGAATATGAAGTTAGCAAAGTTAAACATTATATTAAAAGGAAGAAGCAATATCCACCTTCAGCATAGATGAGAATGCTGAATCGAATATCTCCTCAATGCACTGGATTTTGC
This sequence comes from Areca catechu, assembly GCA_021397845.1. Lineage (NCBI taxonomy): Eukaryota > Viridiplantae > Streptophyta > Magnoliopsida > Arecales > Arecaceae > Areca > Areca catechu. The sequence goes on along the minus strand of CM038047.1, from coordinate 27,839,001 downwards.
TGACTTCACAGTCTCGAGAGAGGAGAGTGTGCTTCAGTATCTCCTTAGCTAATTCGGGATGCACCAAGCCCCATCTGTCAGAAAAAGTTGCAAAAACCACGTTATACTCCTTATCCGTTGGGACATTCCTTCCTGTACCCTCTTCAGGAGCCTTTCCTTTTGCTCTTCTTTTATCCTTCGGAGAAGCAAGAAGCGGCTCTCCGATAGTCAGATTTAGGATGGATCGTTCCAGAGAGGACAGTGGGGGTGAACTCCTTGAAGGAGGTTCTATTGAGGGGGCATCGTCTTCATCGGGTGTGGCCCTTGATGGAGCTGTATTGGAAACTCCTTCGGACCTAGCCTTCTTTCGGACTACGGTTTCCTTCTGATGAACCAGCATTGCTCTCTTTCTAGATATCTATCGAAGTCTTTCAAGGTTAGGCCTCATCGGTTCACCTGTAATCGAAGAGAAAGGATTCTCAGGTCAGTTATCGGAAGAACATAATAGATTTTGAAAAAAGAACTAAAGACAACTATCTTCTATACCTAATGTCAGAAGCTTGCTAATATGAGCGAGATGAAAGTTTTGTTTTCTTAACAGTTCCTTGGCCAGAGGAACCCCCAGACTTGATAATATCTTGATGTCATTCTGATCGGCCTTCAAGATTCTTTTCCCGGTGTTTGCATCTAAACGTGGAGTCTTCCATTCGATATTAAAGCTCCAAGATAGATAAAAGATGAAAAAGAAACAAGGTTTCCACCCATGTATGGCACTAGAAGTCCCTTTAATTAGTCTTCGGCCTAGACGAGGCCGATGACCCACCATTCTTCACCATGACAGTCTTTTTTTAGTACAAAAAGAGAAGTAAACAAAGAAGTTCTGGGCTCTACCTTACAGAGTTTGCAAAGAACTAAAAATCCACAGATATTTCTAAAGCTGCTCGGTGTCAGTTGAGATGGGACTACTTGATAGAGATTCAAAACCTTCACAAAGAAAGGATGAAGAGGAAACCTAAGGCTAGCCTTTAAATGATCTTCGTATACGACGGTTGCCCTGGAAGGAGGATGAATAATCCTCTCATCTGGATTGAGAACAAGTGCCTTAAAGGTCCTAGAAATGTGATAGTGATTCTGAAGACTCTTTATCTTAGTGTGAGATAAGGAACTAATGACTATTTCCGGAGAAAGTTCAGAACCTTTCCTTCTGATAGGACCTCCACTCCTAGAAGGTTCATCCCTCATTGAACCCTTGCTAATGGTTGGGTTATCTAACAACTCAGACATTATGAAAGAATAAAGAGAAGGACCCCTACCTCTAGGAAAAAATAAAATAACTTGCAGAAGAAGAACAATGGTGCAGGACGAGAGGAAGAAGAAGGAAGTTTCAGTAGAAAACGTGGAAGTTCATTTCGTTACATGACCACCCTTTTATACGCAGGATGGTAGCATTTTCTTGGAAAAATGACGGTCTTTTCAATCATATAATGTATCAGTGGCACCGATCGTGGGTATGAATTACTAAGAGGCGTTGATTGATGAATTGTCAGTTATGATCCGAGAGAAATATCACAGACGGCCAAAATGAATTTTTGACATAATAATCAAAGTTCAGAATCTCACCAAGTGCACCTTCTCGGTTGACAAAAAGTCCCACGGAAATCCTTTTAATGAAAGGATCAACCAAACTTTTGAATCAGCGCTTCCCTTTTTGAGGCATCAATAATAGGTTGACACCTGTCTTTGGCACGATCTTTGAATCATCAATCAGTTATTATAAAAGGAAGGGTCAGCGATTCTCCATCATTGATTATCTTATTTTTATCCATAAACGACAAACTCTAACTACTCCCATTTTTCAAAATAAAGTTATTTCAAAATTGGGAGTGGGGGGCAGCTGTTGTGGTAATCCGATTTGATACAAAATAATTGCCGGTTCATCAGTTGGATCGATTTTATTTGGACAAGTCAACCAAGTCAGTGCACCTGAAGGTGATGTTTTCTTAATTTAACGAGGGCTACAATCTATCTCAATGAAAAAAATATATTATTACTTCATTCAACTTCATGTCTTCAGCCTGGTCCGAAGAAGACACCTCTAGAATATGTTATTACTTCATTCAGCTTCATGTCTTCAGCCTGGTCCGAAGAAGACACCTCTAGAATATATTATTACTTCATTCAACTTCATGTCTTCAGCCTGGTCTGAAGAAGACACCTCTAGAATATATTATTACTTCATTCGGCTTCATGTCTTCAGCTTGGTCCAAAGAAAACACTTCTAAAATATATTGTTACTTCATTCGACTTTATGTCTTCAGCCTGATCCGAAGAGAATATTTCTAAAATATATTATTTATCCCTTTGGCTCCATGGTAAACAGTTCTTTATCTTCGGGCTCACTCCGAAGGAGATAAATCCGAAGCATATAGCTAGCACTTCTTCGGCCCATTCCAAGGAAGACAGTCCGAAGGAGTAGTTAGACTCCTTTCGGATCTCTTTTAAAGAGAGTATATCTGAAGCATGTGAACGATCTCTCAACCCGAAGAAGTTAAAAGTTGTTCTGGTTGTTATAACCACGTACATGGTCGATAGCTATAGCTTCGATAATCATGAACTAACTAATTTCCGACCGCCACTACTTATTGTTATGAGGAAGTTACATTAACGAACTCCCATAACCGTAAGTTGTTATACTCACGCCTATAAATATCAGTAAGAGTGGATACTCGAGGTAAGCCAACTCCAGACAAGTTAGAATCAGTCCATAATTAGCTCTTTCAATGCCACTCTACTCATTTTTCCTTTCCATTTCACTTCATTCTGCTCTCAAGTTCTCCATTCTGCTACCTAAATTCTTGCTGACTTTGGCATCGGAGTGTCCCCCGTTGGAGAAATTTCGGTCGGGATTTGTTTTGCAGATTTTCATCGAAGGTGAACCAACAAGCAGGTTGCTCCATCCGGTCCGTGGAAATTTAGCGTCAACAATCTTAATGGTGCTCCGTTAAGATTAACTGAAAGTGGTTATTTTTTAATGAAATTCAGTTACTCCGAGTGTCTATAAATAGAAGTAAAAGGGGACCCTCCAAAGATAAGCAATTCTAAACAAATAGGAGGAGACTGCTATTCTTCTTAGCTACTTTTCTTTTTCTCTTAACTTCCCATCTATTTCCCATGCTTCACTGACTTAAGCTTCGAAGGATTCCCACCAAATAAACTACGATCAAGGAACTTCCTTTACAGGTGAAGAATGCTTCTTCAAAGCCCCAGAGTTTGGTGGCAACAATCATTATTCAAACTGCAGTGCAGTCATCTGCATCTTGAAGTGGAAATTTTAGCTGTTTATTTCAGATTTACCTTTAAGATCGGCATATGAAAGCACCGAGATTAAGCATTAGGGAATGTTAGCAGTACAATTGTACAAATAAAAGAAATCATAATTAGCCTCTCTCAGATATATGATAAGGGCTACCCTCATGCCAATTTAATAACGAATGCAGGGACCACGATAATATAGATGAGCACAACTTCAGAGCATAATCTTAGGGAAATTTATGATTTCGTCGACTTCAAAGCATATCCATGCTTCCTAAGTCCAGCACAACAAGCCAAGCAGGACCTTTGTGAATTTTACCATAGGCTTCCTCATTGCTGAGAACCAGAACGTATGAGGGCTCTCCTATTAGAGAGGGTAAAGAAAGAACCTGTCAAATCTTTTACCCAAAAGTAAAGCACCTTCAAATATAATGGTGAAGCACAAGTGCCAGCTACAGTGACTTATGACATCATTGAACCGAACCTTTTGCATCTGCTGTAAAGATAAACCTGCAACCTTCCATAAGATTTAAAACATAAGATAGAAAGAAAACATTGCCACTTCCAGGTCATTGTCACAACGCATGCCATGAAGTCTACTGATTTTATCATGCAACATTTTTCCCCAAAAAACTTGGTTGACATGCCACCATCCTGAGCCAAATTTGGGAGCTTTCCATGGAGGGAGGTGCCGACCAGCTGAGATGAGCCCGTTAGCTGATTTTAACCGGCAATATTCTACCACACCATTACCCAAATAAGTCATTGGTGAAAAAAACCTGTCAAGTCTTCATTTGTGAATAATGAGAGAAATATTGTCTCGCAAGCTAAATCATACAAGAAACCGTCCTTACCCATATCTGCCCCAAAAATGCCACTCCTTTTAAAAAATTTATTCTACAAGAGTTAAATTTCGACTGTCAAAGAATATCTATAACATAATTTTTAAAAAAAAACTATAAACACATTCTGATACCTATAATGCTTTTTTTCCTTCTAAAATGAGAAATTTAAAAGCAAAAAGATTTTGCTTTGGATATAACCAGTATGAGATACAACAAAAACATCCTACTATCTGGTGGATCTATTAAAATTTTTCTACCAAAATACTCAATGCCCTTTCTCTCTCCTTTTTTTTTTCACTTTGCTTATCTCTGGGCAGACTGAGTATATGAGTCGCTCTCCAACACCATTGCCATTTTCGGTTTTTAAGGTGTCTGAATCCACATCATCAGCAGTTAAGTTTGAAATGTTGTCCGCTACATCACTTTCATCTTATCTGTCTGAGGGAGATTTCTACGAGGTAGCATCCTCAGTGGATGGCTCAGACACCTCAGCAGCGGGCTCTGCAATTTCTGAGGGTGCTTCGGAGCTTTCTGAAGGTTGCTGCAGACTCCAGTACATGATGCTGGCAGTTACTGTAAGGTTCATCTTCTGGTTCACCTGCCATAGCAGAAAGAAACATTCACTGAATAAGAATCTAATTAGAAAAATTTGCCCAAAGCCTCTGCAGAGCCAAAGGCAAAAGAAAGGATGGGAACATGAATTAATAAACAAGCCAAATATTCGATTCCATCAGATCATTTTGGCCATCTGATCATACCATTTGCACCAAAAAGGTGACAGTGTACAGGGAAGTGCAGGCATCCAAATGATCAATGAAATAAAATATCTTTGGCATTGATACTTGAGCATTTGATAAATTCATGGTTATGCTTTCAAACCAACAAAAGAGAATTCGGAAGCAAATTATGCTCTAATATAGGCTGTTTGCACAACATGAATATCTGAAGTATATTGCTACATTTGAGGATCTTGGTTATACTAACTTTACCTCCATTATGTCCTCAGGCAACAAAAAGACAGAACATCCAAGTTTTCTCGCAATACTGATTATATATCGAGCATTCAACTTCTTTTGATCATCTGCAGATAAGAGATGTTTGCAATAAGATTATAACAATGGGTGATCATGTATGTGATTAACAAGAGTAAATTCAACCTAAGTCCATTCTCTCGCCTTCATTTCTGCAAATATACAAAACAAGTTCACAAATTTATCTCACAAACATGCACATCCAGGACCTCAAGATGGTTTGCCACACAATAACATATGCATATTAGATTTGATGTGTACTGGCTAAAGAGCATACCATCTTCACCCTTTGTAACGAGTTTCCAGTTTACAGCCCTTGGCTTGACAGCACTAAGAAGCTCAAGGAAAAAGATTCCATTTGATAGGCTTTTATCCTGGTGGGACAAAGAAAGTAAAAAAGGAAAACTTGAGAAAAATATAATATTTAAAGAGCTGACAGGAAATATTTCTCAGAAAAAAAAAAACTAACAAGCAGTGGGAAATTGATGAGAGTACCTTAAAACTTTCCATTTGAGAAGTTTTGCCTGATTTCTTCACTTTATTATTGGCCCAACTTAGGATATCTGCATCTGATATCTCTTTTCCTTGGGAGTGGCATCTCAAGTTCTTCAGGAGCTTGAGAATATGAACCTCATCAACTGCCACAAGTAAGCTGAAAGAAAGAAAGATGAAATAGAAATTATTGGTTGAAGCAGCAATCTGTTGACCATGTTTAATGGCACAAAAAATAAAAGGTCAGACCAAGACCAGCAGAACTAAGCAATCATGTATATGCATATGTATGCGTATATGCATCTGTTATATATGTATGCATGGGTGCAGTTATATTACCCACTGGGTGCAAAGAAAGGAATTTACATCTACCACCAAATTCAATGTTTGTGGTTAAAAGTTCAAAATCTAAACCTTTGGACATGATCTAGATGGCGTAGAATATCTATCTGCAAAAGATTATATTTTCAGAGAGCCCTAGCCTAGCATCAAGTCATCCCAAGTATATAGTTATGATGGAAAGATATAGCATGTTGATTTTGGGATGGCCTGATACCAAATCTAGGGGGTCTCCAAAACATATGATTTTTGTAAGTAGACATTTTAAGCCTTCTAAATCACATCCAATAGTTTAGATTTTCATTTTTCAATCACTAGCATTGAATTTAGTAGGAATGTTTTTTAATTGCACCCAATGTGTATTTTAACCTCACCCTATTTACATGGGGGAAAAGTATTGGAACGTTCTATGTTTATGCTTTTCAGGTCATACATAAGGAAAGCGTCATAGTTTTCTGCATGTTAAAAATGGAAAAGAAAAAAGGAACCCTAATAGTTGGATAAGCTTATTTTTATGTGTTCCACGTTAAACATCAAGCACATGTTACATCTATCACTCTTTCCTCAACTGCCTTTTGCATTGAGAATTTATTGCACCAAGGTAGCCATTTGCTCAAGTTTGCAAAATGATGATTAGCATCAGCCAGCTGCAACAAAGGTCATAACAAAACAACCCATCGAGAATGTGATGATGAAACTGAAGGTTAATGGTTATAATATATAGTAACATATATTTTGCGGCTAACAATTTGTTTTGCATTAATAAGTTTAATAGCAGTCAGAAGATAAGGAATTTTACAAGGCCCACCTTTTACCGCAATCTTCTCTGGTTCAATGCATCTGATGTACAGCCTATCTCCATGAATTTAAAGAGATGATTAAGCAAAGTTAAACTAGTCAGTGCTCAAAAGTGGCTATAAACCCTAAGTAGTTTTGAAGGCTAAAGTTTATTACAGAAATCTAGATAACCTACAAAATGAATCAACACAGGATTTCATCTACCACAACCAATCTTTTACAATTAGGCATATCGACTTGATTCAGTGTACCCTTAATTTGTAGTTGAGACATTCACCAAACTGGGAAACAATGGAAATGAGATATAATCTGCTATAAAGTTTGCTCAAACACCTAAAGTATCAATGTGATAACAATGCCCCAGTGAGGTTACTCTTCCCCTCCCCCCCCCAACACACATGCACGTGCACACGCACACCCACACAACGCGCGCGCGTGCACACACAAAAAAAAAACCCACAGAATCCAATGTCCAGTAAAGTAAAACAACTTGTGATGCCATATAGCACTGCTCCATTATCAAAGATACTAAAAAGGGAAAGATCAAAAGATATGCTGGAAGATAAATGTTCTGAAAACTTCATTGCTGAATCATAATTTTCCACTCATACAGTATCCATACACAATAATATGTGGGCAAAGAAAGATTCAAGAGCAGAGCATGTCTCTGGATGTCTGTACATACACATTATGCAGATGAAACAATCAGGCTACCTACAAGGAATGTTTGTAGTGCAATAAGACTGACCACCAGTCTCATTAGAATTTAAGGTAAAAAAGGGAAAGTTTTTTTCTTATACTACAATTAATATAATACAGAAAATATTAAACTTAACAAATAATGTAGTACAGAAAATATTAAACTTAACAAAGAAAATGAACATCAGTACCTTCAGATAACATACTACTTACCAAGAATGAGCTTCTTATTTCCTTGTATGATGTCATTCCCAGCAACATTTACTAGTGAAAAATTTAACCCCTTTCCAATCTTTATAACTTGGTTGCAGTTCTCCACCTTTCTAAATGGCATCTTGATAGGAGGCTTTGTAGCCTGCTTCCAATTAACTGATCTGGGAGACAGTTTGTCAAGTACTTCCAAAAGAACCCACCTGCATGCATTTTTATCATTTATCAAGATAGCAAAATAAGCCATCTCTATATGTCAAATATAACTTACCCATTTCTGACATCCTCAAACAAATTATTAACGTATGTTGCAATTCCAAGACTGTTGATCCACAACCGAAAGGCTCTTTCTTCTCTAGATACCTGGATATCATCAGGCGTCATCTCTGCAAGGGACATCTTTTTGCTGTCAGCAGACATACCGTTCCTGTATAACGTGAAAATTATTAGTACAAAGCTGCATTTACATCTTAAAATGAGATAAAAGTATAATAGAGGAGAAAGAACACTCATGAATATTACTGCTAATCATCTGAATATTCCCACAAGAAATTCATAATATAAATACATCTAAATGTTTAATAGAATAACTCCTCACCATTTTTTAAAATGATCAGAAGGCAGTGTTCGGTGCAATTTTTTCCAGCCTCAAACATCTATTATGTATATTAAAAGCTGGAGGTTTTTGCTTCCAGATGCTTCATCCTCCTCTGCTCTTCATCCTGGCTAGGCCGCTAGGGTGATTTTTGCTGCTCAAATATGATGTTTTCTCAAATATTTCATGAACGGTGACAATCAAATAATATTGATTTTTGCCATTGATTTTTGGTACTTTTTTGACAACAAATAACAATGGCAATTATTAAAACCCTAATATTAACCGCATAGATATAGAAGATGGTGAAGAGCTTGTAGGAAAGCAATGAAAATTTGGAATGAGGATGCTTATGAATGTCATTTAGGGTTAAAAGGCTCTAAGATTAAGTTAGAAGGACAAGAATGGGCCTTGGAAATATGAGGGAAACTAAGACTTGAAATAAAGGAAAAATATTTTGAAGGCCAGGAGACAGAGGGATATCTGATGTTATCTAAAAATATGTAATGCTAATGACTAAGAGGCAGGTCTCCATGCCTTCCTAATTGACTTCACTGTTTCTCCAGAATCCATGTGCATCCAGCACCAAAAAAAGAGGAGGAAAAATCCATGTGTTTATTTTTTATTTTACAGAAGATATCCATTAGAGATTATAGAGTATTTCCTAATCCCAAATATGGAAGACAGATAGATACGATCAGGACCATCCTTTTTTTTTGTTTTTTTTTGAGAAACAAAATCATGCACATCACCCGTGTCAAGATCTAGTATCCATAAAAGCTAAAAAACTATATGGGAGAAAAGACGTACAAACTACTGGTGAAGAGACTAGGGAGTTCCCAATGGCAATCAGAGCCTTCACTGGAGGTCAATCTTATACTCCCGCTAGTACTCAACAAAAGGGCTATTGCAATGACGTTGGAGCTAGGAATGTGATCACCAACAGCAAGGTGTTTATGACAATAGATTGACTCATTTTAAATTCACCTAGTTTTTATTTTAATGATATGACAGTCTGAAAAAATAGACAATATGCTTGGAATGGCCATAATGCAGAATGCAGTGAAAATTGAAAGGTAGGGAGTTTTCCTCGGCAGATATCTTTTTACACAAGTTCCATCATACAAATAGACTTGCAAAAGAATCTTTTTAAGATATTTGAACATGGTCAATAAAGTGGATAAGTTGCATGAAGTCTTTAGCAATCATTGAATGCAACAGCTAAGCACAGAACCTTCAGAGCAATTATATCATACGCATGAAGTTTTGGGACATATAGAAAAATATAGAATAAACAAGCATGCAAAGAAAAGAGTGCATAGGAGGATATGTTTTGAGCCTGCGAAGGGTCGAGTTAGAATGAGTGCACTAGAACAGCATAAGCAGTATACAGATAGATATATGGTTTGGTCCCATGTCATGCAAGTTAATGATGGTCCAACAGGAAGGTGAGGGGGGGGAGGGAGGGATGCAATGTGTATGATCATGTGATGAACCAAAATGGAGGGACTGATGTGCATGAAACTGTCTAGGAGTAGCTGAGTATGTTATAGTTTAGTTCTTAAAGTTTAGTCGTTTCATATTATTTGAGGGCTTAATTGCAAATTCAAGTGATGATTAGAGGATGATACTATACCAGCTAATGGATCATGTACTAGGATGTTAATCTGGTACATAACTTAGACAATGGTGCATCCACAATATAATGATATAGGCAAAGTTTTAAGAGGTGAGACGATCCACATTTTTTAAAGGAGAACTATGTGATGGACTTTAAGTGAGATCTCCCTCATTTGAGAAAAAATAAAGAATTCTATGGAACAAGAAGATATAAAACAGAGGCTACACTCCTTTCATCCCTGAAAACAATTATTCAGGCTTCAGATCATAGGTGGCCAAACAGCATTTTGGGCTTCTATTCTTCTTATTTGCCAATTTTCTTCTGGCCATCAAAGCAATCTAAATTAAGATCTTGAGGATTATTTTTGTAAAGTAGGTCTTTAAAAAACTCCTTTTACCAAAAGTTTATCTTTTAACTCTTTGAAAGAAAAATTTTTGTTGCAAATTTTCTAAAATATGTGAAGATATAAATTGTCTATTTTGTTCACCATTTCTTTCTTTCATTACTTCTCCATCAAAAATTGAGGATTTATCATCTTTAATTGAGGAGTCAATCTGTAAACAAAATTTTCATCATATGAGCTTATTTTTTTCACCAGAGTTCTTTCATAATCTAAATTTGAGCAAATGCATTTGAAATAGCAAACAATTTTTGGAGTCAGAAATCATCTTGGATTGATCAAGAAGTGAGGACAGAAAGACCATAGCAAACTTAAATGGAAGTAGCAAAAGGACATGAACTTGCCAGCCTGAGAATTTGATATCAAATGAAGACCAACAGCAAAAATAAAACCAAAAAGGGAGAAATAAACTGTTGTTTAAAAATATTTCCATTAGTTTAATAATATTTAATAGATTTATTCAGTGCAATATAATAAACCACTCATAAACCATCAATGTAGTCCTTTACAAGGCACGATGTATAAGGGGAAAAAAGAAATGCAAGTTCTTGCCTGTGCTGGAATATTTGTGCTACAAATGCAAGATTCAGATTAGGAGAGCCTTCAACAATGTCCTTTGGAGATAAATATCTTTTGCAATCCAATTTCTCTGCTTGGTCAAGTACCATTTTTGCCCTTTCATTAGGATCCTTGGTAGCCAAGGTGGCTGTGCTACAATGTTCAGGAGCAAGAGCATTGAGAAGGTAAGCATAAGCCTCTCCATCCTATAAGCAGATGGGTTTGTGAGATAAAGAAAACATTGTAATAACTAATGGATGCATAACAGAGAGAAAGGAATGAGAAGAAAATTCCAGGAAGAGAAACATTAATTACATGTACATGCAAGAGCAGTACCCATGATGGTTAGAATAGCAACTATCTCACTCACTAAAGGTGTCTATCAAATTCTCCTGGTTGACAAATGAAATAACGAAGTTGCAGTTTAAAATATATCACCAAATTTATTTTCATTGTACAAGATCAAATTCTACAAAAATAGTGCTACCATATAGAACAGAACACCTAAAGGAGCTTTAGAGGTAGAAAAGCACCTCCAATGTTGCACCTATAAATTTTATAATTTTTGATGCTATGAGGAATTACATATCTTGAGAATGTCACTAATTTTCACATTTGTCAATTGCAGATAGTCTGTTCTTTTTCCATTTTAAAATATTTTTTTTCTATCACCTTCATCAAGATATGTAGGACTTGCTTCCTTAATAATATTAATCACAAAAAACCAAATATAAGTTTTAAGCAAAAACAGAAATGCTGCACTTGATGATAGAAGATCTATTACCATATCCGACATGGCATGCAATTTACAACCATAAAATGATGAAGATAGGCTTAAAAATGTCATATCATAAATTATCTGTATGAGAGACATTTAGTAATAACAGAATAGCAGTATTGGTTTCTCAGAACTCAGAACAGAAGCGCCCATGTACTTAACACTCCCGGGTCAGGAACAAAATAGTAAATTAATACAACAGATCACCATAAGTCTCTCTCTCCAACGATGTTTTTGATCCTCTGGCATAAAACACTAGATTATGATTTGTTGGGAAATGATTAAAGCTTTTGAAAGTGCCCACACACCAGCAGAATTCAAGTAAATCATTAATGTGAACTTAAAGGGCTAAGGCATGAATGCAATATTAAAACCTGAATTACAAGTTTTCTGGCCCATGGCATTTCAATGATAATGTTGCTGTTTCCATGCATACGATTTACTCCATCTTCTAATATATTTGAGGAACATTGTTAGTGAGGTCAACATGGTGTGCATATCTGAAGGAGAAAAAATGATAGAAAATATACTAATCAAAAATTCTAGTATGTACCTTAACATCAGTAGAAAAATTTGTTATGGTTTTCTTGTAACCTGCTTTCTTGAGATGAAAATTCATTTATTTCAGTAACATTTTTTCTGGTGCCAAGCTCAGCAGCTCTTCCACATCCTGAATATCGTAATACCAGCATTATAAGTTACATAATTATCCTATAATACTAGGTTATAGGCATCCAAAAAAAGGAAAACAAAGGTTACTGTAACTTGACCTTGCTGTCATCCACCAACTCCACCAATTGAGGTGTCTTCATGAGGTTAAGATCCGCTAACAGTTGTATCTGATAATTGGATACAGGTCACTCAATTACAATACTGGATTCTTGATATATCATTATACATATTGTATACATAAAGCTCTCTCTTACCAGAGAGAGCAACTATTTTAGCCTATTGCTTGAATGACCTGAGCCATCACAGTTGCAATGCTCAATGAAACCATCAATTCTTCGTATAATAACCCTCTTTTCAGAGCATTGAATCACTTCAATAAAAGATTGCAAACAACTCCCAGTGTGTTATCGAGCAGGGAGGGAGAGAGTTCAAATGTGTACCTTTATAATTTGAGATATCAACCCCAGTACCAAATGAGGCTGCATAAAAAAATAATTTCTTGGTTCAGATAGCAAGAAATCGCTACAGAGTTAATTAAGAAAGAAGAGAACAAGCTGCTCCACATGCAAAAAAACGTAGACAATTTTCAAAGGGGATCCTCATAGCAGCAACTTCTAACGTAGAAAGCAACTTCTAAATAAAACTAAAAGACCAAAAACGATTTTCAAACATGTGCAGAAGCTTGCTAGAATAGTTAAGGTTGTAGAATCCTTTAACTTATTATTAATGTTCAAAAAGATGTATCATGGGTTATATTATGCATGGACCATAAAACGTCAATTGATGACAAAAGTCTAGATTAGTACAAAATTAAATTTATGGAACTAAGCTTTAGAGGAGAAATGTTCAAAAATCAGCAAAACAGAAATTCCATGCATATGGAATGGAATGCAACTTTATTGGAAATATAGAAGAAGATAAGGCCTCAATTAAGATTGATGGTTAAGAGCAGTGGCGGACCGCCAGGGGGGCAAGGGGGGGCCTTGGCCCCCCGTAATTTTTTTTAAGTTTTTTTTTATAAGCTAATTTTTTTATAAACTTTTAAATATATAAGGATGAACCGCCTAGAGGGCAAGGAGGCCCTTGGCCCCCCTAATTTTTTTTATTTTTTTTATAAATTAAAATTTTATGTAAACTTTTAAATATATATATATATATTTAAAAGTTTGGCCTTTCTAAACTTGGGGATATTAAATATAACTTGAAGAATCTTAAAAAAAAATAAAATGAAACAAATACTATAAATCAGCTTTCTTTACTTGAAGTTAGATCACTACCAATTTTATTTTTTATTTTCATTAAATTTTTTCATAATTTTTTAGAAAAGACAATTTTTTTTGTTACTCGACCAGCGCCCGTCTCCAGAATTTGTCCTGGTCAAGCTACTGCACGCAGTCAGCACCATCCCATTCACCACACCGATGGATAAAATAATGGTCGGACTTGTCATGTGATGCGATCGACGAGAACGCTCCAACGACGAGACCAGGCGATTGCGCATACATAAGGCCGTATACCATCGATGCGCTGGCCTATGACTACCATCTTGATGGCCTTCGTCAGCCTCGTCACACTGACGAACACTGCGTGCGGTGAAGCCGTGCACCATCTTAGCGATCAAATCCATCGCATAGCATAATCGGATCTTGGAGGGTACGGACGGGTGGGTGCCCGTCATGTCTCAGGCTCCCACCAATACTACTGTACTCACATCATCATCTTTGACACCGTCGCTCGATGGATGTCATATCCCGTTGTGTAGCACCAACGGTACTCGGTGCGACACTGCCACTACTGTGGCCAGTGTGCACACATCCTCTACGAGTCCCTAACGCTTATTACTCTTCCGGTTTCAACTACTACTACAAAAAAATATTTTCAAAAATGAAAATTGTCAAAAACAATTATGCAACAAGATGGAAGACGATTTTTTTATCGATTATTTAGTCACTTATATCGATAAGGAGATAGCTGAAAATTTTACAGTAAATTTCATTATTAATAAATTTAATATTATAAATAAAATAAGTATAATTTAAATAATATTTATAAAAAAAATTAAATTAATTTAATTATTTATTAATATTATTTATTTTTATATTTTTTTGGCCCCTTTAAAAAATTGGTGTGGTCCGCCCCTGGACAAGAGGCAGTAAAAAGTGACAGATTTTGGTTATTTGGTATTTATCATATAACATAACAAAGAGATAGATGAAAACATATGTTATATTATTTGAACTAGTTCAATGGGATGAATATGCCTTGGGGTTATTATGTTATCAATGCATACCTTGGCAATGTCCCATTGCTTGAAGTATTAACTAATAAAGATGGTTTGGGAAAACAAGTTGAGTGTGATAGAGATAAGAATGTTAAGATGAATATGTCATAAAACTAGGAAGACTAAAGTAAGAATTCAATATATTAGAGCTTGCATAAAGTAAGGATAATGTGATTTGGTATATGATAGTAATAGGCATTTATAATGAAGATCTGCTTAGGCTCAAATACTAAGAGATATATTAATTTGAGTTGATGGATGCAGAGAAAAGGGGAAAGACCTAAAATAATATGAATGGAAGCTATGATAAAAAATGTCAAAGAGCTTCGGAACATTTGGCAAATGAACGTCCACCAAATTGTTGGGACAAGGCTCGATGCTTATGGTTATGATACAAGTTGCACTAAATAGTACGTAATAACTGAGTAAAAATAAACTATTCAATTCTTTTTTTTGAGTAGAATAAACTATTCAATTCATTTTAATAACACAAGCAAGAAAATTTTAAAAAAAAAGTGCAGGGGTCTTTGTCAACATGTTGTCCAAGCTGGATATGTTTTCTAAAAATAAATGCAAGCAAGAAGATTCTTGACAAGAAAAACTACTAAAAAAATTGAAAAACATCTTATTCCAAAACTAATAAGCCAAACAAGAAATATTAAATTAGATGGCCTTTTTATCAAATGACAATTTCACTCGCACTTACTCTCTCTTCAACCAGATCCTGTGTTCCAATGTTAACCACGGTGCACCCAATAGCCTTTGCAGAATTGAGGCAAAGAGTATGATTCTCATTCCTCTCCCATGGATTGAGTACTCGTTTCGTATTTATTGCCCTTTCATCTATTGTCCCCGGCACCGCAACATTGATCAATTTACTAAATCATATCAGAGAACTTATTGTTATTGATAGCTGTAGATAAGATCAGGTCTCTCACTAAAACCGGTAGCATTTGGAGAACGGAATTGCAAACGTTGACATACAAAAACAATCATAACTATCTGCTTTCTTCTCTCAAGCTTTTCCAAACAAATATACAGACAACCTACAGAACAATAACTCACCAGAGGAGGACACCATCCCTCACAAGATTGAGCAGATCATTAGAGGCAGGGTCCAGAGGCAGATACTTCTTCAGAAACGGATCCTCCCCAAGATAACTGTTTATATGCGCCACATACGATGACTTCTCTGATTCATTAATGGTATGAAGGAGTGTGGTGGTCGTTGCTTTCAAGAACGACGATGAGTTCTTCGTGCTGCCCAATTTGTCTGCTGTCCTTGCTTGTAGATTCAAATATACCTGTCCAAGAAATCTAACTTTACTTCATCAGTGTTGCCCCTACTCTCACCATACATAAATTTTGATAAGAAACAATGACCAAAAGCTCGACAACAATACCCGAAGGAATGATTCAAAGTCTATCTCTTGTTTGGTGTCAGGATACGACTCGCCCAATATCGCCGTTATTTCTTGCTCGCTGAGCAAGTCATTGAGACCCTTCAACTTTACCATCATTGGTGGCAGATCTCCCAGCTCCATAAGAGCCGACTCCTTCTTCGCGGAAAGAAACAATCCAATCCCAGAATGAAAAACAAGAATATAAATATATAATTCTCAAATCAAGAAGCGATACCATCATCATAACTAAGGACAAAGGAGGGTTGTTTCGAATCGCCTTACTTTGGATTGAAGGACTCGGAGCTCCACCTGGGTGAATTGGCTCTGGAGCCAGGGATCGGAGACGAGGACCCCAGCAGCTGACATTTCTTTCTCGATTCAATCCACGTTTTCTAATCTTATGACCCTTTTTCTGCTCTGTTCATCGGTTTCACGAAACCAAGAGTCGAAACAATCAAAACACAATCGAAAGGTCCAATCTTTGAGCCGAATCAGATCGAAATCACCAAACCAATCTCAGAAACCACGATGCTGATCAATTCTAATCTGAGAATACGCAATTTTTTTGCACTCTTGCTCCAAGAAAACGAATAAAAAAAACTAGGAAAGGAGGCCTCCCAATAAAAGAACAAGAAAGAGACCTCACGATTTGCTGATGGGATCTCAAGAAAACCTACCTGTGGGTATCAAAGATTCATGCGAAAACTCCGTACTATTTTTTCGGACCTTTTTTTTCCATTTCTATTTCGAACTCCAAGCATCGTTCGCGCGGGGGGGGGGGGGGGCGGGGCGCAGTGGGGAACGGATGGAAGAGGCGGTGGGGGCCCGGGGCTTTTGATCCGGCTCCGCCCAAAGGCAAAGAAAGGACTAAATAAATAAATAACAAGGTTTGATGGATAAAAACCGCTTTTTCTGCGACGAAGACCATGATGGTGTATTCATAGACCGCATCCACCGCATAGCTCTCAAAGCGGTCCGAACTCCGTCACTTATTTACAGGGATGGTAAAACTTGACCCGGCTAACTAACCTCATTTCCTATTTAATCTATCTTAAATAAATTTGGATTGAGTCTAAATAAATTCGAATCATAAATGGAACAATTCATTTAATCCATTTAATATATATATCGATTCAAGTTTCAGATCCTTGACCTATTTAACCTATTTAATATATAATTTAAACAGGTCATGTTAGGTTATTAACATGTATAATAATAAGTCTATTAATTATCTCAATTTAACTATTAAAATAAATATTAATTAATTAATATTTATTAAAAATTAATATTTTTATTTAGATTTTATAGAAAAAAGTCTAAAAGTTCAATTTTTGGAGTCTAATGACACAAATGGCACTTAAATCGAAGTTCAAATAGGCCTAGAATCAAAGATTGAAAATTATTAAAGAATAGTACGAATTTTGGAGCAACCGGTCCATCATGGACCGGCCGCTCAATCTACAAAATGGGGAGCGGTCCACGGGCGGTCATTAGAACCGGTCCACGACCCCTACCCATGAACCACATGGCCCGTTTCAAGCCACCGGCCACCGGAGTTGTCCCCCGCCACCTCCCGCCGTCATAAAGGTCACTAGGAGGTCATTTTTTCGGCCAGGAGGAGCCGCCCAAGCAAATCTTTTCGTGGCCTTCTCTCTTCCTCGTTCGTACGTCGCCGTCGGGCACTACCTTCCACCGCCGAGAGCCCCCCGTCACCTGCCTCTACATTGACCATTTACGTTCCATCGATCGCCGCTCCTCCCCAATCTCTGGCCATCCTTTCCTTATTGTTCGGCCACCACCATCTTCATCCGTCTACCATTGCTCCTCTCTGCACCACCGCCATGCTGGTCACCATCCATTTGCTGCCGCGGGAGAAGGGAGAAGTGCAATCCAAATCCAAGTGAGAGAGGGAGATCAGGGATGCGGCGGAGTCCAGATCGGACTCGGTTTGCCCGATAAGGAAGAAGACCTGTGTCGCACAAAATCTGGCACAATTTGAAGCCTGTGATGTGGAATGAATGGCTGAGAATTTCTTGCACCATATCTGGCCGATCTTGAGCCTGATTGACTCCAAATTTGATCGGAAGAAAGTCCTGGATGAGCTCTATAAGAAGGACCCCAGGAAACAGTCCAGGCATCAGTTTCTACGGTAGTTATTTTTTTTTTATTTAGATTATTGTATTAGGCTTTAAAAAAAGAGAAATTTTGGAAGGGATGCTGATGGCAGCGATGCATGTCTAGATTCCTTCAACCTGGGATGAAATGAAGCTTATAACTTGAGGCTATCTCTCTTTTTGTACTTAGTTTCTATATAATAAAAATCATATTCTTCCTTTATATATCTTTTGAGTTATTTTTCTGATCAAGATTTTGATCTAGCATACACGACCTATACCCTTTATCGATATGCCATGATCTCAGAATACGGTATGTGCCTTAGAAAGATAAATTATAGTATGGTAGATTAGATCCCTATACTTGCACAACAAAGTAAATAGTTTATGCTCTGAACGGACATGTCATGATCTCCGGATACAACCCGTGCCCAATAGGAGATAAATTATTCTAGCATTGAACCCGTAAAAATTATTGATATTGCACATAAAAAAAGAAAATAAATCTATATGCCTGGTGGATTCGGATTTGTAGGTTACTTCTCCTACTAACTGGTTTAATTAAGTAATTAGTTAATATCCTTTAATAATTACTACTCCTAATCTAATCTTTATAAACAATTTTCTTTTGCTTGTCTTTTCCATGAAATAATTATCCTTGGTCCCGATGATACAATCTCGACTTGCCGCTAACTATAGTAATGAGTAAGTTTTATTTTTGACCGCCTATGACAGCGATTAAATTTTGGCACCATTGCTAAGGATCAAGGCACGATTATTTTATAAAAAAATAGTAAAAAAGTTCTTTTTTTAGATAGCGCTCTTTTTAGTTTCATTATCTTTTTTTTTTATTTTTAGTTGCCATAATTACTAGATTTCTTTTTCTTCTTAACATAAAAAGAAAATCTTCTTTTCACAAATCCACTTCTAACATAATTAACTTTCCTTTTAATTAACTTACCTTAAATAACCCACAAGAAAATTCTAAGATACCTTCCATAAAACTTAATTAATTTAAAAAAACAAATTAATAAACCTTAAAATACTTCTTAACTTATTTGGACATCTTGTTTGACTTGCACCGCATTGTCATAAAATACTCTAAGGGCATAACCCCTAAACAATATAAGGTGGGGATATCATTACCCTTCCTTGGTTTATAAACCACCACCTTGCATTCTGTATAACCCAAGCCTTAAATTAAAATTAATTAGACGTTGGCCCTTAAGGATTTTCGAGCTCACTAGGACAAGGGATCCTAAGAGTAGACTAACTCAGAATTAACTGGTTAGCTGGTGTCTAGAAAAGGGGTTTAAGGATGATGTAGCTCTGAAGAAAGGTGGTTCTTTAATTGGTTTCATTGTCTAACTTGGCTAATTTATTTGGTATCTAAGGAAAGCAATGGGGGAACCCCCACCGACCTTACCCTTACCTGGCCAGTGGCTAGTTGATATCTGACTTCGAAGACTCAAAGGCAACCTTGGTAGTTAGGAGCTGTCTAGATATAGGGTAACCCTAGAATAAAGAGTCTATTGTATGATAACTTGGTTATGCTAACAAAATTCTAACCTAATTAAACCACCATTCTCTATCATCTATAGATTTAGGATCTTTTAGGTTTCTTATTTTTAGACTTCTTCTCTCTCTTTCTCCCCTCTTCTTCTCTCCTCTCTCTACATAATATTTTTTAAAAAAGCTAATCAAAAATATCAAAAATATTGTTCCTGCTAAGATAAAAGGATAATTGATCAGGTCCAATCTAAACCATACAAGATTAAAAGTCATGGATCCTACCGAACGATCCAAAAGTCTAATGAAGTATTGCTTCCCTGATCCTCTTGAACAACCTCAAACCCTACAAGAATATTAGGACAAGGTTGACTTTGACCAAGTATTTAGAATAAGAGCCCAAGCTAACAATTATATGAATCAACTACAACAAATTGATATGCATCCTAATTTTATGAGATTTGAAGATGCATACAATCATCCAAGGAAACCAGTAGGAACTACACTGGCATCATTGATCTATAGGATTAAGGTCTTAGAACATAAAGGATATACCCAATTTCATCATATGCCAGCACCTATGTGCACGACATGTACGCACCAGACCATATCATGGAGGGATGTCCTTACTTGATGCACCCAACCCGAAACAAGTTTACACAGGGGACTGCAGCCAATAATGGATATATAACTGAACCTTATATCCCAACCTATAACCCAGGGTGGGATCATCATCCCAATTTTATGTGGTCATAAGATGCAACACAATGAGCCCCTAATTTTGATCAGCCCTATCCTAGGCCCAGCCAAGTATTTGACTATCAACCAATTTAAATCTTGAGGAAGGATTCGGCACATTAGAAAAAGGGTTTAGAAACTTTGGCTAAAGCCCAAGCTGGCTTCTATGTTATCCTAAATAACTGTATGTAGACCATAAGCCAATATATAACCTCCAACATCCAGGCTATTGCCTGCTTAGAGATGTAAGTAAGTCAATTGGCCATGGCTATAAGTGAAGAAGAGCTGCCTAGTCAATCCAAGAGTCATCATAAAGGATAATACCTAACTAAAAATTTTAATATCAATGTGACTACCCCTCAGCAATTGAATATGACTCTTGGAATTGAATCGGTTATAGAGCAATCCTATAAAACCGAAGAGACTAACTTAAATAATGTGACTAAGATAGAAACTTATGAAAAGAAATCAGAAAGGAGGGATGAACCACTTCCATCATCACCCAACTTACCTATGGTCCCAATCCCAAGAATCCTAGAATTATCCATTACTTTCAATGGAAAGGGAGAACAAATAGGTATAATTATGGAATCAATTGAGACTTCCCAAAGATCACAAATGTATAATGTAATAGAGGAAGTCATGCAGGAAAGTTCTCCCCATGATTCGTTAAACCCTAGTTTGTTTCACTTTGAGGTGGATGAGCTTGATATAGAAGGATATATCCTAGAAATGAATGACCTAGTAGAAATACCCTACCCCAACACCACCTTACCTTGGGCGAGCAATATGAACCATCACCCACACCCCCAATAGCTCCTTTTTAGAATCACCACCTAACCTAGAATTGAAACCACTTCCTGCCACCTCCACTGACACCTTACTAGTAATATACAACCAGGAAGCCCAATTATAGGTATTTTAAAAGTATATAAAGAAGCTGTTGGATGGGACATTGCACATATAGGGGTTAACGAATTAAAAATTTTTATATCTGATTTCTTTGTATTTGGCACTACTTTCGAGAACTGTCTCCAAAATTTATCTCTATTGTTAAAATGATGTATGGAGACATATTGATATTGACTTGGAAAAAGTGCCAAGTTATATATCAGAAAGAGCTTACACTAAGATCTAAATTATTAGCTGAATCCCTCATGACTCTAGTTGAACCTTTGTCTATGAAGGAAGAGGCATCACATGGGGATCCTAAATACTCCCTTCATATATTGAGCACATTGAGCACATAGATCTAAGTCCATTAGAGTCCTGACTGGTATTGAAGTTATACCTGGATCTAATTATAGAGCAAGAATTGTTAGCTATCAAGAGAATAAGCTACTTAGTTGTCCCATGCAGGAACTATTCTAAAGCTGAACCTGAAACATGTACGGAATTACAAACCCACGTTAAAATTCGGGCAGGAATAGGATAAGAACCCCAAGAGGTCTAGCTGAAGATGTTAAACTTAGCACACTTGTTGGGAGGCAATCCAATCTTTTTACTGATTTTTATTTTAATGATTTTTATTTTTCTAGAAATAAGAGACTGCTCCGTATTGTCACTCTTGGAATTACACGAGGTATATCTCATCCAGGTGATATCTCTCCTTGTTTTATTCTTCCTTACTCTATTGAGGATAATAAAAATTAAGTTGGGGGGTAAGGGAAGATCTTTTTATAAAAAAAATATTATGGAAACACCTTGGCAGTTTTTAAATCTTAAAAAAAATTTATAAATCATGTGCCATAAAAGAAATTCTTAAACAAAACCGACTAGCAAAAGGTTATAAAGTTAGAAAGTATTGGCTAATTACTGTAGCAAGCCAAGGAGTAGACTAGCTCGTCAGACTTTTAGCAGCCTACTTAAGTCACCTAAAGCCTATTAGCACTTTCATTGTACATGCACACTAACAAGGTAAACTAAATATTAGTTATAAGGTCAAGTAGAGATTCAAGTATTACTGAAAATTGGTAATTGATATACACTCTATTGAAAGAAACTGAAGTTGAGGAAAGAACTACCTGTTTAAAAAAGAAGAGAAAAAGAAAAGAAAATAGGTTCTAAATATTGGTTTTCATTGAGTAACCGGCACCTTCATCTAAGTAATCGTTGTTGTTCATGTCAAAAAGTAGGCAATATGAAGACATCATCAAAAAAAAATCAGGCAGTGTGGAAGCTACCTTAGCTCATGTGCTTAATTTAAGGGTATATAAAAAATTAACCAAAGTAGGTGAGAGGCGAAGATACCATTGTTCCTTACAAACTAGTACCAAAATACAAGTTAGCCATCACAAACACAAGTGCTGTAGATCTTTGGATGAACTCTAAGAAAGCTTTTGATGGTTCTGGCTACGAAATTTATTTCGAAAACTTAATACTTAGTTAGTGACTAGTTATCTTCTATTAATCTTAAGCCTAGATCTAGTTTTGCAAGAAATGATCTTAGTGATACATAATTCTATTTTAATTACATTGCTAAGGGACTAGCAATGATTAAGTTAGAGGGTATGATAAGTTTATTAATTATTCTAATTTAACTATTAAAATAAATATTAATTAATATTTATTAAGAATTAATATTTTTTATTTAGGTTTTATAGAAAAAGAATAGCATGAATTTTGAAGCAGCCGGTCTACCATGGACCGGCCACTCGGTCTACAAAATGGGAAGTGGTCCATGAGAAACCATTGGAGCCAGTCCACGACCCCTGCTCATGGACCACATGGCTTGTTTCAAGCCATCGGCCACGAGAGTTGTCCCTCGCCACCTCCCACCGTCGTCAACATCATCGGGAGGTCATTTTTTCATCCAGGAGGAGCCACCCAAGCATCTCTTTTCATGGCCTTCCTCTTCCTTGTTTGGACGCCACCATCGGGCGCTACCTTCCATCGCCGAGAGCCCCTCGTTGCCTGCCTCTGCCTCTACCATTCAAGTTTTGCCGGTCGCCGCTCCTCCCCAAGCTCTGACCATCCTTTCCCTGTTGTTCGGCCACCACCATCTTCAACCGTCCACCACCACTCCTCTCTGCACCGCCACCCACCACCTCGCTGTCACCATCCGTTTGCTATCGCTGGAGAAGGGAGAACTGCAATCCAAATCTAAGTGAGAGAGGGAGATCAAGGATGCGGCAAAGTCCAAATCGGACTCAGTTTGCCCAACAAGGAAGAACACCTATGTCACATGAATTCTGGCACAATTTGAAGCCTATGATGTGGAATGAATGGCTGAGAATTCCTTGCATGATATCTGGTCGATCTTGAACCCGATTGACTCCAAATTTGACCAGAAGAAAATCTTAAATGAGCTATATAAAAGAATGATCCCAAGCAGCAATCCAGGCATCAGTTTCTACAGCAATTATTTTCTTTTTCTTTTATTTAGATTATTATATTAGACTTAGGAAAAAGAAAAATTTTGGAGGGGATGCTAGCTGCAGCAATGCATGGCTAGATTTCTTCAACTTGGGATGAAGATGAAGCCTGTAACCAGGTGCTATCTCTTTTTTTGTACTTAATTTCTATGTAATAAAAACCATATTCTTCCTTTACATATCTTTTGAGTTATTTTTCTGATCAAGATTTTGATCTGGCAACATGGCCTACACCCTTTATCGACGTGCCATGATCTCAGGATACGGTACGTATCTCAAAAAGATAGATTATAGTATGGTACATTAGACCCCTATACTTGCATAATAAATTAGATAGTTTATGTCCTAAACGGACGTGTCGTGATCTCCAGATATGACCCATGCCTAATAGGAGATAAATTATTCTAATACTGAACCTATAAGAATTATTGATATTGCATATAAAGAAAAGAAAATACAACATGTGTGCATGGTGGATTCGGATTCCTAGGTTACCTCTCCCGCTAACTAGTTTAATCAAGTAATTAGATGATATCCTTTAATAGTTACTACTCCTAATCTAATCTTTATAAATATTTTTTTTTGCTTGTCTTTTCCATAAAATAATTATTCTTGGTCCTCGAGGATGCGATCTTGACTTGCCGCTAGCTATAATAGAGAGTATGTTTTATTTTTGACTACCTATGACAACGATCATTTAATAAAACCTACCGCTAGGTTTTGGGCCTAGCCCATTAGTGGGAGTCCTGAATTCTCTATTGGCCATTTGTTGATTTGTGGCATTTGCCTCACCATCTGGCATATGGTGCATCTCTTCGTCTTCACCTCTTCTATCTTCTCGACTTCTTTGAAGGTGAAAAAACTAGAGTTTGCCATTTTCTTGCCCTTTGCCCCTTTCACGGTGGTGCACGACATGCACCTACCTCCCCACAGCCCCTTCTCCTTCTTCGGGCTTCTCCCATCCCCGATTTTATGGCAGTGCACGGTATGCACCTTCCCCCGGTCCCACCCCCGATCTCACGGCGATGTGGCATGCATCTCCCCCCGGTCCCCTCTCCTTCTTCAAGCTTTTCCCCCTCCCATGATGGTGCACATCCCTCTAGCCCCCTCTCCTTCTTCTACTTCTCCCCTCTCTTACAGCGATGTGCATCCCCCGAGACCCATCTCCTTCTTTGGGCTTCTCTCGTCCCCCATCTCATAGTGGTGCACGTCGTGCGCCTCCCATCAGCCCCCTCTCCTTCGAGCTTCTCCCCTTATCTCACAGGCAGTGACTCAGTAATCATCCCCCCGATGGATGGCTCCCTCAGTCCCTCTCCTTCTTCGGCCTTCTTTCATGGTGGTGTGCATCCCCCTGGATAGCCGGACCCCTCTCCTTTGGGGTTCTCCCTTCCATCTCATGATGGTGTGCATCCCTCTCTTTCCCTTCCCCTCCGCCCCTTCTTAGATTTTTTTCCCTTTTTCTCTGTCTCCCTCATGTTTGATGCAGTAACTGTAGTGTAATTAGAGTATAAGTAGGTCTGAACTCTGAACTCTGAAGAAAATTTTGCTGCTTTATTTTTTGAGATTAGCCTTGTGCTTTGGATTGTAAGGTTTTGTTATAATCTGGAGGCCTTCTAAAATGTATTGTTTGTTTTGTTATTTTTGTATCGATTTCCTTTGCTGCTTATGAATTATGATTCATGATCTTGTTGTTGTTGATAGTTCTTTCGTTATATATATCTATCTATTTTGTTATCTTTTTCTTATTAGGTGCTTCATTGCTTAGAGGGTAAAGAAGCTTTTTAACCAATTTTGAAATTGATTTAAGGTTTGTATATGGAGGCTATAATGATTTTAGGATGTGTGGTTTGCTGATTCAACTATTTCTAATGGTAGCAATCCTAGATGGCCTTCTTTTGTAGGCAACTGATTGTAGTTGTTTTGATTTAGTTATAGATTAAATAATAGATCTGAGCCTCCTCTTTCTCTTCCTTTATTTATTATTCTAACTTTTTGATGATTAAATATCGGATTTGATCTTCTAATATAATTTAAAATAATATGATATAGATGGATGAAGATCTTATCGTCAATGTGGATTTGGAAAGTGATGATTATATGGCCAATGAATCGATACCCATAGATCTAAAATAGCTGTAGTAGGTAATTCTATACATGGCAAACGTAAAAGAAAGCTAACTTCAGCTGTTTATCAATTCTTTCACATAAATGAAGTAACTAAAAAATGTAAATGCATAAAGTATGGTATGGAGTATCAATTAGGGGGCAAGGTTGGGATTGAAAATTTGAGAAGATATTTAGAAAGTTGTAAAAAGAACCATGATGTAGGATAGATAATTTTATCACAATCTCATGGATCTATATCTATGCAATCTAGTAAATTTAATCCCGAGAAATTTCATGAATTGCGAACTTATGTAATTATCAAGCATGATCTACCTTTTCAATTTATTGAGTATAAAGGCATTAGATCTCTATTTGCTTATGTTTGTGAGGATGTCAAGTTGATATCATGAAATACTATAAAGGTGGATGTATTGAAGATATATAAAAGAAAAAAAAAATAGAATTATGGTTATAGTCAATTCCTTCTAGGATAAGCTTGACTTTAGATTTATGGACCTCTATTACTACTGATAAATATTTATGCTTGACCGTCCATTTTATTGATGAAGAATGGGTACTGCAAAAGAAAGTTCTCAACTTTTGTTTCATGCCTCCTCTACATAATGGCATATCTTTGTGTGAAGTAATTTATGGTCTATTAATTGATTAGGAGATTGAAAAAAATATACTTTATGACTTTGGATAATGCATCGATGAATGATATTTTTGTTGACATGCTAAATATTCAACTTAATTTAAAAGATGCACTTTACTCAAATGGTGAGTTTTTTCATATCCAGTGTTGTACTCATATCCTTAACTTAATTATGCAAGAGGGATTGAAAGAGTTAGATGAACCTATTTTCAAGGTTCATGAAAGTGTTAAATATGTAAGAGGGTCACAAGTTCAAAAATAAAAGTTTTTGGGATGTGTTAGACAAGTATCTTTGGAAAGCAATATTTAAGGTAAGATATTCCTACAAGATAGAATTCAACTTTTTTGATATTAGAAAGTACTCTTACTTATCACTATACTTTTCTTCATCTGAAATTAAGTGATTTTAATTACAAGCATTGTCTATCTGAAGAAGAGTGGGGCAAAGTTGAAAAGATTAGCAAATTGTTGGCTCCACCTAGTGATTTTGATGAATAACAAAACGTTGAGTACATATTGTATACTAATGTGCATTTCTAGCTATGAGTTTTCAAGAAGCAAGCATCTCAAATTCTCAAAAGTTTAAGTATCATGGCACACCGTGGCACATAGCATTTTTCGCAATTAAGGACATCCTCTTCATGCAAAAAGGGCTTTTACATGTTCAATTATTAATTGTTTATGTTCCATTTAAGTTTCAAAATTTATGTCTGAGTTTTTGGCTTAATTCGCACTTGATTATGAAATTTTCAAGGTCAAGTGTCGACACCTGGAAAGTCAAGTGTCGATACTTCAGCATTTAGCACGCATAAAAACCCCTTAGCATGCCAAGTGTCGACATCCAGAACTCAAGTGTCGACACCTGCAACTCAAGTATCGATACTTAGGTTTTCAAGTGTCGACTCATGGCCTGAGATTTTTGAAAATACAGAACTTTGCCAATGGAGGGTTTTTGTGTCAAGTATCGACACCTGTGCATCAAGTGTCGAT
The DNA here is from genome assembly GCA_021397845.1 of Areca catechu. Taxonomy (NCBI): domain Eukaryota; kingdom Viridiplantae; phylum Streptophyta; class Magnoliopsida; order Arecales; family Arecaceae; genus Areca; species Areca catechu. The sequence goes on along the minus strand of CM038047.1, from coordinate 27,811,502 downwards.
ACTTGAAAGTTCAAGTATCGACACCTAGAAATTAAGTGTCGATACTTGATAGCCAAGTATCGATACTTGAAGTCTGACAGCTCTAACGGATCTATTTTTCTGACTTGCAGAAATTACTTTTCAAGCTCCCAATGGCTAGATTCGAGGCACCAATGGTCATAAACCATTTTTTGAAAGTTTTTAGTTGTATTTAACATTCACCAACTTCATTCTAAAGGAAGAGAAGTGTATTGAAGTCCATTGAAAGCCAAAAAGCCAAGATTCTCTCATGAACTTCACATCAAGAGCCATTTAAAGTTTGATTTCCTGAAAAAGCTTACAAGTCCATCCTTACATCATTCCAAAAAAAGAGTTTGAAGGATATTCCAAGAAGGAGACAAGACAAAGCATCAACTTGAGCTTCAAAGCTTCTATTCTACTATTGAAAAGAGTTTGTCTTATTTTTTAAATTGTATATCTGTTTTTTATCTTGTGATTTGACCTTGCTTTCAAGGGTGTCTTGAAAGAAGATTGTTGTGGTTTGTTGGTGAGCCAAAGGAACAAAACCAACTAGGGTTAACTTGTGAGCCTGAAGATAAAACAAGTGTTGAGGTTTGTTGGTGAGCCTAGGTGACAAAACCAACATAGGTTTTGACTTGTGAGCCTTTTGAAAAATAAGTCAGCTGTAATCTTAATTGGATTATAGTGGAATTCCCAAGGGTGGCTTGGGGAGTGGATGTAGGTACTAGGTTTGCACCGAACTACTATAAACTTTGTATTTGTGTGTGATTGCCTTCTCCCTTTCTTGCTCTTTATTCTTTGCCATTTATTTACTGCTTTTCGCTGCATTCAATCTAGAGTATTGAATTTATTACTCACAAACACCACTAGACCTTCACATTACTACTTTAAATTTTAAAAGATCCAATTCACCCCCCTCTTAGGCTCCATTTCTGGGCAACAAGTGGTATCAGAGCACCGGTACTCTCTTGTAGGTCCAAGGATCTTGAGTAAAAGATCATGGCAGCCCCAATAGGAATGGGTGTTGTTGAAGGTCAAGCTTCAAATCGTCTTTCACTCTTCAATAGTATAAATTACACGTATTGAAAAACACGCATGCACATTTTTATTCAAGCTATTGATTATAATCTATGGAGGATAATTGTAAAAGGTCCTCATCAGCCTACTATGTTGATTAATGGCATTCTCACTCCAAAAATAGAAGATGATTGGGATGAGAATGATATTAAGCAAATAGAGCTTAATGCTAAGGCTATGAACTTATTGTTTTGCTCTCTTGATCCAAGTGAATTCAATAGAATATCTAATTATCTCTCCACCAAGGAGATTTGGGACACACTTGAGGTTACCCATGAGGATACATACCAAGTGAAAACAACTAAAGTCAACATGCTCATTCATACTTATGAAATGTTTAGAATGGAACCTACTGAATCTATTAGTGAGATGTACACTAGGTTCACAAATATTATGAATGGCATGAGAAGCCTAGGAAAAGTTGTTTCTAATGGTGAACTTGTAAACAAACTTCTCAGGTCTCTACCGGCTTCTTGGGATGCAAAGGTGACTACTATTGAAGAAGCCAAGGATGTCAACACTCTTCCACTTGAATAATTGTTAGGCTCACTGATGACTTATGAGCTCTCCCTCAAACAAAAGAATGTAGAAGTCGACAAAAAGAAGAAAGTGATCGCTTTCAAATCCACTGCTAGAGAAGAATCAAGCGATGACTCCGAAGAAGATGAGACAGCTCTAATGGCAAGAAAACTCAGAAGGTTCATGAGGAAGAAAAAGTTCAACTTCAAGAAGAAACCCCTGAAAGGTGAGCCAAGTAAAGAGAAAGACAAGGAGAAAGATAAGGAGCAGTCCACTTGCTTTGAATGCAAGAAACTGGGTCATTTTAAAGTGGACTATCCCTTACTCAAGAAAAGTAGAAGAAAATTAATAAAGAAGGCCATGATGGCTACCTGGAGTGATAGCGAGGACTCCAGCTCTGAGGAAAAATAGTAGGAGGTTGCAAACTTTTGTCTGATGGCAGATAATGATGAGGTACAATCCGAAACTGAGAATGAATTTACATTTGATAAACTTCATGAAGTTTTTGATGAGCTAGTTATAGAATTTTAAAAACTAAAGTCAAAACATAAAGATTTAAAAAAGCAAAATTTGGATTTGGCCAAAGCAAATGATAAGTTTTCAAATGAAAATGATTGCCTACTTCTTCAAAATAAAAAATTAAATGATAAGATTTCTGTTCTTGAAAAGGAAAAAGAAGTTTTGAAAAAGAAAAACTTTCAGTTTCAAATGAAAATCTTTCAAAACAAAAAAAAGAAATTTTGAATGAAAACAAAAAATATAAAGAAGAACTTGAAAAGTTAAAATCTTTTGTAGATAAATTTACTTACAGTTCTGAAAAGTTAAATATGCTTTTAAATAACTAAAGAGCTGTTTTTGATAGAGCAGGTTTAGGGTTTAGAACTCATAAGAAACAAAAACTTTTCAAAAATTTCTTTATGCCTGCATCTTCATCCATTACTTGTTATGCATGTGATACTATAGGGCATAAATCTTATATGTGCAATAAAAGAAGATTAAGTAACCTTAAGAAAGTTTGGGTTCCAAAAAGAATCAATGCCACTAATCTAAAAGGATCCAAGATGACTTGGATACCTAAAGTCTTCACTTGATCTTTATTGTAGGTATACCTTGCAACCAATAAAAAAAGAATGTGGTACCTTGATAGTGGTTGCTCAAGGCATATGACAGGAGATGTGGAGCAGTTCTCATCACTCGAATATCAAAATGGTGGCAATGTGACTTTTGGTGATAATGAAAAGGGCAAAATTATTAGTATTGGTAAAGACCATATCACCCCCTCTTCTTACATTGACAATGTTTTATATGTTGATGGTTTGAAACATAACCTGCTTAGTATTAGTCAATTTTGCGACAAGGATTTTAAAGTTATTTTCGAATCTTCTATGTGCATTGTTTCTAGTTTAGATGACAATGGCATCAAGTTCATTGGTCATAGGCATGGCAATATTTATATGGTTGATCTTGATAATCTTTTGATTCAAAATGGTCAATGCCTAGTGGCAATGGCAGCCAAGATCAATGAAACTAGTTGGCTTTGGCATCGTAGACTAGGGCATGCTAGTATGTATTTGATTTCAAAACTTAGCAAAAAGAACTTGATAAAAGATTTGCCAAAACTTGGTTTTGAAAAAGACAAGATTTGCAGTGCATGTCAGCTTGAAAAACAAACCAAATCCTCTTTCAAACCAAAAGGAGTAATCTCTACATCTAGACCCTTAGAGTTGCTTCACATGGACCTCTTTGGACTGACTAGAATATCTAGTTTGGGAGGTAAGAAGTACGGTCTTGTTATTGTAGATGATTTTTCATGAATTACATGGGTCATGTTTTTAGCACACAAAGATGAAACATTTTCTGAATTCATTGAATTTCATAAACGAGTTTCAAATGAAAAAGGTGTTTCAATCATATCTTTGAGAAGTGATCATGGAACCGAATTTGAAAATGCTGATTTTGATATATTTTGTATTGAAAATGGCATTTATCATAATTTTTCAGCACCCAGGATACCTCAACAAAATGGGATGGTAGAAAGAAAAAATAGAACTCTTGAAGAAATGGCATGCACCATACTTCGTGAAAATGACCTACCTAGATATTTTTGGATAGAAGCCATAAATACTGCATGCTATGTTTTAAATCGAGTTTTAATCCGACCGATTTTAAAGAAAACACCATATGAGCTTTGGAAGGGTAGAAAACCTTCAATTCATTATTTTCATATTTTTGGATGCCATTGTTTCATCTTAAACAATGGTAAAGACAATTTGAGTAAATTTGATGCCAAGTCAGATGAGGGTGTCTTTTTAGGCTACTCTATATCTAGCAAGGCATATAGGGTCTTCAACAGAAGAACACTTGTTGTTAAAGAATCCATACATGTGGTATTTGATGAATCTGACCAGAAATCTTCTAGAAAAGAAGATGTGCTTTCTGATGAAACGGGTACCAAGAAAACTGAAAGTGTGAACAACAATGAAGAACCTGTCAAGGAACAAGAAGATGATCAAAACACTGAATGAGATCAAGTACAAGGTGATGAAAACCCATCTACTGTTGATCCACTACCAAAAGAATGGAGGTATGCTCATGGACACCCAAAAGAACTAATTATTAGTGATCCATCTAAAGGTGTAAGTACTCGATCATCCCTTAGAAATATCGGTGATTATTTAGCTTTTGTTTCTCAAATTGAACCTAAAACTGTTGAGGAAGCTGAATGTGATAGTAATTGGATAAATGCTATACAAGATGAATTTAATCAATTCAAAAGAAATAATATTTGGACATTAGTAGATAGGCCTTCAAATACTTCAATTATTGGCACAAAATGGATTTTTCGAAATAAACTTGATGAAAATGGTATTATTACAAGAAATAAAGCTATACTAGTTGCCAAAGGATACAATCAGGAGGAAGGGATAGATTTTGATGAAACCTTTGCTCCTGTGGCTAGACTTGAGGCAATTAGGTTATTGTTGGCTTTTGCTTGCTTTATGAATTTTAAGTTATTTCAAATGGATGTTAAAAGTGCCTTTTTAAATGATTTTATTGAAGAAGAGGTTTATGTTGAACAACCGCCTGGTTTTGAAAATTCTGAATTTTCAAATTATGTTTTCAAACTTCATAAAGCTTTGTATGGTTTGAAACAAGCTCCTAGAGCTTGATATAATCATTTAAGTTCTTTCTTGTTCAAAAATGATTTTGCTAGAGGTAATGTAGACAAAACTTTATTTTTGAAGAAAAAGAATAATGATCTTTTAGTAGTACAAATCTATGTAGATGATATCATATTTGGTGCTACCAACGAATCTCTTTGTCAAGAATTTGCAATGTTAATTCAGGGTGAGTTCGAGATGAGCATGATGGGAGAACTAAATTTCTTCCTCGAACTCTAAATAAAGCAAACCAAAGAGGGGATCTTCATCAACCAAGCAAAGTACACAAAAGAATACTCAAGAAGTTTAGGATGGAGAACACCAAGCCTTTAGGTACCCCTATGAGCTCTTCTTGTAGACTTGACAATGATGAATCAGGTAAATCTATTGACCAAAAATTATATCATGGCATGATCGGCTCATTGCTATATCTTACTGCCAGTAGGCCAGATATCATGTTTAGTATTTGTATGTGTGCTAGATATCAGTCTAATCCTAAAGAGTCTCATCTTTTGGCTGTTAAACGCATACTTAAATATCTATCTGGCTTAATTGAAATTGATTTGTGGTACTCTAGAGATTCTTCATTTGAATTGATTGCTTATTCTGATGCTGACTTTGCTGGGTGTAAACTTGATCGTAAAAGTACTAGTGGAACCTGTCAATTTCTTGGAGTAAATTTGATCTCTTGGAGTAGCAAGAAACAGAATTCAGTTGCTCTATCTACGGCGAAAGCCGAATATATAGCAGCTGGAAGCTGTTGTGCTCAAATCCTTTGGATCAAACAATAACTCGAAGATTTTGGCATTAAACTAATTAAGACACCCATAAGATGTGACAATACTAGTGCAATCAATCTAACTAAGAATCCTGTGCAACATTCAAGAAGTAAACATATTAAAATAAGACATCATTTCATAAGAGATCATATACAAAACTCTAATATTATACTTGAATTTGTGTGTACTGATGATCAATTAGCTGATGTGTTCACCAAACCATTGAGTGAAGAGAGATTTTGTTTGATTAGAAGAGAGTTAGGTGTCATTGATCCATTCTTCTAGAACTCTCTCAAACTTCATCTTATCCAAGGTATTTTACTCAAAAACACTTACATTTAGACCCAAAAACATTTAAATACTTCCTTAATTTTTTTGAGATTTTTTCGATTTTTTTGGAATTTTCTTGGCCAAGTGTCGACACTTGACAAATCCCAAGTGTCGACACTCATGAAAATTTTCCTATTTTTTAGGGTTAACCGAACGGTTTTGTTTCATTTTTTCCCCCATCTCTCTCAAGCAAAAGTGGTCCCCCAAGCTCCACAAACCTCCAAACCTTCCCATTTCCCATTTACACCTCCAAAAATCAGGTATTTCCCTCACTCTTTTTCATTTTTTTTATTTTCAAACTGTGGAAGCTTATTTTTGGATTTTTCTGACCATTTTAAACCATTTCAATCAGATTTTCCCAAGTTTTACTTTGTTTCTAAGATTCCATTTGGAAGGAATCAAGCTTCATTGCATTCCTCTTGGATTTCCTTCAGATTTTTGACCAATTTCCCATTTATTTTGTCCGGTTTTGGGAAAATCACTGTTGGATTGATTTAGGCCAAAAAATCTTAGGGTTTTGTCTAAAATCTGATTTTTCCAAACTATTTGTTGGATTTCATTCTTGTGGGAAGAATTTTTCAATGCTTTTCACTAATTTTGTTGATTAATTTCTTGGTTTTGACCTAAATCCCAAATGAATTTTGATTAAACCATAGGTTTAGGTTATACATTTTAGTTTATTTAAGTTTACTAATTTTTCTGGACTTAAAAAGAGGAAGGGGTGTATTTTGACCAAAGTATATTTGGTGGGATCAACCCTAATTTGTTATTTTGACCCTCGATTTCTCATAATTTAAAAGAATTTCACACCCGATTTCTTATGAATTTACCCTCGAATTCTTTTGACAAAAGTAATTCATCTTTGATTTCCTGTATTTTACAACTTAAATCTGATTTATCCCAGTTTTTCAAAACTTAGCCTATTCTTTAAAATCTAGAAATTCTAAGTTTAGAAAGCCTAGTTTCCCTAAGCCTATCATGTTCTGTGCCTAGTTGAAACTGTCCCCCTAGTTTACATTTCCTCAACCTTTCTTGGTCAGCTTGCTGTGATGGGTCCCAGAAAGAGACTTGCAGTTAGGGAGAGACCTAGTCAAGGTGCAGAGAGGAGATCCAAGGCCAGACAGGACACTGGGCAGGCTAGTAGTTCAACGTTACCAGTTCTTCCCCCTGTAGAGAGGATGGCGGGGAAGGCAGTGACCTCTGGGAGGAGAGTCGACCTGGATATCTTTGATCGGCACCATTTTTCCATCCATCAAATACTCACAGATGCAGGTCTAGTACCCTTCTGCACTATGCAGGAGAAGTACTACCCTCATCTTGTAAGGGAGTTCTACGGTGCCATGGACTGTCGACGACTCCTTTGGACCACTACAGTTAGAGGAGTTGAGATCTCGTTATCAGTGGAGTTGCTGAGCAGGGTCTGCGAGATCCCACATCAGGGAGTCAGCATTTTTGGTGGAGGACAGAGAGGCTGCGTTCAGGTGTATCCTCGAGCGAGATGATGTTCGCGGTGTGACGTAGTCACCGCGAACCAGTTATCTTTGGAGATGCGCCTGTTACATCACATCACCGCTCGCATACTTCTACCGAAGACAGGCAGATTCGACTTTATTACAGAGAGAGAGTTGATGGTGATGACCAGCCTGATAGAGAGGAGGCAGATTGATTTGCCGTCACTGATGCTCGTACAGATGCATGACGCTGCGACCCAGAGGCATCACTGTCTGCCATATGGTATCGGGTTGACCCGACTCTTTAGAGCGTATGGAGTATCCTTGGAGAGGGAGATCCCCAAGGAGATCTTGCACACAGATGTGTACGATGAGAGGTCACTTCATCGCATGGGCTACAGATTGGTTACAGGCAGATGGGTCTGGAGGGAGTTTGGCCAAGAGCCAGATGAGGAGGACGAGATACGAGAGGCAGAGGCAGGGCCAGTTAGTCCACCTGCTTAGGCTGCTCATGTATCCGAGACAGAGCCTGTGACACCTGCTGCCACTCCTTCAGCTGCTCCTCCAGCGTCTACTAGATTATCTTATGAGGAGTACTCTCGTCAGCAGTTCGCAGAGGTTCGAGGTGAGATCGTTGCTCTTGGAGTTCAGTCGACTCAGATGCAGATAGAGATAGAGGGCCTTAGAGCCCACACTACTTCTGAGCTCACCGAGCGTCGTCGATTGGTGGAGACAAGGTTTGCTCGCATGGAGGAGCTCTTCAGATCTTTTGCAGCCCCACCAGCTGATGATGGCGGTGACGACAGACATGATGGTGGTGATGGTCATGATGATGGTGGTGGTGATCATATTGAGGGGAGTCAGGACAGAGCCACTGATATTATTGATGGAGACAGTGACAGTGATAGTGATGATGGCACTAACAGGTATGAGGTGGTCAGCCATGATCCTCCAGCTACCCCTGCAGATCCTCCACCAGCTGACTTAGTTGATTCCATGCCAGACTTTGTTACACCTACTGATCTTCTATCACCTCCTTCCACTAGATCGTCTAGGATTGTACCCGCTTTAGGTCCTTCTGGCCGCACTAGGAGTCGCCGAGCTTTAGCTCAGGGACCTCCTAAGGCCTTAGCCTCTAGATCTAGGATCAGTGCTCCTTTTTGTCTTGAGATTCCATCTGATGAGGACTAGCCTCATAGATGACTTATGTTTTATGTTGTATCTTGACTATTTATGTTTACTATTTCTGTTGATGTATCTTGCTATGTTTCAGTATTGCTGTTGAGTCAACAAATTTTGTAACTGAAAAATTCATATTATATATATATATGTGACTTCTTTTGATACTTACATTGTTTCACTATGATTAATGTGCTTGAATTGATATGATACTCTTATCATTTTGGCTTTGATACCTGATAATATTAACTTTGAAATCTTAACTCTAATGCTCTTGAGCTATGATTGAATTTATTTCAACTCCGTTACATTTTGTCTCCATGCTTGTTTTGAGGGGGAGTTTACTCCCTTTTTCTAATGACTGACAAAAAGGGGGAGTATGAGTATGAGTATGAGTATGAGTATATGATTGATGTCTAATTTCTAATTGGATCTGATCAATTGCATATTGCCTGTTCAATTGCATATTGCCTGTTCTAATTAGAATTGTCTAATTAAGGGGAAGATTTATTCTTCCTATCTATGCAAGTTATGGTTTATATGAGCTTTATAAAACATCATATCTGAAATTTGAAAATTACTATTGAATTACTCAAGGTTTTGTCATCATCAAAAAGGGGGAGATTGTTGGCTCCACCTAGTGATTTTGATGAATAATAAAACGTTGAGTACATATTGTATACTAATATGCATTTCTAGCTATGAGTTTTCAGGAAGCAAGCACCTCAAATTCTCAAAAGTTTAAGTATGATGGCACGCCGTAGCACGGAGCATTTTTTGCAATTAAGGACATCCTCTTCAAGCAAAAAGGGCTTTTACATGTTCAATTATTGATTGTTTATGTTCCATTTAAGTTTCAAAATTTATGTCTGAGTTTTTGGCTTAATTCACACTTGATTATGAACTTTTCAAGGTCAAGTGTCAACACCTGGAAAGTCAAGTGTCGACATTTCAGCATTTGGCAGGCATAAAAACCCCTTGGCACGCCAAGTGTCGACACCCAGAACTTAAGTGTCGATACCTATAACTCAAGTGTCGACACTTAGGTTTCCAAGTATCGACTCATGGCCTGAGATTTTTGAAAATACAGAACTTTGCCAATGAAGGGTTTTTGTGTCAAGTGTCGATACTTGAAAGTTCAAGTATCGACACCTAGAAACCTGATAGCCAAGTGTCGACACTTGAAGTTTGACAGCCCTAACGGATCTATTTTTCTGACTTGCAGAAATCACTTTTCAAGCTCCCAATGGCTAGATTCGAGGCACCAATGGTCACAAACTATTTTTTGAAAGTTTTTAGTTGTATTTAACCTTCACTAACTTCATTCTAAAGGAAGAGAAGCGTATCGAAGTCCATTGAAAGCCAAAAAACCAAGATCCTCTCAAGAACTTCACATCAAGAGCCATTTAAAGTTTGATTCCCTGAAAAAGCTTACAAGCCCATCCTTACATCATTGCAAAAGAAGAGTTTGAAGGATATTCCAAGGAGGAGACAAGACAAAGCATCAACTTGAGCTTCAAAGCTTCTATTCTACCCTTGAAGAGTGTTTGTCTTATTTTTTAAATTATATATCTATTTTTTATCTTGTGATTTGACCTTGCTTTCAAGGGTATCTTGAAAGAAGGTTGTTGTGGTTTGTTGGTGAGCCAAAGGGACAAAACCAACTAGGGTTAACTTGTGAGCCCGAAGACAAAACAAGTGTTGAGGTTTGTTGGTGAGCCTAGATGACAAAACCAACATAGGTTTTGACTTGTGAGCCTTTTGAAAAACAAGTCGGCTGTAATCTTAATTGGATTATAGTGAAATTTCCAAGGATGGCTTGGGGAGTGGATGTAGGTACTAGGTTTGCACCGAGCCACTATAAACTTTGTATTTGTGTGTGATTGCCTTCTTCCTTTCTTGCTCTTTGTTCTTTGCCATTTATTTACTGCTTTCCACTGCATTCAATCTAGAGTATTGAATTTATTACTCACAAACACCACTAGACCTTCACATTACTATTTTAAATTTTAAAAGACTCAATTCACCCCCCTATTGGGCTCCATTTCTGGGCAACACAAATTGTTGAGTATATTCTATGATGCTATTCTTGTATTTTATGGTATTAAATATCCTACTGCAAACTTGTATTTTTCTCATATTTTTTTATTGAGCTTACTTTAAAATAAGAGATGGAGAGTGTAGATATTTTCATGCAAAGAATGGCATGGCAAATGTATGAAAAATTTGAAAAGTATTGGTCAGATCATTGTTTAATCTTAGCCATGGCAATTATTTTGGATCCTCGATATAAATTTCAGTTTATTGAGTATTATTATAAGAAGTTATATAGATACAGTTGTACCGAGACCCTACGCATCCATGAGTAGTTATTTTCTCTTTTCAATCAGTATATGGTTTCATTTTCTAAAGCTTCAAATATTAGCACATCAACTCATGGAGACATGGATAATGGTACTTCTTATGATACTTCTGAGCCATGTAGAAAAGCATATGCTTTTAAGATAATATAATTTTGTTTCATCAAAATAAATTTACTCATTATTTATGGTATTATTTGATTTATTTATAATACATAATGTATTTTATTTTTGTAATCATGTAGGATTTTGATACATTTGAAAGTTTTGATTTTGTTACTGCTACACAAAAGTCTCAATTGGAATTATATTTAAATGAGTCTAGAGTTGATAGAAAGTCCAACTTGGATATCCTTGAAATTTGGAAAGCCAATCAATTTCGATATCCTCAACTTTCTCTAATGTCTCGGATATTTTAACTATTCCAATATGTATAGTTGCTTCTGAATCGGCTTTTAGTATTAAAGGGAGAGTACTTGATAAATATTGTAGTGCACTTAAATCAGATATTACCGAAGCCTTAATTTGCACTTAAGATTGGATGTTTGTAAAGAAAGATATATATTTTATTAATTACAATACTATTATATTTTAAATATTTTGTTATTAACCATTGTAATATTTTAATATAGATGTTTTGGAACCTGGGTTAGATGAAATTGTGGAAGATATGATGGACTCAAGTTTCATCAATGAAGCCCAATCAACTCAAGGCTCGGCCAATATTGATGCAAACCCGTATTAAGATAAATCATGGTCATGTATAATTTTTTGGATTATGATACTCATATTATTTAGACATCTTATCTTGTTTGTAACTTCTTTTTGGTTCTTGTTTGAATATGGATTTATTATGTTGCATTTTCTTTGAAACTCATTTCAGGTACTTGTTTCATATTACAATTATTTTAAGGTTTGTATGTGGAGGCTATGATGATTTCGATATGTGGTTTTCTGATTTGGCTATTTTAAATGGCAACAATCTTGGATAGCCTTCTTTTATAGACAACTGATTGTAATCATTTTGATTTAGCTACAGATTAGATATTGGATTTGACTTTTAAGCCTCTTCTTTCTTTTCTTGTGCGGCTTATTAGTTAATGACTTGATACTGATAATCTTGATATATCTTTAAGGTTTGTATGTGGAGGTTATGATGATTTTGAGATCTGTTTTTGCCGATTCAACTATTTTTTATGGCAACAATCATGGATGGCCTTTTTTAATAGGCAACTGATTATAGTTGTTTGATTTAGTTGCAGATTAAATATAAATCTGAGCGTCCTCTTTTTCTTTCCTTCTTTTTGGTTCAAGCAAGTAACCGTCTTTTTTATACAGCTTGATACATATATTTTTTTTACAACTATTAATGGATATTGATTATGATTTTTTTGGTATGCTAACTTATCTGTTGACTGTTATGCAAGGAGAGTCTATCCACAATTCTAGAAAGTTAGTAGTATAGATGAATAATATTTTCTTGATATTCTGTATCTCTCTACAGATAAACTTTAAAGCTTTCAAGTGTACAGCATAATTTAATTTGATCAACTCTTGTATTTTTTTACTTTGTAGTATCATTTCAATTACTTTTATAAGTTACTACTTTGTTATATTTAAGCAGCATAAGTTTATGTTGTCCGTTATAAGGTTAAATGCATTCTATTAATACAATTATAAGTTCTAGTGTTCTACAAAATAAAACTCTTTTCCTGCTTTCCATGTGCTACTTCTACTTTTTATTTCAAACATATGTTAAATGGATTGGGTCGGGTTAACAAATTAAGTATTGGATTTAATTTTTGAGCCTCCTCTTTCCTTTTTGTGCGGCTTATTAGTTAATGATTTGATACTAATAATTTTGAGATATCTTTAAGGTTTGTATGTGGAGGTTATGATGATTTTGAAATATTTGTTTGCTGATTCAACTATTTTTGATGGCAATAATTTTGGATGGCCTTTTTTTAATAGGCAAACAATTGTAATCATATTGATTTAGTTGCATATTAAATACAAATCTGAGCCTCCTCTTTTCTTTCCTTCTTTTTGGTTCAAGCAACTGACCATCTTTTCTATACAACTTTATACATTTTTTTTTGTAGCTTATTAGTGGATATTGATTGTACTTTTTTTTGATATGCTTACTTATCTGTTGACTGTTATGCAAGGAGAGATTATCTACAATTTTGGAGAGTTAGTAGTATAGATGAAGAAAATGAATGTTTCCTTGATATCCTGTCTCTCTATAGATAAATTTTAAAGCTTTCAAGTATATAGCAGAATTTAATTTGATCAACTCTTGTATCTTTTTACTTTGTAGTGTCATCTCAATTATTTTTGTAAGCTGCTACTTTGTTATATTTAAGTAGCATAAGTTTCTGTTATCAGTTATAAGATTAAATGTATTCTATTAATATAGTTTTAAGTTCTAAAAAAAATTCTTTTTCTGCTTTCTACGTGCTACTTCTACTTTTTATTTTACATAGGTTAAATGGGTTGGATCGGGTTAACAATTTATCTATATAGTAAACAGGTTAAACGGGTTGGATCGAGTCAGATTGTATTACTAGGTTATTTATTTATTAAACGTGTCAAACAAGTTGGGTTGAATCGGGTTAGCAGGTTACCTATTTAATAAACGGGTTAAACAGGTTAGGTTGGGTTATCTATTTATTAAATGGATCAGGTTCAAGTTTTAAATTATAATCCATTTAATAAACAGGTCGGGTTCAGGTTGAGACTTTTCTAACCTGACCCGAATCTGACCTGACCCGTATATACCCGACCTGACCCAATTGCCATCTCTACTCATCTTCCAGCACATATCTGAAAGGGGAGGTGGGTGATCCAATGGTGGATTGATTGGGGATATACCACCTAAATGCAGAGATGGACCCATTTCGGCATCAAACGGCCGGTTGACATTTTTGACTTGAGTTATGGGATTGGGAACAAAATTTATACAAAGAGTTATGAGATTGGGAACAAAAATTATAATACAAAGAGTGTTGGATCCTAATTCCTAAGTTCATTGGACAACCTAACAATCAGATGCAGCACAAGCCCTTTCATCATGCATTCCAGCTTTGATGCCATGCTCATATATATCCCACATGGGACTATATTTTAACATATCTCATGCATGACCTAAGAGTTTATGCGCAGATAATTGAATGATCATTAGATCTAACCCACCGTAAAAGAAAAAACTCATAGGATATCCCAACCTTGCCACATGACGGATAGCATCAAATGTAAACCACCATTCTAATATACCAAAGTCTCGCTTAAATCTAGAATTTATGTAGTGACCATTGTTTATGTTCATGCCATTCATTGCTTTTCTTGAGAAGAGCTTCTATAAGATTTTTTTTCTTGTTTAATGTCACTTGAATGCTAAAGAGTACATTACATAATTTTCTATGAAAACAAGCAATCATTCACCATGTAACACATGAAGCGTGATGTGAAATATAAATAAAAAGGGAACAACATCCTACTCTTAAACCTACTCTTAAACCACTCCCATTAGAAATAAAAAGGGAAAAACATTTTTTATTTGAGAAATAAAAAAGGAAAACACATGACATGTTTATATAATTCCTTGCTACAAGGGAAATGGTTGTGTTGCCATCCGTTGACCTATCACCGAGATCTAGAGGCAAAGTTGAAATGCCTCGATCTTCCCTAGTAGGGACTAGAGATCTTTTTGAATGGATGTGCTCCGATAGCCTGTAAAAAGTTCCTGGACCATGAATACTAGCGGGGACACTCCAACACTCAAGTCAATCATCGAAAAAAGGAAGCTACAGCGGTCGAAGTCGGAGGCCTGTGGTAATCCGATGAATACAAGAGCAAGAGCATACAGGAATGTCTGACTGTGTACCTAGATTGGAGGTCTCTCTTATCTATTTGTATAGTTATGTGACGTAATAAAATGTTCTTGGAATGGGTGTATATTTCTGATAGCCATAATATATCTAGCTAAGGTGGCAAAATTTTGCTTCCTTGAGATTTCCACTGCTAGGATCTTTCTATTGTAGTTTTAGATGTATTTGGATTTTGCCTGCCACCACTTACACTCAAGGTAATTATGCTAAAATGGGCTCATGGCTTCCTGGGTGCCAAGTGGCCTAACTAGGATATCAACCAGCCACTTGTTAGCCTAGGCTGGGATCTGACTAACTTGTCGAGCTGAATAGGGAGCCGACCTGGAGAGCGTGGATTGAATTGAAGTCGATGCATCGGTGATGCACACGATGGTCTAGGATGTTTCTGGTTACACATCAGCAATAGTCATATCAGATGCGCCCCATTCCTGAGTCTAGGAAGCTTTGCACTTTTGGCACTTTCGAGCAATGGGAGTAGATATCTTGCTCACCTTGGAAGTCAGACGATCTAGGCTTCATCCGGTCGCTAGTCGAGTCTCGAGCAGATTTTCACCAACTATAGGGAGTGCCTTGATTGAAAGGAGAAGATATGATATGGCTTCGTAATTAATTCCTTATGCATTAGGGGGTTTGCCCATCTTCCTTCAGCTAGCCCGGGTCACCACGTGGTTCCAATGGTGGCAATTCAAAATCATTTGCTTTCTCTTCCTGGGATGGAGAGTAAATGAGCGAGAGATGCGTTCGAGGTAATGGGATCCTTCTAGAATGGGGACCTGCCACACATCCTCATTCTAGAGGACCGTGTTGGATGGAGACCAAATCTAGCCATTGGGTCCAGCTTCAAGGGTCTTCTATCTTCATTGAGAAGATCTTGCTTCCATCAATCCACAGGGAGGAGAGGAGAGGAAGGGAGGAAAAACTTCAAACCGAGATTTCCCCCAGGGTTTTCCCTTGTTCTAGGTTGGTCCCTTCTTTGTTCTAGCCCCTGTCTATCTCTTCTTTTGTCCTTTCATAAGACTCTTTTGATGAGGCTGTGCCTACTAGTCTTGTTTCTTTATTAAGGCTTCCATCCTTTTCCTTTTCTTAGGTCAACTTGAGCTCATCGGGGGGCGAAAGCCACTCAGTGAGTAATATCTCTGGGCTCGGAGGTTCTGTTGGACCTTTCTCAATTAAGGCTTCTTCCTCTGATCACAAGGAAGAGGATGTCCTGTTTAAGGTAGTGCGCATGTCTTGCTGGACTACGGGTCGAAGTGCATCGGCATCGCCTCTTGTGCCAATGGTTACCACACCGGTGGTCGAGGTCCCGACACTCGTGGGTCCAGCCAACTTGGCCTCCACCATGATCCAAGAAGATGTTATTCACCTTCGTGGGGTGTACGGAGTCCCAGACGATATTAGGATTATAGTGAAAGGATTGCTTCTAGTCCCGAAGGGGGAACACCTTGTATGAGGACTTTTTCATGCTGGCCTCCGCCTTCCACTCCATCCCTTTATTCTTAGTCTCCTAGACTATTACAGGCTTGTTCCAACCCAACCTACTCTGAACTCTTTTAAAATCATTTGATCCTTCATCATCCTCTATCATTTTCATGGGAGTGTAGCCAGGATTTCCTTGTCTTGGATAATTTATGCCCTAAAGTGACACCCAACAGAAAAGGGTTGGTGTTCATAGCCCCTAGGTAGGGTAGAAAGATCTAATTCCAACTGTCATCCTCCATCAAGGGTTAGAAGAACTGGTTTTTCTTTACCTTTTGTGAGGGTGTGTATTAGATATGGAGCAACCCGGATAACTCCTCAAACAAAATGCCAAAGTCAATCCTACTGACTTAGAAATCTTTAAGCAACTTCTCAGCTCAAAGATTCCTCAAGAGAAAGACCTATTAGAACAGAACCTATTCAACACCAAGATCAATTCGGTGAGAGCTTTAAGTGAGCATCCCCGTGTTCACTCTTTGTCAGTTGTTCCAACTTAACCAGTTCAATTATTTGGTTCATGTAGATATAAAGTTCTCGACCGAGGAGCTGAAAGAGATCAGCCAAAAGAGAATTGCCACAAGGAAATCGATAAATGATGTGGCAAAGAAAGCCTGAACGGTGACACCAAAACTAGCACAAGCTTCCAAGTTTGGGCCGAAAGAGGCCGCCACCCCTCAATCTACTCTGGCTCTTGTCATCGGTGGGATGGATGGAGAGGTTGATTTGCCAGCATCCACCAACCAGCTAACATTGCCGAGGGGCACCATTGTCACTCTTGTACAGTCTTTGGGTCGGCCATCAACTCTAGCTGTTGCTCCATCCTCGCCTTCCATGATGGAGGCCAGGCTATCGAGCCCTGCCCCCGAAGGCCCTCCAATGACTAAGGAGGGCCCACCCGAGAAGGAGGAGGGTGATTGGAGGTTAGCTTTGATGGGGCCAAGTTCGTCCATCTTCAGAGATTATGATGTGGTCAAGAAGCTTCTTGACCTCATCTTTCTACCAGTTGATCGAGAAGAACAAGAAAAGTGATCAATCTAGGAAATCTTGAGTAACTTCTTTCCATAAATCCTTGGGGTAAGCATGCTTGTCCCTACTTGGTTGTCGACCAGAGAAAGGTCTGCTGACAATCTCTTCCTTTTAATAATTTACCCATGATGCCTTCATCATCAAGGAGGTGTGTCAGAAAGTGGGCGAGCTAAAGGACTCCATCTCGAGCCAGGTTGAGATTGAAAGGGCAAGGGTCAAGGTTTTAGAGGATGAGTTTTCGGCAACTAAAGCTCATGAGAGCAAGCTAGAGGAGGAACTTCAAGCTGCTTTGGAGGACACCCACTACCAGGAGTCCCAAGCAAAGAAGTTTGAAGGTGAAGTCACTGAGGAGGGGTATATCACCTACTTGGAGAACAGGTTCTTTGAGTCCACCACCAGGGCAGTGTCATTGGAGGTGTAGCTCAAAGCCACCGATCCCAAGACTCGGTTGGTGGAAAATAGGGTTGTGGTAGCTAAGGCGAATGCCGCTAATGCTGAATTGGTAGCCTAGGCGGCGAAGATGGAGGTAGCAAGGGCTATTAAGGCCTACAAAGAATCGGCCAATTTCAGGGATGCGGTCAGCGAGGCTGCCTGCGATGCCTTCAAGAAGGGGTTTGAGGAGTGCAAGAGGAGGGTGTCCACAGCCTTCAACTTGATAGATCTGAGCAAGATCTCCATGAGTGAACCTGGGTTGTCAGTAGAGGCGACAAAGGCCAAGTCAATCGATGTCGAGATTGTTCAGGAGGCAAAGGATGGGAAGGTGGCATTACAGGCTAAAGAGGAGGCCACCATCAAAATTGGGAAGCCTTCCATAAGGGAGCTAATCACCAAAGCGATGTCAGAGATGGAGGCTGATATGGCAAGATCGCTGACATGGAGTCCCTATCAGATCCGGCCTGATGCCGCATGCTACCACGTCAAACCTTTTGCCAAGAGACTCCCCGGAGGTCCAGGTGCCCTGGCCAGAGTCGAGCTCCTTCGCTGGGTGGCTCCCTCGAGGTCGAGCCCACCTCAGTCAAAGTCAAGCTCCCGCTCTCTTCGAGCTCCTTTGTCGGGTGGCTCCCTCGAGGTTGAGCCAATCTCGGCCGAAGTCGAGCTCCCGCTCTCTTCGAGCTCCATCAC
The DNA here is from genome assembly GCA_021397845.1 of Areca catechu. Taxonomy (NCBI): domain Eukaryota; kingdom Viridiplantae; phylum Streptophyta; class Magnoliopsida; order Arecales; family Arecaceae; genus Areca; species Areca catechu. The sequence continues at coordinate 27,793,132 of CM038047.1, read as the reverse complement.
CGGGTGGCTCCCTCGGGGTTAAGCCCACCTTGGCCGAAGTCGAGCTCCCGCTCTCTTCGAGCTCCTTTGTTGGGTGGCTCTCTCGGGGTCAAGCCCACCTCGACTGAAGTTAAGCTCTCACTCTCTTCGAGCTCCTTCGTCGGGTGGCTCCCTCAGGGTCGAGCCCACCTCGACCGAAGTCGAGCTCCCGCTCTCTTCGAGCTCCTTCACCGGGTGGCTCCCTCAAGGTCGAGCCCTCCTCGATCGAAGTCGAGTTCCCGCTCTCTTCAAGCTCCTTCACCGGGTGACTCCCTCGAGGTTGAGCCCACCTCGATCGAAGTCGAGCTCCTTCGTTGGGTGGCTCCCTCGAGGTCGAGCCCACCTCGATCGAAGTCGAGCTCCTTCGTTGGGTGGCTCCCTCGATCGAAGCCTACCTCAACCAAAGTCGAGCCCTCGCTCTCTTCGAGCTCCTTCGTCGGGTGGCTCTCTCGTGGAGAGAACGCTCGTGTCGATGCCCTCTCGAGGCTCATGACCCTACCAATCGCTGGGATGTGCCCACATTGAATACCTGGAAGTTTCAAGCTATGAAGCTCCTGAGGAGGTCCAGCAGGTCATCCTGGAGCCCAATTGGGTGGATCGATACATCAAGTACATCAATAATGGTGCCCTGCCGGAAGATCGCACGAAAGCTGTCCTAGTCAAGAAGAAGGCTATGCACTTTGTCTTAATGGATGGGCAGCTCTATCGCAAGTCCTATTCCTATCCACTCTTGAAATGCCTGAGACCCATAAAGGCAGCCTTTATGCTTCAGGAGATACATGAAGACCTCTACGGGAAACACGTGGGGGGCAGGATGCTAGCATACAAGACTCTTCGTCAGGGGTATTACTGGGAGTCTATGAGGGTGAACGCTGTCGACTTCGTGAAGAGGTGCGATCGCTGCCAGTGCCATGGCCGCATACAACATCAACCGGCAGCACCACTCTCCCAACTCTCAGCCCCCTAGCCTTTTGCTCAGTGGGGGATGGATATCCTCGATCCATTTCCTCCTGTATCCAGACAACGGAAGTTCCTGATAGTGGCCATCGACTACTTCACCAAATGGGTTGAGGCAGAGCCACTGGTGCGGATCACCGAGGCCAAGGTCTGCCATTTCTTCTGGAAGTTGACATCTACCATTTCGGGCTCCCCCATAGCATCATCATCGATAATGGATGATAGTTTGATAATCAAGAGTTCGAGGAGTTCTGCGCCGACCTCGGAATCCGCCACCGCTTCACCTCGGTGGCCCACCCCCAAATGAACAGTGAAGCTGAGGTGACCAACCGAACCATCCTCTAGGGGCTCTGAACCAGATTGGACTAGGCCAATAGTAGGTGGGCAGAAGAACTCCCCAGCATCCTTTGGGCCTACCACACAATGCCCAGAATGGCCATGGATGAGATGCCTTTCAACCTCGTCTTTGGCTCTGAAGCTGTTGTCCCAGTCGAGCTCGATGTGCCCACACTACATGTAGAGCAGTATGATACAGATGAAAACCCAGCTCATCTTCTTTTAAACTTGGACCTCCTCGAGAAAACGAGAGACAAGGCTCAGCTTCGGATGGTAGCCTACCGGAAGTGGGTAGCTCGATACTACAACGTGCGAGTAAGGCCAAAGATCTTTCGAGAGGGCGACTTGGTGTTGCGGCGTGCTGAAGCCTCTTAACCTCCGGAGTGCGACAAGCTCTCCTCGAATTGGGAGGGCCCTTACAATGTGGTAGAAGCTCTCCCCCATGGAGCATACTACCTCGCTGAGCTCGACGGCACCTGATTCCCGCAAACTTGGAATGCCGATAACTTGAGGATGTATTACCAATGATGTAAGATATCCTCCCATTAATGATAGAATTCCTTTTAGTGCAAACCATCTTTGCCTTGCAGGAATATCGCAGCCCAGAAACTCCTGAAGCCCAGCACCTTAAGCCTGGAAACTCCTGAAGCCAAGCACCTTAAGCCCGGAAACTCCTGAAGCCCAGCACCTTAAGCCCGAAAACTCCTGAAGCTCCTCCTCCACTACTATGGCTGCGACCTCACTAGGATCCTCAGCCGGTGCCACAACGAAGACAAGGCCATCCAGGTTCAGTCCGGGGAATAGCTGGGCAGCCTAGGACTTGCAATGTTCAAAGCCCTTGAAGAAAGAGTAGAGGATCATCTCCTCGACTTCGTCAACATAAGCTTCTAAGGCCTTGTAGTTGAGGATCGTCTCTGCGGCCTCTTTCTTGGCAGCCTCTGCCAAAGCCACCGCGCTCGTGGCCTTTTCTTCGATGGCCACAGCCCGAGCCTGCATGACCTCGAGCTGGGTTCAGAGATCCTCGATCCACTCCGATGCCCGGGCCATCTCAGCCTTGAGTTCCTCGACACGGGCTACCTCGGCCTTGAGCTCTTCAGACCTGCGCCTAACCCGGTGCTTTTCCCGGGCCAGGGATGCCTCGAGATCTCTAATATCCTGTCAACACTTGCCACCTCGGCCTTCAATTCTCTATTTTTCTCTTCAGCTTCCTGAGCCCTGGCCATCTTCTCCTTGGCCTCGGCCACGGTCGATGCCAGCTCCTGCTCCTTCAACTTCTCCCTCTTGATCTAATGAGAGCAGTAATCATGGATGAGTAGAAGATCCATGCCAAGCTACAACAATAAAGGCATCAGCAAAAAGAACAAGAAAAAAGAGAAGAAGAAAGAAGGCAGGGAGCCTTACTGTGAAGAGATGGGGGAAGGTGCCGAGAATAGCATCCGGCAAGGGCCTTCCTCCCCTTTCTCGTCGGTCGCATGATTGAACGGCGAAGTCCATCATGCGCTCAGCTAAGGACCGATCCTGAGTCACCAAGGAGTTTAGCACCACCTCGAATGGCACCCTTTGGGAGCCAGACTTCTTCTTTGCCCGGGCTGCCATCGCATCCTTAGGGGTAGCCGAGGATGTCTCCAAGCCCCTGGTCGAACTTGTCGCCACACCAGATGGCATCGTCGATGGCAGTACCCTCCTCTCATCTCCTCCCGCCTGTACCTCGATGACTTCAGGAGGTGGAGGCGCGGCAGTGACGGCAGTAGGCCAAACCCGCACACCCGCGATGTAGTCCCGGGATGGAGGCAAAGCCTATTGCCTTGACGGATTGCACACTTGTTTAGTTGCCCCTCTACCCGGGCTGAAGGCTGCGACTGGCTCGGGCCTCTGGCCAGGCTTGTTTCGAGCACTCTTCGGGGGAGACTCCCTGGACCCCCTGGCATGCCTCTCCTCTAGGCATGCTGGACTATTTGCTCTATTGAAAGTTTCATACCTGCAAGAAGAAAAGAATTGAGGTCAGCCTCGCGCCCGAACAAACCTGGGTAAAGGAGAATCAAGTTCAGGCTGAACTCAACCAACTCCTAGATTGGGCTGACCCCAGCTTCGAAGAGGTTCTACTCTGATAGCAAAACCTCCAGGGAAGGGATTTGGTCTGCGCGGAGCTGGTCATAAATTTTTCGATCAACCACTTTGACTGTAAAGTTCTGGTTCGATATCCGGTCTGGGTCGCTCCAAACCCAATCAACCCTCTCGACAGAAGCAAAGAAATATTTACTCTTCCATCCTTTGATAGAAGAGGAAAGCTCAAACTTAATGCCCTTTGGATGAGAAGAAATAAACCACCACCCGTCCTCGGTCGGGTGGCGCTTCAAGGTGAAGAAAGCCCTGAACAAGGAGAAACGGGTCACAATCCCGCGAAAGTGGTAAAGGACGATGAAACAAAAAATAATCCTAACCGCGTTTAGAACCAGCTAAGCCAGAATAAGGCTGAGTTGCTAAGAACGAAGAGGAAGAAAGGATGGAAAGGAAGTCGAAGGCCCCCTACGAAGGATTCCTCGTAGAGGATGATCCGGCCTAGGCCACTGGAGGTGACCCGCTCCCCCGGTCGAGGGACCAAGAGTCGGACAAAGCTTGGGATATCGAAGGCCCCCCGGATTATGGCAAGGTCCTCCCCAGTTATCACCGAGACGACCCCACCGGGACTAGACGAGCGGGACGGTTTGGGGAGAACTTTGGGGATGGAAGGAAGAGGAGGGTGGGCCCTAGGCCGCCTATCACAATCCTGATGGGATGAAGGTTTCTACGAACCTCGAGCGAGACTTCCTCATCCTTATCAGAAAAAAAGGAGTCCTAAGTCAAGAGGGGCCCGCCTCATCGGGATTGCTTGAAGGATGAAAATGATGGCCTGAAGGGGCCATCCTAGCAAAGACCAGGGAGGAATAAAGAAGGATGAAGAATGAAGGAAGGAAGTTGGAGTTGGAAGGGGCTCTGATAATGGGTTATACCAAACCAAAGGACAAGGGAAGACTACGGAAGACTAATGTGGTGGCTTTGGAAGTCAAAAACACCCGGAGGGGAAGAAGAGAAAGGCTCTGGTTCGTCGGCAGGCACAAAGGATTCGAAAGAAGTGATATTCTCAAGAAGTTTTCCCTCTTTTCAAAATGACCAGGCAATGACCGTACCCCCTTTGCAACCGCCTCCGTCGGATCACCGCCAAGTGTCAAAATTAGCGAGGAATGATGCTTCGATTTGCCAAAAATCGATTCGGGTCCTACGTCGGTCATTATGTTTTCTCAGACCGGCTGATGTGTCATCCCCATATTGGCTCAAGGTCCACTCGTTGTGGCACCGACAATTGTGGTATTAATGGCACCCAATTTTTTCATTTCCATGTCAGCACCGGATTTACTCACTTCACCCCGCGTGCCAACAGGACTCGAGAGTGGGGGGCAAATGATATAGTAAGATCGCTGACATGGATTCCCTATCAGATTTGGCCTGATGCTGCATGCTGCCACATCAAACCCTTCACCAGGTAACTCCCCGGAGGTCGAGGTGCCCTGGCCGGAGTCGAGCTCCTTCGTTGGGTGGCTCCCTCGAGGTCGAGCCTACCTCGGTCAAAGTCGAGCTCCCGCTCTCTTCGTGCTCCTTAGTCGGGTGGCTCCCTCGAGGTGGAGCCCATATCGGTCGAAGTTGATCTCCCACTCTCTTCGAGCTCCTTTGTCAGGTGGCTCCCTCGAGGTCGAGCCCACCTCGGTCGATGTCGAGCTCCCGCTCTCTTCGAGCTCCTTCGCCGGGTGGCTCCCTCGAGATCGAGCCCATCTCGGTCGAAGTCGAGCTCCCGCTCTCTTCGAGCTCCTTCACCGGGTGGCTCCCTCAAGGTCGAGCCCACCTCGATCGAAGTCGAGCTCCCACTCTCTTCGAGCTCCTTCGCCGGGTGGCTCCCTCGGGTCAAGCCCATCTTGACCGAAGTCGAGCTCCCTCTCTCTTCGAGCTGCTTCTCCGGGTGGCTCCCTCGGGTCAAGCCCACCTCGACCGAAGTCGAGCTCCCGCTCTCTTCGAGCTGCTTCGCCGGGTGGCTCCCTCGAGGTCGAGCCCATCTCGACCAAAGTCAAGTTCCTGCTCTCTTCGAGCTCCTTCACCGGGCAGCTCCCTTGAGGTCGAGCCCACCTTGGCCAAAGTTGAGCTCCCGCTCTCTTCGAGCTCCTTCATCGGGTGGCTCCCTCGAGGTTGAGTTCACCTCGGTCGAAGTTATGCTCCCGCTCTCTTCGAGCTCCTTCACCAGGTGGCTCCCTCAAGGTCGAGCCTACCTCGGTCGAAGTCGAGCTCACTCTCTCTTCGATCTCCTTTGCTAAGTGGCTCCCTCGGGATCGAGCCCACCTCGACCAAAGTTGAGCTCTCATTCGAATCCCACGGTGCCACTTCCCTCGGGCAGCAGGCCACCACCCAAGGACCACGGAAGAGCACCTCCCAGGATGCTATGATCACCCCTGCTGCTGTTTATACCGAATACGCAAAGGTGCCCTGCCCAAAGCACCGCACTCTCGATCGACCGTCTGCACTACCCGGAAGAGGAAACTATCTCGGAAGATTCAAATCCAGGGGATGGCTACCCCTCGATCGATGCATTATCAGGTTTTCTGAAGAAGAGCGACCAGATGGAGAGTCAGAGCATGCGGCATAACCCCTTATCACGAATGAGGAAAGGCACCTGTGTGCACAGCATGAAGCACTGCCAAACATTGACCCTCAGGCGCCAGCAGAGGGGGAAGATCTCAAGATAAGCCGCTAAGAGGGATCAGGGCAAAAAGGACTCTCCGAGGGTTTCCAAAAAAAGGTAAGCAAGTCTAACTTGAGCAAACGGGAGAGAAGGCAGCACACAGGAGAGCAACGACAAGACAGAGTGATTTGAGCTACTGGAGACTCATCGGAAGGATCTTGACGAACATAGCCACAAGGCCCGAGTTCTCCTTAGCTGCTCTTACTCCAACTCCTTTCCCTCTATTTCAAACTAAATCTCCTCCTTTGAGTGTGGAGTCCAAGCAAGGGGCCCCAGGGGAGGATCTGTTCTCCTAGATCATTACTGACTTGATCGTCGGAGTGCCCCTGCCAGGATCCTCGGCCTGGGTCTCCTCTATTTTGCAGGTCCAAACATGCATGCAGGCTCCTACACGACGAGGTCGACTCTAGCAACAGGCCACGATGGTGTAGGCGACAATAGAGGCTATCATCACCATCGTACTGGAAGCCCTCATGTCTGACTCCCTCCCCATGATCAAGACCAAGAAGTGAAGTGCATCCCTCCTTTTTCAATTTTGTTCTTGTACTCAGGCGCAGCCTTATCTTGTAAGAACTCTTTCTTCAGTAATGATAATATCTTTTTCTTGCTAAAAATTTTAAAGTACTTAAGTGAAGTTGACATGTCGATTCCATGTACTGTCATTGAATCTGGTTAACATAAACCTAGTCGAGTAGAATAGGGATTCCTTCAAGTTACTCGAACATTCCCACCTTGTGAGTTTGTAGGTTGTGAAGACTTGACCATCAAATGGTCAGCAATAGACTTGGGCATGCCACTAGCTAAGTGTGGATTGCAGGTCCACTTCTACTTAGGTTGCCAGTGATTTGATCGGGTAGAAAATGGCACTTGGGCTGACTCCCCGTCAACTAGGTAAAGGTAGTGTTGTGGAACAACTCGTTAGTGGTTTAGATGACTCCTTATCAATCGAATGGAGGGTGGTGCTATCGTACATTCTATTTAGGGAGACGATGCTGTGGAGCAACTCGTCAATACTTTGGAAGGCTCAATACCGACCGGATAGGGATGACACTGTCAAGCATAATGTTTAGGGAGATGATGCTGTGGAGCAACTTGCCAGTACTTTGGTGGCTCAATGCCGGTCGGATAGGGGCAACATTGTTGAGCATTCCATCTAGGGAGACAACACTATGGAGCAACTCGCTAGTATTTTGGGTGCTCAATTCTGGTCGAATAAAGGGCAATGCTGTCAAGTATTTCATTTAAAGAAATGGTGTTGTGGAGCAACTCACCAGTACTTTAGATAGCTCAATGCTGACCAAATAGCGGGTGGCACTGTTGAGCATTTCATCTAGGGAGACGGTGCTATAGAGCAACTTGCCAGTATTTTGGGTGGCTCAATGTTGGTCGAATAGGAGGCGACACTGTCGAGCATTCTTGTAGAGAGATGGTGCTGTGGAGCAACTCGCCAGTACTTGGGGTAGCTTAATGCCAATTAGATAGGGGTGCGGTGCTATCAAGCATTCTGTCTAGGAAGACAATGATGTCGAGCAACTTACCAGGACTTCGGGTGGCTTAATGCCAGCCGAATAGGGGGTAGTGCTATCGAGCATTCCATCTAAGGAGATGGTGCTGTGAAGCAACTTGCCAATACTTTGGGTAGCTTAATGCTGATCGAATAGGGAGAGGTGTTGTCGAGCATTCCATCTAGGGAGATGGTGCTGTGGAGCAACTCGCCAGTACTTTAGGTGGCTTAATTTTGGCTAGAAGGGGGTGGCGCTATCAAGCATTTCGTCTATGGAGACAATGCTGTGAAGCAACTCGCCAGTACTTTGGATGGCTCAATGCTAGCTGGATAGGGATTGGCACTATCATGCATTCCATCTAGGGAGATGGCACTATGGAGCAACTTGTCAGTACTTCGAGCGTTTTAATACCAGTCAAATAGGGAGTAGCATTGTCAAGCATTCCATCTAAAGAGACGGTATTATGGAGCAGCTCACCAGTACTTCGAGTGACTTAATGTCGACCAGATAGACTTGCAACGTGGAGGCAAGGGAGCTTTGTGTGATAGAGAAAGTTCTCTTTATTCTTGATCAGAGTGGGTATATTATTGGTAGTTGATGCGGCAAGCATATGATTAGTGATTTGATTCGTGTTTGTAGAGCAATGAAACCTAATTAGACTAGCATTGTACTCATCATAATAAGTCTTAAGGATTACATGAAAAGGGACTATTACATGATTAGACACAATCCTAAAACTAAGAAGGAAGAAGATCTAGACAATAGGGGCTAATGATTGAGGACTTGCCTTGTTGAGCTTTCCAACCTTCTAATGATTTCAAACCTTGAAACTACCGATGCTCTGGACTGGAGAACTCGGATAACAGAGATCAGAACGCTGGGCTTGGGCTTCAGCTTGTTGGTTCATTGTCAAGGGGAACCTTGTTCACAACTCAAAGACTTCGAAGGACCCTGCAATGAAGATCAAAAGTTAAGGAAGAAGAAAGCAGGCATATGGAAGGGATGGAATAATTTATGAGCAAGGAAGGAAGTCTGAGATGGTTTGGCCGGCTCCAATGTATCCTTCTTGAACTTGGCGTTGGATGGCTTGGAGAAGAAAGTAGATTCGAGTGGGGGGAAAGGGGGCTTAGGAACAATCACTCAAAGAAATAATATAAGACTACAACTTCAACTTCAACTTCATTTTTTCATTCATCTCATCAAAATCAATCCCTTTTACAATGGGCATCCAAGGCTTTTAATAGCCTCACAAAGCTAGCTTTTGAAATTTAAAAACTCCCCAAATCGAGGAGGATTACAAGGGGGGTTGGAGGATTTGGTGGAGAGTTTGGAGGGATGTGGGGGGGTTGGAGGATTTGGTGGAGGACTTGGAGGGATGTGGCCAACCTCCTTGAATTTGAATCTTCCTTGTTGGCGCCCAAAGGGTGATGAGGTGGCTGGTGAAGTGGCACCTGATGACGTGGCATGGTGAGGTGGTCTTCTACTTGGATAAGAATGACATGTGGCGCCCAGTGGTCCTAGTTGATGGTCCTTTTCTCTTGCTTGGTTGATGTGTCTTCTCTTCTGGTCAAATTCTGGGGTCTAGAATTTGAGTCTTGTTGCTGGCTTTCATGGCTTTAAGACTTGATTAGACTTAACTCAACTGAATTAGACTTAACTCAACTGAACTGACTTGACTGACCTAGACTTTAAAACTTGAAATGGACTTACAAGAAATGAAATTTTAAAAGTAATTACAGGACTCAATAAACACTCTTGATTTGAAACTCAAAATTAATTACAGGACTCTTGAAAAGGAAATGACTCTTGAAAATAAAATATTTTTGAACTAAAGGATACAAGGTAACCTAATTATCTTCGATCCAAATTGGGATAAGGCTAACCTTGTTGGAGTGAAGTTTCTTTCGGCTTCTGGTGTCCACACCAATTCTCCTAGGGTGGGCAGAACTCGACCCAATCGAGTATGGTTCAGTTTTGCCCTGGTAATGCTCGAACAAGTCTGGGTTAAGTCTTTGCAGGTCCTCTCGAGTAATCCAAGAGTTGTCGGACTCAGGTCGACCTTGCCATTGAACCAGGTATCGCTGATAGTCCTTATTCCTGGTAGTAATGATCTTGTCATCCAGGATTCTCTCAATCCTCTCTCTCTGCTCAGGTAAGGTTGGTGGTGGACACTCGGAAATATGTTCACTCTCAATGAAAGTTTCTGGCTCAAAAGGCTCACTAGGTATTAGTAGTGGTTCTTTGTATTCTACTAGGTCTGAAACATTGAAGGTTGTACTAATACCCATATCAGGTGGAAGTTCCAAAACATATGCATTAGGCCCTATTTTCTTTAAGATCTTAAAAGGTCCCGCTCCGCGGGCATGCAGCTTCTTTATGGTTCCAGGGGGAAACCGCTCAGGGTTGAGCCTAATCATCGCATAATCCCCTTCACAGAATTCTTTAGCCCTCTTATGTGAGTCAGCTAAGTGTTTGTAAGTTTCATTGCTCAGGTTGATCTTATTACTGATTTCTTTATGTAGATTTGTGACATGCTGTGCAAAAGACTCAGCAGACTCAGAGACTCGTGTGTGAATAGGTAGTGGGATTAGATCTAAAGGCTTCCTAGGCTTGCAACCATGGACTATCTCAAAGGGACTTTTGCCCGTAGATCGATTGACCGAACTGTTGTAAGCGAACTCAGCACGTGGCAATAACAAATCCCAGTTTCCTAGACTTTCTCCCACTAGGCATCTCAGCAAGTTCCCTAGACTTCTATTTACAACCTCGGTTTGTCCATCAGTCTGGGGATGGTAGGCAGTGGAGAATTTCAGTCTGGTTCCTAATAGGTGCCAAAGGGTTTTCCAGAAGTAACTTGTGAAGCGGACATCCCTATCAGAAACAATGGTTTTTGGTAACCCGTGGAGTCTAACTACTTGATCAAGAAAGAGTTTGGCTATCCTAGAGGCATCGGAAGTTTGGGTGCAAGGTATGAAATGGGCCATTTTTGAAAACCGGTCGACCACCACAAAGATTGAATCATGTTTTCGAATGGTCTTGGGTAATCCTAGAACAAAGTCCATGCTTAGATCCTGCCATGGACACTTAGGTACAGGTAATGGAGTGTATAGCCCGGTATTCTTCTTTTGTTGCTTTGCAACAGCACATGTCCTACATCGGGCTACAAGGTTTGCTACTTGTTTCTTAAGACTTGGCCAGTAAAATTGTTCCTCAACAGCCAAGATAGTCTTGTTTCGTCCGAAGTGGCCAGCCAAACCTCCCGCATGTATCTCCCAAACTAAAAAATCTCTTAAGGAGGTTCTTGGGATGCAAAGCCTATTCTCTCTAAAAAGATAACCATCTAGAAGGGTATAGTCACTATGATCACTAGATGGTCCTTGACGCAAAACCTGATAAATTTCACCAAAATCTGGACAGGTTTCGTACTGCTCCTTAAGTCTTTCAAAACCTATGACTTCAGTACTGACTGAGGTTAAAAGTAACGTTCTACGACTTAGGGCATCAGCTACCTTATTATCGGTTCCTGATTGATGCTTTAGGACAAACGTATAGGATTGGATGTACTCTACCCATTTGGCATGCCTAGGATTTAGTTTCTTTTGGGAACTCAAAAACCTAAGGGCTTCATGATCTGAAAATAAAACAAATTCTTGCGGTAGGAGATAATGCCTCCAATACCTTAATGCTTGCACTACCGCATAAAGCTCCCGATCATATGTGGAGTATTTTTTTCCTGGCTTCATTCAATTTCTCACTAAAGAATGCTACGGGATGGTTCTCTTGACTAAGAACTCCACCAATACCTACTCCCGAAGCATCGCATGCTACTTCAAAGACCTTAGAAAAATCGGGTAGTCTTAAGACTGGTGCTTGGGTCATCTTATCTTTGATGTGAAGGAAGGCCTTATCAGCTGACTTCGTCCATTCAAAATGACCCTTCCTAATACAATCCGTGATAGGAGCAACTATGGTGCTAAACCCTCTAATAAATCTTCGATAAAACGTAGCGAGGCCATGAAAACTTCTTACTTCATGAATATTATTGGGTGTTGGCCACTCTACAATTGCCTTAACCTTCTCAGGGTCAGCGGATACTCCTTCAGGGGTCACAACAAATCCTAGGAAGATAACTCTAGTAGTCATGAAAGCACATTTCTTTAGATTGGCATAGAGGTTATCTTTTCTAAGTGCTAAACATACATGCCTCAGATGTTGTTGATGATCTTCTCTAGTCCTACTATAGATAAGTATGTCGTCAAAGTAAACGACAACAAATTTTCCAATAAAGGCTCGTAGGACTTGGTTCATGATTCGCATAAAAGTGCTAGGGGCGTTTGATAACCCAAAAGGCATGACTACCCATTCAAATAACCCGTCCTTAGTTTTAAAGGCAGTCTTCCATTCATCCCCTGGTCTGATCCTAACTTGGTGATAGCCGCTCTTCAGGTCAATCTTAGAAAATATAGTTGCACCGGCCATCATATCTAACATATCATCCAAGCGGGGGATGGGAAACCTATACTTCACCGTGATTTTATTTATGGCACGACTATCAACACACATTCTCCATGTGCCATCTTTCTTAGGGGTAAGTAAGGTTGGGACTGCGCATGGACTCAAACTCTCCCTAATGAATCCTTTCTTTAGGAGTTCTCCTACTTGACGTTGTAATTCTTGGTGCTCGGTAGGGTTCATTCTATAATGGGGAAGGTTCGGTAGGGTTGCTCCGGGGACTAAGTCTATCGCATGTTGTATATCCCTAAGAGGTGGGAGTTGGTCGGGCAAGTCATCGGGGAACACGTCTTTGAACTCCTCTAGCACTTGACTGACTTCTTGAGGTTGTTCTTTTGAAAGAGGTTCTTGATGATCCTTAATGGTTAAAATCCAAACAGGTGACCCATTGCTAATTTCTTTCTCCATTTCTCTAGCAGTGATCACGTTTATCCCCTTTTTCTTATCACTCAATTGGCTTTATCCTCTCTTAATGGGGTTCTTAGGTGGAGAAGAATGGATTACAATCTTCTTTCCATTATGAGTAAACGAGCATGAATTAGAACGACCATAGAGTGTTACGTCAAGATCGTACAACCATGGTCGGCCTAAAATTATGCTACTTACTCCCATTGGAAGTACATCACACCATACTTTCTCCAGGTAAGATTGGAACTGAATGGTTACTAGGCACCTAGACTTAATGGAAATCGTGGTTGAGTCTATCCAGGATACCTTATAGGGATTAGGATGGGGTACGGTGGGCAATCCTAGGTTTTTAACTGTGTTGGTGGATATGGCATTGACACAGCTACCGCTATCTAAAATGACTTTGCATACTTTCTCACCTATCTTAATGAATGTCTGTAGGATGCTAGTCCTACGCCAATCTTCTTGGGTTTTAGCTTGGGTGAGAATACACCTAACCACTCCTAATAGATCTTGATCTACCAGGACTTCCTCATCCTCATACTCTTCAGCCAAGTTCTCATCTGCCTGGTATACTTCCTCCTCAAATTCACCTTGGGATTCTACGGCTTCCTCTTCTACTTCGCCTATGTGTAGGGCTCTATTAGGACAGTTGCTAGAATAGTGACCCACTTTGTTACACTTGAAACATGCGTTTGGAGTTCTTTGGGTCTCAGGTGTTTTTCCCTTGTCATCTCTACGGGTCACAGGCACATTAGGATTGGGTCGGTTGAATCTAGGCTGATTGGATCCTGACTGCTGATAAGGTGCACTAGTCCTAGGGGCTTCGGGCCTACGATAGACTGGACCTCTATGGAATCTCTCAGCATCCCTAGCTATTTGATAGGCAAATTCTAGGTCATGTACCTCTCGCATGAACAATTCTCTTTGAATTTCTTCCCTCAGTCCGGCTCTAAATCTAGACAAGGTCACCGACTCAGATTCATCAACATTGCACCTCATAACGAATTCGTCAAACTTCGCTATGTACTCTGCGACACTCCTATTTCCTTGAGTAAGTCTTTGCCATTGATCTAGGAGTCTTTGGTGGTAGGACATAGGAAGGTATTTCTCCCTAAGCCTAAGTTTCATAGCTCGCCAGGTCACTATGGGCACATCACCTCTCTGTCTAGTGAGTCTCTCAATGTTTCCCCAATATAACCTAGCTTGGCGCACAAGTTTAAGCTTTGCAAACTTACACTTGCGCTCTTCACTCATCTCAAACCAGTCAAAATACTGGTCCATCTCACCTTCCCAATCAATGTAGATCTTTGGATCTAAAATTCCATCAAAGGTGGGAGCTTCTAGCCTAATGTTCTTCATGGTTCGGTCATCTTGATCAAAGTGAATTGGGGTGGGTCTCCTGACATTGGGTTCATAGTTAGGCTCATGATGGAATCTCCTTGGGTTGGGCTCGATGGTTTGACCAGGGTGGGGTCCTCTAGGAATTGGATCATAAAACTGATCTTGGGGAGCTCTCCTAGGGTTTGTTTCGTAGAGAGGGTTTTGATATGGAATCCTTCTAGGGTTCAATGGGGTCTCGAGTTCAGGTACAAGACTTGGCTCAGGCTCAGTCTGGGCTTCATGATTGCTTTCAGGGGTTCTAGCCTCTAACTGATCCAACCTAGTAGTGATGTGGGCTAACTGCTCATTCATGTCTCGGTTGGTTTGTGCCACATTCTGATTTGTTTGGGCCAATTGCTCAGTTAAACTCTTAGTCAGTTGGGCCACTTGATCATTTAGGCCTTTGATCAAATTCCCTAAGTTTTGGTCCATGGCTACACTTGACTGGGCTTGGATTGGTGAATACGGTGTTCCTGCTCTAGTTGTCATGCATGCAAATGGACTCAAGTTCGAGCTAAGGTTTCCTAGACCTAGAGCACAAATTAGAAGTCTAATTAAGTGAACCAACTAGCTAGTAGTACTTATGGGACTTAGCCAGGTAGGTGGAGGAGAGTGTAGGTCCCTGATTGCCAACCTTAGACACCAATCTGAGATTGGCCAGGTAGGCGGACCAAATCACAAGCCCTGATGCACCAATCCTAGACACCAAGCCAGTAAGCACACACCAATTAGCTGACACAGTTAACTTGACCCTAACCTGAACCCAACTTGTTGGTGTCCCTAACCCACTAGGGCAATTAATGTTCTACTCAATTTTAATTAACGGGCTGGGATCGATATGCTGGTTGGTGATTTTTGGGCTAGGGACAGGTGATGAAACCCTGACCCTATGTCAAATTGATGCCCTTAATTTGATTTCTCATGAGATGAATGAAATGCAAAGGTGCTGCAGAAGTGTGTTGCAATTTGAAAGTGGTGTGGAAAAAGTGATGAAAAAAATGTCCAAAAATTCTGAAAAATTCACAAAGGATTCCTAACTTATATGTTTCAATGTAGATGAAAGGAATTTTAAAACTAAATTCTATACTAATCTAAGCAGATCCTACAAATGAAGATAAATAAAAAGGACAGAACATAACCCTAATGACAGTGTCGAACTGCAGAAATTTTTATTTTTTTTATAATTTTTTTCTGATGATGAAATTTAATATGGTGATAACTAACTTAAAAAGGAACAAGAAAAAAATATTTTAATAAAAAATTAGTGACTTGCCTTTGAAGTTGCAGGCGGATTACAGTCAGCCTACAGAAAATACAGCAAGCAGAAAAACAGAACGTGACCAATGCAAAATTCACAAATGAAATCTAAAAAATCCTTTGGCTTTCTTTTTCACGGGTCAATCACAATGGCACCCCGACACGCCTTAGGAGATCCCGTGGAATGGGAAGAGAGGGTGTTTAAACCCTACTTTCTCCTAAGACCGGACGGCCTGGTAACGCCCCCGATCCAAGTACTTCAAGGACTTAATGCTATGCAATCAGGAACTTATTCTACCATGCTCTGATACCAAGATGATGCGGCAAGCATATGATTAGTGATTTGATTCGTGTTTGTAGAGCAATGAAACCTAATTAGACTAGCATTGTACTCATCATAATAAGTCTTAAGGATTACATGAAAAGGGACTATTACATGATTAGACACAATCCTAAAACTAAGAAGGAAGAAGATCTAGATAATAGGGGCTAATGATTGAGGACTTGCCTTGTTGAGCTTTCCAACCTTCTAATGATTTCAAACCTTGAAACTACCGATGCTCTGGACTGGAGAACTCGGATAACAGAGATCAGAACGCTGGCTTGGGCTTCAGCTTGTTGGTTCATTGTCAAGGGGAACCTTGTTCACAACTCAAAGACTTCGAAGGACCCTGCAATGAAGATCAAAAGTTAAGGAAGAAGAAAGCAGGCATATGGAAGGGATGGAATAATTTATGAGCAAGGAAGGAAGTCTGAGATGGTTTGGCCGGCTCCAATGTATCCTTCTTGAACTTGGCGTTGGATGGCTTGGAGAAGAAAGTAGATTCGAGTGGGGGGAAAGGGGGCTTAGGAACAATCACTCAAAGAAATAATATAAGACTACAACTTCAACTTCAACTTCATTTTTTCATTCATCTCATCAAAATCAATCCCTTTTACAATGGGCATCCAAGGCTTTTAATAGCCTCACAAAGCTAGCTTTTGAAATTTAAAAACTCCCCAAATCGAGGAGGATTACAAGGGGGGTTGGAGGATTTGGTGGAGAGTTTGGAGGGATGTGGGGGGGGTTGGAGGATTTGGTGGAGGACTTGGAGGGATGTGGCCAACCTCCTTGAATTTGAATCTTCCTTGTTGGCGCCCAAAGGGTGATGAGGTGGCTGGTGAAGTGGCACCTGATGACGTGGCATGGTGAGGTGGTCTTCTACTTGGATAAGAATGACATGTGGCGCCCAGTGGTCCTAGTTGATGGTCCTTTTCTCTTGCTTGGTTGATGTGTCTTCTCTTCTGGTCAAATTCTGGGGTCTAGAATTTGAGTCTTGTTGCTGGCTTTCATGGCTTTAAGACTTGATTAGACTTAACTCAACTGAATTAGACTTAACTCAACTGAACTGACTTGACTGACCTAGACTTTAAAACTTGAAATGGACTTACAAGAAATGAAATTTTAAAAGTAATTACAGGACTCAATAAACACTCTTGATTTGAAACTCAAAATTAATTACAGGACTCTTGAAAAGGAAATGACTCTTGAAAATAAAATATTTTTGAACTAAAGGATACAAGGTAACCTAATTATCTTCGATCCAAATTGGGATAAGGCTAACCTTGTTGGAGTGAAGTTTCTTTCGGCTTCTGGTGTCCACACCAGTAGTACATCCATAGATTCTCAACATTCCAGGTTTGAGGGATCAGAGTCCGTCCAGCTCCTTGATCTTGTATGCTCCTTGATGCAAGGATTCCACTATTCGATATGGTCCTTTCCAGTTTGGATATAACTTACCTTGCTAAACTAGCCTTGAAATATTAACTCGGTGCAAAACGAAGTCTCCGTGGTGGAAAGTTTTAGACTTGACCCGAGAATTGTAGTATTAGGTGACCCGCTATCGGAATGTTGCTATCGAAGGCGAGCTTTATCTCTAGTCTCTTCAACCAAGTTGAGATTGGACCTCAACCAAATTGGATTGTTGGACTCGTCGTATAGCTCAACTCTCATGGTTGGGAGGCCGATCTCGATGGATATCACCGCTTCAATGCCAAAGACCAGGTTGAAGGAAGTTTCATTTATTGAAGTCCTAGGAGTGGTGTGGTATGCCCATAGCACACTGGAAAGCTCTTCGGCCCATCTGCCTTTGGCTTCATCTAATCTACTTCTGAGGCCCTAAAGAATAGTTCAGTTTGTCACCTTTGCTTTTCCATTCACTTAGAGGTAGCCGACCGATGTGAATCGGTACTGGATATGCAATTCGACACAAAATTTCCTGAATGCCTGATTATCAAATTGCCTATCGTTATTGATGACAATGGTGTATGGGAGTCCAAATCGGTAAATGATCAACCTCCAAAAAAAGGCTTGGACCTTGGCTTCGATAATGTGTGCTAAGAGTCTTGCTTCCTTCCATTTAGTAAAGTAGTTGATGGCCACAAGTAGGTATTTTCACTAGTCGGATGCAAGGAAAAACGGATCCAAAATATCCATCCCCACTAGATGAACGGCCAAGATGACGAGAGCTGTGAGAGTGGGGTTGCTGGTTGCCACTGGATGTTGGCATGCCATTAATATCGATCACACTTGTAGACTAGCTCTACGGCATCCTCTCCTATGGTGAGCTAATAATACCCCTGTTGTAGTGCTTTATAAGCTAATGATCTGCCCCTCAAATGGTTTTCGTAAATGCCTTCGTGGATTTTTCGAATGATGTATTCGGCTTTAGAAAGCCTCAAATTTGAGCAAGGGATGACAGTTCTGTTGAGCTATTGATGCGCGTCGCTACGCACCAATTTTAATACCTTAATTTCACTATTCTTAGATAGACTAGTGAGAGTAAGGGTCGAATCCACATAAACTTTTACAATTATTTCAAAAAGTATGTGATAAAATAGTTTAAATCAAATAAAAAGAGAATTAACAGTGAATATAATCTAGATGTGATCTATCTTAACGAGAGTACGGCCCGTACTCGTAGATCATGGCCCATTTCTTTTAAGAATAAATCAGTCAAAAATTATATTCACTTAAAGACACTTAGTAAAAAAAAGAGGTAACATGGATAAATATAAAGTAATGTGACTTTTATTTCATAACATAAAAAAAGGAATACATATTAAAACAAATTGCTAAAATATAAATTCCTCTTTCCTGAGATCACGCTTCCCATTAAAACTCGACAGAGACTAGAAGGTGGAGCAGCATCGCCAGGATAGAAGGGAGTAAATGGAACAACAGTGCGGTGCGGTGGAAACCAAGGAACTAGGAAGCAGGGCGTTAGGAGGGAAGTCGGATGAGAGAGAGCGAGGAATGGGAGTGATTGGGAGGGTGAAAGGGCAAGGAGTCGAAGCTGGAGAGGATTCAAAATAATGGGGGGAGCATGGAGAGATTGCTGGAAGGAGCACTGAACACTACTTTTTTTATAAATGGAGAGAAGCGTGTTAGGCCCGTATGGAAACCACGTTGGTTTCCCATCGTGATCTCCTCAACAACTTCCGGTTCCTTATCCTCATCCCCGCACCCGCTTAACCATCGCACCCGTATTCTGTTTCTCATCAAACTTTAATTTTTAAAATTAACTTTGACTTATCTTTCTTCACTGAACATCCTAAATAGCTTTCGATATTTCCTTCCTGTTTGGACATCTACGCTTCTAGACATCTTTGCTTCCAGCTTCCGACAAGTGCGATGGATGGTAGAGAAGAATGGAAGACATCCAGTGGGTGTCAGCTTAGGCTAACCGGATCTTGGGAGGTGGCTCGGATGGCTTGGATGGTGCAGAACTTGGACCAGTGAGGGGAGGATGATCATGGTAGCAATGAAGCGGTGGCCATGGTGGATCCGGCGGAGTGCATGAGTGAAGATGGCATAGCATGGTGCATGGTGTGCCAGGCCAATGAGGAGGCATCTTGGGCTAGTGGTGATGGTGAGTAGGAGGTGGCGGGGGCAAGTTGCGACAAGCAGCAATGGGGCAGCATCGGTGGGCTCTAGCAGAAGGTCCGGCCATGGTGAGATGGAATAGAGAAGATGTCAGATTTGTGGGAAAGAAAATCATGGCCATTGATAATGCAACGCGGAAAGATGGTCGCATCTTTGAGGCTCGATCGTAGAGGAGGCATGCAGTAAGATGGCTTCTTCGATGTCCCTTCTGGTCATGGGCAGCATAGGTGGTAGCTGTTCGAAACCGATGATGCTCGGTGAATCCCATGCAAAACAATGGGATTTTGGAGGAAAAACTGGTGATTAGTAGCTCCGGCGGCTCCTTCGGGTGGAGGTAGCTTCAGTGGCGACGGGACGGCGATTCCGATGATTTTGGTGCAAAATAGGCTTCGTGGTCCATGGTTCTGAGCCATGGACTACTGGCTATGGTGCTAGTGGTCCGCTAGCCATTCCGTAGACCGGGCAGCCGGTCCATGATGGACCAGTTGCCCTAAAATCCATGTAATTTCTTGTAATATCTTTGAAATTTGATTCCAAGCTCGTTTTAAGCCCGATTTGAGTGCCATTTGCACCGTTGGACTTCTAAAATTGAGTTCTTTATATTGGCAAGATTCTTTCTTATAAAATGTTATATAAAAATATCAATTTTAATTAAATAAGATTGAATTAATTAATATATTTTTAATAACTATCAACTATCCTTTCAATAATACAAAGCACGAGGCCCTCTTTTCTAGCAGCCTCGCTTCTCTAGGCTTGTCAGGGAGGACACCTTTAGTTATGTATTTTATATACAGATCTATCCAGCTCGGCTCTTGTGAGACTTATTGGATCTTTTCAATGCAACCAATGCTACGGGCCTCTAGGTATTCGACGTACGCTTGCCCAGGGGAACTATCCAGTGAAGTTGCCAGCTTGGAAAGCATGTTCACTAAAGCATTTTCATCCCAGGGGATGTGGGAGATGTTGAAATGTTGAAGCACCACTATGTAGGAGCAGACTCGATCAAGGTACTTGGCCATTATCGAGTCCCGTGCTTTATACTCGCTGGTAACTTCACCGACCACTAGTTGCGAGTCGGTGAAGACCCTTAGACTTTTTACTCCTATCTTCTTGATGAGTTTTAGTCCTGCCAATAGGACCTTGTACTCGAACTGGTTAGTTTCCTTGAATAGGAAATGTAATGCATACTCGATGACCACCCCTTTCAAGTTTGTTAAGATTATACTGGCTCCACTGCCTTGAGAATTTGATGCATCGTTCACATGAAAAATCCAAGGTAGGTCAGTATGAGATAGTCCAACAAGTGGCTCATCAAGTGCCTCTCGGGTTCATTGTTGGTCCATATACACTCGATCAGGAAGTCGTCTAGGACCTATGCCTTCATGGATGACCACAGGTGATAGAAGATGTCGAATTCATTGAGTTTAATCAACCATTTTGCTAGTCATCCAGAGGTATCGAGCTGTTGTAGGATGGCCTTAAGGGATTGGTCGGTGAGGACGACGATAGGATAAGCTTGAAAGTATGGCCTGAGATGCTAGGTAGAGATAATTAAAGTAAAATTGATTTTTTTTGAATTTGAAGTACCTGATTTTTATATCGTGAAGCACTTTGCTAACATAGTAAATGAGCTTCTGAAGTTCCTTGTCATCTATTCGCACGAGCAAAGAATTGACCATTTTTGGGAAAGCAGTGAGATATAGGAATAGCTCTTCTCCTAGTTTTGGCTTTGATAGCAATGGCAGAGAGGCAAGAAAGCTTTTCAGCTCTTCGAAGGCTAGTCAGCATTCCTCTGTCCAAGTAAAATCGTGCATTTTTTGCAGTAATTTTAAGAAGGGCGGACAGCATTTTGCCAACTTGGAGATAAATCCACTGAAAGCTGCAATTCGACCAGTTAGTTGTTGGACCTTTTTTTAGAATTCAGATGTTACATGTCAAGTATCACCTGGATCTTCTCTGCGTTCTTCTCAATACCTCGTTGATTGACCATGAAGCTTAGAAACTTCTCAGCCATGATACAAAATGTGCACTTGCTAACATTCAGCCTCATGGGTGGCAATAGAGATTATTGAAGGCTTCCTCCAAATCAGCAATGTGGTCAGCTTCTTTATCACTCTTAACTAGCATATCGTCGATGTAGACTTCCATGTTCCTTCCGAGTTGGTCTTTGAATACCTTATTGACCAGTCGTTGATAGGTGGCCCCCACATTCTTCAAGCTAAAAAGCATGACTTTATAACAATAGATGCCCTTGTCGGTAATGAAAGCGGTGTTTTCTTCATCTTCGGGAGACATCTAAATCTGATTATAGCCTAAGAATGCATCCATGAAGCTAAGCAACCTATATCTGGATGTCACATCGACTAGTTGATCTATCTTAGATGAAGGGGAGTTGTCCTTTGAACATGCCTTATTAAGATCGGTGTAGTCGATGCAGATCCTTCACTTTTCATTGGCCTTCTTTATCATTACAAAATTGGCAAGCCTATTAGGATAGTGAGCCTCCCCGATAAACCCGATGGCGAGAAGTTTATCGACTTCCTCATCTATGGCTCTTTGCCTCTCGGGTGGAAAGCTTTTCTTCTTCTGCCAAATGGACTTTTACTTCAGGTCAACATTCAACATGTGAGTTATCACCTCTGAAAGGATCCCTGGCATGTTGGATGCTGACCAGGCAAAAATATGTGCATTGGCCTATAGAAAGTTGAGTAGTCGATTCCTTTCTCCTTTAGGCAGAAGGGCCCCAACTTGAACTGACTTCGATGGATCATTCCTTAGGAAAAAAGAGAGTAGGTGTTGAGCAGACTCACCTCTCTTCTCTGACTCCCTGTGATCCAGGTGTTTCGTGGTCAGTACCTTGCTCGCACCTCGTAGTCTTGGCACCATCTAAAAGCATTGCCTGGTGAGTTGATGTTTGCCACACATCTCGCCGACTCCATCCCTAGTCAAGAAATGGTCAAGAAGGCATTTTGTTAACATGACAACTCTAGTAAGTTTAGCCATAGTCGGCCAAGGATGGTATTATATACCGAGTGCAGATGGATGACTGTGAAGGTTATAAAGATAGTGCTCTGATAGATGGACATTCTTGCGGTAACGAGGAGAGTTATCTTGCCATCCACTTTAGCTGTATTACCCGTATAGTCGACTAGAGGTACCAAGATGGGTTTGAGGTGACTCGAAAGCAAATTTATTCGAATAAAAATATCATAAGAAATGATATCAATTGAGCTTTCACTATCAACCAAGATTTTTTTTATATGATGTTTTGCTATTGTCATAGCTATGATGACAACATCATCATTGGGATTATGGACCCCGACTAACTCCCTACTGGAAAAAAGAATTACATAATCATCGTTCCCCTCCCCTTTTGGCCTCTTCAGAGTGTGCTCTGGCCCCCAGAACATCATGCCGACCAATTTCTTGATCAGTGTGTTTCTATCTCAATCTGAGGTAGTTGCTGGTTGGAGTCGGGGCAGTAGGTTGAGCTCCTTCGTGAACATATTTTTTGAGATAGCCATGCTAGATCAGTTTCTTGATCTCTTTCTTCAAATGGTAGTAGTCCTTGGTATCATGGCCATAGTCTTAGTGAAACTGGCAATATTTGAACTTGTCACGGGGGTCGTTGACCTCGATGGATGAGGCCTTCTGAGGTACCTTTCATCCTCAATCTCTATCAAGATTTTTGCTCTAGAGGTGAGAAGGGGAGTGTACTTGCCATCCTTGTTGGTAAAATTTCTTTACCTAGAATTAGGCCAGTGGGATGGATCACGCTTCTCTACTCGAGCTCTGCTTGGTTCTCCTCAAGCTTACTTCTTCCTGGATCTCCCATCCATCTCCCTCTGGATAGAGTCCCTATCATCTGTGCGAATATACTTCTGTGCACAGAACAGCAACTCAGCATAGGACCTCGGGGGCTTCTTATTGAAGGAGTAGGTAAAGCGAGAAAGGGAACGCAAGCAAATCGGGCCATGGACTTGTCTAGATTGTATACCTTCATCGCGGCTGACTTAAATCGGGCCACATAATCTTAAAGGGATTCTCCATCTTGCCACCAAATAGTGAAAAAGCTATCGACATCGCGTGGCATCTTCCAGCAAGCATCAAAGTGAACGATGAATTTTTCTTTCAGCTATCTAAAGGAGTCTATACTCCTTGGTTCGAGCCGAGAGTACCAGGCTCATACTGTTGTATGCAGCGTGGCTGGAAGGCAATGTAGAAAAGGGTATCGATGGCACCTTGAATTTGCATGAAAGTCTTGTAGCTCTCGAGATGGTCCAGCGGATCGGTGGTTCCATTATATGGATCCAACCGAGGCATTCAGAACCTAAGAGGAATTTGCTCCTGCAAAACTCAACGAGTAAGCGGGGAATGGGCACTAAAGCTGGGTTGCTTGCTACTTCTACCATGGAAATCATCAAACCGGTGATTTAGGTAATCCAGCTAGCGATCATATTCATTCATGCACTACTTGGCCAAGCATCGGATTGCCTCATCAGTGGACCCCTCTTTGGAGGACTTGGAGATCAAAATAGAGAAAGACTAAGGGCACTTGCACTTTAGCTCCTTTCCCAACTGCCACTTCTGATACGTAGGACTGGCATGTCAAAATGCAAGAGAGTGTGAGCGGTGGACAATTGGATGATGATGGGTCTCTCTCGAGAAGCATGGTGACTTGCCAATCGAGGTAAAGGAGATCATTGGTGAGGAATGTGTCGATGCAGAGATCAAAGACTGGCATGAGCAGTGATAATGGGGACGACAGGGGTTCCCGCTTACTAATGTATTGCTATAGAGCACTATTACTGTTGCAAGCCCTGAACTACCACCACTAGCATTTGGACCTACTATGTAAGAATAGTGAGTTGGTCTTGTTGGTTCAACGATGATGGTGGCGATGGAGGAAGGGGCTCCACCACTTGATTATGCCATTCCTCATGGCATGTTGGATTACCGGTACGATTGGTGGATGCATCTTGGGCATGCGTGACTACCATGGCCTCAAATTCCGATAGAGGCATTCATTGCACTTCAACTTTTGAAGTTGCATATCAATGCTGATGCTGGATCAGCCTTTATTATGCTCTTCTTTCCTGACACACCAATCTGTTACCATCCGTTGACCTATCACTAAGATTCGGCGACGGAGTTGAAATGCCCCAATCTTTCTCAGCAGGGACGAGATCTTCTTGGGTGGCTTTGCTCCAATGACCTGCAAAAGGTCCCTGAGTTGGGGTTACTGGCAAGAACACTTCAATACTCAAGTCAATGATCAAATAAAAGAAGCTACAATGGCCGGAGCCGGAAGCTTGTGATAATCCGGTGAATATAAGAGCGAAAGTGTGCGGAAACGTCTAAGTACATATCTAGGTCGGAGATCCCTCTTACTTATTTGTAGGGCTACGTGGCGTAACAAGATGTTCTTGGAATAGCTGTCTATTTTTGACAACTATAACAGATATGGATAAGGTGGCAGAATTTTACTCCCTAGAATTTTGATTACTAAGATCTTTCTGTTGTGGTGTCAGATGCCTTTAGGATTTTTCCCACAACCACTTGCACTCAGGGTCCTATGCTAAAATGGACTTCCCGAGTGCCAGGTGGCCCGACAAGGAGACTGACCAACTGCTTGTAAGCCTAGGCTAGGCTGTCCAACTAACTTGTTCGGCCGAGTAGGGAGCCGACCTGGAGGCCACGAACTGGGATGAAGTCGGCATGTCGATGATGTACATGGTAGTCCAGGATGTTTCCGGTTATATGTCAGCAACAACCGTGTCAACAATAACCGTATCAAGGTACACGTGGAGATCTAAAGAGGCCTCACTTTTATTTTTTTATTTTTTATTTTTAAAAATTAAATTATAGAAACCTTGCCTTAGTGTATAAATTATGATAACCTCGGCCGAGGATCAACAAAATGTTTTTAGATCCGAGCCCCGCCCAGTGCGGATTTCGAACCCATCTTACATAAGCCTAAAAGCCCAGCATTTACTTTGACTTCAGACTTCGAGACCTCGTGCTACATAATTATTTTTAATATTTTATAAAAAATTACCCAAAATACTCAAAAATATTTTAACAAGATATTAAATATAAATAATTAAATATCGTTAATAACCTATACCATGTCCAGGCCAGGCTTAGCGTGGCCTTCGAGCCTGTCATCTAGGCCCAAGCACAACATTTACTCACACTTCAGCCCAGTCCTCATGCTACATGATCATTTTTAATATTTTGTAAAAGATACCAAAAATACCAGAATGATCAAAAATATTCCAACAAAATACTAGATATGAATGATTAAATATTGTTAATAGCTTATAATAAGTCCACTATCCCACTAACTTTACATATCACTAATTAATACCAATTAAATCTACAAACATATAAATAAAAAGCACAAGCAAAATATAACAATTGGGCCAGGCTTCAATCTCTATCCGAAGCCCAGCTCTTTGTTTCGAAACAGTCTTCCAAGCCCAACTCACCAACGGACAAATAACTTTGGCCCAAGCCTGATTAAAAGTTTTTGGGGCGGGCTGTCCAACCTGCAAACTGGTCTAGGCACATCCAAACATTTCTCCCCAACCGTGAATGAAATCATAAATGTCTCTAGAAAGCATAATTCAGATGCAGTGTATAAAACTGGGACTTCATAATAATGAACCTTGTAAAATGGCTAATTGCCATAAAGATTCTAACCTGTGATCATATGGAGGAACATCTAGGAGGATTACATTGCATTGCACGTAATTTAATGATCAATGACTGTAAGCCAAACAACCATGGAAAGATAAAACAAACCAAATACACTTTGGTTAATGGTTACCCAACTGCTTCTGCTATTTTTTCCCTTCTTATATCTGGCATAGACCTGTAGACATTTCATTCTTTGGTGCACAATTCACCTGCAACACTTAAGGCCAGATAAACTTGATTGCTATCAAGCCTGCCCATGGCAATCAAACCACTGCTTAATATTTGTAAGTCAAGGATCAGATCATATAATGTTCCAGTGATCCAATGAAAACATGGAGTAGCACACAAGCTTCCAATCAGAGGCAATAAAGGAAATATCTTCCGTATCATTACATAAAAACAAAAAATATAATGAAACAATGGTAACTTTAGCATATTACATATCTGAAATCCCGTTTCAACAACATAACTACTCTGTTGAAAAGAATGAACATGAAATGAAAGAAAATAGGGCCACAGCCAAAGCACTGAATACCCTGTATCAAGATCCCTCTCACAACACAGGCATCAAGAGACTGGAAATTGCCATAATTAAGTAACTGAACAGGTTGATGCTAATGCTGTGTGCAGAATTTTCAGTGGCCGACGACTCAGAAGATTTGGGAGCAGAACCACTTCCACTCAGGCTTGATGGAGCTAAATCTGATGGCTTCGTTGTGTCTGGAGCTGGGGCTGGAGCTGGTGCTAGAGGTGGATCAGTTCTAAAGATTGCCATTGGAAGTAGAACCTTGTCAACCTCATAAAGTGCAACAGGTGGGGTTGTGTACACACTGCTTGTTATCTTTGGATTCGACCATGTAGAAGCAACATGTATAAGCCCAGAATTATCGGTGAGGTTCAGAGTGTAAGCGCCACCAGCAAATGTGCTAACAGGATTCAAAGCGCTAAGGTTGTTGAATTCAGATAGGGAGTAGAATTTGGGGAAGGCATGGTAGAGTAGGAGAGTCTTAAGTTGGTCTTGGGTAAGGTTGGAGAAGGTAGTCTTCTTAAGTGATGAGAAGGCTGAGTCCTTTGGAACAAAGATGGTGATGCCTTGTTTGGTGTTGTTAGCTTGGTTTTGGAAGGTTTGGATGACTTGAGTTTGTTCAAGATAGTTAAGGAAGGTATGGAAAGGACCGGCGACAGAGAGCAGGTCGGCAAGGTTCACAAAGTGTGGGGCAGGGGCAGGTGCCGGAGATGGAGGGAGTGATGATGCTGGGGTAGTTTGTGCATTTGTTGGAGAAGAAATCAAAATGGCTACAAAACTGCAAGCTAGAAAAATGGTGGCAAACCCCATTGATCCAATATTTCCCTTTGTTTCCACAATGGTCAAGCATCCAAGGGCCCTGCAGGAACCATGACCCATCAAAATAAGCAAATCAAATCCAATGTGAACTTAAATTCTTATGGTAGAATACAAAGACAGTTTTTTTTCTCTCTCTAAAGTGTCGTGGATCACATTCTTCTGCCTTTCAATCATTACTTCTGTGCAATGATACAAAGTTAAACATATTTTTTGCCCTACAACTATGGTGGATTTCTCTTCCCTATTGACCTCTAAGTGTGCATAATTGTATAAATTTAACATGAATGTCTTGTTCAATAGAATAAAAAGGGAATCAGAGCCATTAACATAATTGAACAGAGTATAAATTATAAAATATAGCAGACAAGTCCATGTTGGGAATCTTTGGGGGTAAGAATAGGAAAACAGAGGAATAGGATATCTAGAGTCATCCTAAACCAAGTTTCTAGACATAAACAATGGCAGATCTAAGCTATTCGACTCCTTTCACCATTGCAAAGCATCATCTATAAGCAAACCTCTAAGATAACTACACCAGATGGAGTTCTGTCACGTTCAAATTAAAGAAATGGCCAGATATAAAATATAATAGTGGAAGAAATGCAAGCCAGGAAACACACAATCCAAGAAACAGATCTGGTGTTTCAAAAATAAAAAGAAAACGTATCTCAAACAAAAACATCCACTGAGAATAAATTTAAGAAAACTTGTCAGATTTAGTGAGAGCTGCAGACAGATATTTCATAGATCTAACAAAGAGAAAATACAAAATAAATTACACATTGTTCCGGTTTGGAAAAATAAATCATAATAAGAGACCAAAAAAAGCTCACACTACCTTGACATCACGAAAAAAATAACAGATCCCCTACAACAGAACGCATATAAGAAGATTCCAGCAAAAGATAAAGCTGCACTTACACACACTAAGAAACCCAGAACCAGCAGGAAGAAAAGAAACTAGAAAGCAAAAAACTGAGGAAAAAATTGCTTCTATCGAAGCCAAATATAAAAGAAGGAAACAATGGACACAGATCTAGAAACTTAGATACACATTCCATACTTCACATATAAGAGACAAGCCACCTTTAGGAAGAAGAACGCTAGAGGAGAATGCCATAACAGTCACGGCACGAGCAAGAGTTAAGAACAATACCAGAGAACTTAAATGCAGTGAGGAGAAGGGTGTGAAGCACTGACCTGAACAGAGGGCCTTAAATGTGAGCTAGGAAAGGCATGAACTGAAGGAGATAGGAGTGAAAAGAGCTGTTATAAAGAAGAGGGTTGATGTGGCACTGCTGTGCTGCGAGCCAAGGGCTGGCAGCTGGTGAGGGTGGTGGTAGGTGCCCAAGAAAAACCGAAATTGAGTGGACAAGGAAGGAAACGCCAGCCTGGTACGTGCCAGCCTTTTTTTTATTTTTCTTTTTCTTTTTTTAACCCCCAAGTGTGGACTCCAGCTCTTCTGGGGAAGCTTCAACACGGGATGTCAGGTAAGATTTCAAAACTGACCCTCCAACCAATGATCTTTTTTATTTATTGGAATATTATGTTTCACCTTGTCCTCCACCCAAAGTTTTAACACCAAATTTATCATGGTGAAGGGTGTTTCTCTGCAATTTCTCAGCAGCCTCTCATCTCATGAGTGGTTTTTTAGTCGGTATTGATTTATTGGGCTATATCCATGGATTAAAAGAGTAATTCTCGGTGCAGTAAATTCAACGTGATCAGCATTATATATTTTTATTGATCCGAATATATTTACGATGATTCGGTGGGATGAAAATCGAACGTGATTAGTATTAATTATTATTCAATTTTTATTTAAAATTTTTATTCAAATCAAAATATCCTGAAACAGTATTACGATATCCTAATTCAAAAGCTACGGCATCCTAATTCAAAAGCTACGATATCCTAGTTCAAAATCGATGACATTCTAGTTCAAAAATAATCTGAAAAAGTATTACGACATCCTAGTTCAAAACCTATGATATCCTAGTTCAAAACCTATAACATCCTAATTCAAAACCTACGACATCCTAATTCAAAAATAACAATCATGCAGAAAATATGAAACAATATTATAACATCCTAGTTCAAAAGCTACGACATCCTAATTCAAAAGCTATGGCATTCTAATTCAAGCAACCTGGCCAAAAAAAAGAAATCGAAGAGAATGGTATTTTGATTTGCACGAAAATTTCAAATAAAAGCTAAACAATAATTAATGCTAGTCATGCTCAGCTCCCGTTCCATCGTATCACAATGAATATTTTTAGGTCAATAAAAAAATATAGTATGGATCATATTGAATTTACTGCACCGCACGCGATGCACAAAGAATTACCCGATCGAATACTAATTTGATGTGGAGGAGGCCCATGCTAAGCCCATGGATGTCTTGTTTCTACATTGCTGGATCACCGCTCATCAGTGCAAGATTCTGGAAGGCTCTGGCCTAAAAGTTGTGCTGGTTCCATTATTCCTTTTTCTCTTTCTAAGAAATGCTGGTCCAATAATTCTAAGATCCGATACCTGCTCTTTGTGATCCTTTAGAAAAGGTTATCGATGATCATGCTGCTAATTTGAGACATCTAATTGACAATATTTTGTCATGTCAAATGCTGGATATAGTCAAGATTCGTGCGCTTTCATGGTTGATCATCTGGAAAATGGTGAAAATACGTCTTGGTTAATGCATTTGTATAATGCTGAAACTTTAGTACATGGCGCATGCCTTGGGTGATGAGGTTTATAAAGTACAAGTGTAAGGGTTTAACTTCTAAAATTTTGAAAATATTTTGATTGTTCTTAAAAATAAAAAGTTATTGTTGTGAGGGTGAATCACACTCTCCCAACTGAGCTATCCCCACACTTACATTATCTTAAAAATTAATCATAATCATTTTCTTAGTTGACTATATCATTGATATATGAAAATTACGGTCATTGGTAAAGGGCTAGCATAGGAAAATTTGTCTTTTTAACGAAGCCAAAGGCCCAACCAACATCCTACAATATTTAGTATTCAAGGGATATTTAAGGCTACAAATGGATTGAGTTGATCCGTGATCCGATCCGATCCAACTTATTTAAATCCAGTCCAACTCATTTTTAATGATCCATGGATCCGGATCAAGTCCTAAAATTACATCAACTTCTTTTTCCAGATCGGATCTAGATTTACTGAATTTGGACTCGATTCGACCTTATCCAACCTAAACTTGGTAATACCATTATAATCCAAATATATTTGGATCTCTAAATTATGATTTAAAATTTATATGAATCATGTTTTTAATATAAAGATATATTTATAATTATTTTTATATTTTAATTTATTTTGAAGTATTGTTTCTTATATATTTTATGTAATTAATAGTAATTGACTATGTAATAATTAAAATATAATTATCTATATAATCTGGACCCTATCTAGATCTAAATTTTTTAGATTATGATTTATTTATATATGAACCCGATCTAATTCAAATGATTCGTTAACTCAAAAATTTTGATCATGAACCCGACTCAAACCAATAATATATCTATCGAGTTGGATCTAAATCTAATAATAAAATCTGATAAAAAAACTGAATCAACCCGGTTTCAATTCAACTTATCCGAGGGATGTTTGAAAGCCCTTTTCTTTCTTTCTTTCTTTCTTTCTTTCTTCTAAGTCTTAAAAAGAGCTGTCACCTTGCTGTTATGTTCCCATCCTGTCCTCCAGTGCATTACGGTGTCTGGTCCTGTGGGGCTCTTATGCAAAGAATGGAAGAGAGATGGGGAATACGTTGCCACTTGAAAGGGCAGAGAGCTGGATATTCTTCAGGAAAGTGATGCATTTGACAGCGGACACGAACAATTATTTGTGCATGATGCCAGGGCTTACAAGAAATTAATTAATTTTCATTTTTATGAACAATGGATCCATTTCCTCTGTGAATATTCATTAAAACTCATTTTAAAGATGGTCATGAATTTGTATTCATCTACGTTCAATTTAATAAATACACTATTTTATAAATAAATAAAAAAAAAATAAAAAAAAAAGAAGAGGAGGTGGCCATGAGTTCTGTTACAGCTGTTACGATGACATGGCGTGTCTCAGATTTCGCCGGGCGTAATCCGAACCACGTGAGTTTTTTCGGCAGAACGGGAGCAGTCCAGCAAGGTCAGATATGGCTCCACTCGGCCGAAATCGAGGTCGGGCCGGGCCCTCTTGCTCCTTCGCCAGATGTCCGCCCAGGAGCGGTCCACCTCGGCCGAAGCCGGCGGCCCCTTGCTCCCTCGCCGAGTGGCGTCCTGAGATGGTTCCACCTCGGCCGAGGCCAGGCCGGGCCCTCTTGCTCCTTCACCAGGTGTCCGTCCAGGAGGGGTCCACCTCGACCGAAGCCGGCGGCCCCTTGCCCCCTCGCCGAGTGGCGTCCTGAGACGGTTCCACCTCGACCGAGATCGAGCCGGGCCCTCTTGCTCATTCGCCAGATGTCCGCCCAGGAGGGGTCCACCTCGGCCGAAGTCGAGCGCCCCTCTGCCGCTCCGCCAGGTGTCCGTCCAGGAGGGGTCCACCTCGGCCGAAGCCGGCGGCCCCTTGCCCCCTCGCCGAGTGGCACCCTGAGACGGTTCCACCTCGACCGAGGTCGAGCCGGGCCCTCTTGCTCCTTCGCCAAGTGTCCGTCCAAGAGGGGTCCACCTCGGCCGAAGTCGAGCGCCCCTATGCCGCTCCCCCAGGTGTCTGCCCAGGAGGGGTCCACCTCGACCGAAGCCAGCGGCCCCTTGCCCCCTCGCCGAGTGGCGCCCTGAGACGGTTCCACCTCGGCCAAGGTCGAGCCGGGCCCTCTTGCTCCTTCTCCAGGTGTCCGCCCAGGAGGGGTCCACCTCGGCCGAAGTCGAGCGCCCCTCTGCCGCTCCGCCAAGTGTCCGCCCAGGAGGGATCCACCTCGGCCGAAGCTGGCGGCCCCTTGCCCGCTCGCTGAGTGGCGCCTTGAGACGGTTCCACCTTGGCCGAGGTCGAGCCGGGCCCTCTTGCTCCTTCGCCAGGTGTCCACCCAGGAGGGGTCCATCTCGGCCGAAGCCGGCGGTCCCTTGCCCCCTCGCTGAGTGGCGCCCTGAGATGGTTCCACCTCGACCGAGGTCGAGCCGGGCCCTCTTGCTCCTTCGCCAGGTGTCCGCCCAGGAGGGGTCCATCTCGGCCGAAGCCGGCGGCCCCTTGCCCCCTCGCCGAGTGGCGCCATGAGACGGTTCCACCTCGGCCAAGGTCGAGTCGGGCCCTCTTGCTCCTTCGCTGTCCACCCAGGAGGGGTCCACCTCGACCGAAGTCGAGCGCCCCTCTGCCGCTCCGCCAAGTGTCCGCCCAGGAGGGGTCCACCTCGGCCGAAGCCGGCGGCCCCTTGCCCCCTCGCTGAGTGGCGCCTTGAGATGGTTCCACCTTGGCCGAGGTCGAGCCGGGCCCTCTTGCTCCTTCGCCAGGTGTCCGCCCAGAAGGGGTCCATCTCGGCCAAAGCCGGCGGTCCCTTGCCCCCTCGCCGAGTGGCGCCCTGAGACGGTTCCACCTCGGCCGAGGTCGAGCCGGGCCCTCTTGCTCCTTCGCCAGGTGTCCGCCCAGGAGGGGTCCATCTCGGCCGAAGCCGGCGGCCCCTTGCCCCCTCGCCGAGTGGCGCCCTGAGACGGTTCCACCTCGGCCGAGGTCGAGCCGGGCCCTCTTGCTCCTTCGCCAGGTGTCCGCCCAGGAGGGGTCCACCTCAGCCGAAGTCGAGCGCCCCTCTGCCGCTCTGCCAGCTGTCCGCCCAGGAGGGCTCCACCTCGACCGAAGCCGGCGGCCCCTTGCCCCCTCGCTGAGTGGCGCCCTGAGACGGTTCCACCTCGGCCAAGGTCTAGCCGGGCCCTCTTGCTCCTTCGCCAGGTGGCGCCCGGACATGGGTCCACCTCGGCCGAAGTCGAGCGCTCCTCTGCCGCTCCACCAGGTGTCCGCCCAGGAGGGGCCCACCTTGGACGAGGTCGACTACCCAGCATGGTGAGGTCGCCGAGAAGCAGGAGCACGAGTTCCGAGACCGCCCCTTGAGCAGCACGCGCCGCACCTCGAGAGGAGCGCCAGTACGATCGGCAGCAATGCACGAAACCTCGTTTACATCATCCCGACAGGTTCCGCAGCCGAGAGGCGAAGTCCTGGCAAGACAGGACCCGGTAACGGGCGTTGTCGGTGCCTGGGAAGGAGAGCGCTCGCGCTCGTTCCCAGGGTCTGGCCAGCGTCCTCCCTCTACCCTTTCCTCGCTAGGCTCGGCAAGCAAGACAAGGAGGCCGACGAGTTCTTAAACCCAAAGGGGAAAGGGGAAAGAGAGGGAGAGAAGGAGGTGAAAGCAAAGAGGGAGCCTCCAAGGGCGGGAAGCCGGAGGCAGCGTGATGGGATAAAAGGATGGGAAGAGCGGATGACCAGGTATGGGAAAAAAAGGCTGGGAAAATGAAAGGCACCAAGAGCAAGATCCAAGATCCCGAGAGGGGTCCCTTGGCGCAAGCTCGGTGAAGGAACCTGGCCCAATTTCTACTCTTCCTGAGACCTTCTTTACGAAGATAATCTCTAAGCCTGAGACTCCTTCAGGGGCCCACCTTGGAGACTCTGTTCCATCTCGTCATTTTCTAACTTGACCATCGGAGTCCCCTCGCCGGGATCCCCGGCCAGGATTTCTGACCCTGTCTTGCAGGATTGGGAGCCCGGAGACCTCGAGGCGAGACGGTCTGATCAAATCACCAGCTCTAAAGCTACAGGCGCAGTGACGAGATCGGCAACAAGTTCAATAATCATTTCACAAAATAGCATATGAGAAGAAATTTTGCCATATAACATTAATTCAAGGAAGAAGCTTGCAATCTTCTTGGTCAAAAGAGCCTCTCATGATATGAAGATGAATCCATATTTAATTGTTCGGATACCTTCGACTGCTAAAGCTTTGATGGCCGGTCCTCGCAAGTTCTTGACGCATAGGAGAGGAATGATGGCAGAACATTGAATTATATTTTTCAGATATTTCTGATGGTTTAGATGATGATGAACATGGTTGAATATTATACCGCCTATTATAATATGTCAATGCAACATGGATTAATTATCGGTTCAACTGCTGATCAAACTCCTTATGAATCGGGCATCTAAACCAGAGTACTTGGAGGGAGTCACATGGGATCAGTCTTCGACCTTCCGAAGGCGTTAGTCCCGAAGACTACCATTACCAATTCCCGACCAGTCTTTTGTACACCAACTAAAGAAGGCCGGTCTGGAGAAGGCCGACCCGAAGATAACATCGGCTTCATTTCACAATCCACTCTGAAGGGAAGAATACCGATGCAAATGACAGAGGTGTCTTCGGCTTATTTTACCGGAGATAAGCCCGAAGACGTTTCACCGATTCAACGTCAGTCCTTCCTAAAGAAAAAGCTCAGAAGCAAATCTCCGGTTGATCTCAAATCTTTGAACATGGATACGGTTGTCATGATCAACCGCGTGGCCATTACCTCCAATCGTAACCATATCGATGTAGCCACGTGGCCACTAACTTCAGCTCCAACGACTCCAGACTGGCCAGAACCAGTTGGCAAGCATCTATGATTATATGCGGGGTAAAGTTAATTAACCCCGTCTTAATCATAGATAGGTGAGCCTAACTACACTCTGGCATGACAACTATAAATACTGGTAAGAGGGGACACCTAAGGTACACTACACAAGCCTGGAAAAGATAATACTTTCACTATCTTCCTCTTCAGAAACTCTCAATTCTGTTGCTGGAATCTCCCTCTCTAACTTAGGCATCGGAGTGTTCCCCACCGAAAAAAATCCGATCAGGGACCTATTTTGTAGGTATCCAGGAAAGCAAACTAGCAATCCAACAGTTCCGTCCGGTCGATAAAGGTTCCGTGTTAACACTGCCGATCATCATAAATTTAGAATGTAATTAGTTTCACTGTAACCATCATGGTTATGCTCCTTTTACGTTTTCTTTGTATCTTACAGGAAAGGTCAAAAGGCTTCTAGTTATTGATCACTAATTGCTACCATCTTGGCACCATCAAACATCGCTTCTACTGCACTTAATTTAGGCCAACACGGTAACAACCTAAAAAATTAAAAAGCACACATTAACAGCCTAATCACAGCAAGTTGTATTAGTTGCACAGGATAAAACTACACTCCCCTTGTTCCACAGCAGGAAAGGTTGGCCAAATAGGTGCTGGAGGTTACAACTTGGAACTTAGTACGATGGATCAAAGAAATGAACCCAAGGCCCAACTGAACAAGAGTCGACATTAGCCTAACTAGGCCCAATCTCCAACTGACTCTATGATTGGTAAAACAAAGACTAGATCCAACCTATATATATATATCATCCAAAAGCCTAACCCAAATAGTTGAAAAGTTTGCTCCTTGCCCTACGTCTAGAATTAACCTAATCTTTAATAAAATTGAACATAATCATAGTCCAAATAAACCAATATATTTGGCACCAAATTCAATTTTTTTTTACCACCCAGGAACAATGATAGTTGGGTTTGGTACGATTCCCATCATCTCATGATAAAATGGCTGAAACCCAAGAATCTCGTGTCCCAACCAAACGAGCCTCGCTGTTTTCCCCGACCGACACGCACGATTAATGGACAAGCTCAGCTCAAATATTCCGCCGGAACACTATAACGCAAAAGGAGACTTCCGCCCACTCTTCGCCTGACTCTCTAATTTTATATCCACAGATTCGGCACATATCAGAGTTTCTTTATTACCGTTTTTTACCTTAAATGGCATTGTCCGGTATAGTTACAAACCAGCGCCAAAAGCCCGGAACAGAAGTCCCTGTTACAAAGCTAGAAGACTGATACAAAACTAAACGTACTTATGGATGGAACATAGAGAATGCAGTCTGTCACAGGTATCCAGGGGCCGGTGTCGGCCCCAATTGAAACGATTCGACCGGCACAATATCTTGAAGAATGGTAATGATTTTTCAGCCGACCGAGAAATAAAATGGCTGAAAGAGGCTATCCGGTCGATTAGCTATTACAGCTACTTCTTGCTGGTCGGATGTTGCATCTTAATAATAGCACGGATCTTGTCGGGATTAACTTCAATCCCTCTCTGTATAACCAAAAAGCCGAGGAACTTATTGGAGGTCATCCCGAAAGTACACTTCGCAGGATTCAGCTTCATTCGATGACGTCTCGGTGCGTTAAAGGATTCCTGCAGGTCCTTGATGTGGTTGGCCTTATGGAGGCTCTTCACTATCATGTCATCGACATACGCCTTCATATTTATGCCGAACTGTCCTTCGAAGACTCGGTTGATCAGCCTTTGGAAGGTGGCACCGGTATTTTTCAGGCCGAAGGGCATCATCTTGTAACAATATAGACCTTTGTTGGTGATAAATGCCGTCTTCTCCTCGTCCTTCGAGTGCATCCTGATCTAGTTGTAGCCGGAGAAGGCATCCATAAAACTCAGAAGCTGGTGGCCGGCCGTAGCATCCACCAGCTGATCAATTTTAGGCAATGAAAAACTGTCCTTTGGACAGGCCTTGTTGAGGTCGGTGTAGTCCACACACATCCTCCACTTCCTGTTAGCCTTTTTCACCATCACAACATTTGCTAACCACTCAAGGTAATGGACTTCCATGATGAAACCAGCATCGGAAAGCTTCTTCACTTCTTCATCAATGGCTCTCTGTCTTTTAGCAGCAAAGCTCCTCTTTTTCTGCGGATGGGCCTGTAGGTCGAATCCACCTTGAGCTGGTGGGTGATTACATCCGACGGTATACCAGGCATGTCCGGCGCTGACAAAGCGAAGACGTCGGCATTACCCCTCAGGAAGCCGATCAGCTTTGACTTGAGGTCCTCGTTGAGAGATCTTCCGATTTGGAGAACTTTGGTGGGGTCGTCATCCCAAAGGGGGACGAACAGGATTTTTTCATCCGGCTGACCACGATCGTTGGCTTCAGCCCTTGGGTCAAGCTGCTCCAGAGCAGGATGGCCTTGCAACTGTTGGTTCAGGATAGTTAAGTACTGTCTGGACATCCGACAGTCCCCTCGCATAACTCCGACCCCGCTCCTGGTCAGAAACTTTGCCAACAGATGGTAAGTGGAAACAATGGCCCGGAACTTGTTAAGGGCCGGTCGACCCAAAATGACATTATAGGCTGAGATCATATGGACGACCACAAAGTTGATGGGGAGAGTCTTCTGAAAAGTCTCCATCCTGACCATCACAGGTAGGGTGATTTCCCCTTCGACTCCGATGGAGTTTCCCCCAAAGTCCGTCAGTGGTATGGGGGAATCTTGCATCATTGACCGAGATAGATTCATTCTCAGAAATGCATCATACAGTAATATCTCCGTGGAGCTTACATTATCTATAAGTATCCTTTTTATATCGTAGTTGGCAATTACTACCGACACGACTACAGGATTATTTTCGAAAACATGAGACTCCAGAAGGTCTTCATCGGAGAAGGTGATTGCATTGGAGCCCCTTGATATCTTAGCAATGTCTGGACTTTCTTCGTAACTCCAGTCGGGCCGTCGATAAAGCATGCCAACATCCCCATCAATCGGACGCTGGTTAGGAAGCTCCACCTCTTCCGGAGGGTCTCTGGCAGTGGAGGCATCGGCCCGATCCCGATTGGGTCGGACGTACTTGCACAGGTACCCCCTCTGAATGAGGTCTTCAATGGCATCCTTCAACTGGAAGCACTCTTCAGTGTTGTGTCCGCGATCCTTCTGGAACCGGTAGCATTTATTTTTATTTCTAGATGTAGATGGGCCCCTCATCGGACGAGGCCGTTGCAGAAAGGTCTCGTTCTCGATCTCCAGGAGGATCTTCTCCCGCGAAAGGGAGAGGGACGCATAGGTCTTGAACCTCCTGGGGAAGTCCTTTGGTTTCGGACTTCGGCACTGGGCCGACCGGTTGTCATTGTTGGGCGGTCGAACTTTGGGAGCCTTGTCACTCCGCTTCTTGGAGGCCGGCCTTTCCTCTTCCCGGCATCAGCTCGCCACCTGCTCTTCAGCCAGGGCGTACTTCTGCACCCTGGTAAGCAACTCAGTGTAGCTTGTCGGAAACCTCTTGTCCAGGAAAAAAGTAAGCCTGGATGAACGGAGCCCTCTTTTGAAGGCCGACATAGCTACTGCTTCATTCAGATCCGGGACCTCCATGGTTGCTAAGTTGAAACAGGCCATGTAATCCCGGAGGGTCTCCCCTTCCTTTTGCAGCACGATGAAAAGGCAGTCGGTGTTCCTCGAGGTCCGACTGCATATCCTGAAATGGAAGAGAAAAAGGTTTTCGACCTGAGAGAAAGAATAGATCGTACCTGGTCGGATGGCGTTGAACCACATCCGAGCGGCCTTCTTCAAGGTTGCTAGGAATGCGATACAATGGAGGGCGTCGGAGGCGCCCTGTACCATCATGTGGACCTTGTAGGTGCCCAGATGGTCCAGCAGATCGATGGTACCGTCGTAGGGATACACCTGAGGGATTTTGAAGTGACGGGGAATCGTCTCCACCAAAATCTCATCAGAGAAAGGCGGACGGGAGTCATATACCTGCCCCCCTTCGGCTTTCTGTCGATGGACTATCTCAGCAATGCGCTCCTCCATGCGCAAAATCTTGCTGGTGTAGTCTCTCGGGAGTTTGGCGGGAGGCTGAGCACCAGCGGGGATAGATTCAACGTAGGAGGGCAAGGCAGATCTCGCCCTTTTGCCATCGGCGCGATCTCCTAAAGATCTCCTGGACTCCGCAGTGGCATGAGAGCGCTGCAGAAGGACTTCTGGCTGTCGGCTTCCCTCAACAACAGGTGGGTGGTTAGTGCAGGAAACAGTAGGCAGCTATTGCCGGTTGTCAGCTGCCTCCTGGAAATGCTGAACCGCGATAGTGAGCGTTTCAATACG
Organism: Areca catechu; assembly: GCA_021397845.1. Lineage (NCBI taxonomy): Eukaryota > Viridiplantae > Streptophyta > Magnoliopsida > Arecales > Arecaceae > Areca > Areca catechu. The sequence goes on along the minus strand of CM038047.1, from coordinate 27,754,097 downwards.
ATTCATCAACATTTGGAACTGTTGCAGTCCCAGGGTGATGGTGGGCTCGGTGATAGTGGCGGTGGCAACAACGTCTTCCCTGGGAGGGCCTTCGGACCTAGACAGGGAAGGACCCCCTCTGGCAAAAGTGTTATGAGCTCTCCCCTTGGCCATTGCTTGGCTGGGCAAATGAGTTCCTCCTTTTAGAGAAGGGTTGAGGCCCCTTCCTATAGCGCCAATCCGTTGCCGCAACTTCTCCTGGACCGAGTCCGGTCGGATGTGCTGGAGCGCTCCTCTCTTCCAACCGACCTGCAACAAAGTCTCCAAGATGCCGGTGGTGTTCCGGCGGGGGACACTCCGATACTTAAGTCAGTAGGAGCTAGAAGGCAACAGAATAGAGGAAACTGAGAAAACAGCGTATGAAGAAGGGAAGAGTGAACTTAGCTCAAAACGGGGTCACCCGGTGCCTTATATAGGTGCGGAACAGTCCAAAATCTATTAGGGAGGAGTCCTAAAAAGACCACTCTGTCCCTAAGAGGATCTGGAGAGTGGCCACGTGGAGCCCGAATGGGGTAGCATTGTGGAAGTAGTGGAGCAAGACTACTGATGTGGCAGGAGTTTGTTACAACAGAAGAGGTTTCTGAAATCCTTTGAGCCCTGAAGTGGATCGGTCGGACACCGACTGAGAGGGCCAGCCGGTCCTCCGAGGGAGGGCATCTGTAGAATGGTAGGCCGGACCTCAACACGAGCGGGCCGTCGGACCTCTACTCCGGTGGGTCGGACTTCAGAAGGAGGGCGGTGTGCCGGACCTCAGCAGGAGCGGGCCATCGGTCCTCTACTCAGTGGGTCAGACTTTAGAAGGAGGGCGGCATGCCGGACCTCAGCAGGAGCAGGTCATCAGATCTTTACTCCGGTGGGTCAGACTTCAGAAGGAGGTATGGCCATCAGAGCCTGGACAGAGAGATCTGGCCGAATCGCAAAGAGAGACCGGTCCAGCTCGATGACGAACCGGTAGGGTATAACATAGTCCTTTCATGCTTTAACATAACAGAATATAATAGGATGTGAGGTTGCGCATTATACATCCTCCAGCCTGCATCAATATCCATCCACCGGTACCATGAAAGTAGCTGCTGAAAAACTACAATACAGTGATGATACCAAGTGTCCTATAACCAGTTGTAACCGATAAAGTTGCAAAGCCTAGATCAATCACTTTCCACCCCTTATCCAGTATGTACCTATTACAGCCGTGACAGTGACGTGGCCAGGCTCAGGTACCACCGAATACGAGCAAGCCACGTGTATGTTTCCCCGGCCAAGTCAGCGCCACATCCTCAAAGCCAGGTTCGGCAAGACTACACCACCCGACGACTGCCTGAGGCAAACCGCCCTCGCCGAGGTCGAGCTCGGCTCGGAATTCCTCTACCACCTCATTGGCGCCCGGGCCCGGAGGGGTTCGCCTAAGTGAGGTCGGCCGAGGTCGGGCGACCCCCTGCCACCTCGCCAGGTGTCCACCCAAGAGGGGTCCACCTAAGCCGAGGTCGGCTGATCCTTCGCCCTTCGCCAGGTGGCCATCCGGAGACGGGCCCACCTCGGCCGAAGCCAGGCGACCTCCTGCCACCTCGCCAGGTGTCCACCAAGGAGGGGTCCACCTAAGCCGAGGTCGGCTGATCCTTCGCCCTTCGTCAGGTGGCCATCCGGAGACGGCCCACCTCGGCCGAAGCCAGGCGACCTCCTGCCACCTCGCCAGGTGTCCACCCAGGAGGGGTCCACCTAAGCCGAGGTCGGCTAATCCTTCGCCCTTCGCCAGGTGGCCACCCAGAGACGGGCCTACCTCGGCCGAAGCCAGGCGACCTCCTGCCACCTCGCCAGGTGTCCACCCAGGAGGGGTCCACCTAAGCCGAGGTCGGCTGATCCTTCGCCCTTCGCCAGGTGGTCACCCGGAGACGGGCCCACCTCGGCCGAAGCCAGGCGACCTCCTGCCACCTCGCCAGGTGTCCACCCAGGAGGGGTCCACCTAAGCCGAGGTCGGCTGATCCTTCGCCCCTCGCCAGTTGGCCCCCGGAGACGGGCCCAACTCAGCCGAGGTCAGACCGCTCGTACGAAGAGGGCCCTGGGGAGAGAGACGGGCCCCGAGGCCATCCCTCGGGCCGTACGAATCCCAGACGGCGTCCCGTACGGAGGGCGGCGGCACGCGAAACATCACTAGCATCGGCCCGACAGGTCCCGCAGCCGAGAGACGCAATCCTGATGACACAGGCCCCATAGATAGATGGCGCCCATGCTTGGGGAAGAGGGCGCTCTCACTAGGCCCGAGGCCTGACCGGCCGCCCTGTCAGCGCCGCCCTCCCCTCTTTCTCTTCTGTCTTTGCCTTTTTCCTGCTGGGCCCGGCGGACGAGGTCGGAAAGCCGCCTGGCCCCCTTCATCGAAAAGGGAAAAGAGAAGAGGACGGGGGAGGGGAGTTTCCGAGGAGGAAAAAGACAAACGCACGACGGAAGGAGATAAAGAAGGCAGAATCTGGGGACGATGAGGTAAGCCAACCAGCCTAGGGACAAGGAGGAAGCACCGGCAAAAGGCCTCGCTCCGAGAGAGAAACCAGAGATCCCGAGAGGGGAACACTGGGTGTGAGTTCGGCGAGGAGGCCTAGCCGAGATTCTGGTCCCCAGAGCATTTCCTTCACCAGTTAACTCTCTAAGTCTAGAACCCTTTAGAGGGTCCGGCTGGAGAGTCTGTTCCTTCTCGTCGTCTACTGACTTGACCGTCGGAGCTCCCTCGCCGGGATCCCCGGCCAGGGTCCTCTAATCCCTTTTGTTGCAGGTTCTCCGCGGGAAGGGAGGCTCCCTCGCCAGGCGGTCAGGAAGGATCGGCTGATCCGAGGCATGGGCGCGGCGGCGAGAGCGGCAACAGATTGGCGTGCCAGGTAGGGGGGCAGGACACTAACCCTTAGCGGGAACCAGCTTTCTGCAGGTGTCACGCTCTCCAGCAATGGTGGTCACTCGTGGTCGCGAGGCGTCCACCAGCCGTGTGGGGGAAGTCCACTCCCCTCCAGGGGGCCACAGCCCCGAAGGGGAGCTTCCGGCTCCCCCTCCTCTTCCACAACAGCCTACACCGGTGGATGGATCCCTTGCAGCTATCGTCCAGCAGCTGCAGACTTTGACCTCAGCGGTCCGGCAGCTTCAGCATCAGCAACGGTCCCTTGGCACCCAGCCGCAGCCAGGGACCCCCGCGGCCCGAGCCGCGGGGCAGCTCGGGAGCCTACGCTCAATTCAGGGCAGGCCATCCCATCCGAGGGCCATCTCCAACCCCTGGGGGAGCCACCAAGCTCCCGCAAAGAGAAACTATTCCGGTTCGGAGGATCACGAGAGTCGATCCCCGGCCGACGGGGCCGAAACGGTGCATCGCAGCAAGCGACGCCGAGGCCAGACCTCGCGTCGAGACCGATCGGCGCCCCCTTCACCTGCAGTTTCGGTGGAAGACTCCACCGACGAAGCCATCAGGCGCCAGGCTGAGAGGCGCCTGGAGGAGCACGAGCGCAAGTTGGCAGAGTTCGCCCGATGATTCGCCGACCTGCAGAACTCGTCGGCAGACCTGGCGGGTTACGACTCCCGCCCCCCTTTCTCTGAAGAAATCCAGGCGGAACCAATCCTGAAACGGTTCCGCATGCCGCAGGTGGATCCCTACGATGGGACCACCAACCCCCTGGACCATTTGGAGAGCTATAAAGCTCTCATGAGGGTCCAGGGCGCCACCGACGCCCTTCTGTGCATCGCCTTCCCGGCAACCCTTCGGAAGGCCGCTCGAGTCTGGTTCACCCGCCTCGAGCCCGGATCCATTTGCTCCTTCCATCAGTTGGAAGGAAAGTTCGTGGCGCACTTCGACGCTTGTCGGAAGGTGCCAAGAGAGGTAGACAGCCTCTTCTCCATCCGCCAGCAGGACCAGGAGCTGCTCCGGGACTACATCACCCGGTTCAAGACCGCAGCCCTGGAGATCTACAGCTTGGACGAGCCCGTCGCCATGCTGGCTTTGAAGCGCGGGCTCAAGACGTCCCGCCTGACTTATTCCCTGGACAAGAAGCCGCCCAGGACGTACTCCGAGCTCCTCCTTCGCGCCCACAAGTACATCCGAGCGGAGGAGGCTGACCGCACCCGTCGAGAGCTGGACGGGAAGACTCCAAAGAAGCCGCTCCTGAGGGACACCTCGGGAGCTCGGAGGCCCGGGCCGTCTGCCGACCCTCGCCCGAACCCAAGGCCGAGGGGCGAAGCCACTCCCGAGCGGAGGTACACCCCTCTCCTCGCACCTCGAACGAAGATCCTGATGGAAATCGAGGGCGAGCGCTACCTCCGTCGACCTCCTCCTCAGAACCCGAGAGCCGTCCGAGACAAATCAAAGTACTGCCAGTTCCATCGCGAGCACGGGCATGACACGGAGGAGTGTCGCCATCTGAAGCAGGAGATTGAGGAGCTGATCAGGAGGGGTTACCTCAGGAAGTTCGTCAAGAATGAGGCCCCCTCTGAAGGGCAGCCGCTCGCGGCCCTACCCCCTGTCCCTGCGATCGACAACCGCCCAACGGAGAAGCCCGTGGGCATGATCTCACGCGGGTCCGGCCGAGCAATGAAGAGGGCCCGGGAAGTCCCGGAGAATGTAATCCCTCCCAAGGGAGGGGAAATTAATGATAATGTAAACAACGATGCCGTGGTGGTCGAGATGACCATCGCGAAGCATCCTGTACATCGAATCATGGTGGATAGTGGAAGCTCGGCTGACGTACTTTTTTACGATGCTTTCTCTCGGATGAATTTGTCCCCCGATCAGCTGAAGCCAGTGCACACCCCCTGGTAGGTTTTACAGGGGACTCCGTGGGGGTCGAAGGGGAGATCACTCTCCCGGTCACCGCCGGATCCCCGCCCCGGCAGGCGACCGTCCTAATAACATTCACCGTAGTTAGGCTCCCTTCGCCTTACAACGCCATTCTCGGGCGTCCCGGGCTCAACCAACTGGACGCCACCATCTCCACGAGAAGGCTGTTGGTGCAGTTCCCCATGCCTTCCGAGCTCAGAAGATGAAGGGGACGATCCAGCCAGTCCCGCTCTGCCTCCAGACGGTCCCAGGCGCCAGGGGCGCGGAGCTCGCCCATGATATTGACGACCTCGATCTGAGAAAAAGGAACCCAGGGGAGGGCCTGTAGAGCGACTACTGACTTTCCCCCTCGGTTCGGACCCCCTGAAGACGGTGCAAGTCGGGGCCCAGCTCCCCGAGGAAGGGCGAACTCGCCTGCTGGAGTTCCTCCGCGCCAACGCCGACGTGTTCGCCTGGTCAGCGACCGATATGCCGGGCATCCCGCCCGAGGTCATCATGCACAAGCTGAACGTGGACCCAAGTTGCCGTCCGATCCGCCAGAAGAAGAGAAGCTTCGCCATGGAGAGGCAGAAGGCGATCGACGAGGAAGTAGAGAAGCTCCTCGCCGTCGGGTTTGTCCGGGAAGTCCAGTATCCCAGTTGGCTGGCAAACGTGGTCATGGTAAAAAGAGTAGTGGTAAGTGGAGGATCTGTGTGGACTACACCGACCTCAATCGAGCTTGCCCGAAGGATAGCTTCCCTCTTCCAAAGATCGACCAGCTGGTCGACACCACCTCAGGGCATCGCCTCCTGTCGTTCATGGACGCCTTCTCCGGATACAACCAGATCCGGATGAACCCGGAGGACGAAGAGCACACGGCCTTCATAACTGACCGCGGGACTTTTTGCTACAGGATGATGCCTTTCGGCCTCAAGAACGCGAGGGCGACGTACCAACGTCTGGTCAATAAAATCTTCAAAGACCAGATAGGCCGCAACATGCAGGTGTACGTGGACGACATGCTGGTGATGAGCAAACTCGATTCTGACCACGTGGCTGACTTGACGGAGACGTTCGGCAACCTCCAGTGCCATCAGATGAAGCTGAACCCGGCGAAGTGCGCCTTCGGCGTCTCCGCCGGGAAGTTCCTAGGGTTTATGGTGACTCAAAGAGGAATCGATGCCAACCCGGAGAAGGTCCAGGCCATCCTAGACATGGAGCAGCCCGCCTCCAAGAAGCAAGTGCAGCGACTGACCGGCCGAGTCGCGGCCCTTAGCCATTTTATTTCCAGGTCGGCGGACCGCTGCCGTCCCTTCTTCAAGGTGCTGAGGAAGATGAATGGCTTTGCTTGGATCGATGAGTGTCAGCAGGCCTTCGAGGAGCTGAAGAAGACGCTCGCATCGCCACCTTTACTGTCCAGGCCCGAGGAGGGAGAGGAGCTTACCCTCTACCTGGCGGTTACCCCGGAGGCCGTCAGCTCTGTCTTGGTCCGAACCGACGACCAGGGGATCCAGCGGCCGGTGTACTATACCAGCAAACTCCTCCGAGACGCGGAGCTCAGGTATTCCCGGCCCGAGAAACTTGTTTTTGCGCTAATAGTGTCTGCCCAGCGTCTCAGGCCCTATTTCCAAGCGCACCCCATCGCCATCCTGACGGACCAACCGCTGAAAGCGGTGCTCAGCCGACCCGATACTTCGGGACGATTGGCCAAATGGGCACTGAAACTCAGCGAGTTCGACATTACATACAGGCCAAGGTCGGCCATGAAGGCGCAGGTACTGGCCGATTTCTTGGTCGAATGTGCAGGCTTGGGCAAGGAGCCCGAGGAAGGCCCCCCGGCCCAGCCGATGGAGGTTGGCACTGATGAGCCCGGAGAGGACGCCTGGATCCTCCATGTAGACGGAGCCTCAAACTCTGGCGGGAGCGGAGCTGGGCTCATCCTTGCCAACGGCGACGGGGTCGTCGCCGAGTGTGCACTCCGTTTCCAATTCCCCGCAACAAATAACCAGGCGGAGTACGAGGCACTTCTTGCCGGACTGAGAGTCTCCCGCGAGCTGGGCGTGACCAACCTTAGAGCTTTCACTGACTCCCAGCTCGTGGCGGGGCAAGTATCCGGGGAGTACGTCGCACACACCCCTAAATGGCGAGGTACTTGGAGCTCGTCAAGGCGGGCGCGTCCAAGTTCCGGCGCTTCAACATCTTCCACATTCCCAGCGGGGAGAACGCCCGCGCGGATGCCCTCTCTCGGCTGGCGACCCTGCCGGACACGATGCTGGGACGCGCTCATGTGGAGCGCCTTAAGGTCCCAAGCCTCGAAGCACCAGTGGAGGTCCATCAGGTCAGCCAGGGGCCCAGCTGGATGGACAAGTATACTGCGTACATCACCAGCGGCACCCTGCCGGAGGACCGAGAGGCAGCTCGGCTCATCAGGAAGAAGGCCGTGCGGTTCGTCCTGATGGACAGGCAGCTATATCGAAGATCCTACTCCTACCCCCTTCTTAAGTGCGTAGGACCCACAGAAGCCAGGCTTATGCTCCAGGAGATTCACGAAGGCATCTGCGGGAACCACATGGGGGGCAGGGCATTGGCGTACAAGGCCCTCCGTCAGGGCTACTTTTGGGAGACAATGAAGGAAGACGCCGCCGACTTCGTGAAGAAGTGCGACCGGTGCCAGCGTCACGCCATGGTGCAGCGGCGACCCTCCAACCCAATCTCTCAGCTTTCATCCCCCTGGCCGTTCGCCCAGTGGGGGATGGACCTCCTGGGCCCATTCCAGCCGGCGTCTGGCCAGCGGAAGTTCTTGATAGTGGCTATCGACTACTTCACGAAATGGGTCGAGGCCGAACCCTTGGCGAGGATCACCGAAGCAAACGTCGCCAAGTTCTTCTGGAAGTCCATCATCTGCCGCTTCGGCCTCCCCCACACCGTGGTCACCGACAACGGACGCCAGTTCGACTGCCAGGAATTCGAAGAATTCTGCAGCGACCTCGGCATCAGGCATCGCTTTACCTCGGTGGCGCACCCTCAGACCAACGGGGAGGCCGAAGTCACGAACAGGACCATTCTTCAGGGCCTCCGCACGCAGCTGGACCAGGCCAAGGGCAGGTGGGCCGACGAGCTTCCCAACGTCCTTTGGGCATACCACACCACCCCAAGGACGGCTACCGACGAAACCCCATTCAACCTCGTCTTCGGAGCCGAGGCAGTCATCCCGATCGAGCTCAGCCTACCCACGCTGCGCGTGGAGCAATACGACGAGACAGAAAACCCGGCCAGGATGATGCTCAACCTAGACCTTCTCGAGGAAATGAGGGACAGGGCCCGAATCCGAATGGCGGCGTACCGGCAACGTGTAGCCAGATATTACAACTCCCGAGTGCGGCCGAAGGTTTTTCATCCCGGAGACTTGGTCCTCCGGCGCGCCGAAGCCTCCCAGCCACGGGAATGCGGCAAGCTATCGCCCAACTAGGAAGGCCCATATCGGGTGGCAGAAGCCCTCCCTCATGGAGCATATTACTTGGAAGAATTGGGAGGTGCCAGGTTCCCCCGGACGTGGAACTCCTCGAACCTGAGGATGTACTATCAGTGATGTAAGGCTCCCAGTTCCTGTAACAAAGTTTTCCCACTTCAAACACTCCCTTCTAACTTCGACAAGAAGGCCTACGGCATCGAGCTCAGTCCGGAGATCCTGGGCTTCGGCCTGGAAGGTGGCGCCGAACCCAGTTCGCCCACAAGCCCGGAGCACAGCTCAGCAAGCCGCGCAAGGTTTGAGAAAGCCTGCGGCATCGAGCTCAGTCCGGAGATCCTGGGCTTCGGCCTGGAAGGTGGCGCCGAACCCAGTTCGCCCACGCAAGCCCGGAGCACAGCTCAGCAAGCCGCGCAAGGTTTGAGAAAGCCTGTGGCATCGAGCTCAGTCCGGAGATCCTGGGCTTCGGCCTGGAAGGTGGCGCCGAACCCAGTTCGCCCACGCGAGCCCGGAGCACAGCTCAGCAAGCCGCGCAAGGTTTGAGAAAGCCTGCGGCATCGAGCTCAGTCCGGAGATCCTGGGCTTCAGCCTGGAAGGTGGCGCCGAACCCAGTTCGCCCACGCAAGCCCGGAGCACAGCTCAGCAAGCCATGCAAGGCTTGAGAAAGCCTGCGGCACCGAGCTCAGTCCGGAGGTCCTGGGCTTCGGCCTGGAAGATGGCGCCGAACCCAGTTCGCCCACGCAAACCCGGAACACAGCTCAGCAAGCCACGCAAGGCTTGAGAAAGCCTGCGGCACCGAGCTCAGTCCGGAGGTCCTGGGCTTCGGCCTGGAAGGCGGTGCAGAAGCCGTGTTGCCTGCGCAAGAATGAAGGCGACCCAAAGTCGGGCCCACTTAAGGCTTGCTCTGCTGCGACGTGACTCAGCAGGCCCCATCCTTCGATTTGAGCAATGGGAGGACTAGGCCTGCAACTGTTTCAAGTATTCCAAACCGACATCTCAGAAAGAAAGGAAAAGAAAGGTGAGATGAAATGAAAAAGGAAACTCAAGGTTTTGATAAACTTAGATTTTCATTAATGCAAGTAGCCAGTACAAGCTGGGAGTCCCACAGGCCGGGACTCCCCAAAAAAAGAGAAGACAATACAAAACAAAAACAACAAACAGAAGCAAAAAAGAGGAGACATCAGGAAGAAGACGCCGGGTTCACTGAAGTGCGGGATCGGAGCCCTCTGTCGGAGGCGCGGGTGCTGCGTCCTCGACTTCTACAACGGCCGGCTCCTGGGGCTGCTCCGGGGCCGCGGCATCGCTGGTCGACGGCGCCGCAGGGGTCACTTCGGCCATGCCGGAGGCCCTGCTCTCGCCTCCTGGCCTCCTGCCACCAATCACAACCCCGCTCAGATCCAGCTGGGGGAAGAAGGCCCCCACCTTCTCCCGGCACATCCGGAACCCCTTCAGGAAGGAGTCCACGGTGGCCTTCCGGACCTCCGACGTGTACTCGTCGGAAGCCCGGAATTTGGGGACGGCCTCTTGCGCCTCCCGCTTGGCTGCCTCCAGGAGCCCGTTGACGTACATGCTCCGGTCCTTCGCCGCGGCCGCGTCTCGTCGGGCCTCCTCCAGCTGGCGCTCCAGCCATTGGGAGTGGGCCTGCAGGCGGGCCTTCTCCGCCGCCTCCTCCTCTGTTCGGCGCTGGTTGGAGGTCTGCTCCTCCAACAAGGAGGCCTCCAACTCCTTGTTCCGCTCCTCGGAACGCGCCAGGTCGGACTGGAGGGCTTGTTTATCAGCTCGCAGCTCGGCGCCCTTCTCCATCAAGTCCTTGACGTCGGCCGCGAGCTTGCCGAGTCTCAGCTCCCGCTCGGAGTCCCTTTTGGCGTTCCCTACGAGGAAATTCCTCAGTAGGAGAACGTCGTTCCCGATCTGCAACGACAAAAGCAACACATGTCAGAATAAAGGAAGCTAAGTCCCGAAAGAAAGAAAAAGGAGAAGGAAGAAGCTCGGACTTACCGTGAAGAGCTGCGGGAGGATCCCGAGCAGCGCGTCTGCATAGTCCCAGCCGCCCCGAGCTCGGCGGTCCCGGGCGGTGGAGGCGTACTCCATGATCTTCTCCGCCAGCCCTTTGTCAAGGATGACGGAGTCCCGGTGGGTGATCACCGGTGCCGGAGCCTTCGGGCAGGCTCCTGCGGTGGCCGCCCCCTCAGCCGAGGCCGCAACCGACGGGCCGTCGGTTGCCGCAGGCGGCGCTGTCGAGCTGGCAGCAACGACGAGCCCGGCGATGGGCGGAGCAGCAGGCGGTGGAATCCTCTCGGCGGCGGCGCCGCCAGGTCGCGCGGCCGGAGTATCAGTAGCCCCGCCCTGAGGTGGCCTGGGCGGGGAAATGACAGCAACCGGGCTGGGCACGGTCACCGCCATGACCTCCGGCTCGTCTCTGTGCGAGCCCTCTTCGCTGCGGGCTCGTCCACCTCCACGACATCCCGCTGGGCTGCCCCCTCCAAGAGATTCTCCAGTGAAAACTTCATCCCTGCAAGACAAAAGAAACAGGAAGTCAGCCGGCTCGGTTATGAAAAGAAAAGGGGGGGGGGGGCAGAGGTCAAAGTGGGGCCAAATCTCACCGGTCTCACGGATGGGACTGATACCGGCCTCAAAAATTCTGCTCAGAGAGCAGAACCTCGAGCGCCGGGACCACGTCGCTCAGGAGCAGGGTATAGGACTCCTGGTCCGCCGACTCGACCCGGAAATTTCGGTTCGGGGTCCGATCCGGTTCACTCCAGGCCCAGTCGACGTCGTCGACCGAGGCGAAGAAAAACCGGCTCTTCCAGCCCTTGACCGAGGAAGGGAGGTCGAACCGGAGACACCTGGGCCGGGGCGAAATGTACCACCAGCCGTCATCGGTGGAGCACTTCTTCAGGGTGAACAAGGCCCTGAAGAGAGAAAAACGGGCAACGAACCCGTGGAAGTGACAGAAAACAATAAAGGAGAAGATGACCCGGATGGCATTAGGAGCCAGCTGGGCCGGGACATGCCGGAAGTGGCTGAGGAAGGAAAGAAAGAAAGGATGCAAAGGAAACCGAAGACCCCCAAGGAGGAAGTCTTCGTAGAAGGCAATGCGGCCGGGGCCACTCATGGTGATGCGTTCCCCGGACCGCGGAACAAACAAACGGATGGACTCTGGGATGCAGTAAGCATCCCGGAGCAGAGAAAGATCACCTTCGGTCATGGTGGAGGCATGACCGGAGGGACCAGCAGGAAGAGAAGGCGGAGCAGGAAGAGAAGGCAGAGCAGGAAGGGAACGGAGGGGCACGGCAGGTGCAACCGGAGGGGACCGGATCCCCCTGGGGATACCAATGGTGATACCCCCGGGTTGCAGACGCCGACGGACCTCCTCCGGGATTGTCTCCTCATCTGAGGAGGAAGAAGATGGAGTCCTCGGCCGGGATGGACCGGCCTCGTCCGGGTTGGAAGAGACATGGCGACGGCGTGCCATAGAAAGGGAAAGGACGGAAAAAATCAGAAAAGAAATGAGAAAGAACGAGGGGGGCTAGAGGAGAAGAAGGAGGCACTCACCGAAAATACACCAGACGAGCGCGAGCAACAAGAGTTGTTAGCCTGCAGCAAACCGCCCACGAAGCAAGGGAAAAGGCCTCGTTCTGGAAAGTCCCCTCCCTTTCAAACTCAGCCGACAGCGGCCGTACCCGTAATTCCGTCTCAGGCCACTGGATGATCGCCACGTGGGCGCACGCCCGACACCGACGCCTCGTTAGCAGAGTAATGGCCTCTGCCTCGAAGCGACGCATTAATTACGGGCAAGTGGGCGACGCGTGACAGCTCCCCATAGGTCTTCAGCCGCATCGAGCCACGGCGACCAGGATCGTGGCAATTATGATGCAAGATCTTCGCCTCTCCACGTCATGTCCGCATTTAATCCCGACGTTCCGTTTTACGATGCCCCGACGGAACGACGGGCTGGGGGGCAACTGTTACAGCCGTGACAGTGACGTGGCCAGGCTCAGGTACCACCGAATACGAGCAAGCCACGTGTATGTTTCCCCGGCCAAGTTAGCGCCACATCCTCAAAGCCAGGTTCGGCAAGACTACACCACCCGACGACTGCCTGAGGCAAACCGCCCTCGCCGAGGTCGAGCTCGGCTCGGAATTCCTCTACCACCTCATTGGCGCCCGGGCCCGGAGGGGTCCGCCTAAGTGAGGTCGGCCGAGGTCGGGCGACCCCCTGCCACCTCGCCAGGTGTCCACCCAAGAGGGGTCCACCTAAGCCGAGGTCGGCTGATCCTTCGCCCTTCGCCAGGTGGCCATCCGGAGACGGGCCCACCTCGGCCGAAGCCAGGCGACCTCCTACCACCTCGCCAGGTGTCCACCCAGGAGGGGTCCACCTAAGCCGAGGTCGGTTGATCCTTCACCCTTCGCCAGGTGGCCATCCGGAGACGGGCCCACCTCGGCCGAAGCCAGGCGACCTCCTGCCACCTCGCCAGGTGTCCACCCAGGAGGGGTCCACCTAAGCCGAGGTCGGCTAATCCTTCGCCCTTCGCCAGGTGGCCACCCGAAGATGGGCCCACCTCGGCCGAAGCCAGGCGACCTCCTGCCACCTCGCCAGGTGTCCACCCAGGAGGGGTCCACCTAAGCCGAGGTCGGCTGATCCTTCGCCCTTCGCCAGGTGGTCACCCGGAGACGGGCCCACCTCGGCCGAAGCCAGGCGACCTCCTGCCACCTCACCAGGTGTCCACCCAGGAGGGGTCCACCTAAGCCGAGGTCGGCTGATCCTTCGCCCCTCGCCAGTTGGCCCCCGGAGACGAGCCCAACTCAGCCGAGGTCAGATCGCTCGTACGAAGAGGGCCCTGGGGAGAGAGACAGGCCCCGAGGCCATCCCTCAGGCCATACGAATCCCAGACGGCGTCCCGTACGGAGGGCGGCGGCACGCGGAACATCACTAGCATCGGCCCGACAGGTCCCGCAGCCGAGAGACGCAATCCTGACGACACAGGCCCCATAGATAGATGGCGCCCATGCTTGGGGAAGAGGGCACTCTCACTGGGCCCGAGGCCTGACCGGCCGCCCTGTCAGCGCCGCCCTCCCCTCTTTCTCTTCTGTCTTTGCCTTTTGTCCTGCTGGGCCTGGCGGACGAGGTCGGAAAGCCGCCTGGCCCCCTTCATCGAAAAGGGAAAAGAGAAGAGGACGGGGGAGGGGAGTTTCCAAGGAGGAAAAAGACAAACGCACGACGGAAGGAGATAAAGAAGGCAGAATCTGGGGACGACGAGGTAAGCCAACCAGCCTGGGGACAAGGAGGAAGCACTGGCAAAAGGCCTCGCTCCGAGAGAGAAACCAGAGATCCCGAGAGGGGAACACTGGGTGTGAGCTCGGCGAGGAGGCCTAGCCGAGATTCTGGTCCCCAGAGCGTTTCCTTCACCAGTTAACTCTCTAAGTCTGGAACCCTTTAGAGGGTCCGGCTGGAGAGTCTGTTCCTTCTCGTCGTCTACTGACTTGACCGTCGGAGCTCCCTCGCCGGGATCCCCGGCCAGGGTCCTCTAATCCCTTTTGTTTCAGGTTCTCCGTGGGAAGGGAGGCTCCCTCGCCAGGCGGTCAGGAAGGATTGGCTGATCCGAGGCACGGGCGCGACGGCGAGAGCGGCAATAGTACCTAAATATAGAAGAAAAACATGTTGAAAAAGATTGGATTATCTCTTTTATTGTTGAGCACTCTATAGATGTTCTTTGTAATTTTAGGATTTTCTTCCATTTAACTTTATGGATGGCTCCTGTTGGCGTAGAATCCCTGTTTCGACCGGGCGGAGCTACTATATTGCGGGATCGTTCCCTGGTTCACCTGCAAAACAGATCCCTTGCCGGAGTTGCTCTAGCGGGGGACACTCCGATGCCTAAGTCAGAGACGAGCACCAGCCACATAATGGGGAAGGCCTTGAAAAGGCTGAGGGAAAGGACTCTAAGAATTTTAGGAGAGTGTTTTTGCCTTACCTGGAGCATCCCTTCTTATTATTATTTGTAAGGAGCCGTCCGGCCTGCAATTTCGTTCTTCCTCCAATGGTTACGATGGGAAGTTAATTCCTTCTCCATGATTCGCAATCATGGGTTGTCATTGAACAGTTCCGGCCAGACCAGAGGCGTTGCAGCCAGAGTTACGCACCCTGACTATACCCTGGAGATTGCCGATAGTAACCATTGGTTACTATTGCTTATTGTGTTTGTAGCGGTTTGAGACAGATCGTGGATCCATCTTCAGACTTCCCTCTTCAGGAGATTCTTGTAATCAGATCAGGAATGTTTTCATCCTCGGATCCTCTCGAGATAGATCGGAGATCTTGTCTTCGGCATGGATCGAGGACTTGCCCTTTGTCGTAGGCTAGAGATCGCGTTTTCAGCATGAGCCGAAGAACATGTCTTCGGGAGTCGGTGAAAGTCGTCCGTTGGATTGGATGGAGGGCCTTATCTTCGGAGGCCAGAAGACTTTTGTCTTCACGGGCCAAAGAACTTGGTCTCCGTCGAAGATCGAAGACATAATCCGAAGGCCTTGTCTTCAGGCGCTATAATCCCACGAAGAGCTTCGGCTTGCCCGCAGGTGGCATGGTTTTTCCTGGATACCCGGATCCGAAGTTCATGGTTCGGAAGAAATATCTTCAGCTGATAGAATCGGCGGTTGGCTCGTACTTAGACCGAGATATCCTAACAGTTGTCCCCTTACTCTCAATTTTCAAAGCGAAGATTTGCCTCGAAGAGTGAGAGTATCAGTGGCTTGTCATTTTTCTTCTGGGGGATGGTGCAGTGGATGATTGTAAAATCTCTGATTGGACTATCCCTTATAACTGCCAGTTGATTTGAGAGTTAGGTGGTGGACAGTCATCACTTCCTGATTGAGGGGAGGAGAAAGGAGTGGGCGGCCCTGGGGCCGTCCTTTCTCTTCCTGTTGCGTGACAGTTCAAACAATCTTTTGGTTGGGATTTGAGTGGCTGTCGTGGTTCCTTCGTGCTTGTTGGATGGTGAATATGTTTCATCCTGGCCATCGATTCAATGGGTTATGCTCTTTGGCTTAGTCCTTGTCAAATCAACTTGGTGAAGTTTTAGGGGCTCTTTGGTCTCTTTTTTGGGAAAGAGAGAAGGTCTGGTTGAGGAAGCTTCTTCAACTTCAATCTTCGCTCAGCTTTCCCTGTTCTTGGCCATCAGTCCTTTCTACAGGTAGAACTTTCTTTCTGCTCTTTTGCTCCGTTCTTTTATCATGGCTGAATCTGTAGAAAGCCGAGAGTGATAGGTTGGGCCTTCCGGGGCCAGTGATTTAGTAAGTCCAGAATCAGTTCCTAGCTCTGTTTCACCGGGGAAGATGACTCATCTTCGGGAACGCTATCACATTCCCGAGGAATTTCCTTTCATTCTTCCTACATCTGAGGAACGGGTGAACAAATCTCTTCCCGGGTGCTTGGCCGTGTATGAAGACCACTTGAAGGCTGGGCTCCAATTTCCTCTGCATCCTTTCTTCATCAAAGTCTTTCATCTATATCAAGTGGTGCCTGCGCAGTTAACTCCAAATAGCATTCGGAACATCTACAGGTTTTTTGTTCGATGCCACATAGCTAACATAGAACCTAGAACCAACTTATTTACCGCCCTCTTTGTGCTCAAGAGGGATTTCCATGGCGACGGATGGTGGGTGATCGGCCCTCGGCTAGGCCACAAGATCATCAAGGATATGCCCAGTGCCATCCATAGATGGAAACCCATCTTTGTCTTTGTATTTTCTATCGACACGTGGGGCTTCGATAGTGTTTGGAAGAAACTGCGCATGACCGCCAATGATGGAAAAAAGGTTTTGGCGGCCGATCAGTCTGATTATGACCTGCTGATTGACTCGGAAACTATTCCTATCCGTGAGTTGTTGGAGGAGAGGAACCTCCATCGGGCAGGGATAAGCAGGTTCCCTGTATTAGGTATAGATGATAGAAGTTTTTCACTTCTTTTCTCCCATTCAGGTTGTAGTTCAGTTGACTTAGAGAAGTTTTTCTGTTTGCAGGTGGTGGAATGAAGCCTAATCTGAGCTGGCTCCGCCAAACCTCCGAGAAGAGGGTAGCACAGGCCCCTCTTACGAGATCGACAGTTCGGAAGAAGGCCTGAAGAGACGGTCCTGAAGGGGACAGGGGCACTTCATCTTCCCGGGGAACCTCCGAGGAAGACGTGGTGCCGACGGTGGAGGCCCCGATAGAACCTCATCCAGTCGAACTGGTGCGGGCACCAGACTCAGAAGAAGACTTCAGATCTCCATTTGGATCTCTGATTAACCTTGCCCGAAGAATTAGGGTTTTTGGTTTGTAATAAGAGTTGACTAGATCAACTCAATTTAGCTTGAGTCTACATTACCTGCATTTTATTTTGTTGAGTCATGTTGACTCAGTAGTGGACTAGGGTTTCAACCAGGGATGTTACATTTTCTCCCAAGACCAGGCAAGTGGACACCACACTCCCAGCCACACTCCCAGTCCAGGGGGCGCCATATCCACATCCAGCAGCCTTTGGTCCCCACTCCACAGATGGCAACTTCCTTCTTTCATGCACCAGATAAAGAGAAGAGCACAAATCAAGGGGGCGGCCAAGACTTTCCCAAGTGATTCCAAGCAAAGAAGGGAAGAAGTTTTTCTTGGAAGAGAATATCAAGGGGCGCCCATTACCTGCCAAAAATACCTAAAACAAAGATGGAAGAGCCTTGACTTAGGGAGGAAGAAAAGGAGGAGTCCAAAAGAGTTCATCCAGGAAAGGAAGAAAATTTTCTTGAAAAATTCCAAGCAAGGTGGCGCCATCTACCTGCCATTTATAACCCAAATCCTAATTTTTGGTATTTTGGCCAACCATATGTAAGGGATTTGCCCTAATTTGGAGATCCCCTCCTTTAGTCCCACATGGGAAAATATGAAACCCTTCTCCCTTGTAAAGCATTATAAATTACATCCCTCTTGTAAGTTGAAAACAATCTATGAATGAAGAAAAAATTATTTTTGCTATTCTCTTGTGTTGAGTAACCTAAGTTTCTCTTCTTCCGCACTATTCTAAGTGTTGAGCTCTGTGAGGGGGTAATCCGGGTTCCATTGGAGCCTTGAGGAGGTGAGAGATCTCCATCTTTATCCAAAACCCTAGGTTAGCCACTTAAAATCCAAAACCCTAGCCGCCCATCATTATTTTCAATCCATCAAACCCTAGCTCCTTCCATCTCCCACGGCCTCTCTCTCTCTACAAGTCCAGGCTGTCCACCTTCATCCAGATCCAGTCCGGCTACTTCAGATCCAGAGCAAGTTCCAAGGAAAATCATATCAGCTTCCAGGAGAATCCAGTTTTCAGCAATTTCAATCTTCAAGTTCATCAACCTGGTAAATTTTTCCCTTGACTCTCTGATTCCATCAATTGTTTTTCTTCTCTTCCAGATCTTGAGTTCAGGAGAAGCCAACCCGCCAAAGGACCAGTATTGGAGGATCCATTGCGAAGATATCTGAATCCGAGGATCCAACAATCTGCTCGGGAGAGTTCTTCCACCAAAATCTGTGAAGATCATTGTCTGGTTAGGTAAACCATCTCTTCTCTTTATTTCTGTTCTGTTGAAAGTTCGGAGCGAAACCCTAGGTCTGGGAGTTTCTCAACCCCCAGCGATCCGTTGCTTCTGAACTACTCTGATAATTTAGTTTCCTTAAAATTGTGCTTTCAATTATCATATTAGTATCTTTCAATGTTAGGTTAACTTTTCTTTGATTTGAAGCCAACTTCTACAAACATATAAAAACAACAAAAAAATTAGTTAATCTTAATTTACTTCCGCATCGCATCCCCTTATTTGTTCTGCATCATTTTTGGTATCAGAGCCCAGTCTAGGGTTTCTGATTTGCTTGCTTGCTTGTTTTGATTGTTTTCTCTTTTTATTTTGTCTGCTCGAAGTAGACTCCCCAGGACGTCCGGTCCTAGGAACTAAGCAAGGCGCAAGCCTCCTCCTCCCATTCCACGGGGTGTTCCTAGGGCGTGTATGGGATCCATTGGGTTATAACTTCGTAGCAGGGATTATAAACGGGGAAGACAATCTAGTTGCAGCCCGTATATGACCTGTTGTCTGAATTATTTCTCCCTGCATAAAACTCCGAATTGTATGATTTTTGCTTCGTTGAAACCAGTATAATTGAACCTATTTTCCAAATTTTTCTGTGATTTATTGGTTTCGGTAAAAATTCTGATCATTAAAATACAACAACTCTGTTTTTTATGTTCTGCAATTCAATCCTTTTTGGAGTGATCATCTCATAATTTACTTAAGGGCAATTGAGCATCTAAGATAAGGGGAGGAGTTGATTACCTCTCCTTAGCCCAAAACCACCATCCAATCATTCAAACCTAGACCTAATTTAAAATCAGTTAGACCTAATTTGCCCTAGTGGGCTAGGGACACCAATTGGTCGGGTCTAGGCTAGTGTTGAGTCAGTTTGCCGAGTTATTCTGTGTGTGCTTAGCACTCAGTGTCTAGAACGGTGGTTCAGGGATCCATTCCCGAAGGGCTTGTGTGATGGTCCGCCTACCTGGCCAATCACTGATTGGTGTCTAGGATTGGCAATCAGGAACCTAACACTCCCCTTACACCTGCCTGGCTGAGTCCTGAGTTACTACAGGCTAGCTTGTCACTCTGATTGGGCATCTAGTTTGGACTCTAGGTCTAGTGATCCAGTAGTCGATTTAGTCTAGTATCATTTTGTGTGCTTGCTTGAATCATCATGTCTACCAGAAACGGAGTGCCATATCAACCTGGTCAAACCCAACCTGATTTAGAGGCCATGATCAGAACTCTTACTGAAAGTATGGCTAAAATGAATCAGGATATAACAAACACTGTGGCCCAGTTTAGCGCACAAATTCATGAGGATCTTACCCAACTTAGGGACCGAGTCCAAGTACTTGAAGAACCTAGACATCGGAATTGGACTCCTGACCCTGATTTTAATGTGCCTCAACCTCACCCACATCAGGAGCCTAGAAGGCCTTTATATAGAGATCCTGAACCTAATCATAGGAGGCCTGACCCAGAGCCTGAAGATAGAGATGATAGGTTCATCAGGAACATCAAATTAGATGCACCTACTTTTGATGGTAGTCTGAACCCTAAGGTGTATTCTGATTGGGAGGGTGAGATGGACCAATACTTTGAGTGGTATGCTATGTCTGAGGAGAGGAAATACAAGTTTGCCAAGATGAAATTAGTGTGTCAAGCTAGGTTATACTGGGGGAACATTGAGCTAACCACTAGAAGACGGAATGTTGAGCCCATAACCACTTGGCAGGGTATGAAAGAAAAACTGAGAGATAAATACCTACCTATTTCATACCAGCAAAACCTGTTAGACCAATGGCAAAACCTGAAACAAGGAAACCGATCTGTCTCAGACTACATAGCTACTTTTGATGAATACCTAATGAGATGTGATGTGAGTGAAGCCCACGAAGTCACTTTGTCTAGATTTAGGGCTGGACTGAGGGAAGATATCAAGAGAGAACTATTTCTGAGAGAGGTTACTGATCTAGACCAAGCCTACCAGATTGCACTGAACACTGAGAAATTTCAGAGAGGACCTATACCTTCTAGGGTTAGTGCCCCAATCCCAAGGAATGGACCTAGCCAAGTTATCCCTAGTAAACCTTTTCAGGGTACTTCTACCCCTAGGCCCATGGACAAAGGTAAGGCACCTGACACCCAGAGAACCCCTAGTTCAAATATCACCTGTTTTAAGTGTCAGAAACCAGGTCACATTTCTAGTCAGTGTACTGCCATAGCCTGTTTCAAGTATCATAAGGTAGGTCATGTTGCTAGCCAGTGCCCACGGAGATCCCTTTACATAGAAGAGGGAGAGAATGATAATTCCGAGCCCAGTGAGGAATTTGAAGAAGAAGTTTATGAGACCGGAATGAATTTGGTTGAGGAGTATGAAGGAGAGGAGGAACCCAATGAATCTGACCAATTAGGAGTTGTAAGATGCAACCTAGCCCAGAATCTAGTTCAAGAGGATTGGCGTAGGACTAACATCCTACAGACTTTTCTTAAATTAGGGGATAAGGTATGTAAGATCATCATAGATAGTGGGAGCTGTGTAAATGCCATCTCTACTAGCACTGTCAAGATGTTAGGCTTAATCCCAGTTCCCCATCCCAACCCCTATAAGGTTTCTTGGGTAGATTCTACCTCCATACCCATCCAGTCTAGATGTCAAGTCCAAATCCAAATGCAATCTTATCATGAAAAGATTTGGTGCGATGTCTTACCCATGGGGGTGAGCAGTATAATTCTCGGAAGACCTTGGTTGTATGATCATGATGCCACCCTCTTAGGAAAATCCAATACCTGTGTCTTTAGTTTCAATGGGAAGAAGATTACGATCCATTCAGTTCCCCCTAAGGACAAGGTAACTAAAGGAGCCGGTAAGGTTAAGGAGATGAAAACTGGAGTGAACCTAATCAGTGCTAAGGATCTAGAACAAGAAATTCATAGTGGTTCACCCATCTAGATGTTGACTGCTAAGGAACTTAGAACTTCGGAACCCTCAGAGCCTCCTCAAGAAGTTAAACCTGTGTTAAAAGAATTTGAGGATGTCTTTCCCGAGGATTTGCCAGACCACCTTCCACCTCTTAGGGATATCCAGCATGCCATAGATCTAATCCCAGGAGCGACTTTGCCCAACTTGCCCCATTACAGGATGAATCCATCTGAGCATGAAGAACTGCAAAAGCAGGTTGGAGAATTATTGAGGAAGGGGTTTATTAGAGAAAGTCTTAGCCCTTGTGCAGTCCCAGCCTTACTGACCCCAAAGAAAGATGGCACGTGGAGGATGTGTGTTGACAGTCGTGCCATCAATAAAATTACAATCAAATATAGGTTTCCCATCCCTAGATTAGATGACATGCTTGATATGATGGCTGGTGCAATGGTTTTTTCTAAGATTGATCTCAAAAGCGGCTATCATCAGGTTAGGATTAGACCCGGGGATGAATGGAAAACTGCTTTCAAAACTAAGAATGGTCTTTATGAATGGGTTGTTATGCCTTTTGGGTTGTCCAATGCCCCTAGTACTTTCATGAGAATTATGACCCAGGTACTTAGAGCTTTCATAGGAAAATTTGTGGTGGTCTATTTTGATGACATCCTGATCTATAGTAAGACCCCAGCAGATCACCTAGGCCACCTTAGAGCAGTCTGCCAAGTTTTGAGGAATGATAGACTCTACGGTAATCTTAAGAAGTGTGAATTCATGACTAGTAGAGTTATCTTTCTTGGTTTTGTAGTAACCCCTGACGGCGTGGCGGCCGATCCTGAGAAGATTAGGTCCATAGTAGACTGACCAGAGCCAACCAATGTGCATGAAGTTAGAAGTTTCCACGGCTTGGCTACCTTCTATAGGCGATTCATCAAGGGGTTTAGTACTTTAGCTGCTCCTATCACTGATTGTATTAGGAAGGGAGAATTTCATTGGACTAAGTCAGCCCATAAAGCCTTCCTAGATCTTAAGGATAAAATGACCCAGGCACCCATTCTGAGATTACCCGATTTTTCTAAAGTATTTGAGGTTGCCTGTGATGCTTCAGGTGTAGGAATAGGTGGAGTCCTAAGCCAAGAGAATCATCCCATAGCATTCTTTAGTGAAAAACTTAATGATGCTAAGCTTAGGTATTCTACCTATGATAAGGAATTTTATGCGGTGGTGCAAGCTTTGCGTTACTGGAGACATTATTTGCTACCGCAGGAATTTGTACTATTTTCGGACCATGAGGCTCTTAGATTTCTGAACTCCCAAAAGAAGCTTAACCCTAGGCATGCTAAGTGGGTAGAATATATCCAGTCCTATACTTTTGTCCTGAAACATAAGGCTAGAGTTAAGAATAAGGTAGCTGATGCCCTTAGTCGCCGATCTCTGTTATTAACTTCTGTTAGAACTGAGGTCATAGGGTTTGAGCAAATCAAAGAGGAATATGAGTCTTGTCCGGATTTCACAACTATGTATCAGGATCTAGTTCAAGGACCATCTAGTAATCACCAGGATTATACCCTTGTAGATGGTTTTTTGTTCTTCAAAAATAGGCTTTGCATCCCTAGAACTTCTCTTAGGGAATTTTTGATTTGGGAAATCCATGCTGGAGGTTTAGCCGGCCATTTTGGAAAAGACAAGACCATTCTAGCTATTGAAGACCACTTTTTCTGGCCTAGCTTGAAAAGGGATGTAGCTAATATTGTAGCTAGATGTCGAACCTGCGCTGTTGCCAAACAGCGAAAATAAAACACTAGCCTTTATACCCCACTCCCTGTCCCAGATCGTCCTTGGCAAGATGTGAGTATGGATTTTGTGTTAGGTTTACCTAAGACCCAGAGGAGACATGATTCTATCTGTGTCGTAGTCGACCGATTCTCTAAAATGGCCCACTTCTTGCCTTGTTCCCAAACCTTTGATGCGTCTAAGGTAGCCACACTTTTTTTCAATGAGATAGTTAGACTCCATGGCCTACCTAAGACAATCGTTTCAGATAGGGATGTCCGGTTCACCAGTTACTTTTGGAAGACCCTTTGGCATAAGTTAGGGACAAAACTTAAGTTTTCAACTGCCTATCATCCCCAAACTGATGGCCAAACTGAAGTAGTGAACCGTAGCCTAGGAAATCTGCTGAGATGTCTTGTTGGTGAAAATACCAGAAATTGGGATTTATACCTACCAAGGGCAGAATTTGCGTACAATGACTCGGTCAATAGGTCTACGGGTAAGAGTCCATTTGAAATTGTACATGGGTACAAACCTCACACACCTCTTGACCTAGTCCCTTTACCTGTCCACACTCGAGTCTCCGAATCTGCTGAGAATTTTGCACAGCATGTAAAAGACTTGCATAAAGAAATTAATGCCAAAATAAATTTAAGTAATGAAACTTATAAGAAGTTGGCTGATACTCAAAGGCGAGTCAAATCTTTTGTTGAGGGAGACTATGTGATGATTAGGTTAAGGCCTGAACGGTTTCCTCCTGGAACCGTTAGAAAGTTACATGCTAGGGGAGCTGGACCATTTAGAGTGGTAAAGAGAGTAGGATCCAATGCCTATGTGCTCGAGTTACCTCCAGAACTAGGCATTAGCTCTACTTTCAACATTACAGACTTAGTAGAGTACAGGGAGCCAGCTGTGATTCCTAGTGAGCCTTTTGAGCCTAACCCTATCATTGAGAGTGATCCCGACCCTGTGTGTCCACCAACAAACTGGCCTGTGAGGAAAGAGCAGATTGAAAAGATCCTGGATGATCAGGTTATCTCTACTCGTAATCGAGGATACCAAAGGTATCTGGTCCGCTGGCAAGGAAGGCCAGATTCTGATGACTCTTGGATCTCCTGAGAAGAATTACAAGAATTGGACCCAGACCTCTTGGAGAGATACCAGAGCCAGCTTGATCCATACTCGACAAGGTCGAGTTCCTCCCACCCTGGGAGAATTGGTGCGGGCACCAGACTCAGAAGAAGACTTCAGAGCTCCATCTGGATCTCTGATTAACCTTGCCCGAAGAATTAGGGTTTTTGGTTTGTAATAAGAGTTGACTAGATCAACTCAATTTAGCTTGAGTCTACATTACCTGCATTTTATTTTGTTGAGTCATGTTGACTCAGTAGTGGACTAGGGTTTCAACCAGGGATGTTACATTTTCTCCCAAGACCAGGCAAGTGGACACCACACTCCCAGCCACACTCCCAGTCCAGGGGGCGCCATATCCACATCCAGCAGCCTTTGGTCCCCACTCCACAGATGGCAACTTCCTTCTTTCATGCACCAGATAAAGAGAAGAGCACAAATCAAGGGGGTGGCCAAGACTTTCCCAAGTGATTCCAAGCAAAGAAGGAAAGAAGTTTTTCTTGGAAGAGAATATCAAGGGGCGCCCATTACCTGCCAAAAACACCTAAAACAAAGATGGAAGAGCCTTGACTTAGGGAGGAAGAAAAGGAGGAGTCCAAAAGAGTTCATCCAGGAAAGGAAGAAAAGGAGGAGTCCAAAAGAGTTCATCCAGGAAAGGAAGAAAATTTTCTTGAAAAATTCCAAGCAAGGTGGCGCCATCTACCTGCCATTTATAATCCAAATCCTAATTTTTGGTATTTTGGCCAACCATATGTAAGGGATTTGCCCTAATTTGGAGATCCCCTCCTTTAGTCCCACATGGGAAAATATGAAACCCTTCTCCCTTGTAAAGCATTATAAATTACATCCCTCTTGTAAGTTGAAAACAATCTATGAATGAAGAAAAAATTATTTTTGCTATTCTCTTGTGTTGAGTAACCTAGGTTTCTCTTCTTCCGCACTATTCTAAGTGTTGAGCTCCGTGAGGGGGTAATCCGGGTTCCATTGGAGCCTTGAGGAGGTGAGAGATCTTCATCTTTATCCAAAACCCTAGGTTAGCCACTTAAAATCCAAAACCCTAGCCGCCCATCATTATTTTCAATCCATCAAACCCTAGCTCCTTCCATCTCCCACGGCCTCTCTCTCTCTACAAGTCCAGGCCGTCCACCTTCATCCAGATCCAGTCCGGCTACTTCAGATCCAGAGCAAGTTCCAAGGAAAATCACATCAGCTTCCAGGAGAATCCAGTTTTCAGCAATTTCAATCTTCAAGTTCATCAACCTGGTAAATTTTTCCCTTAACTCTCTGATTCCATCAATTATTTTTCTTCTCTTCCAGATCTTGAGTTCAGGAGAAGCCAACCCGCCAAAGGACCAATATTGGAGGATCCATTGCGAAGATATCTGAATCCGAGGATCCAACAATCTGCTCGGGAGAGTTCTTCCACCAAAATCTGTGAAGATCATTGTCTGGTTAGGTAAACCATCTCTTCTCTTTATTTCTGTTCTGTTGAAAGTTCGGAGCGAAACCCTAGGTCTGGGAGTTTCTCAACCCCCAGCGATCCGTTGCTTCTGAACTACTCTGATAATTTAGTTTCCTTAAAATTGTGCTTTCAATTATCATATTAGTATCTTTCAATGTTAGGTTAACTTTTCTTTGATTTGAAGCCAACTTCTACAAACATATAAAAATAACAAAAAAATTAGTTAATCTTAATTTACTTCCGCATCGCATCCCCTTATTTATTCTGCATCACGAACCCAAGGGAGGAGATCCCGGCCATGGTCGGGGATACCGGCATGGCTTTGGCATAGGCCGAAGAAGTCGAGAGAGCCGAAGAGGTGCCATGCATGGGAGAAGAGGCTCCTGCCTCAGTCAAGGGTCTAAATGCAGTTCCGACTCTAATCCCGACCCAGGAGGGGTCTCAGGCTGAAGAGGAGGTCCAAGTTGAAGGTTCTCCTATGCATTTCTGTCATGATTAAGGTAGGCTGTTCAGGCCCGTCCCGGCACATTTTCGGATTTTTCGTAGGATAGGCTATGAAAACCATCCCTGTGCCTTCTTTGGTGTAAGGTAGGCTGATTAGGCCCATCCCGGCACGTCTTCAGGTTTCCTGTAGGATAGGTTATCTGAACCATCCCTGTGCCTTTAATCTTCTTGGTGGCTTGACTGGGCCATCCGTTGCGCTCGTCGGATATACCGATAAGGTGAGCGGATCAGACTCTCCTTTGCATAGTTGGCCGATTCCTTAGACTGGCCACTTAGGCCGTTGTCGTTCAGTCGATGCAACGAGCAGTTATAAGTTGAGCAGAGTTGAGCAAATTTGCATAAGAAGTTTGGAGGTCTGTTTATTGATAATATTTGCGAATGTTTTGTACATTCCATGACCGGGATAGAATTTTCCCGTCTAGGATCTTGAGTCGATATGTTCCTGGTCGAATGACCTCTTCGACTTGGTATGGACCTGCCAGTTGGGGGGAAGCTTATCTTGTTCTGTTGGCCTGGATACTTCTGCCTTTTGCAATACCATGTCCCTTGTACGGAAGATCTGCTCCTTTACTCTAGAATTATAATATTTGACGACCTTCTGCTGGTACGCCGCCATTCTTATCTAGGCCTGAAGCCTGGTGCTTAGCAGCAGATCCAAGTCAATCCTTCTGTGATCGAAGTTTTCAAACTCTTCATAGTTATTGATTCTTAAGGATAGTAGGGAGACTTCGATAGGGAGTATGGCTTCGGTACCGTATGCCAGGTTGAATGGAGACTCACCGGTGGCCGTTCTTGGGATAGTTCGGTATGCCCAGAGAATGGAGGTCAGCTCTTTGGCCCAAAGTCCCTTGGTGGCGTTCAACCTTGTCTTCAGGCCATGAAGAATGGTCTGGTTAGTTGCTCCGGCTTCTCCGTTGACTGTGGGTGGGCAACAGAAGTTAGCCTATATTGCACATGGTACCGAGCACAGAAGTCTTTAAACTTCGGATTATCGAACTGTCTCCCGTTGTCAGTGATTATGACATGTGGAATGCCAAACTGAAATATGATGAAATTTTTGACAAAATTTTCAACCTTGCCTTCTGTGATCTTGGCAAGTGGTTCGGCTTCTACCCACTTTGTAAAGTAGTCAATAGCTACAAGGAGAAACTTCCTCTGCCCAGAAGCAGGCGAGAACGGTCCAAGAATATCCATTCCCCATTGGGCAAAAGGCCAAGGGGCTGTCAGTTGAGTCAAGTGACTTGCAGGTTATCTTTGGATGTTGGCATACCTTTGGCATTGATCGCACCTTCGTACGAAGTCAGCCGAGTCCTTCTGGATAGAGGGCCAATAATATCCTTGGTGAATGATTTTGTATGCTAAAGACCTGCCTCCCAAGTGATCTCCATATTTGCCCTCATGAACCTCTCTCAGGACGTAGTCCGCGTCTGTCGGTCCCAAGCACTTTAGCAGAGGCTGAGAAAATGATCTCTTGTAGAGTGTTCCATCTAAGATGACATACTGGATGCCATCCAGCGAATCTTTTTAGCTTCTACTTTGTCTTCCGGCAGAGCACCTTCGTTCAAGAACTTAACAATGGGATCCATCCAAGTTGTTTCAGTCTCAATCTAGTGAACCTCCATAGCTTCTTCAGCTATACTTGGAGTTTCAAGGTGCTCAACGAAGGTGCGACCGAGAGACTCCGGAGTTGTAGTAGAGAGTTGAGACAGCGCATCCGCCCAAAAGTTCTCTGATCGAGAAACATGGATAATCTCAAAGTGTTCCAGTTGAGATGATAGAATTTGTACCTTCTCCAGGTACTACACCATGGTAGGGTCCATGGCTTCATACTCTCCTTTAACCTGGTTCACTACTAGCTGAGAGTTCGAAAAAGCTTGGAGTCTTTGAACTCCCAAACTCTTGGCGATCCGAAGTCCTGTGAGCAGGGCTTTGTATTCGGCCTGGTTGTTTGAAGTATGGAAGGAGAATCGGAGTGCATACTCTACGGTATGGCCGTTAGGTTTGGCTAGTATAAGACCGGTTCCGCATCCGGTGGAGTTGGAAGCTCCGTCTACATGGAGCACCCAAACGGACTCCGTACTCCTTAAAGCTTCCTCCTCTGCCAGAGGTGCTTCGTCTTTGGACTTCCAGGTGCACTCAGCCAGAAAATCTAAAAGCACCTGGGCCTTCATAGCCAATCGGGGCTGGAAGCTGATGTCGAACTTGCTTAGCTTCATAGCCCATTTGGCTATCCTCTCTGAGGTATCGGGGGATCGGAGAACGGCCTTGAGGGGCTGATCAGTCAGCACCACGATGGCATGAGCGTGGAAATACAGCCGTAGTCACTTTGTTGCAATTACCAGGGAGTAGATCAGCTTCTGCATTTTCGAATATCTTGTTTCGGCATCATGCAGAACTTTGCTGATGTAGTAGATCGGCTTATGGGAGCCGTCTTCATCTCTTCGGACAAGGACCGAACTAATCGCTTCATCTGAAGCGGAAAGGTATAAGTAGAGCACCTCCCCCTCTCGAGGTTTGGAAAGTAGAGGTGGGGCCTCCAAATACTTCTTCAACTCTTCAAAGGCGGTACGACAGTCTTCATACCACTCAAAGACCCTAGACTGTCGAAGCACCTTGAAAAATGGAAGACACTTCTCGGCTGAGCAAGAAATAAACCTGCTCAGGGAGGCAATTCTCTCCGTTAACTGCTGGACTTCTTTCTTGCAGGAGGAATGCCTCAAGTCCTTCAGGGCCTGGATCTTTTCAGGATTTGCTTCAATCCCTCGCTTGGTGACGAAGAAACCCAGAAACTTGCCCGAAGTAACTCCGAAGGTGCACTTCGTCGGATTCAACTTCATGCGATAGCACCGCAGAGCGCTGAATGATTCCTCCAGGTCCTGGATGTGATCTTTTTTGAGGAGGCTTTTGATGATCATGTCATGAACGTAGGCCTCTATGTTTCTTCCCAATTGCTCCTTGAACATCTTGTTGATCAACCTCTGGAATGTCGTTCCAGCATTTTTGAGCCCGAACGGCATCATCTTATAGCAGTACAGACATTTGTCGGCGATGAAGGCCATCTTCTTCTCATCTCGGGAATCCATTCGGATTTGATTATAGCCAAAGAAAGTATCCATGAAGCTTAGTAGTTAGTGGCCAGCGATAGCGTCGACCAATTGATCAATCTTTGGAAGAGAGAAGCTATCTTTTGGGCAAGCCTTGTTGAGGTCTGTATAATCGATGCAGATCCTTCACTTGCCGTTAGCCTTTTTCACCATCACTACATTGGCCAACCACTCAGGGTAGTGAGCCTCCCGAATGAACCCCGCCTTGAAGAGCTTGTTTACTTTTTCATCTATGGCTTTTTGCCTTTCAAGGGTGAAGCTTCTCTTCTTTTGCCAGACCAGCTTATATCCAGAAGTAACTTCCAGCCGATGAGTGATCACTTCGGAGGGAATCCCTGGCATGTCCGAAGTCATCCAGGCAAAGACATTAGCATTTTCCCGAAGGAAACAGATCAGTTATATTCTGGTTTTTTCATCAAGCGTGCATCCAATCTACACGACTTTGGTGGGATCCTCCTTTGTTAAAGGCACTGAGATGGTCCTCTCCATAGGTTCACCAGAATCCGCAGCTGGGTCCCTTGGATCCAGTTGATCCAAGGTTGTAGAATCATTAGAGTATTTGTCTTGAATCATCAAGCACTGTCGTGCCGCTCTCTGGTCTCCTCTAACCTTTCTGACACCATTCCTGGTGGGGAAGTGTACTAGGATATAGTAAGATGACACTATGGTCCGGAATTTGTTCAAGGCGGGCTGTTCCAAAATAATGTTGTAGGCTGAGGGGGTTCGGACCACCATGAAATTGATAGGTAGTGCCTTCTATCGTGGTTCGATGCCGAGGGTTACAGGCAAGACTATTTCTCCCTCGGCGTCAACCTGATTGCCCCCGAAACCAGTAAACGGTATAAGGGATCTTCATAGTTGGTGTCTAGGCAAACACTTCTTAAAGAATGCATCGTAGATCAAGACATCAGCCAAACTTCCATTATCAACTAGAATCCATTGTACATCATAGTTGGCCACAATGACCGAGATTACAATTGGATCGTCATGTGGAAGCTGGACTCTCGCAAGGTCGTCATCGGAGAAGAGAATAGCATTGTTGTCCTTGCATCGCTTCGAGGCATCGTCTTCGTCTCTTCTCCAGTCGATAGGTCGGTGTATCATTCCCACTCCTTCATTGGTGGACTTTTGATTCGGCAATTCAGCTTCTTCAGGAGTCGATTGAGGAATAGTAGCTTCTGACCGAGATCCTTGGCGACCAATGTACCACCCCAAATACCCTCTTTTGATGAGATCCTCAATCGCATCTCTCAATTGGATGCATTCTTCGGTATTGTGGCCGTGGTCCCGGTTGAATCGGTAGTATTTGTTCCTATTCCTTGCGGAAGATGATGCCTTCATAGGACGAGGCCACTAGAGAAAGTTTTCTTTCTCTATCTCCATGAGGGTCTTTTCATGAGGGAGGTTGAGGGGGGTGTAGGAGTCGAACCTCTCGCCCGATATTCTGGGCCTGGGAGGACTTCTTTGGCGATCAGCATTCTTATTGTTGTTAGAGATTGGGGGACCTTGTCCCCTATTATTTTTCTTTCTTGAAGGGGGCTTCCCTTTGATCAGTCGTCGATTGCATCAACATATTTCTGAGCCCTTGCGAGCAACTCAGCGTAGTTTTTGGGGAACTTCTTATCCAGGAAAAAGGTGAGCCTGGATATACGAAGCCTCTTCTTCAGTGCAAAAATGGCCACATGCTCGTTGAGATCGGGGATCTCGAGTGTGGCCGCATTAAACCTAGAGATGTAGTCTCGCAGGCTTTCTCCTTCATTCTGATGAAGGAGGAACAGTGTGTCCGTATTTCGATGGGTCTTACGACAAGTCCTGAAATGCAAGACAAACAGTTTTTCTAACTCGGAGAAGGAATCGATGGTACCTGGGCGCAGGCTCGAGTACCACATTCGAGCAGCTTTCTTCAAGGTGGCCGGGAACGCGAGGCAGTACATTACGTCCGAAGCTCCTTGGATTATCATGTGAGCCTTGAAACTATCCAAGTGGTCAAAAGAATCGGAGGTGCCATCATAGGGTTCCATCTGGGGATCCCTAAAGTGCCGAGGGATGACTTCGGCCATGATACGATCAGTGTAGGGAGGGCGCAGATCACATACTGTTGCATCGTTATGACCCTGTTGCTCCCAGATCCTTGCCATTTCCGACTCGATGGATTTAAATTTCCCATCGCAATCGGGAACGGCCTGCTTTGGCACCCTTTCTATGGGAGTAGAGTTTTCAGAGGAGGGTGAGGTAGTTTGCCTAGGTCTTTTCCCTTTCTGCAGGGAATCGGGCCTGGGCATTCTTGAACTTCGGCCTTCAGGAGAAGGTCGAGAACGGGGGGAGAGATGTGTGGATCCCTCCCGAGGGGCTCTCTTCCTTCGAATTCGAGAGCTATGTCTGGAGGGGTCCTATGGATTTTCCACCGGGAAAGCTCTGTTTTGAAAATCTTGAACCATAGCCGTAAGGTGGTGACCTAGTTCACAAGGACTTCAAATTGCTGCAATCCCACGATAACTGTGGGAGGTGGAATGTCGTTCTCTCCCGGGGATGCACCCCCTTGGGATGGAGCACGACTTCGACTCATGGAGGTAATATGAGACTTCCCTCTCGCCATCGGGAACTTCTTACGTTCCCTTTGTCAAGAAGGGGAGCTTAATAGCTTCTGTACCCTAATTTTTTTGAGCGCCCGTTTGTATAATATATATATATATATATATATATATATATATATATATATATATATATATATATATATATATATATATATATATATATATATATATATATATATATATATATATATATATATATATATATATATATAGCATGAATAGAATGCAGTAGAAAATGCATAGAAATTCTAAGAAAGAGTGCAACTACTGATAATATATAGTTGGCATTGAATAGGGAAGTATATTTCTTTGTGCACCAATTACCAGTGGACAACTTGGCATAAATCTTAGTTTACAGAAGTAGTGTCAACAACTTGAAGATAGTCCAAT
Organism: Areca catechu; assembly: GCA_021397845.1. NCBI lineage: Eukaryota > Viridiplantae > Streptophyta > Magnoliopsida > Arecales > Arecaceae > Areca > Areca catechu. Next base: position 27,722,361 of record CM038047.1, on the reverse strand, counting down.
ACAAAACCTTTAAGTTTGTGCCATTAACATGAATTGGTAGGGCTAATATCTTAAAGAAAGTTCAATTTAGTTTAGTGAATCATGGGTTAAGCACGTGAGCTAGTCTTGGAAGGATGGCAAGGTTGGGAGACCGAAATCTTCCAAAGCCTTGTGAATTGTTTATGCGTAGGGAGTTAGAAAGCATCGACCATGTGTTTGAAGAGGGGTTAGAGAGTGAATTCAATTAATAGTGAAATTGCATGCATCCATTACTCCATGAATCCTAAGATATGTTAGTATGTTTCTACTCATTTGGTTGGAAAATAGTTATTATTTATATCATATGAAATAATATAAATATTTTTAAAATATTATTTTCATAAAGTATGTGAAATAGAATAATTTGAAGTGACAAATAATTATAAGAAAAATTAAAACAAAACCTTTCTTGAAAGGCGATAAAATTTCTTTCTTAAAGGAGACTTTGATCCCTGCTCGTGTGAAGATCTAGACTACACAACCTCCTCCAAGGTATAATTAGGAAGTCAAATATTTCAATGCTCATTGATGGCACGATCTCAATCGGACGCCGATCAAATTTATCCTTTGCCCAAATAAAAAAAATTAAAAAATTGAGTGAGAGAGAGTGTTTGAGAGGTTAGAGAGAGAAAAAGAGAAAGAATGTGGAAGAATTTTGGATGGGTTGGAAGGCTAGGGAAAAGAATCTATCTATAGACTCAAAAATTCTTTAAAAAATCCAAAACACCCCACTAGCCATTAAAAAGTATTAAATAAATAAATAAATAAATAGCTATTCAAAGTCATTTTAAAAAATGTAACACCAAACCATTGCTTGCGCACGGAGCGTAGGCCTGCACCCGTGCACGGGCATGCATAACATGGAAATGATCGCGTAGAGCACGTGCCTACACCCGTGCGGGCATTTTAGTTCATGGAGAGGAGTTTTGAAAGTTCCAAGAAATTAACAATCCCACTAGTTTCAAAACTCATAATAAATATTTAAATTCAATAAATAATTTAAATAATATTTTTTTGGATTTTTACTATATGTGTTATAAATATATTTTAGGTTTGAACTTGTGTTTAATATAAAATGTATGCAGCATGAAGAGAACTAATCATAATACAGAATAGCGCTATCTAGGCCATGTGCTTGTTTTGATTTTTATGAGAGTTACAAGAAATTCGTCCTAATTCCATAGTCACGGCCTTACGACTACTCTCATTAAAATAGATTCTTCAATGGTACGTATAACGGAATTGTACTTCGTAGAACTGTTAATCTTGAATCTATTAAGAGCTATTCTCAACCTAATTGTTACATATAGAATACTATACTATAGGGATGGATTAGAGACAAACTCCTAAAAATAGTGCTCCTAAACGTTACCTCAAAGATCGTTTTCCTTTGAATCTTGTCTATGGGATCTCCAATCATAAATATAGAGATCCATTCTGGTGACTAATTTACGAGCTTAAGCCCCATCTCCCTTGATGTCTCAAATACCAAGATTTTCGAAAGACGATCAAAAGATTAGATAAATTATTTTTTGATGTTATTGTTTATTCATCTTTTGATTTGATGTCTATTAAGTTAACAGATCTATTAAAGCTCTACAATCATAATTTATTGATATTATGAATATATTTAATAGAATAATTTTAATATTATTAATTAAGTCTTTCAGTCATCGTGCTTCAGTGCAAGTGGTATCAAGAACAATTAATTTGGATTCTAAGTACTTATTGTAATTATTATTTATTTACATAATTTATAAGATACTGCACCTCCTCTAAACATGAAGAGATATTCTGTGATGGACTCAACATCTAAATTATATATTATCCAGTTAGAGTCACTATAACTTTTTAGTATTTCTAGATAACCAAAGTATAAAAGAGAGTAATCTAGAGTTTTTTAGATATCTAAAGACTCTCTCAAAGGCTTTCTAATATTCCTCACTAGGATTGCTAGTATACTAACTTAGTCTTCTGACTACAGAAGCTATATCAAGATGGATTCTATTTGCTATATATAATAAAGATCATATTCTTTGAAAATACTTTAACTATCTTATGGGTTTTCTTAGATTTTTAGTTAAGTGGGAACTATAATCATATGGAGTTGATATAGGATTTAGATTTAAATATTAAATTTTTTTAAGTATTTTTTATTGAACTTGTTAAATTTATTACTATTTCATTATGTATTATTTTAAGTTTCATTCCTAAGATTATATCAGCTTCTCCTAAGTCCTTCATATCAAAATTATTTGATAAATAACCTTTAATTTCTTATATTATTATTAATGATGTTCCAAATAATAGAATATTATCTATATATAGGCAAAAAATAAACAAAATTGAGTTATTCTTTTTATAATATATATATTTATCATGTTTGTTAATCCTAAAATTATCACCTAGGATAATTTCATTAAATTTAATATGTCATTATCCAAGAGCTTGTTTTAATACTTAAAGTGATTTAATTAGTTTACATACCTTATATTCTTGTTATTTAACTATAAAACCTTGAAGTTGGTTTATATAATTTTTTTTCTAATTTTTTATTTGAGAATACAGTTTTTATATCTATTTGAAGAATCATTAATTTATAAATTGATGCTAATTTTTCTAAGATTCTTAAGATGATTATCCTAACTTCAGGAACATAGGTATTAAAATAATCTATCTTTTTTTTTTACTGTATTCCTTAATTACTAATCTAGCTTTATATCTTTCTACTGTTCCATCTTTTTTTTTAAAAAAAAAATCCATTTAGTTTCTATTGTTATATTTTCTGGAGGTAAATCTAATAAAATCCAAGTTTTAATTGTAGGGATTTGCATGGTGCTCCCAAGCTTTGGAGAGACTTGGGAGACCATAGTAGGGATGCTGGAGGCATCCCTGGGGCTTGGGGGTGTGTCCCAAGTGGGTCTTGGATGTATTCCAGGGATTTCCTGGAGGTTTCCAGGGATACTCTGAGTCAAGTTGGGTCAGGATTTTGATCCGGCATAGAGAGAACTAGTGAGACAAGGGTGTACATGCGCTCGGGTTTGAGTTTTCTCGAGTGACTCAGAAGGGAGTTTTTTAGGGCTAGGTCGGTTGTGACCTAGGGTTAGTTTGTTTTATATATAAAGAACGACGGGAATGTTGGAAAATAAGACGGGAAGACGCAATCTCTTTTCTCTTCCAAAACCCTAGCCTCTCTTCTCATCTTCTTGGTTCTCGCTCGTGTGTGCAGCCCATGGGGGCTCGCCTCCGCGACGGGAGCGGATGGCGTGCCCCATCTCTTCCCTGGTGATTTTTTTCTTTTTAGCATGGCGGTATCAAGGAGGATCCCGGGCATTCCGTGGAGCGGGTTTGCTCCAACAATTGGTATCAGAGCTGACCTTGATGCGGTGGTGTAAAGGATGTAAGGAAGAGGATGTCACGAGGATGGTGCAGATCTTGAGATGCCGAGATCTGGAGGTGAGGGCTTGCTGCCCTCCCTGGAAATGGAGACTGAGAATAACCCGCAGATCTAGAGGAGCAGATCCCATGTGGATCTGGGCGATGCATGGAGTAGCGCATCGCAGGGAGCAGCATGCGAGTGCGGGCGCAACACAAGGCACGATCGCAGACACGGTGCAAAGCGGCACGGAGGCGTCGCAGTGAGCTTGCCGGCACGAGCACGGCATAGGGCGTGGGTGTGGACGCAGCACAAGGCGAGGGCCCGATCACGGGCACGAGCGTAGCACAGGGCACGTGGCACAGGGCGACACGGCTCGCCGGTCATGGGTCATCGATGCCGAGTATAGGGAGGCTTGGAGGTTTTGATCGGGGCCGATTGGGCGTGGAACAGCCATGCGGGCGGTCGCCAGAGGGGAGGCACGGCGACCGTGGGGGTGACGGCATGACCGGAAGGAGCTGTGGTCCACGATTTCTGCCATGGACCAACAGCCATGGCAGCCGGTAGACTGGCTTGGCGTGCGTGGACCGGCAGGCCGGTTCACAATGGACCGGTAGTTCAAGGATCTCAAGTCACTCTATGCTCTGAAAATTATGCTGATGGATTTTTGGCGATTCTGGGCTCAATTGAATTTCGATTTGAGCCCCGTCTGTGCCGTTGGACTCCATTTTTTAAGCTCTTCATGTTGAGCTAGGTTAGATCTAATGATGGAGTCAGATCATAGGATGTGTGGAGATTGCGATCCAGCGGCCATGTGTGCGGGCAGCACGTGCATGATGGTTCCATCTTCGGCACTCCTTGGTGGACAGAGGTTCGTGGTATCAGGAGCAGTGCGAAGGTCTGCTAGTGGAGTGGATTTCGTTGAAGATGATGGGTCCGGAGGTACAGGAGTTTGCGACGGTGGTGCAGAGCTGCAGGTCCTGTGCTATGGATCTTTGATAGGTCGGGTGATCTGTGGTTTAACATAGGTGAAGCGATACATATCGGGAATCTTTCAGAGCATGAGTGGTAGCTCCATCGGTAGTGAACCAGGCTCTTGGTCACTATGGAGGAGAGCGATCGGTAGTACTCCAGCTACCTTGATCGTGATGGAGCTGGACGTGGGTGGTATCCCGTGTGGTTGGAGGTCAGTTTTGGGAGATGGATATCTTAAAGAGACCGGAGTACATCAACAGAGGCGGTACTAGGGGCAGCTCAGGAAGACAAGGGACAGTCTCAGGGAGCGCCGGAGGTATCGGGCAGTTGGGAGTGTCCTGGTATGGCTGCTTTTGCCTAGGGACAGAGAATGGAGCTGATGGGGCTGGCAGCTCAGGGAGACCGGGGATAGGTCTTAGGGAGCGCCAGGGATATCATGCAGCCGGGAGACAGGCTGGGACATGATGGAGCAGCTACTGAAGATGGTTGCTGGGTCAGTCGTTGGGTTAGAGGAGTTAAGATGAGCTCCTGGATTTCGAAGGTTTCTGCGGGGTTGCAGAGTATCCAAAATGGTCTCGAAGGGGTCCGTGTTGATGCAGAGGATCCAAGGAGGTAGTGACTGGGTACGAGATTCAGGTGCAGGCTCAGTAGGGCAACGTTGAGTTGCTGGCCTCAGGGTTGACTTCTGTGGCATCGATGGACTTTTGTTTCAAGTGGAGCACTGGTTGGAGGTGTCTTCACTATTGGAGAGAGAGCTTTGGCATGAGTTCAGAGTGGAAGGTGCAGGGATACTGGCCAGATCCTAGCACGAGCGCCAGGGGTAAACTTAGCCAGGTGGAGCAGAGTATGCGGAGATTGGCATGGCTCTGAGGTGATAGTGTCAGGTAGAGCTCCAGTTACAGCGAGTGCCGGTTCAGGTTTACTGGGTTCTTTCCAAGGAAGTCCAAGAACAAATTGATGCAGCTGCCATGCAGAAGGAAGGCTACAATCGATGGTGCTAGGATACAAGCGAGGGTCTTTAGTTGTGGAGACATTCATCCCAAAGGCCTACAGGTAAATTCAGCAGCTGAAGAGCATTGGCAGAGGCAAGGATATCCGCACGATGCTATCAAGACATGCAGTTACAGCAGGGTTGTGCAGGAGGACATTGCCAGGTTCACCAAAGCTTAGGAATACCAAGGTAGAGATTGTAGGGATTTGCATGGTGCTCCCAAGCTTTGGAGAGACTTGGGAGACCATGGCAGGGATGCTGGAGGCATCCCTGGGGCTTGGGGGCATGTCCCAAGCGGGTCCTAGATGTATTCCAGGAGTTTCCTGGAGGTTTCCAGGGATACTCTGAGTCAGGTTGGGTCAGGGTTTTGATCCGAGGTAGAGAGAACTAGTGAGACATGGGTGTACATGCGCTCGGATTTGAGTTTTCTCGAGTGACTCTGAGGGGGGAAGTTTTTTAGGGCTAGGTCGGTTGTGACCTAGGGTTAGTTTGTTTTGTATATAAAGAATGATGGGAACGTCGAAAAATAAGACAGGAAGACGCGATCCCTTTTCTCCTCCAAAATCCTAGCCTCTCTTCTCATCTTCTTGGTTCTCTCTCGTGTGTGCAGCCCCATGGGAGCTCGCCTCTGTGACGGGTGTGGATGGCACACCCCATCTTTTCCCTGGTGATTGTTTCCTTTCCGTCATGGCGGTATCAAGGAGGACCCGGGCATTCCGTGGAGTGGGTTTGCTCCAACATTAATTTCTAAGATTCATTAAATTTTATTATTTATAGTTTCCTTCCAATATGATGAATTTGATGATTACACAGCTTCATCATATGTGCAAGGATCACCCTCTGCACGGTATATAAAGAAATCTTCTTCAATTTTTTTATTATTTTCCTTTTACTTTTTCTTAATTCAGGCTCAGTTTTTAGTTTTGGTTTTATAAATCTAGAAGAAGATGATGATTCACATTTTAGGGATCTAGAGATTCTAGTTTTAAAGGAAAATGTATCCTCGAAAAAATAAGTATCTATAGTTTAAGGATTGAATTATTACTTATATCATTAATATATAATTTAATTACTAAGAACCTATAGACATTATGTTTGGGGCATAGCTTATACATACAACATTCATAGTTTTAAGTCTTAGCTTTCTCTTTTTATATTCAGAAATATTTACCTTAGCTAGAGACCCTAATGCTTTGAAAAAATTCAAGTTAGGAGCCCTATCTTTTCAAAGTTCATAAGGGATCTTACCATTATCCTTAATAAGGATGCTATTTAGAATAAAGCAAGAAGATAGAAGAGCTTCCACCTACAAGTTTTTAGATAGGTCAGAGCTAATTAGTATAGTATTTATCATATTTAAGAGGGTACGATTTTTATACTCAACCACACCATTAGATCATAAAGAGTAAGGAGAAGTTACTTGATGAATTATTCCATGTTCTTGACATAACAAGAAATAATCATTTGAAGTATACTCCCCTATTCTATTAAACCTAAGTATCTTAATTTTTTTCTTGTAAATTATCTACTTCACTTTTATAAATTTTAAACTTATTGAAGGTTTCATCCTTAGTTTTAACTAGGCAATAATAACATTATCTAAAAAAATCATCTATGAAGGTTACTAGGTACCTATTGCCACCATGGATTGTAGTTTTGGTAAAATCACATATATTACTATGTATCAACTCCAAGAAAGAAGTGTTTCTTTCAATTGATTTGAATGATTTTCTTTGTAATTTAGATTCAGTATATATTTTTATACTTAGATGTATCTAAGTTTGATTTAGAAATTAATCTTTAGTCTATCATATGTTTGACTTTTCTTAGGTGTACATGATCCAATTTATCATGCCACAAATTTTGATTAGATTTATTTACAAAGTAAACTTGATTCTCAACTTTATTAATAAAATAATTTATTATATTTAATTTGAATAAGCCTTCACTTATCTATAAAGGCATTATTCTTAGTTATTATAATTTTATATAATCAATGATAATTTTATATCCTCTCTAAACCAGCTGAGATCCACTAACAAAATTCTTTCTAAGGTCTGGAACATACAATACATCCATTAGGATAAGAACTTTTTCAAAAGTCATCTTGAAATTGATTCATCTTTATCCCATGATCTTGGTGGCTATACTTTTCCTAAGGGTTCACCTCCTCCACTAGAGTCTTGAAAAGTAATGAACCAAGAGCAATCAAAATAAATGTGAATATTGGCTACTGAATTCAACTACCAATCAAGATTAGAGAAAGTAATATTAATTTTAGGATTAAAGCTTACTGATGTAAAAATGGTATTTTTTGGACCTTCAACTACATGAGCTTGGGATCTAGAGAAATAGAAAGTTTGCAAAAAAGCTCCTTTTTTTTATGAAAATAGTCTCTCATGAGATGGTTTGTCATTCCGTATACGAAGTAGACCTATCACTTGGATCTTGGATAGGCTTGTTGAATTTAGTATTATTGGCCTTAAAGTTTTCACCCATAGGCCTGAACTTATATGGGTTAGGGCGTTCAGGTTGGATTGATTGGTGTTGATAGTTTGGTTGAAATCTAAGTTTTAATTTTGATTTGGTGTTATTGTTGTTGATATGGTATTGTTGGATTAGGTTAGCTTGGGCATCAGGGACTTTGGTTTGCTAGGTTTTGGATTTGTTTTGGTCTCTTATCCTAATTGAATTTAGAAGTTAAGTTAGGATTAGCTCTTCTTATTTATAGAGCTGACCTTTGACCAAGCTATTCCAAGAAGGAGGCATCTTGTCAAGAAGGCTAGAGGCCTAAAATTGTTTAGCATGAATGGTTCTATTAGTTTGAAGCTTTCTAAGATATTCTTGGAATTGGTGAAGTTGATTATTTATAAGTTTATTGTCTACTATGACATATCTAAGAAATGATGTGATATTAAACCATTCAATTTCAGCATCATCAAGGCCATATTCAGGCTTTAAGTTATCCTATAATTTTTTGTACTCTTTGCAGATAGATAAATATCATAAAGTGAATCAAAAAGGTACTTAGGATTCTACATTTACATAGATAGTATTTTTTAAGGATGATAGGAATGGTTGAACTAGTGGAAGCAGAGGATTGGTTAATAATTAACCAAAGTTCTAATATGGTTAGCTAAATTTTTTATTTAACTTTGATATCTTTTAAAGCTGGTTCTATTAAATTTGTCAGGTTTGAAACTATTGATTTCATCTCTAAGGATAGCCATTTGATCCAAATATGGTTCAAAGAAGAAAATTGGAATTAAAAAAAAAAATTTATTAGTTATTTATTTAATAATTTTAATATTTTTAAATAATTTTTGTTTTATTTTATTTTATTTTTATATATTTTTATTTTTGTATATTTTTATTTTATTTTAAGATATGATACTAATGTCACATAACGAAGTTTATTATGATTGAATTGAAATTTAATTGATTACTAAAAAAACCTTGAATTTGTTGAAAGTTTTATTAAATTTATTATCTCTAAAAGGATCTTATAAATTTATTTGATTTGTTTTATTTTTTCAGTCTTTAAAAATTAATTTAGCAAGCTGTAATTCAAGTTTTGTGAAAATTTTTGATTAATTTTACACAACACAAAATAATAGAAATTATGCTAAGGTTTATTAATTTAAAATTTTAATTTATATATAAATATAAAATATACAAGGCATATAAGCTATAATTATGTACAGATAATTATATTTAATATAGAATTATATGTATGCATTACAAAAGCATTTATTAAATCTCTTTTAGACTATCATTTATATTAAATGAAATAATATAAATATTTTATAAAAAAACTAAAATATTTTTCATAAAGTGTGTGAAACGGGATAATTTGAAATGACAAATAATTATAAAAAATTAAAATAAAACCTAACTTGAGAAGAAGTAAAACTGCTGTTCTAAAAAAAACTTTAGTCCCTTCTCGTGCGAAGATCTGGACCGTACATCTTTCTTTAAGATATAACCTGGAAGCCAAGTACTTCAATATCTATCGGTGACACGATCTCGATCAAATGTCGATCAAATTTATTCTCAGCTTAAATAAAAAAATATTTAAGAAAGTAAGTGAGAGAGAGTGTGTGTTTGAGAGGTTAGAAAGAAAAAGAAAAAAAAAAAAATGAGGGAGTTTTGGATGGATCGAAAGTCTAAGGAAAATGAACTATTTATAGATTCAAAAATTCTAAGAAAATTTCAAAACAGCCCTCCCTAGCCATTAAAAGGTATTAAAAAAATAAAAAAAACGGAATAGCCGTTCAAAATCATTTTTTTAAAAAAAAGTACCATCGAACCGTTGCTCGAGCATGCCTGCGCCCGGGGCGCGCAATGGAAACAGTCACACAGAGCGCGCGGGTGTTTCAGTGGGTGAGGAATTCTGAAACTCCCAAGAAAGTCAACAGTAATCATTGCAGCACTGCTACCGTTCCATTAAGAATGTTAGTTAGATCCATTATGCAGTGGAAATAAAAATTTGCTTAGCTAGGGATTATATATATATATATATATATATATATATATATATATATATATGGTTCGTAAAAAAAATATTTTTCCTTGAAATATTTTTTTTTGAAAAGTTAATTCATGTGAATATAATGTCTGATAAAAAATTTTAATATTTTTGATTGATCACTAGTATGTGATTGTCAATTTTATTTTGCTTATAACAATTCTATTTAATTAATAATGAAGGTCGGAGGCTCTACAACATAGTTGTAATAAAAATTTATTTATTTTTTTTATTGAACCGGTGTATTCAGAAAACAGAGCGAAGGTGAATACAACCAAGAAAATATGAAAAGATATTACAAAAGGCTCTCGGGGCATCCTCGAGGAAGTCCATAAAACTTCGCCCGTATAATGGGCAACATAGGAAGCAACCCAGTCGCTGTCGAGTTCGCTTCCCGGTATACATGACAGATAATAGTGCTAGAGCAGCCCTGAAGAAGAACTGTAATATCCTGCAGAAAATGATGTGAAGGGGAGATCTCAAAGCCTCCTGAATTCAGGTGATGACGGTAACCGAATCTCCTTCCAGAAAGATGTACTCAGCTCGAAGGACCCGCATAGCATAGAACAAGCCCACCCAGGCTCCTCGGAGCTCAGCTGTGGGAACCGAGGGTGAGTAAAGGCCAAACCCGCCCGCCACCACCAAGTGAAGACCCCTATCCTAGATAACAAAGCCAGCTCCGGCAATGTCGCCAATGACGCTCCCATTAAAGTTGACCTTGATATACCTCGGAGGTGGGGGCTTCTAGAAAATAAAAAATCTGAGAATGTGCTCAATAAGCAGAAAGGAAGCCCCAGATCTGAGAGGTGAATAATGTCTGCAAGGTGAACTCATGAGCATGAGCACGTACCTTTTTGACAACCACTCTAGGACAGGGAGTCGAAGAGTCAAAGATAACTGCATTTCTAGTGAGCCAAAGATGATAAGCAATATAGACCAGAAGAGTAGTAGAAGAATGAGCGGACGGTGACCGAATCAGGAGTATAAAGGTATCAACATGGTCAACCACATCCTCGAAAAGTTGATAGAATCTAGCCAGTCTCTAGACTTGCACAGCTCAGGGACAGAAATAACACATGATCCAAGGTCTCACCATCATGATCACGTACCGGGCAGTGAGAAGGCATATGGATCCCTCTAGAGATGAGTAATCCTCTAGTCGATAGATATCGCCAGGCTACCTTCCAGAGGAATAAGATCATGCTCGGTGGTGCAATTTAGACCTGAGGTGGCCCATCAAGATTTGAATGGAATTCTGAACATTTTCTATGGGACAATGCTCACCGCCCATAGGCAGGGATGTTTCATAAAATATTTAATTTTGATGTGCAGCGGAACCAATAATAACTCTCATTACATGAAAATTAGACTAATGAATTAATTAATTTGCGTCGGTTTGTGCCTTCATCCATTCTATAGTGTATTAGATTACCAATTTCTGTCAGAGCGGTAAACTCCTCTTGTTCTTTATTTTGCCAAGGCCTAATCAAATCAAGTAAATATATGCAGGCATATGAAGGTCAGAGATCCAAATACCATATTGTCCTACAAACGTGAAGGAAAAATTTCATTTACCATGACAAGCTTTAGCTCTTATGATGCATAAGAGCTAACCAAAACATGGTGCACCCTAAAGCTTGGAATAAACTCCACCTCAAGGACAACACTCTTTGCTAGCTCTACCAAAACATATTCTTCCCTATGAAGAGACTTGCGAAGCTCTTTCTTTTGAATAAATGATTCCATGTTAACCAAATAGATCAAAATTTACTTTCATGATGATATTAGCTGCAATAAGTCGATCAATTTTTGGACATCAATACGAAGCATTCGTGCAAGCATGATAGCTTGCCAACAAAGCCTCTACTCAACTGCAAAAGGCCATATCTTAATTCTTAAGTAAAACAAATGAAAAGTTTTAAAATAATAAAACAGAAATTTAGGACATGGTTGTTAAGAAAATTTCTATGCACTGATCTTACTTGATGGGAGATCCGGATCAGCACCTACACAGCGAAAACAACGAGAGAGAAATCAATAACCAACCTTCTTGATTCAAAAACTAGCAGCAACATGTTCTTGGATTCAATATCATGCAACAAAGAAGATATATAAAAGAGATACAGGAGAAAAAGAGATATTGTATTCCTTTGGAGAAGAACCTTGTTACAAAATAAGAATCGAGAAACTGGCCTCCTCTCACAAACCCGAGAAGAAGCCCTACTTGCAGACTACACCTCACACAGGCTCTCCTCTCCAAAGCCCCGTGGAACACCCCACAACACCAAGCCCTCCACGTGATATCTCCCTCACGTGCGCTTCTCTGCAAGTTCAAGCCATGACCGTGTGATGAGGAACGAAAATAAAATGATGAATGGAGAGTTTTAACAAGCTAACCAGCAAACAAACTTGAGCAATTAATTATCAAATAAATGGTCTAAATTAATCCAAGAAAATAATCTTCATAAGGAGACTAGTTGATCTAAGTTACAATATACATAATGTAGATATAGTTCAAAATAGAGATTAGGATCTTCATGGCAAGAAAACCATCACTACTAGGGCAAGTTAACCTTCAAATGATCAGATCTAATGAAGTTTAGGAAGAGTTTTCCTACCAACAATGATGGCTAATTATTTGATGGAACAAGGAGCTCTCATCACTCAAGGATTGAGGTCTAAACCATAAGACTAGCACTCCCTACCTTTAGGACTCACTTTGGCCATGATCCTTGGCTTGGAGACCTTCATCTTGGACTTGAAAAATCAGAAAAAAACCTGCATCAAATCAGAAATATGCATGGAAGGAGAATTCAAAATTGGAAGTGAACAAGAAGAAGAAGGAAGGAAAATAAGGAAGTAGAGGCCGGTGCCTTCAAGGAATGATGCTTGGATCTCGGATCAAGCAAGGAGCACTCCATATTTCAAACACTTAAGGGTATTCTATCCTTCAAACACTCATTCAAGAATCTCATACTCTCTTCTCAAACCTATCTTCTAACTCTCAAACTCAAGAATTTTTCACTCCAAACAAGAGAACCTAGAGAAACTAGAACAAGAAAGATAGCTTTCTTCATTTTACTCCAAAATATAATGAATACAATGGGGGGGCTTAGGCCTTATTTATAGCCTTCATAACCCACATGGGTCGGCCAAGGAGAGAGAGAGAGTGGAGGTTAGGTCTAGCTAACTCTAGTTAGGTAGTTTCTACTAGAATTAGTTTTATAACAATTTATGGGTAGAAGGTTACAACCAATTGACATGTGACAATGACTTGGCTTAATTTGCTGATGTGGAGCCCTATGTGTCATGTGATATGGCATCCTACATGGCAAGTTAGTTGGAGGGTTGTTGGGATAATAGAATATGGCTTCAATCTCCCCATAAAATTCTTGATGTAGTGTCATTCCTCCTCCCCAAAAGGTGCTTGATGTGGTGTCGAACAAAATAGGCTTCAAGTAGATGGCGTCCAAGTGAGGGAAGTGGGCTTCAAATGGATGGCGCCAAGTGAGAAAAATGGGCATTGAAGAAGTGGCCTCATACCCTACTTGAATCTAGGTTGAGTCGACTCATGAATCGGCTCAAGTATTTGCTGAAAGAGAAGATGGGCTCAAACCCTTTATTAGATTTGTCTATTTTAACTGCAAAACAAAAGTGAGTTAGTCCAAAAACTTCTTTCTTGTTGATGTTCGCATCACCGTGCCTCCTCTTATCGAAAAGAGCTTCACCTGCGGATTCCCTCACGCAGGATTTTCCATGGCCAACTCCCCACATGGAAGACCCTCCACGCGGTCTCGTCCAAAGGGGGACGCTCCAAGATCTCAGCCCCTCACGGTCTTCTCATGACCGTGAGGTGTCTTCACACTCCAAGCCTTGGTCGGTCTCTCTGCAAACCGAGAGACCCCAAAGGGGTCGGCCCTTCTTGGACACCCTCCAAGTTCACGCACGCCCCCTCTTCTTATAGAAGAGTGGGCGGTAAAATCTTCTTCAAGTTGGGCATCAACCATCTTGGACTTCTTGGACTCATCTTGGGCTAACAACTTCTTGAATCTGTTAGGACTCAATCACATGGATGGTTAGGACTTGTCTTGGGCCAATAACAACTGATTGGGACACCTCATATTGTTGGGATTCCTAATTGATTACAACCAACCAACTGGCTAACCTCCCAACCAACTTAACAAATCTGGACTCAACCCCATAATCCAATTGGGTTATGTTACAATCTCTCAAAAAACTCCTCCCAACAAATCAATGTGAGAAAACTATCAACCCAGGATCAAGCCCCTTGATCCAACTTGACTCTGGGGCTATGTCCTGGAATACCTTCAGGACCTTTGGAACACCTCTAGAATAGCTTGGGACACGCCCCTGAGCTCCAGGGATTGCCTCCAGCATCCCTGTCCCTAGGCCAATCCTGCCATACTATGACACTCCCGGCTGCATGATGCCCGTGGCACTCCCTGAGACCTATCCCAACAGTCTCCTTGAGTTGCCATCTCCATCAGCTCCAGTCTCTGTCCCTAGGCCAATCCAACCATACCAGGACACTCCCGACTGCTTGATACCCCTAGTGCTCCTGAGACTGTCCCGTGTCTCCCTGAGCTGCCTCTGGTACCGCCTTTACTGATATACTCCAGTGAACCTAAGAAATTTGGGCTTTTCTTTCTCCATCCCTGACAAGCTCCGCATGACTGTCTGCACCCATCCTGCTATCTCTAGAGCTAACATCTTCCCGTCGAAGCTACCTCGCCTTTCCAGCTGGAACATCAACTCGTGCTCCACAGCTCGTGAGACTCGTGCTCCACAGCTCGTGAGACTCGTGCTCCATCGTACTCTTGACCTCAAATTGATGTCTTCCTGCTCTGTCCCCATGACTGCAACACCAACCTGTGCTTCCATAGTCCACCCAGACAGCTGTGCAAACCTAACATCAATGTCAGACCTCTTCTGCAAAGATATCTGCTCCTGAACCACCATCTCCTCAGGCTTTTCCTCCAAAGCCATGTCCAGGGAATACTGCACCAACAAATCCTCTATCCTAAAATTTCTCAAACTCCACCTTGTTGCGGTATTCATAGTTGATCAGGCCACAAAAACCAACTCAAACTCAGGATTTGAGAAATACTCCAAAGAGAACCTTAGGTTAAAAAACCACAACACCTGTGGGCGGGTGCATCTCCTTCCTTCTTGGGGATGAACAAGGGAGAAACACCTCCTTCTTCCTTGAATCCTCATCTCCCAATGTTCAAACTAGGCTCTACTCCGCTTTCGCTCGAACCTGGGCTCTGGAACTAGGCTCTGATACCAATTGTTAAGAAAATTCCTAGGCACTAATCACACTTAGTAGGAGATCCGGATCAGTGCCTATGTAGCAAAAACAGTGAGGAAAAAATCAAGAACCAACATTCTTGATTCAAGAACCAGCAACAACCTGTTCTTGGATTCAATATCATGCAACAAAGAAGATATAGAGAAGAGATATAAGAGAAAAGAGAGATTGTATTCCTTTGGAGAAGAACCTTGTTACAAAACAAGAACCGGGACACCGGCCTCCTCTCACAAACCCGAGAAGAAGCCCCACCTGCGGACTATACCTCATACAGGCTCTCCTCTCCAAAGCCCTGTGGAACATCCCATGGCACCAAGTCCTCCACGTAATATCTTCCTCACGTGCACCTCTCTGCAAGCCCAAACCATGATCGTACCTCCTCTCACCGGAAAGAGCTCCACTTGTGGATTCTCTCACGCGGGATTTTCCACGACCAACTCCCCACGTGGAAGACCCTCCATGCGGTCTCGTCCAAAGGGGGACGCTCTAAGATCTCAGCCCCTCACGGTCTTCTCATGACCGTGAGGTGTCTTCACGCTCCAAGCCTTGGTCGGCCTCTTTGCAAATCAAGAGACCCCAAAAGGGTCGACCCCTCTTGGACACCCTCCAAGTTCACGCACGCCCCTCTTCTTATAGAAGAGTGGACGGCGAAATCCTCCTCAAGTTGGGCGTCAACCATCTTGGACTTCTTGGACTTATCTTGGACTAACAACTTCTTGAATCTATTAGGACTCAATCACATGGATGGTTAGGACTTGTCTTAGACCAATAACAAACTGATTATGACACCTCACATGGTTGGGATTCCTAATTGGTTACAACCAACCAACTAACCTCCTAACCAACTTAACAAACTGGACCCAACCCTAAAATCCAATTGAATTATGTTACAATCTCTCAAAAAACTGCCCCCAATAAATCAATGTGAAAAACTCTCAACCCTGGTTCAAGCTCCCTGACCCAACTTGATTTTAGGACCCTGCCCTAAAATACCTCCAGGACCTCTGGAATACCTCTTGAACAGCTTAGGACATGCTCTCAAGCTACAGAGATCGTCTTCATTATTCCTGCCATGATCTTACAAGTCTCTTCAAAATTTGAGAGCATCATACAAAATTTTACAATGATAAATTGCCTTACATTATAACTTCTTGAGTTGGTTTGCTGGTCGAGCGTAGGATGAAAATGCTTAAAATCAATTTTTTGGATGAAGAGTCCCTCGGAAACAACACAGACCAAATTTATTAGGACAATCATTATTATACACAATCACCATTTTCCTTTTTTTAATGTTAGTGAAGACACGGAACACTTAAAGCCCCATTAATGATGATGGATGCTAAGTAGCTAAATTGGGCTTCCCGTAGGTGCACAGGGACCATTTCATTTTTGTTTTTTTTTGGGGGGGGTGTGGGGGGGGGGTGGAAGTGAAAATTTAGCGGTTGAAACTTTATGATTTTTTTTTTTTTTTTTTTTGGCTCTATTCATGCTAGATTTGTAGGCATAATTTATTTTTATCAAAAAAAAAAAAAAAAAATGAAGAAGAAGAAAGATATGAAACTTTGGCAGGCTGGGTGAGAACAGATTGGACCGACTTCACGCGAGCCTACTAACTTGCTCGTTCTATAACCCAGAGTTGAAGATCATTCAAGTTTGCGCATTTCTTATTAAATATTAAGCTGCCATGAACTTTGGAGTTAAAAAAGAATTTTTTAATGAAAACTAATTTAAATGATTCACTTTTCTATCGGGAAAGAAGTAGGAATCTTGTAGGATGTGAAGGAAAACATAAGGTTTACGATGAGAGAGACAGGATAGAATAAGGGAGAAAGGGGAGGAGGGAGGGGAGGAGAGAGATGATCGCATTACAATGAGAACATTACTTCAATCAAGAGAGAGAGAGAGAGAGAGAGAGAGAGAGAGAGAGAGAGAGAGAGAGAGAGAGAGAGAGAGAGAGAGAGAGAGAGAGAGAGAGAGAGAGAATATTGCTAATAAGAAAAATATACGAGTCATATGTTCCAATTATATGATTCATGAAAGCAGTTCACATATAACAAAGATATGAAAGTAACTTAAATTAAAATATGTTAACAATATCATTTAAAGTTTGCAAGACTTACATAAGTTAAAATAGAATTATAAATATAGTTGGCAATCCAGAGACAAATCAAATAGTTGGCTATTCATTTCCATGCCTCTTTTTTTTAAAAAAAAAAAACCATGCAGGCATATATAGATATTAGTTAGATGTTGAAGTTTGTATCTATATCAAGATAGTTTTAGATACACAAACAAACATGGATAGATATCATTCATTCTATTTTCATCCTAAAGCTAATACAAGAATTTTTGGTACTTTTTATATTTTAAATTCTCCGAGGCTGACATTTATTATTTATATAGTAGAAGATTAACTTTGGAAACAACTTGACATCTATTTAGTGTACTATCCATCATCCGCCTCTTATAGAGCGAGCACTTTCACATTTAGTTGCCAACATAAAATAGCATGTTTTCAACCAGAAACAGACCTCAAACTATGGGACAAGTCATTAAGAAAATTTACCCTGGCCATAGGAACAGATTTTCCAGTACATATAGATGGGCCACCAAGTGATGGGCAATA
Organism: Areca catechu; assembly: GCA_021397845.1. NCBI lineage: Eukaryota > Viridiplantae > Streptophyta > Magnoliopsida > Arecales > Arecaceae > Areca > Areca catechu. The sequence goes on along the minus strand of CM038047.1, from coordinate 27,704,515 downwards.
TATTTCACACCCTGCTGGAAAAGTCCATGAAATAACTGTGAAGTTGGAGAGCAATGTAAGCCAAAACAAAGTGCTGTGAACTTTGAGTTGATGCTTCCAGATCATGGAAAAGCATTTGAGTGGAAGAGTACATGTATTATATGCAGGCAGATGCATGGTTTGGAAAATTACCACAGGGAGGGTCATGGATGATATATAACTCACTCATAGTTAACACCTTCAAAAAAGCAACAATCATAAAATATAATAATGTTTGAAACACCAATGCATAAAAAATCCTTCAGGGAACAAAATCAGTTCACATGAGTGCAAGGACAAGCTGGTGTTTATGTGCCGAAAATAGACAAATAGTAGTAATTCTTGTGACTCTGTCAATGCTATGCCTTAACAATCCATATGCAGATGGTTAAACCTTGCAACAATCAAACAAATAAATTCCTTCACCCACAATGGAATTGCAGATTGACAAGTAAAAGAAAAGGATAGATCTCAGAGTACCAAGCTTCCCCATAAGTAAAGCACCAGTAGATATTTAGCCTTTTTCTTATCGGTAACTGGATTTTGCTGAAATTGCTGAGATAATTCAAAACCTCTAAAGGCAAGCGAATTCTCAAGATGGAGATGGTGCTCTCAGCTGGTTGTCGATGGCCATTCTTTACGGATGTCGAATGTGTAATTGATCTCTAAGTAGCACTTACCATCATCATCAACAAACTGACCCAAGAAAGTTATGACATTAGGAAAAAAAAAGGCTTTTCACGAGAAAGCATGGATGAAATGTTTCTCTAGACAAAGATAACAAAGAAGTATTCAAGTCTGCCATGCATTTTCTTTTGCTTTTTTCCCTGGAAATGAACCCTAAAACATTTTTGTTCTTCTTTATTTTTAAGAGAAATACGTTGTTGATCTTGTCAAGATTCTATATAAATATTATACCATCACGATTTGATGATATCAGAATGATATGGAAATAAATGGTATGGCTATGATTACAAGACTGCATGGTTGGCTCCACCAGAATGTTCAATTCATCAGCACGCATTTAAACTTCTTTTAATTTCGGGCAAATCATTCTTAAACCATTTGAATCTTTAAAGTAGAATATGCCCTGGTTCTCAATGATTATGGCAGTAGCAATCTGAGGCTTGTCTTTAATGCATAAGTCTCTAGGCTCAAAGGATGGAAAGTTGCGGTTTTTGTATGGTTTCTTGCATCTCTTGCAAGCTAAATATGGCTGATCTAGTTACATGGTCATATAACAATAACAAAGCATTGCAGATGTGACTCCAAGCATGGGCATTGGACAAACATGGATATCCAGGGAAGTCATTAGTATAATTAGAAGAATACCTCTTGAATACACGCATGTCCATATCTATGTATGTAATTATGTATGCATGCATGCATACACATATGTACATGTATATCCATATCCTTGAAATAATATTTTAAAAAAATGTTTTTGCATACTCATGTTTAATTAGTTTTGGGAATAAGCAGCATGATCATACCCTTGTTCTTGCAGAATAGGATCCTCTCGCAAAAATACCAGAGGGAGTGGTTTCTTCTGGTACCTCGTATGTGTAAGGTTCAAGTTGGGGGCTGAAGGTACCTAACATTTCCTTTGTGCTGTCCACTGAAATAGAAACCGCTCAAGTTTACATCAATTTTTAACACCAACGAGTTGTAAAACTTAAACATGGTGTCTCTCTCTAGTCAAATGAGAAGAAAACAAAATTATTTTCTTCTGACATAAAAGAGGGATGAATTGATTTAAGAGCACAATAGAATAAACTAATGTTTGAAGTAATTCATTAAGCATTACATATAAATAGCTTATTCCTAGTTTGAAATACCAACTTTGAGATGGAAAGCTCACCCTTGACACCAGTTTTCCAGACTCTGTTGGTGTATCTCAGGCCAAAGGCAATGTTGTTGCTCACAGAGAACGAGAACTTGAGCTTGTAGGGGCTACCTTCTTTCAAGGTAAACCATACACCCTTGGAATTGGTGACCATAGGTAGAGGAAGGACTATGTCAGGTCTACCAGGAGATTGGATTGAAAGACTCAGGATCTTGACCTCTTGCTCCAAATTTTCTATAATAAAGTCAAGCATTAGTATACCAAACACACAACGGTCACCAAGCTGGTTTGGAACAAAATTAGAGCAACCCAAAGAAGTACAATAAACAAAAAGGAACAACTTCTGAGGACCCATTTCCCAAAATTCAACTATAGATTCATGAAATTGTAGGGATAAGTTAATACCTGGACCTCTACTTCCAAATTCTGTATAAGGATCAAAACAGAAGCAACACAAAATTGAAGGCAGAAAGTAATAATGAAAAATTCTGACAAACAGAGCACAGAGAGGATAGGATAAAAGCTCAATATTCACCAAGTTTGAGATAGAAACAGTAGAATGGACAAAGTAACAGATAGAAACAGTCTCGTAATAAAGGAAGATTTTGAATAAATATCTACACTGTAGTAATCCATGTACAGGTATCTTAGCCATTTAAATAAACAGAAAACGGAACCCTTTCAATAATGAAATAAGACTAATAAACAAACAACAGTTTGAGAGAGAGAGAGAGAGAGAGAGAGAGAGAGAGAGAGAGATGGACAGCCTCCAACAGAAGCCAAAAATGTGTACATATAAAATTATGTAGCCTATGATGAGTACATAATAAACAAAAAAAGTTTGCAGAAAGAGAATGGGGGTACCTCCTACAGAGCTCAAATCCACAACCCCCAAAAGCTGCTCCTTCCACCTCCTCAGGCTCTCATCATCCTGCCCCCAGAGGAACACATGCCAGGGAGTGCAACCCATAAGTACCAATAATTACAACTAAAAAAAGGAATGAAACTGGAAATAAAAAAATTAAAGAAACCCAAAGGAGAGAAATGGCACCAAACCTTATCTTTCTCCAGCTGATCCTTGAGACTGACCTTAGGCCCAAATCGATTCCCTTGGTCCCTTTCCCATCCTCCTCCTCCTCATCATCATCCTCGGTGGCATAGAGAGAGGCCGCATTCATCTGCCTGTTGAGGCCTCATCTCCCTCACCCTCCTCTACATCGTCACATCCTCCGTCTTCCCCACGTTTTCTCCTTCGCTTGCCATCAAAATCCCTTTTTTCTCAACAGTCTCTTTGTTCTCCTTGAATCCCATGGTCTTACAACTAGAACGAGCTCCAACGGCCAAAGACATTGCACTCTTGATGCATCAACAGCAGAATCTGAGAACAAAACTGTCATGCCCCGAATCCAGCATCAGAATCGGCTACGTGATCGACCGCATAAATCCTAGATTTTATCCTAGAGATCATGCAAGGCCTTGATATAGAAGAATCAAACACATCAAAATTAAAACTAATATTTTATAAAAAAATTATTAATAATTAAAAAATTTATTTATTAATTCAATATCATTAATTGGTCTACTGATTCATAACAAGCATTAGTAACCGAAACCAACTCTAACTAACTAACTAACTCAACGTTAATGAAGCTTCGTCTTATGCCCAGTCCAAATCCTGTCACGCATCCTGAATCTCTAAAAAATCCAAAAAGTAGGAAGTGAGCTCTACAACCCAGTAAGGTTCCATTACAATAACATCATTATTAATATAAAATTGAAAATAGCAATATTACAATAATATAACAAGAAATCGTTAAATTCTAAGTCACACAACCAAAACCAATCACATATCAAATATATAAAAACCTTTCATTATATTTTCTTTATATGTTTTTATTGGTTTTCCTTACTAACCACGGTCATGCTCCAACCCATGACTGGTAATCTCATAATCGGCCATTTGCTATCCGCCGTGGCCAAATTAGCCTTGTACAAGCCCATTAATCGACCTTTTATTCGTGGTCAGGCTAGTCTCATCGATCATTTCTCATGGTCAGGCTAGTTTCACAATCGACCATTCTTCGTGGTCAAGCTAGCTTACGTACAAAGTCCGTGGCTCAGGCTACCTCAGAACTCCACGATCCTGTGGCATGGCTAGTCCAAAAATTGTTAAAACTTATCTTTTCACATCATCTTGTCAAAACATGTCATTTTCCAACAACCGATATCACGGTCCAACCCATTTCAATGATTACTAAAACACAAATAACAATAATAACAAATCCACTTATATTTCGGAAAATCAATCATACTATCCGAAAGCAACCATGCATGTAAATATATATATATATATATATATATATATTTGGATCAAATCAGGCAAACTAAAATAATAAACACACACACACATATATATATATAAACCGGTGATCAGGTCCAGAATCCTTACCTCTCAAAAATCAATTATCTACACCTGAACTATTCTGTACCCGAAATCTACGCAACGCCTTCCTACTCAGGGGACTGATTCCCTACATTAATAATTTAATTAAAATCTAAATTTCTAGTTGCACGAATTCTGAGAAAACTTCCCGATCCTCTCTCTCCTATAATAATATATTATTATAAAATATTTATTCTCCCTCTTTCTTTCTCCTTACATTCTCTCTCCTCTCTCCTCATCTTCTCTCTCCATTTTTTTCTTTTTTTTCCTGGACCGTACAGAACCTTTTTTTTTTTCCTTCTTCTTTCTTTCTTCCTCTTTTCTTTTCCCGAACTATTCCCCCTGCCTCTCCCTTGACCCGGCCAAACTGGCCTTCCCACTCCAGTTTGCCGGCAACCACAGAGTGGTTGCCGCAGAGGCTTCACGGACGAAGGCAGGCGGCGGCGATGGCGACGACGGCAATGACGAACAGCCCCAAAATCGAAACGGAAAATCCAAGAAAACAACAAAAATCCTCCAAAAAATTGAAAATAAATGGAAGGGACTCACCAGGCGGCGTTGGAGAGCTTCCGGTCGCTCGTCGGAGAGGGAGAAAGTGCGTGGAAGCGCTTGATGAGGCGACGGCTTGGGGAATTTAAGGAGAAACCCACCGACGAACTCCTCCTTGTTTGGGGAAAGGAAACCGCATCACCGGAGTCCCAAACCCACTCCATCTCTATCGCCACCAGTGTCCCTCTCCTCCACGGCCCTCCCCTGCGAGTTTCCCGGCGAGCTTTCGAGCCGGATAAGGAGAAACAACCGCCCTGTTCCGACTCCTTCCCTGCTTTATTATTATTATTTTTTTGTAACTGGGCTTAAGTCGGCTGGGCTCGCCGACTTTGGCCCAGTAACCGGGTTTCATATTCTTTCCCGTTAAAATAATTTCATCATCGAAATTAGCTTAATTGAGATCTAAATCAGTGCTCCCATCATAACTAAGATCTATCATAATTCTTGTCATATCCTAATGATCATCATATCATTATGATTTTAATCTCTTGTATTATCGTCCCAAATGATCATAACCTAATCATACCTGTCACTACTAAATTAGATGCATTGGCATCCTGCTGGGTGGTGAGTGTATATACCCGTCCCTGGGTACCCGACTTCTGTTGTCCTCCTTGCTGAAGTCCATCATGAGCTGCTTGAGGTGCTTGGTGTTGTGACCCCTGGCTACTACGACATACGGCCACTTTGTGACCCTCCTTACCACAATTATAGCATTTTTCTCCTAACCATGTGCAATCTTGCCTGAGATGCGACCCACCACACCTGTAGCACTGGATAACAGCATTGTCAGGCTTCCTTATCTTTGCACTGATGTTTTCATTAGGTTTATCTTGAAATTCTCCTAATCTAGATCTTTTCTTAAAAGCTTTTTCTCTCTCTGCTTGAGCCACCTCCAATCCCCTTTCTATAATCAATGCCTTGTTGGCGACCTCCTTATAGGTAGGTAGCTCGAAGGCAGTCACTTGATGCTGAATCCGACCTTTAAGTCCATTTTCAAATTTCCTAGCCCGGATCCCTTTATCTGCTAACAGTGATGGAGCATATCTCGATAATTCTTCAAATTTTGCAGGATACTGAGAAACGGTTAAGTTACCCTGCTCCAAGAGATCAAATTCTCGAAATTTTTGTACCCGAACACTTTAAGGAAAGTACCTCATAGAAAACCTTTCTGAAATTTGTTCAGGTAAAAGGTGCATCGTTTGGTCCTTGCTTCCCAAGCTCCAACTCCCACCAAGCAGCTACCTTATCTTGCAATAAGAAAATAGCAAATGTAACCTTCTCCCCTTCCGGACACCATAAAGCTTGAAAAACTTTCTCAACGGCTTTTAGCCAACCTTCCACCTCCATGGGATTAGATGTTCCCTTGAATACCGGTGGCGCATACTTCTTGAAATCTATTAAAGTAATTGATCGTTCTTGTGGAATTCTTACTTCTGGCTGTTGCTGCCGTAATAATAGCTGCTGCATGAATTGTTGCTGTTGTGCTTCCATTAATCTCAGTGTATCAGCTCTTGCAGTAGCTTGTTGCTGCACTAAGTATTGCAATAGTTGAGGAAGACCCACCTAGTCCCCAGGCTGAACTCCAGATCCTCCTGGTGTTCCTGTTTCTGCAGTTCCAGTCTCCAGGGTGTTGTCCAAAGGATTGGAGGTCGGTTCCTGGGGATGCTCTGCATCACCAGTGTTGTCCATAGGATTGGGCATTGATTCCTGTAGATGTTCCTCGTTATCAGATAAGACCCCAGTATCCTCATGCTGCTTTATAGGATCCTAAGCATTTGCTCCATCTGTAAATCTTGGGGCCTCCTAACACGTCCACTACCACGCGCCATGGAAAACCTACACCAATCATTATTAGTATACAACTAACACTTAGATGATCAAAAATATGTCACATTATCTACCCCACCTATGAATCAACCCACACTCTCTCTCTCGATGAAATTATACCCTAAGATCCTAGAACCTAGTTTGCTTTGATACCATTCTGCCATGCCCCGAATCTAGCACCGGAATCGGCTACATGACCGGCCGCACAAATCCTAAATTTTATCCTAGAGATCATGCAAGGCCTTGGTACACAAGAATCAAACACATCAAAATTAAAACTAATATTTTATAAAAAATTTATTAACAATTAAACAATTCATTTATTAATTCAATATCACTAATTGGTCTACTGATTCACAACAAGCATCAGTAACCGAAACCAACTCTAACTAACTAACTAACTCAACATTAATGAAACTCCGTCTCATGCACAGCCCAAATCCTGTCATGCATCTTGAGTCTCTGAAAAATCCAAAAATTAGGAAGTGAGCTCTACAACCCAGTAAGGTTCCATTATAATCACACCAGTATTAATATAAAATTGAAAGCAGCAATATTACAATAATATAACAGGAAATCGTTAAATTCTAAGTCACACAACCAAAACCAATCACATATCAAATATATCAAAACCTTTCATTATATTTCCTTTATATGTTTTTATTGGTTTTCCTTCTTCTTTAGGATCTTGGACTAACCACGGTCATGCTCCAACCCATGACTGGTAATCTCATAATCGGCCATTTGCTATCCGCCGTGGCCAAATTAGCCTTGTACAAGTCCGTTAATCGACCTTTTATTCGTGGTCAGGCTAGTCTCATCAACCATTCCTCGTGGTCAGGCTATTTTCACAATCGACTATTCCTCGTGGTCAAGCTAGCTCATATACAAAGCCCGTGGCTCAGGCTATCTCAGAACTCCACGATCCCGTGGCATGGCTAGTCCAAATATTGTTAACACTTATCTTTTCACATCATCTTGTCAAAACATGTCATTTTCCAACAACCGATATCACGGTCCAACCGATTTCAAAGATTACTAAAACACAAATAACAATAATAACAAATCCACTTATATTTCGGGAAATCAATCATGCTATCTGAAAGCAATCATGCATGTAAATATATATATATATATATATATATATATATATATATATATATATATATATATATATATTTGGATCAAATCAGACAAACTAAAATAATAAAAATACATACACATATATATATATATATATATACCGGTGATCAGGTCCAAAATTCTTATCTTTCAAAAATCAAATATCTATATCTGAACTAGTTTGTACCCGAAATCTTCAAGATGGCATCTTTAAGAACAAACAGAGAGACCCTCATCAAAAATAAAAAAAAAAAATAGAAGATGGTGAAGGGAAGCAGAGTAGGGAAGTGGGAAGAAGACTATTCGCTTGGTAGCTTTTGTGGAAAAGAACGAGAGGAAGGTGCTGGCTTTTGTGAAGGAGAAGTGGAGAGAACGTGATGGCCACAAACTACTGCAAAGAGAGTGAAGGAAGAGGGGAACAGGAGAGCGCGAGCGCTCCCACAACGAGAGATTATGTGGAAAATGCCTTCCCTTGACTCATTCTTCAAAGTTTCTTGACCTTGGGTTGCACCAAGCGTTGAGAGAGACGGGCTCTAAATTATTTGGCTACATTAATTGAGACGTTGATTATTTATATTTCTTTAATGGAAGAATTATGGGGGGTGTGAACCCCAAAGATTGTTCCCATGTTGACATCTCATTGATTCCGTTATCTTGCTGGCGAATTCGTGGCCGGTGGACGGAGTGTACCTTCTCTTTTGGAGTCCAACATCTTGATGCAAGTATAAAACTTTAGCATGATAATTATAAAATCTGCCAGCTATCAAAAATCTCCTAGTTAAATTTTTTTAAAAATTAAATATTCGATCAAAATTATTATTATTTTTATTTTTGACGATTAACAAATAGCAAGATTTTATTGTCAGGATGTTGGCTAGCACATCCTTATCCATGATTATTTGTAGATTATAAAAAAATTACACATATACTGATGTTGATATTGTCTTTCCTTCTTATTTTTTGTATTGAATAAGTGTATACATAAATATAATACTAGCTATATATATATATTGTGAGGTCCAGTATTATTGGACCGTTTTTAGGTTGAAGTCGGCAGTTCTTGCCGACTTTAGTTCGAATTCAGCATGGCACCGAACCTTAGAAACGACCGGTGGAGTTTCAAAGAGGACGGTCGACAGTGCGGGGGGATAAGGGTCTTCCTTTAGGTTTAAAGGTCCCTCGCGTGCCTCAGCCCAAACCGGATCCTTCTTCCTTCGGTGGATGTCAGAAATCGACGTCGATCTCGTCGGATAACCTCTCCTGATGCCTCTGCCCATTCCAAAGGCCGTTCTCCTCTAGTGACCGCCGCAACCCGAAGTCGACCTCGCCGGTAAGTCCTCCTTCTCCATTTCCTCTCGAGCATGGGTTGTGTAGAGGTGATCGACAGGGAGGAGGGAGGAGTCTGTCCAGTTTTCTTTTTAGTTATTTCCTTTCTCTGGGATTTTAGGAAGAGGCTGGGTGGTCGTTGATCGCCGCCGGTCCCTTCCTTTTCTTCCAGTCATCTTCTTGGTGAATGATCGCTATGATCATCGCTGATCCTTCCTTCCGGCATTCGTCGTGGAGAATTGGTAGGCCCTGTTGATAGAGGGGCTGGCTCTGTTAACAGGGGGTTTTACTTTGGGATTTAAGTGGTTGGCCAGACGATTGCCGATGGTCACACTGCCATCTACTCCAGTCAGCCAAGCCCTTCTCAATGGCCGTTTCCCATGGCCGCTGCTGATAGCCATGGGGAGACCGACTCGGTCAAGCTGAGAGAGAAGCTCGGGGGGATTGTTTTTGGATTTCCGGCAGGTGGCCGGACGGCCACCAAGATCGCCGCTGGTCCCCTCTTCCCTTCGGCCTTCCTTAGGGGAGAAGCCAGCAGGCTTGAGAGAAAGGAAGGAGGAAGAGAGTCGGGAGAAGAGGGAAAGGAAGAACCGAGTTGACTCGGTCAACCAACTGGGTTGACTCGATCTTTGGGACGAGTTGACTCGATTGTCAGATGGGTTGACTCGGCTAATAGGGAATGTAGTTTTCTTTTTTTTATTCTATATAGATATATATATAAATTAATGGTATGATTAAATTATTTTAAAATTATTGTACAGGATCGTCGTTGTCTTTGAAAAATCAGGTTTAGTATTAAACTGTGCTTAGTTGGTAGAAACAGTAAGTTATCTTGATTTCTGATATTATATGCCAAATATGTTATGTATTTATGAAATATTAAATGCATGTAATATATTTTAATTTGTATTGGATTGCATTTGAATTGCATTAGGTTGCATGCATTGTGTTGGTGTTGTCACTCTCTAATCTGACTATGATCACATGAGGACCTAGTCTTCTTTTGGGCTTCCAGCGAGGCTATCGCTGGCACATGACCGTTAAGCGGTATGTGATACAAGAGCTAGTTACCTTATTTTAGCCATGCATGGCAAGCACATGCCAAGGATGCATGTTTCTCGAGTGATACTCAGAGCTAATTTTTCATTTGGGCCTCCAGTGGGGCTATCACTGGTGCATGACCGATAAGCGGTATGTGTATACAGGATCTATTCTCTTTCGGGATGAGCCAATCGTGGCCATAGTCAGAGGGACTAGGAGAGTAAAGTAAATGGTTGGCCATCCATAGTCGTGTCGGTGTTGGTTAAAATTAAGTGTACATATTTGCATCATGTTGCTAGTTATATTATTATATTGAGGGATATCTCGTTGTATGATGTGTTTATGCTTGTTGATTTTTTTGGCATATTTATGTTGTATATTAGAGGTGTTGATAACTTACTGAGCTTGTATAGCTTATTCCTGTTTTCCTATATTTTTGTTACAGATCTAGAAGATTAATTAGGCTTTGGGACCAGTCAGTGAGGAACTTAGGACATAGCAGACTATATCACCAAGGTGGTAGCCTGGTTGGTAGAAGCCTTGTGTATCCAAAGGAAGGAGAAATAAATCCTAGGGCACACGGCCATCTGTGCGCTCCGGCTCGGGTTTGGGATCGGGGCGTGGCAGATTTTTTGGTATCAGAGCAAAGGTTTAAGATCAAGATGACTTAGTTAGTGAGAGTGTGGTAGAATTAGGGTTTTGATTGAATATTCCGGAATAATTATCAATACTGAGAATTTATTTAATTTCTTTTGATAGGTGTATGTTATAATTTCAAGGGTTTTATTAAGTGTAGAAGGCTTGCACAAATAAAATAATTAAATTCGCCTAGATTAATTTTTGGAACGATATCATCAAGGCTAGATAATGGATATATGGAGGTATATTTTAAATTGTATTATGGATTTGATTTACTTTGAGAATCTAATTTTGATATAATTAAAGACTGTGATACAAGTGATTAGAAATTAATAAGATGGTTATTAAGGCATGACTGAATGATATCGAAGGTTGGGTTATGATCACTTGAGACCGACATGGATACGATTGAGTGATATTAAAATTTAGATTGTGTTCACTGTGGATTATGATTTAAAAGGTATTTGAACTTAGTATTATGAACAGTCAAGATATGATAAAAGTTGCAAGATTGAATTTGAAGTTTGGATTTATAATCCCTAGGTATTGTGCATAAGATCTGGAATATGATTTTTATAGAGATTGATCTTGGATGATGCTGAATAGTTGATACTATTTGATCATAATAAGTAAGCATATTATTGAAGGGCTAGATAAGATGTGTTTTTATCTCTGATAAATGGATTTGATCGAGTTTCAGAAGTGTTGACTTGAAAGTATAGTGTATTATGTTATGCTAAATATGTATATTCAGTTCTTCATTGAATGATATTGGAATCCTAAACTTGATATGGATAAAGATCATGATAGCTTGTAGGTTTGTTGTTAATTAATGGATTGTAAACTCTGGGATTATTGCAAGAAGATATTTAGGATGAAGATTATGAAAAAGTTTAATGATATTAAGAAGGAGAATTTTTGATGAATCTATATGGGGATTGTTATTAAAAATATGTAATAAAAAATGTGTTTGGGATATGATAGATTTGTAGTTTGCTATTTGTGGATTTAATGATATTATGCGGACATGGCATGCATGTCTTGGTAAAATTTTTGATGACTTATGTTAGTAGTCTTGGATTGGATTTTTTGATCCTATATATATATATATTAGAGATTATTGGATATGTTAAACTCCAAGTTAAATTTAAGATTTATGATAAAATTTAGATTATCGTGCTACTGATGTTCATTTAGCAAAGAAAGGTATTGAAAGATTTATATGGGTTTAGTCTGTAAGGGATATCATTGTCAGAAATTCATTTAATGGAGTTAGAGAATTTGAAAATTTATATCAGTGTGCGCAGCAGAAGTGTGGTGGACTACAGATATTAGGATTAATTTAAAATATCTTATAATGAAAGAATGGAGGCTCTTATTGGGATTACTGAATTTAGACATAATGATACTTATGAGTATTGGTTAGGTGTATTGAGTTTTGGAAGCTTTAGATATTTTTTTAAAAATTTCGATGATGAAATTATTTTTTAGGAGGGGAGAATGTGAGGCTCGGTGTTATTGGGCCATTTTTGGACTGAAGTCGGCAGCCCTTACTGACTTCAGTTCGAATTCAGTGTGGCACCGAACCTTCGGAACGACTGGCAGAGGTTTCGGAGAGGCCGGTCGACGGCGCGGGGGGAATAAGGGTCTTCCTTGGGGTTTAAAGGTCCCTCGCGTGCCTCAGCCCAAACCAGATCCTTCTTCCTCCGATGGACACCAGAAATCGACGTCGATCTCGTCGGATAACCTCTCCTGGTGCCTCTGCCTGTTCTGAAGGCCATTCTCCTCCGTTGACCGTCGTGACCCGAAGTCAACCTCGCCGGTAAGTCCTCCTTCTCTGTTTCTCCTAGGGCATGGTTTGTGTAGAGGTGATCGACGGGGAGGAGGGAGGAGTCCGTCATGTTTTCTTTTATTTATTTCCTTTCTCTGGGATTTTAGGAAGAGGCCGGGCGGTCGTTGATCGCCGCCGGTCCCTTCCTTTTGTTCCAGTCATCTTCTCAATGGACGATCGCTATGATCGCCACTGATCATTCTTTCTGGCATTCGTCGTGAAGAATTGGTTGGCCCTATTGATAGAGGGGCTGGCTCTGTTAATAGGGGGGTTTCATTTGGGATTTAAGTGGCTGGCCGGATGGCTGCCGCTAGTCGCGCCATCGTCTACTCCTGTCAGCCAAGGCCTTCTCGATGGCCGTCTCCCATGGCCGCCGCTGATAGCCATGGGGAGACCAACTCGATCAAGCTAAGAGAGAAGCTTCGAGGGGGGATTGTTTTCAGGTTTCCGGTAGGTGGCTGGATGGCCACCAAGATTGCTGCTGGTCCCCTCTTCCCTCCGGCCTTCCTTAGGGGAGAAGCCAGTAGGCTTGAGAGAAAGGAAGGAGGAGGAGAGTCGGGAGAAGGGGGAAAGGAAGAATCGAGTTGACTCGTTTAGCAGGGGTGAGTCAACTTGGTTGGCAAGCTAAGTTGACTCGGTCAACCAAACTGGGTTGACTCAGTCTTTGGGACGAGTTGACTCGATTGACAGATGGGTTGACTCGGCTAAAAGGGAATGTAGTTTTATTTTTTTTGTTCTATATAGATATATATAAATTAATTGCATGATTAAATTATTTTAAAAATGTTGTACAGGATTGTCGTTGTCTTTGGAAGACCAGGTTTAGTATTGAACTATGCTTAGTTGGTGGAAACAGTAAGTTATCTTGACCTTTGATATTATATGCCAAATATGTTATATATTTATGAAATATTAAATTCATGTAATATATTTTAATTTGCATTGGATTGTATTTGAATTGCATTGGATTGCATTGGGTTGCTTGCATTGTATTGATGTTGTCGCTCTCTAGTCCGACTATGATTACATGAGAACCTGGTCTTCTTTTGGATCTCCAGCGGGGCTATCATTGGCACATGACCGTTGAGCGGTGCGTGACACAGGAGCTAGTTTTCTTATTTTAGCCATGCGTGGCAAGCACATGCCGAGGATGCATGTTTTTCGTGTGATACTCAGAGCTAGTTTTCCTTTTGGGCCTCCAGTGGGGCTATCACTGGCGCATGACCGATGAGCAGTATGTGTACACAGGATCTAGTCTCTTTCGAGACAAGCCACGGGCCGATTGTAGCAATAGTCAGAGGAACTATGAGAGTAAAGTAAATGGTTGGCCATCCATAGTCGTGTCGGTTGAAATTAAGTGTGCATATTTGCATCATATTGCTGGTTATATTATTATATTGATGGGCATCTCGTTGTATGATGTGTTTATGCTTGTTGATATTTTTTGGCATATTTATGTTGTATATTAGAAGTGTTGATAACTTACTGAGCTTGTATAGCTCACTCCTATTTTTCTATATTTTTGTTATAGATCCAGAAATTAATTGGGCTTTGCGACCAGTCAGTGAGGAACTAGGTCATAGCAGACTATATCGCCAAGGTGGTAGTCTGGTTGGTAGAAGCCTTAAATGTCCGAAGAAAGGAAAAAATAAATTCTAGGACACACGGCCATCTGTTATGCATCCGGCTCAAATTTGGAGTTGAGGCGTGATATATATATATATATATATATATATTGTTCGTATGCTCTTCATGCTTTCCAACTTCGTCTTTTCCTTGTAATCTTTAAATCTTTACGGAGCCAGAAAATGCCTTGAGCGCCTCTTACTCACACACCTCAAAATTTATCATGTCCATAATTGTTGTTCAGCAACTCCATGATCAACCAATTCTTATATTTGGAGCAAATCCAACTTTCCAGTTGCATGAATCCTCCCTTATCACATAATAAGCGAACTATTTATGTGCACTTGATAGAAGCCCTGTAGCAGTACCATCTTTCCGCGCTTATCTTTCAAATTTTTTTTTAAAAAAAAAATCAGTATTGTCCTATTTTAGTATTTTTCCGGTTGACTATATCTTGCAAACTAAAATTCCATGCCCTTTATCTAAAGAAATTTATCACGAATGCTGAATTTGTGACCATGAACTTTGGAGTACTTGCAGGACTAGAATGACACCATTTAATTCATTTAGTAGGTCACTGTGTGGTTCATGTAGTCTTCCAAATTCTAAGGTTCACGGCAGACCCATGTTTAGGCTGCAAGTTCTTTGATGGCAGAGGGTGGAGACTTTGGAGCACCTCAAGCAGACCCAATGACTAGGTTGAACTGACCGAGGTGCGACAGATGCCCCACGTACCAAGTTTTTATTGATACCTCTTAAACCGCTGCTTCTATGTCATTTTTATTGGAAAGTTTTCATAGTCCTTATATGCTTGATCATCCATTTTTTTTTTTCTATTTTTTTCTTTTTACCTTCTTAAGGCATGTAATATTCTCCTTCCCAGTTTTACTTTTTTGCCTTTTAAACCATATATCTCTTCTATATATACTATGAATCTACATGAATAAAGATGAAATTCATTTGATTTACTATTTCTAACATCAAAGCCTTCTACCGATCTCTAATTCTTCCCTTCAGCCTTGTATTTCTAATTCTTTCCTTCAACCTTCTACTGATCATACAAAAAAAACCCTCAACATCTCGGCAACCACATCATACATCTCAGCAATCCCATCAAAAAAAAACCTTCTATCCTCAAAACCCTCACTCCTGTTGCTGATCCCAAAAAAATTCTTTGTAGCTGTATTAGAATCTGTGAGCATTTTTACTGATTGGAAGGGGGGCTATGGCAAATCCAAACTGAAGGCAGGCAATGATAAAAGAAATGAATGCTTTGTCAAAAAATCATACATGGGATCTGGTTACTCTACCTAATGGGAAGCAACCAGTGGATTGCAAATGGGTGCATACAATTAAGCATAATCTCGAAGGCAAACTTGAGAGGTACAAGGATGGCATATACATACAGACATACGGCATCGATTATGAAGAGACCTTTGCCCGCATAGCAAAAATGAACTCAGTACGTACCTTAATCTTGTGTGCAGCTAACTGTGGCTGGAAGTTGTATCAGCTAGATGTGAAGAATGCCTTTCTTCATGAAGATCTTCAGGAAGAGGTTTACATACAGATTCCTCCTGGGTTTGAGAACAGAGCTACGACAGGGAAGGTGTGCATATTACGGCGCTCTCTCTATGGCCTCAAGCAATCTTCCTATGCCTGGATTGAATACTTCAGCCAGGCAGTGCTCAAAATAGGATATTCACAAAGTAATGTGGATCATACTTTATTTTACAAGCATATTGGTGGAAAGAGAACTATTTTGATAGTATATGTTGATGATATAGTTATCACAAGAGATGATTTCAGAGAGATTGCATGATTAAACACAATCTGGCTTGCGAGTTTGAGGTTAAGAACTTCGAACTGTTGAGATATTTTTTGGATATTGAGGTCTCTAGGTCATCTCACGGTATTTTTTTGACTCAGCGAAAATATACTCTTGACCTTCTTAGTGAGACTGGAATGTTGGGATGTAAGCCTGCTAATATACCTTTTGACTAAAATCATAAATTAATGACAAGTGGAGGAGCCCCTGTTGATCGTGGAAGATATCAGCGATTGATAGAAAAACTGATTTATCTCTCTCATACCAGACCAGACATTGCCTTTGCAGTCAGTGTCATCAACCAGTTTATGCATGACCCACGAGAGCAACATATGGAGGCAGTCTATCGAGTACTATGCTACCTGAAAATATGTCCTGGATGGGAATTGCTCTTTACTCAACATGACTCTTCGAGGATAGAAGTATTTACTGATGCAGATTGGGTAAGTTTACTGGATGATCGACGATCTACTACTGATTACTGCATATTTATTGATGGTATTTAGTTACCTGGAGAAGTAAAAAGCAATCTGTTATAGCCAGATCGATTATAGAGGCTGAGTATAAAACAATGGCTCAGGAAATATATGAGCTTCTTTGGTTACAAAAATTGCTCTAAGAGCTACGCCTTCTGAGTAAGTCTCCTATGATGTTGTGCAATGATAATAATGCGGCAATTGAAATTGTGAATAATCCAGTGCAACATGATCGTACCAAATATATTAAATCGACTGCCATTTTATCAAAGAAAAGATGACCAGCAGACATATTTGCATCCCTTTTATTTGCTCAGCCAATCAAGTGGCAGATTCCTAACAAAGAGACTAAGTGAATCTTCCTTTTCATCTCTTATTAGCAAGATGGGTCTCCGAGATATCTTCATCCCATTTTGAGAGAGAGTATTGGAAAGTCTTCATATTCTTTATATACCTGATCTCCCATCTTTTTTTCTCCTTTCTAGTTTTTTCCTTTCTACCTTCTTAAGGCCTGCAATATTCTCCTTCCTAGTTTCACTTTTTTGTCTCTTAAACCCTGTATCTCTTCTATATATACTATGATTCTATATAAATAAAGGTGAAATTCATTTGCTTTACTATTTTCAACGGTTCATGTTCTTCTTTCTTAACCTTATATACGCCACTTTTTTTTTTGGTTAGTAAGAGTAAGTCCCTGGAATTAGAATAGTAATGAAAATTAGTGGCTCTCATTTTTCTTATCTTGGCTGAGAGAAATTATATTTCTATTTCTATTTCAGAAGGGAATAAGAATGTTTCAATTTTCAAAACTCTATTTATACTCTTCTCTACTATTTAAATTTTGATTTCAGTTTCGATCGTGAACCAAATGCATCGGATAATATGATTATTTTGATTTCCATTCCAATTAATTTCTATTTCAATCATGAACCAAACATGCCCATGATATATATATATATATATATATATATATATATATATATATATATATATATATATATATATATGCATGCTAGCTTACTTTATTTTAGTTTTGTTATAATCAAAATTAGATTCATCACAAGAGGCTGGCCATCTTGAATTTTATGTTATCAATTATTTTTTGACTTCAAGAGGCTGGCCATCTTGAATATGTATATATATTGTTTTTATCTATCATGTCCAATGTAATTCACAATAAAAAAAAGGAAAAAAATTCTCAAATTAATTCAACCATTTTTATCAAAAGATTTGAGAGTTTTTTTTAAAAAAATAGCACCATCAATAGCAAATCTAGATAAAAATATGAAAAGTTGGCTTTAGATTCTCAACCAATCATAACAAATCCTTCCAAAGAAAATCAATCATAACAAATATTTCAAGTTATGAAAGAGATCTGATTGCAAGTTGATATCAAAATCGTACAAGCTACTTCAGGGATTAAAGACAGTGTCGATGACTTCTTTTTCAAGTAATTTGTTATTACTCTATAAAGTTTTCATAAAAAATACTTGTTGCTGTCAAGACCGTCATGGTCCGTAGCTGCTGTCGGCACCGGAGTGCGCTTTTCTCACCGGTTTCGCGGTCCTCGGGTCCCGGACCTTCGCACTGGGTGTGGTCGCTTTGCCGGTCCCTTTGCTGCCCGCTGGCCCTCTGCTCCTGGACCTACGAAACAGGGATTAGTGACCCGGGCCGGGGTTTCCGGCGTGGGCACTCCGACGATCAAGTCAGTGATGATCTAGGGGAATAGATCCTCCTGGTCGGGCCCCTCTTGATGGACTCCGCTCTATGACGAGTGTAAAATGTGGGTGAAGATGAAAACGTTGCCGGGGGAGAATGATAGTGGGGACAGAGGGATGCTCTGTTCCTCTACCACTCCTTGTTTCCCTCGCTTTCCCTTCAACTGTGGTGGTAGTGGCGCTTGGCCCTCTTGGTTGGGCTTGCGCTGGTGCTTATGGTGGAAGTGGTGGTGCCATGCCCACGTCTCCTTGTGGGGGCTGCACCTCTTCTTCTCCCTCTCTTCTTTTTCTCTCCTCTATGTCTTGGAGTTATTGTGTGTGTTACCTCTGGGTTTGCTGTGAACCAGGTTACCATTCGACGCTTATCACGGGATCCCCGTCGGGCTGTCAAGCGCATGTGGCGGTGTCCCGTGGAACCTTTTCTTATTCGTGATAGGGGGCGTTGTCAAGCGCTCCGACACTCCTTTTGGTTGCCTCATTCCGGGAAACTTGGGGGTGCTCCGAATGGCAGGCCGCCACCTGCGGGATTCGAATCCCCGGATTGGTGTAACTGGCGGTCGTAGGTGGTCAATATGGCCTAGAAAGTGCTTCAGTGCAATCCTCGGGCGGCTCGCCGGTGTTCTGGGCTAGTGAAGACCTCGTCCGGACTGAGACCGAGCTGGGATGGCATGACTCGCTCCGACCTCGACATTCCGAGCTCGTGGGGGCACCTCGGTAGAGGTGGCCGGAAGGCGGACCTGGTTCAGAGGGCACGCGCTCGGAGAGGCTCCACATCGGCAGGTGAGCTCGTGGCTCGACCTTGATTGCAGGGCACTAGCCTTCGAGGGTTTCGCTCTGGAGGGCAGAGGGCAGACCCGGTCCAGAGGGCATGCACTCGGAGAGGCTCCACATTGGCGGGTGAGCTATTAACTCGACCTCGGTAGTAGGGCACTAGCCTCCAAGGGTCTTGCTCTAGAGGGCGGAAGGCGGACCCGGTCCAGTGGGCGTGCGCTCGGAGAGGCTCCATATCAGCAGGTGAGCTCGTGGCTCGACCTCGACCGCAAGGCACTAGCCTTTGAGGGTCTCGCTCTGGAGGGTGGAAGGCAGCTCCGACCTAGGTGTCCTGGGCCCATGGGCACGACCTGGTGGAGGACTGAGCTCGGCCTGCTGTTCTGTAAGAGCTCAGCTCAGCTCGGTAGTGGAATACGGGCTGGAGAGTTGACGCGCGGCGTCTTTTCTTGACATGGCGGCCACTGGTTCCCCCACATCAGCGATCCTTCCACATCATTTGCCCCCCACTCCCGAGGCTCGTTAGTGCACGGTACTCGGGTCGAAGGGAGTAATTGCGATGCTGACATGGAAAGGAGAAAATCTTGCATGATGTTGGCCATGATTGCTGGCGCTTCGGGGGCCGGCCCTGCAATCCAATGCGGGGATGCCATGTGGCCACGTCCGATGAGCAGTTAATGTGGGTGCGGAATTCAAAGCAACCGGGATGCCATTCTCGTCGAAGGGCGGCATGTGGAGCGGTTCCGTTGGTGGAGAGTCTGAACCGGTACGACTCCATCAGGTCATTTCGAAATGAAAAGAGGGCCTTACTCGAATCATCTATTCTTTTTGAATTCTCCGTGCCTGCTGCCACCGCACGCAAGCTTCCTCCTTCTTCTAGTTCCCCCAAGTTTTCTAAAGGAACAGGTTAGCTTCTTCTTCCTCCTCCTCCCCTGCTAGGATAGAGTTTTTTCCTTCGGGCCTGGGGTCTTCTCTTGGATTGAGTCTTCTTCCCGGTCTTCCATTTTGTGTTCTTCCTCTCCTTTGTTCTTGAGGATGTCCCGTTTCGGTCAGGGCTTCCGCCCCTCTACTGATCAGGGTGAGGCCGGTCCTTCCGAGCGAAGACCGGCATCTTCTTCTTCTTCTTCTGACGGAGAGGGAGGCGTAACTGCTTCGAGCTCAGTAGGAGGCATCCTCCTGGTCCAGTAGTCATCATGGAACCGGGATCTAGCCCTTCTTCGCCTCCTTCTTCCTCTTCTATTCATGTCCCTGAGTCAATTCGGTCCACAGGTCCCGGTGGGGTCGCTTTGACGATCACTGCCGGGGACCTGAGGACCATCCGGGATGTCTATGGCTCCCAACTTCCGTCCGGCTTACGGTCCCTCATCCGGGGGAATGGGTCACTTCTAGTGGCCTGGGCGGTCTTGCCTTCTATAAGGAGACCTTCTCCAGGGGTCTCCGGTTTTCCTTCTATCCTTTCTTTCTGTCAGTCTTAGACAATTATCATTTGGTTCCGGCGCAGCTGGTGCCATATGCTATTAGGGTCATTTTCTCCTTCATTGTGTTTCGTCACCTCCACGGGTTCGTAGCCCGATTTTCTTTGTTCAGGGCTTTCTTTGTCCTAAAGCGCCACCCAACCGAGGATGGGTGGTGGTCCTTGTCTTCCCGCCCGAAGGGCATCAGGTTTGAGCTTCCCTCTTCCATCAGGGGATGGAAGAGCAAGTTTTTATTTGTTGAGGTCGAGGGGGTCGACTGGGTCTGGAGTGATCCATATCAGTCCCCCAACCGAAATTCTATAGTCAATGAGGCTGACCGGGATGATTACGAGCAGCTCCGCACCGCCCAGATTCCTCCCCTCGAAATCCTGTTGTCTGAGCAGAACCTTGCCGACTCCAGGGTCAACCTGACGGATGGGTTGGGTGAGTTCGACCTGAACTTTTTCTTTTCTTTGTTCTTGCACCTCTTGCATTGTTTCTCCCAGGCTCTAACTGTTGTGTAATTTCTATGTAGGTATGATCTTCTCCGAGAGTGATCTTTTGGCCATCACCAAGAAGAGGCCACCGATCGGGTTGGCCAGGGAGCCTGCTTCCAGGTGGGTCCGGAGTGAGAGCGCATCTGCGGCCACTCCCACGGTGGTGATCGGTCTAAGCTCGACCGCCCCAGCTGGTCCGAGTTCAGAGGTGCCACGCGCTGCTCCCGTGCCGGTGGAGAGGGCAGCTTCCGCGATGCCAAGGCTAGTCAAGCAGGCCCCCGCTGCAAAGCCCGAGGTGGTAGTCCGGGCGAGGGCTGCCGCAGCTACCACTACGCCTCGCGATCCTCCGAGTCACCCGTCGCCGCTGTCAGGGGTGAGGAGACTCGGGCTGCGCCCAGCGCCTCGACAGAGGTGCCACCTGCATCGACGCCAACCTCCCAGCCTGGCCCACAGGATCCTTCAGCCAGCGGTGCAAGGTCACCAGCTCACGGAGAGAGCCGGAGGGAGGATGCACGGCACCATCTTCCCTTCAGGATGGGGCCAGAGAGCTCAGTACTTCGGAGCCCCGAGCTAGCCGAACGCATGATGGATTTCTCCATCCAGGCATGCGATCGGCAGGAGATGGCTGGGATGCGGGTGACCGATGTCATCCGCACCCTCTTCTCTCAGCTGTACTCGGTAAGTCGCCTTTACTTCCCTTTCTCTTCTCTTTTCTCTTTTTTTCTTTCTTTTTTTTTTGCTGACTTCTTTTCATGGTGCAGATCGGTGCCGAGGCCCTATTCATCAAGGGCCACTACCAGAGCTTGGAGCGTCTCGAGTGACAACAGGCCGCCAAGATTGAGTCTCTCAAAGTCGACCTGAAGGGGAAGGCCGGGATGTACGAGGTACTTCAGCAAAAGGTCGAGGACCTTGAGAGGGAGCTCGCCGATGCTGAGGGGCGAGCAAAGGGACTCCTGATGGCATGCGACCTAGAGAGGAGTCGTTCAAAGAAGGCGATCGACAACCTCTCCATCGTCAAGAAAAAGCTCAATTAGTACAGTGCCGAGGCCGACCGGTACAAGGAGACCGCCCAAGCTGCTCAGGCGGAACTAGCAGCTGTGAAAGAGAAGCTTGCCACGGCTGAGAAGGCGGCAGAGACTGCTGCCAACTCGGTGGAAACAGCCAGGCTGGAGGCCGCCGAGTCGAAGAGGGTGGCCGTTGAGGCCATGAAAGGTGCTGAGGATGTCGTCGCTAGGTTCAAGGCCTCGGAGGACTTCATCGCTGAAATCCAGCAGATGGTGTCGGATTCCTTTTATAAGAGATTCATGTACCTGCGCGGGCCGGGTCGAGGCGATTATTCCTGACAAGGATCGCAGTAGCCACAGGTACCCTTCGACCATGGAGGAGGAGGCTGATGAGGAGGTCATCATGGGAGGCGCGGACTCAGAGCCTTTGACACCAGCCGAGGGTGATCCTACCGAAGTCGGGGCAGCCCAGCCGGGGACTTCTGAGGGCGAGAGCTCCCGGCCTCAACACCCAGCGGGGAGGCCAGCCAGGGCGGAGTGACCCTTTTTACTCCTTGCTTCATTTTGTACTTTTATTTCTTGTACTCGGTCTGGGTCACCCGGTATGTCGGGGGCCCAGAAGATACTTGTACTTTGTGTTTGATCAATGAAGTGAAACCCGAGTTTCTTTATCGTTTGTTCTCTTTGCTTTTTTCTCTTTCATCTCCTCTCTTCTTCTCTCCCTTTTCTCTCTCTTCTCTTTTTTTTTGTATGGGGAGATCAGAGAGAAGGACTGCACCTTGCTAGGGGGACAAGTTGCAACACTTGAGAGCTACTGGGCTTGAAGGTGTTGTTGACTAAGGGCCATGCGGCTCGAAGGTCCCTTGGCCAGGGATCTGAACTCCGGTCTTGGGTTAGCATCCTGGAGCTGGGCTCAGGGACGTCGGTTGCTGAGAGCTGCTTGGCTCGAAGTTCTCTTGGCTGGAGATCTGAGCTCCGGTCTTGAGGAGGGCTTCCTGGAGCTAGGCTCGGGGACATTGATGACTGAGAGCTGCTTGGCTCGAAGTTCTCTTGGCCGGAGATCTGAGCTCCGGTCTTGAGAGGGGTATCCTGGAGCTGGGCTCAGGGACGTTGATGATTGAGAGCTGCTTGGCTTAAAGTTCTCTTGGTCGGAGATCTGAGCTCCGGTCTTGAGAGGGGCGTCCTGGAGCTGGGCTCGGGGTCGTTGATGACTGAGAGCTGCTTGGCTCGAAGTTCTCTTGGCCGAAGATCTGAGCTCCGGTCTTGAGAGGGGCATCCTGGAGCTGGGCTCGGGGACGTTGATGATTGAGAGCTGCTTGGCTCAAAGTTCTCTTGGCCGGAGATCTGAGCTCCGGTCTTGAGAGGGGCGTCCTGGAGCTGGGCTCGGGTCGTTGATAACTGAGAGCTGCTTGGCTCGAAGTTCTCTTGGCCGGAGATCTGAGCTCCGGTCTTAAGAGGGGCGTCTTAGAGCTGGGCTCGGGACATTGATGACTGAGAGCTGCTTGGCTCGAAGTTCTCTTGGCTGGAGATCTGAGCTCCGGTCTTGAGAGGGGCGTCCTGGAGCTGGGCTCGGGGACGTTGATGACTGAGAGCTACTTGGCTCGAAGTTCTCTTGGCCGGAGATCTGAGCTCCGGTCTTGAGAAGGGCATCCTGGAGCTGGGCTCGGGGACGTTGATGACTGAGAGCTGCTTGGCTCGAAGTTCTCTTGGCCGGAGATCTGAGCTCCGGTCTTGAGAAGGGCATCCTGGAGCTGGGCTCGGGGACGTTGATGACTGTGGTAGCTTCAATGATGCTATATTTCCTTCTTGTTCTCTCTTTCTTTCCTTCCCCACTCTTCTTCTTTCTCTTTTTCCTTTTTGATGTTGTTTGTTTTTTGTTTTTTGTTATTTATTTATTTATTTTTTTTGTAGTGGGGAGATCAGAGGAGAGGATGCTAGTTGTATCCTCATTTTGTTCTCTTTCTTTCATTCCCCTCTCGTCTTCTTTTTGAGTGGGGAGATCAGAGAAGAGGGTTGCCGGGCTTCCCCCTTTGTTCTCTTTCTTTCCTTCCCCTCTCTCTTTTTTCGAGTGGGAAGATCAGAGAAGGGGGTTTACCGGTCTTGATTGCCTTGGAGCTAGGCTCGAGGCCTTCCTGGACGTGGAGCTAGGCTCGGGCCCAGGGGTTGCCTGAGATCTTGGCCCAGGTCTTTGGCACCTTGGAGCTAGGCTCGAGGCGTTGATGGGAGCTACGTGGCCCCATGATCTCTTGGCATCTCGGAGCTGGGCTCGGAGACGTTTGAGATAGAGAGCTGCTTGGCTCGGAGTTCTCTTGGCCAGAGGTCTGAGCTCTGATCTTGAGAGGGCATCCTGGAGCTGGGCTCGGGGACGTTGTTGACTAAGAGCTGCTTGGCTCGAAGTTCTCTTGGCCGGAGATCTGAGCTCCGGTCTTGAGAAGGGCATCGTGGAGCTGGGCTCGGGGACGTTGATGACTAAGAGTTGCTTGGCTCGAAGTTCTCTTGGCTGGAGATCTGAGCTCCGGTCTTGAGAAGGGTGTCCTAGAGCTGGGCTCGGGGACGTTGATAATTGAGAGCTGCTTGGCTTGAAGTTCTCTTGGCTAGAGATCTGAGCTCCGGTCTTAAGAAGGGCATCCTGGAGCTGGGCTCGGGGATGTTGATGACTGTGAGCTGCTTGGCTCGAACATTCTCTGACGTCCTGGAGCTAGGCTCGGGGATGCTTGGAATTGTAGAGCTACGTGGCTCGAACATTCTTCAATGTCCTAGAGCTGGGCTCGGGGATGCTTGGAATTGTGGAGCTACGTGGCTCGAACATTCTTCGACATCCTGAAGCTAGGCTCGGGGATGCTTAGAATTGTGGAGCTACGTGGCTCGAACATTCTCTGACGTCCTGGAGCTGGGCTCAGGGATGCTTGGGATTGTGGAGCTACATGGCTCGAACATTCTTTGACGTCTTAGAGCTGGGCTCGGGGATGCTTGGAATTATGGAGCTACGTGTCTCGAACATTCTTCGACGTCCTGGAGCTGGGCTCGGGGACGTTGTAGTCTTTTCCTGCAAGACATGCGGATACCCATGCAAGGGAAAAATCGTTACCATGATTGTTAGTAAGGGGACTTACCTTATTGGAGGCATCTTTGTAGGCTACAGGCCCTCCTCACTCGGGGGAGCCTGATGCCATAGAACTCTTCGAGGTAATAGACCCCTCATGGTGGAGCTTCGACCGCCTCGTGGGGGCCTCCCCACAGTGATTCACGACCGTCGTCCCGACGTCCGCGGCAGCTTTATTTACCTTCCTCCTTCGCTTTCTCCTCCCCTCATGGCAGGGAAATGACTCTCGGGTGCCCCTGCCCCTCGAGCCTTCTTAGACGCACGTGCGACCCTCCAAGCGGCGATGCCTGCCGGTTTCGCGGTGAGGTAGCCGTCGGTGGTTGAAGCCGATGGAAAAGTGGCGAGCACTTGGGGCCCCACTCGAGGCCTTCCCCCTGCAAACCTTCGGAGGTGGGCCTCCTTGTCGAGCTTCTCGATCTCTTATTCATGGTTGCGACATTTTTTGATGCCATGGCCATGATCATGGTGGAAGTGATGATACTCCGCCTCACCGCGATCGGTGAAGGGCTCCACCGGTGGTGGGCGTTGTAGTCCGGTGGCTCGCCGGTCGAACCTCGCATGCTGATAAACTGGTAGAAGAATCCCACCATTTTGTGCTCATGCTTCTCTAGGCACACTTTCGCTGTGTGCTTGATGGTTTCGTTAGTGGGTTCCCCGTCGAAAGGGACAGAGGAGGTGACGTCCTGGAGTGGCCTAGGGGAGATTGCCACTCTGCTGGCCTTTCTAGCTTGTGTCATCACCGTTCTTTTTCCTCTTCAACGGTATGTTGACCTGTGGAGAGGTAGAGGACTTAGTCACGCCCATCCTTGCCCCTTTCCCGGCGCGTCAATCTGTTGCCGCCAAGACCGTCGTGGCCCGTAGCTGCTGTCGGCGCCGAAGTGCACTTTCCCCGTCGGTTTTGCAGTCATTGAGTCCCGGACCTTCGTACTGGGTGTGGTCGCTTTGCCGCTCCCTTCGCTGCCCGCCGGCCCTCTGCTCCTGGACCTGCGAACATGGGTTAGTGACCCGGGCCGGGGTTTCCAGCGGGGGCACTCCGACGATCAATTCAGTAACGATCCAGGGGAACAGATCCTCCTAGTCGGGCCCCTCTTGATGGACTCCGCTCTAGGAGGAATGTAAAATGTGGGTGAAGGTGAGAACGTTGCCGGGGAGAATGATAGCGGGGACAGAGTGATGCTCTGTTCCTCTGCCTCTCCTTGTTTTCCCTCTCTTTCCCTTCAACTGTGGTGGTAGTGGTGCTTGGCCCTCTTGGTTGGGCTTGCGCTGGTGCTTACGGTGGAAGTGGTGGTGCCATGCCCCCGTCTCATTGTGGGGACTGCACCTCTTCTTCTCCCTCTCTTCTTTTTCTCTCCTCTGTGTCTTGGAGTTTTGTGTGTTTACCTCTGGGTTTGTTATGAACCAGGTTACCGTTCGGCGCTGTCTCGGGATCCTCGCCGGGCTGTCAGGCCCATGCGGCGGTGTCCCAAGGGACCTTTCCTTATTCATGATAGGGGGTTATCGGGCGCTCTGACACTCCTCTTGGTTGCCTCATTCCAGAAAATTTGGGGATGCTCCGAATGGCGGGCCGCCACCGCGAAATTCGAATCCCCGGATTGGTGTAACTGGCGGTCGTAGGTGGTCAGTACGGCCTGGAAAGTGCTTCAATGCAATCCTCGGGTGGCTCGCCAGTGTTCTGGGCTGGTGTAGACCTCGTCCGGACTGGGGCCGAGCTGGGACGGCATGACTTGCTCCGACCTCGACATTCCGAGCTCGCGGGGGCGCCTCGGTGGAGGAGGGCGGAAGGCGAACCCGGTCTAGAGGGCGCGTGCTTGGAGAGGCTCCACATTGAGCGGGTGAGCTCGTGGCTCGACCTCGACCGCAGGGCACTAGCCTCCGAGGGTCTCCTCTGGAGGGCGGAGGGTGAACCCGGTCCGTAGGCGCGCGCTCGGAGAGGCTCCACATCGACGGGTGAGCTCTTGCTCGACCTCGACCGCATGGTACTAGCCTCTGAGGGTCTCACTCTGGAGGGCGGAAGGCGGCTCCGACCTAGGCGTCCCGGGCCCGCGGCACGACCTGGCGGAGGACTGAGCTTGGCCTGCTGTTCTGAAAGAGCTCAGCTCAGCTCAGCTCGGTAGTGGAATACGGGCTGGAGAGTTGACGCGGCATCTTTTCTTGATGTGGTGGCCGCTGGTTCCCCTACGTCAGCGATCCTTCCACATCAATACTAAACAAAAAAAAGTTTATAACATAATCCTAAATAACTAGGAAGATATATGTAAACATATTATGAAGTCATATAAAGATTTTACCATATAAAAATAAGGATTTTTTGCATGTATACCTTCCTAAATATTAAAATTTACATGAATACCTTCTTAAATATATATATTCATAAAACTTTATTTTTGCATATATATCCTTTTCTTTTTTTGTTTTTGCATATATAACCATGTCATCTAATACTATTACATAATTAACTATTTAAAATTAAAATGATTGAAATACTCTTATGGATAAATATAATAAAAATATTTATAAAAATATATATGCAAATATCTATTTTGTAATGATATTAATATAAATTTGAATATTTAGAAAGGTATACACGTAAATAAACTTTAATTTTTATCTATTTTCTATTATTTTAACTAGCTAGATAAAAAAATTGGAATAAATTAATTAATCAAGATCTTTAGAATTTTATAATTATTAATTAATATCATAATCTCCATGTTGATATTTATACTTCTAATATATAACGAATTAATGCATCTTAAATTAACAAAAAAAAATAAATACAACTTGAGAGGGTTTTTTTTTTCTCTTTGTTTCTGCAGGAAGATTAACTTAGATATCGAAAGGTTCACCATCAAGAAATATTTCATCATAACTGGACTTTTCTATCTTTATTATTTTTGTAGGTTTCAAAATACCTGTGTATCCTATTGGGAAACCTGAAGCTATCGACGTAGCAGCCACATTCAACCATATTGGTGGGTCCCCTGCAGAATCGCAACACAGGTGAATATAAAAAATCGCATAAGCTGATTACAGGGATTAAAGATGATGTCAATGGCTTCTTTTTCAAGTAATTTTTTTTATTATCCCATTAAGTTTTATGACACAATCCAAAATAATTCGGAAGAAGTATACGAAAACATATCATCAAGCTACGTAAAGATTTTCCCATATAAAAATAATGACAGAGTTGAACGATAGAATCTCCCAAATAATAATATTCTATAAAAACATGAATTTAGCTAATGCTTGGATCCTCTACGAATGCTAACTTGGACTCGCTTAACATGAAGTGATTCATAACATGCACAAGTTCGCACAGGAAGAGAGAGTTGAATCTCCTTGAAAGCCATAGAAAATACAACCAGAAACAATAGCATCAGACAGGTAGATAAGTTCCTAGGAAAACTATCTCGAAACTAGGAAATCTGGCGCTGGCATCGATCCGGCCATCAATCTGGTAGTCAATTCAGTTTTGGTCATCGATCCGATAATCAATTCGGCTATTAGGTCGATGCCAGTCCGATTATCGATCTAGCTGCCAGTTCGATCATCGATCTAGCTGTCAGTCTGATCGCAGGTCTAGCTGTCAGTCCGGCCACTAGTTTGACAGTCGGTCACCGGTCTGACGGTCGAACCGGTCACCAGGATTCGGCCATCGATCGGACCACTGGTCCGGCCACCAGTCTGGCCACTAGGGTCTGGCCATCGGTCCGGCAGCTAGTCCTACCACCCATACGGTCACCAGTCTAGTTGCCAGGATCCGGCCACTGGTTTGACTAGACCGGTGGCCAGCGTCGGACCTTGGCCAGCGATCGGACCGGTGGCCGAATCGGAGGCTGGACCCTGGTGACTAGACCAGTGACCGTGTATGGGTGGTAGGACTAGTGATTGGACTGGTGGCTGGACCCTGGTGGTTAGACCGGTGGCCGGATCCTGGTGGCCGGATCGACCGTCAGACCGGTAGCTGACTGTCAGACCAGTGACCGGATTGGCAGCTAGACCGTCGATCGGACTGGCACCGACCTAGCAGCCGAATTGGTTGTCAGATCTATGATCGGAATCGGACTTGCTACCAGATCAATGGCCGGATCGGCGACCGAAATACAAAATCGCAGGTTATAATAATTTTAAAAAATTATTATAGTACCATATTATTATTTTTTATTTTTATTTTTTTTAAAAAAATATTAATTTTTTTGTTTTTTATTAAAATTTAAAATAAAAAAAGAGGCAGGAAAAATCGTGCCTGCGATTACAAGTATTTTTTTTTTATTTTTTATTTTTTGAAATCATAGATTTAACTAATGATTTTATTTTATTTTATTTTATTTTTTGATACCGTATATCTAAATCGTAAATATATTTCGATCAGCATTAATTTAAAAAATATTATTTTAAAAAATATTTTTTAAAAAAAAAAAACCCTTATTATCGGGGATAAGATAAGCACAACCACCATGGACGTACGAGCTTTATTTATTCAGGTCACGCTTAGGCAGGTTCTGACATCCCCGTGAGCCATTAAACTCGAATTCCTCAAGGGGACCTTATAACCAACATGTCGAACCTTTTTAACCTTGCCCAACCGGGAAAAACTGCAGAGGTAAATAAAATAACCTTTTTAACCTTGCCCGACCGGAAAACTGCGGTGGTTAAAAAAATAAAAAAACCCGCGTGCATCTCTTTTCAGAATTTCACGCCTCACATATTCACCGTTGGATGGCTTTGCAGATCGTTCTGGCAATATAATGTAGCCTGATTGTGCTTCTATGCCACTTTCATTATTAAGATATTTACTCTATTTTTTTTTTTTTTTTTTTTTTTTGGGGGGGGGGGGGGATATATTCATACGAGATATGAACCATCTATTTAATTAAAATAAAAATAAAAAAAGCTTGTGTCCATACGTGGACTAATTGGGCCCAACCGCCAAAGTCAATCATCTTCAAACGTCTTCATACCTATCATGACTCGACCCAAGATGGTAACAAATCAAACTAGTGCAGAAAGTTGACATAAGCTAATCCGAACCATGAAATCCAGTTAATCAAACTATTAAATGTCACTTCGAAGTTTGAAGATTTAGATTTGGCTGGGCTAAAAGACGTCCACTAATTTAAATAGGACGGTCTGGAACCAGCCCATGGGCACTAGTAGTGGAAGACGGTCTAGAGACGCGTAGAAGAAGGGCTGACTTCTTGAGTTCGAGGATCCGATCGTCGAAGGTGATTATATCGTCGGATCAGTACTTGCACAGTCTTCGGTACATTGCGAGTGCCAAAAATAATTTCATCGACGGCACGGATAAGGTGACCAGATGCGAGACGTTGGATTACAAAATAAAATAAAAAATAAAAAAAAAAAATAAATAAAAAAAAAACTTATATACATCTTCCCGCTTGTCACTTTTACCTGCCAAGGACCGCGTGAAAGTTTGAAAGATTCCCTGGTTCCCGCTTTTCTTTTTCATTTTTTTTTTTAAATAAAAAAGATAGGAGTGGTGTAGCTATTCCCGTAAATCTTCATCTTATCAGATAATGTTTGATTCAAGATACTTAGATTTTCGTAGTCTCTTCTCATCTAACGATGAGTACTTCAACTTGATATCACTAAGACACCGGACGGAAATAAAAAAAGAGACTACTGGTTGCCACTTTTACAGCAGGCCATCTTCGAGTTTCTAAAATTAAATAATAATTTTTTAAATTTTTGCATTCGAAATATGATATCAATGATGCTGGTTAGAACCAAGTCATTTTGTTGGACTAGATTTTACTTTAATAAACAAAGTTATTAAATCCAGTTCGGATCTTGACCTGGATAAGATATTAATTCACCGGGTCGATAGCTGTATTGGGTCAATGATTAAACCAGCAGGTCAATGCATAAAGCAAAAAATTCAAGGACCCATATATTCATTGATCTGTTTCTACTATATTTAATATTTTTACTGTATCAATATGGTTCAAAATCATTGTTTCATTCCTGGATTATAATTTAACAATTTTTTATTACTATGCGACGCACGTTGCATTGGATTGATGATGTCCGTTAACATTTTGGAAGTATATAACCGTTCAAAATGTTTGCATTAGGACTTATAGATTTGTACGCCTTTTGGTAGAGATTTTCATCTTTAAATACTTGCAGGCACATTTGCAGGATTTGGAATTTGAGATTAGGTTGCTTGGCGATCAAATAACCCAATTAACACAATGGTTACAGGCTCTTCTGTTTCCATCTTTCCATGAAATCGATAGATTTCAATCCCTAACTCACCCTCTCTCACCCTCTCTCTCTCTCTCTCTCTCTCTCTCTCTCTCTCTCGTGATCATGACTCCCCCTTCTGCTGTCATTACCCCCTTCCCCCATCCTTGATGGCGTTCCCCTCCCCCTGCCCTCTGCCTACCCGTCTTGATATCATTCCCCTCCCCTCTCCCCCATGCTCGTGACCGCGTCCCCATCTTTCGCCATCGTTATGCCATGAAGGTGTTCCCTATCGATTTACTTGAAGGATGAACCGAAGAAAAGGAAGAGTCGAGCTCCTTTATCATCATCATCATTGCCACCGAGATCTCAATCAACCACTATCATCATCGTCATCAAGATCTCTTTTCTTGGCTTCCACCATTGCTGCTTGATCATTGAAAAGAAGAGGAGAAGCTGGAAGGGCCGAATGAAGGAGATGGGTGAATAGTGTTTAGATTTTTTCCCCCTCTTTTATAACTGGGTTTCATCCGAGTTTGAGCTAGGTCGAGCAGGCCACGATTAAATTAGCTGGGTTTCATCCGAGTTATAGCTAGACTAATTTCGAACCTGAACTGGTTTCATGAGTGGGTCATCGGATTTTCAGTCCAACTAGTCTGAGTTGCGCCGGGTTTAATAACACTACTAATATTGGCTTTTAGATGAGTTTCTGCTCTGGTGTATGTCAAACTTCAAGCCTAATTATATCAATAAATTTAATAAATTTAGGGAATAGATTGTAATCAATGGATAAAAGAAAGACACGCATAAAATTTATTACCTTCCAACTGCAAATGTTAACTATAAACTTTTTTCCTGAAAATTGCATATCACAACCGGTAATTTGAGGTTTTACTTTTTTAAAAAAAATTATTGTATTTTCTCATTACTTACTTGTGATCAAAACCTTTTGAAATGATTGACCACCCTTGACAAGAGATCAACGTTTTCACCAAATATATATAGCTTTACTTTTCCACCCCTGGCAAGCATCCAAATTAGTAGACGGTTTAATTGTCCATTGGTTATGGAAGTCTTGAGCAAAGATGAGCGTAGAAGTATCAGGTGAAGGATTAATTTTTTATCCATCGAGAAAGGTATAGAAAAAATACACCATCAAATATGATTAGATCATGTAAGGGTCATGCAAGTACTACTTTTCAATGCATATTTAATGCCTATAGGTTAAAAATTTTGAATAACGAAAATACACTTCTCTTACAAAAAATATGATATCCGTTGGCTTGGATTATGATACATTTATGAACAGAATGTTATAATTTTATTCACGGTATGTCATAAGATTATATCATTTAAAAAAAATTTAATAACAAAAATTTTCTTAACTTTTTGACATCCTATGAATAGGATTATGATATCTCCTATTCACAAACTTAGTCACGGGATATCATAAGGCTAGGATATTTTCATCTTTCAAAATTTTTAACGAAAAAGTAAACTGCAAGCATTTAAATATATATTTGAACGATGAAAATGTAATTTTCTTTATGACACCCTGTGACGAAGTTTATGAACCGGGGATATCATAATTCTATTCATAGGACATCATAAGGTTAAAAGATATTTTCATCATTAACAATTTTTTAAAATTTTTTCGATGATAAAAATATCTCTCGGCCTTTTGTCATCTTGTAAATGGGATTATGACGCCATATTCATGGGATATCATAATCCAACCACGGGATATCGTAATTCATATCATAGGATATCATAATTTTTTTATAAGGAAGATATTTTTATTATTTAAAATTTTTAATAAAAAGATAAAATTATAAGTATTGAATGCATATTAAAAATAGGATTTATGTCGTACAATCACAGATTATGCGATGATTTTTGTTTTAACTAGGAGCGATGTACAAAGACCTTCTCTTGGATGGAGATGCCATGGATGACTCTGTCCAGGACGAGGGAGCCTTCCATGACCGGTTTTCTAGCCTTGACTCTAGACCATTAAACTGAAATGGCAAGGAAACTCCTTGGTGCGAATGAGATGGCTTCGAGCCTTGACGCATGCTTGTTCCACCCATGGACCAGTTTTCTAGCCTTGACTTTAGACCATTAGACTGAAATGGGAAGAAAACACCTTGGTGCGAGTGAGGTGGCTTCGGGCCTTGAAAAGCTTGTTCCACCCAATCGTGGTCCATACGCTCGCCTCGATGATGATGCCAAATTGGCAATGGAACGGTCGATCTTGGAGCAGTTTTGGACCAAGCAAATGGATTTTGTGGTGGGTAATGGGCACGGATTCTTACCGGTCCGGATGGTGCTTGGTGGAGGGATCGAGCCTCCACGACGGTTGCTGTTGAAAGAGAATTGGCCCCCGATCCTTTTTGTTCTATCAAGAAAAAAAAAAAAAAAAGAGAATTGGCCCGAAATCTCGCCGCTTAAACTGACCAGAGAATAACCGCTGTCTTGCCAATCCGTTAACTTTTTTTTTTAATGTATAAATGGATATACTAAATTAAACCAAATATAAATAAATACATTTATGAGAGTAACAATAAAATATCTAAAAATTGAAATGGAATTAAGACCAACCGAGGAAGTCCACAAAGTTGAATCATATGACCAGTGCTGTAACCTCTCTATAAACATATGAAATAATACGCGAAATTAGGGAGCATAGCATCACCTAACAATCCTGTAATAAAAGGTGCATCCAAATCTCCATCCATTGTAGGTCGAGTATGGTAAGCTTATAGGATCACCGTCATATAGCCACCTTCTAAGCAAATATTTGAGGCACCCAAAGTATACACAGCATAGCTTAAATCTTCCCAGGTCACGCGTCTTTCTGCCATTAAAATTGTGGTATCATAGAGTGAGTCTACCTACTATAATTAAAACATCGCCAGCACTCTTGACAAAAAAACGTGCTCCACTTAAAATACCTTTGTGAAGCCCAGTTATTTTGGGCCGCCCATGGGCTAAAGCCGGTAGAGCCTGCCGACTTCAGTTCAAAATTGAGGAAAAAAAAAGAGAGTCTGAGATGGAAACAGGGGAGTTCGATTTTCCCTTATCCGGCAGAAAATGTCACCGGAGGAGTTGGGAGAAGAGTCGTGGAGGAGAGGGACAGTGTCGACGATGAGTTTGAAGTGGGTTAGAATTCCGATCGGCACGGTCTTCGCTTTCCAAATGACAAGAAAACCCATCGGGGTTTTCCTTTAAATTCTCCTTCATCGCTGCCAGATCAAGCCACATCGACCTCCTTCCATGCTGTCGTCCTCCTCTTCGGTCCAGTGAGTCCTTTTTCCTTGTTTAATTTATTTAGAGGAGGATTTAATCGTGTTTTCCTTGGTTTTGGATTGCTTGGGCCGTACCTCGCCGTGGCCGCGCCGCCGTCGTCCACCTCCGGTCCATCAAGTTTTTCTAGTAACCATTTCCTTGGCCATCGGCAACTATGAGGAGTCTCGGTTGGGTCGAGCCGAGGGCAGCTGGGAGGGTTTGGGAAGAAGAGAATGAAGAAAGAAAGGAGGAGGAAAAGAAAAGTAAAGAAAAGGAATGAAAAAAAAAAGGAAAAAAAAGAAAGGAAAGAAAGTGAAAAAAAAAAAAAGAGAGAAGGAAAAAAGAAAAGAAAAAGAGAGTGAGAGAGTTAGGAGAGATGAGAGAAAAGAAGGAAGAGAGAGGAGAGAGAAAAGAAAGGGAGAAAGGGTTAAATTTGGACCAGAATTAGAATTGATGAGAGTGTCCCATGATAATCTAGTTTTCTTTTTAGTTTTTTTTTTTGAAATAGAAATTAATGGTATGATTAAAATTATTGGTCAGAATCGTCGTTGTCCTTGGAAGACTAGGTTTTGTATTTGAGTTATATTTAATTGGTGGATACTCTTCGGTAAGTTATCTCTCTCTAGTATATTTTATCATGCAAGATATAAGTTTAATTATTATTGTGTTATTGTATTCTACTGTATATGTTCTATGTTATATATCGATATGATTTGATATGATATGAGGTTAAACACATGTGTTTAAAATGCTCTATATCATGTATATGGGTTGAGTTGATTTTTGATGCTCTCTAGTCCGACTATGATTACACGAGTTAGGATCTAGTCTCCTTTTGGACCTCCAGCAGGGCTATCACTGACGCATGACCGATGAACGGTATGTGTACACAGGAGCTAGTTTTTTTTGTGGGCTTAGCCAGCAGGGTGATCGCTAGTACATGCAGAGGATACATGTATCTCGTATAATGTTAGAGCTAGTTTTCCTTTTGGACCTCCAATGGGGCTATTACTGGCACATGACCGATGAGCGGTATGTGTACATATGATCTAGTCTCTTTCGGAGCTAGCCATGAGCCGATCATGGCCATAGTCAGAGGTACTAGATGAGTTAGTGTGGATAACCATCCTACAGAGTGTGTTGTCGGAAAAGTAGTAAAGGAGGTTAATAATGAAAACTTAACTGAATTGGCGTAATGTTATTATTATGTTTAGTTTATTATTTTGCACTGATTTATTTAAGTTATCTTG
Source organism: Areca catechu (assembly GCA_021397845.1). NCBI lineage: Eukaryota > Viridiplantae > Streptophyta > Magnoliopsida > Arecales > Arecaceae > Areca > Areca catechu. The sequence goes on along the minus strand of CM038047.1, from coordinate 27,668,651 downwards.
CTCTTGTTTTATAGTGGATTTGTACCTGAGATTATGATAACTTATTTGGTCTAGGGAACTCACTTTATTTCATTTTTTTTTATGTTTCAGGACCAGAGGAATATGTGGGCTTGGGAACCAGTCATAAGGAACTTAAGACATAGCGGATATTATTGTTTTTATTTTTAAAGTTTAGTAAAATTTAAGTGTGTGGCTATTAGTTATATGAACATTTTAGTTAGTTTATCCAATTAGAATTTATGCGTATGCCTGGCGGGATAATTATTACTGGAATTATGATATGATGCAGGCCTTGTGTGTCCGATGGAAAAATAAATCTAAGGGCATATGGCTGTCTGTTGCACATCCGGCTCAGGTTTTGGGTCAGGGCGTGATAACCTTGGACTCTTGTGATATCATCAAAATTGATCTTATAAAATTAGGAGGGTGGTGGATCCGATGAAAAATAATTTATATGAGGTGACACAGATTGTAAAAGAAGAACCATGGATTATCCTTGTTGTCAAAAAATTATTGGTAGTAACTATTTGAATAAAATCATACGCGTGAGTTGCAGCTTTCAAAAAAAAATAACCTTGCTGTTGGAATATGATAAATTGATCTGTTTAAGTTGACCTTTTAAGAGGCTGAAATTGAAATTGGTCTATTTCCAAAAGGTATCGGACCGATTAATGCTTGAATGGTGCAAATAGGATCGGAAAATACTTCATCAACATCCAAAGGGTGTGAAGCCGATTAATAACCAACAGACACGAAATTGATCCATTTCCAGGTAATCAATATATTTATTTGAGAATGGAATTTGGTAATAATTATGTGTTGCAGGAGACGATCAACTTCGGAAGAGACGATCAATTCTGGAAGAGACAATTAACTTCAGAAGAGACAATCAACTCTGGAAAAGACAATCACTTCGGAAGAGACGATCAACTATGGATGATTAACTTTCAGAGCTGATCAATTATGGATGACTAACTTTCAAGACTGATCAACTATGGATGATTAACTTTCAGGGCTGATCAACTATGGATGACTAACTTTCAAGGCTGATCAACTATGGATGACTAACTTTCAGAGCTGATCTATTATGAATGGCTTTCGATGCACGTGCTCATATCCTGGATTAACCGTTTAATAGCTAGATGCCAGCTGTAAGCGGTTAATTCCGTGGTCTATAAATACCTCCAAGCACGATGATGAGGGGGGCTTCTGCTACTCCTTCTTATCCACACCATTCTTTGCCTGCTCTTCCTTTAGATCGCATCTGTTCCAGTCCATACGCCATTAACAAGCTTGAGAGCTACTTCAACACCCAGATATCCCAAGAAGATGACGGAAAGCTAGATCAAATCAGCTTGATCTGTTCTTCTTTTATTTCAAGCTTGTTGTAATTTGTTTGGACGCAACTGATTGGCGTGCCAGGTAGGGGCATTCTCTGTAAGAGAGTTCTGAAATATCTGAAAGGAAGCATGGTGAAGGGTAAGAAGAGGGATTTGCCAACAGGAGCTGCTCCTAATTCTTCAAAAGAAACCGATCTTGTCCTTGACCACCAAGGAGAAAATTTTGTTCTGGATGGCAAAGCAACGGACCCTGTTCCAGAGGAAATGGTGAAAGTTTCTCTTGCAGTGCATTTTGATCAAGAAAAGTTGAATGCTCTATTTGATAAGGTAGAAGTGCTTACCATAGCGATGCAGAACCTTCAAGAAAGAGCTATAAAGGAACCGATGCAGCCAGCTATATCAAGAACCAGCCGGCAGCCATCACTCCAGGTAAGTAAACATCTCAGCCCTAGAAGACATTCTTCTTATCAATGTTCTTCAGGTCCACTATCTCCTGTAAGACATCATCACCGATCTTGTCATCACTCTAAGAAGTAAAATAAAGAGAAATAGCCACGATCTCGGTCAACCTCATCTGGAGAATCAACTCCTAACAGTACCCAAGCTCAACACCTTGAAAGAGAAAGAAATTTTGATCGAAAATTCAAGAAATTGGAGTTGCAGGTTGCCAAAGTTTTGGAGTAGAGGAAAATAGAAAATGTTGCCCCAAGTTAAAATATTCTTCCCCCTTTTTCCAAGAAGATTATGGATGAAAAGATTCCACATCATTTCAAAGTACCGTCGATCGAATTATACGATGAGTCGTCTGATCCTTTAGACCATTTGGATAGCTTTAAAGCTCATATGTTAATCCAGGGAGCGTCAGACGCATTACATTGTCATGCCTTTCCTGCAACCTTGAAGAAGTTGGCCAGAATATGGTATTCCAGTTTGCAGCCGGACGCCATCCACTCATTCGGTCAACTAGAAAAATTGTTCGTCTCTCACTTTGGAACAAGCAGAAAAATGCCCAGGAATTCTGATAGCTTGTTTTTTATTCAGCAATCAGAAGGAGAATCCTTGAAAGATTATATCAAAAGATTTAATTCCTTCACGTTGGAGATACCTAACCTTAATGAATATGTGGCGATGTCTGCTATGAAGAAAGGTTTGCGGGTCTCTAGATTTACATTTTCTTTGGATAAAAAATTCCCGACCAATTATTCGGAATTACTGGTCCGTGCCCAAAAGTTTGCCCAGGCCGAAGAACAGGCATTAAATCGGCGACAGGTGGAGAAAAAATTAATGTCAAGTAAAAAGAGAGCCAAAGAAGATGAATCTCGATTTTCTGGAGTCCGATCTATTCAATAGCAAAATCAAAGGCCTAGAGATTTGATCAGTAGAAACTATGTCAACCGAGTCAATACGTATACTCCGTTGACCCGTTCAAGAGAACAGATTTTGATGGAAATTGAGAAAGAAAACTTTTTTCAAAGGCCAAGGCCGATGAAAGCTTCACCAGCTATGCGAAATAAAGCCAAATATTATCGCTATCATCGGGATCATGGCCACACAACAAAAGAATGCATTCAATTGCGAGATGAAATTGAGGCTCTGATTAAACAAGGCTATTTGGCTAGGTATATCCGAAATCAAAATCAAAACCGACCAATTGAAGCAGCAATACCGAGGCCAGCTATTCCAAGGATGATCACTGATGGGACGAAGCTCCTAAACCAGTAGCCAACTGATGGATCGGTTGGAATGATTTGTCATGCATGTCTTGAAGAGGAGCGGAGTCCTAAGAGGTTTCAAGGAAGTATTATTTTTCTGATGAAGATTTACAATGCGTTCGAATGCCTCATAACGACCCTGTTGTAATTTCCGCTGTTATTGCAAACTATGATGCACATCGGATTCTAGTTGATAATAGAAGTTCCACAGAGGTCTTGCTTTATGGTGCATTTGTCAAAATGAACTTACCATTTAATAAGTTACGAAGAATTCATACACCGCTCACTGGATTCAGTGAAAATTCTATCAGAGTGGAAGGATAAATCACCCTTCCTATAACTCTTGGAACAGCACCAAAGCAAAGAACCTACCTCCTTTCTTTCATGGTTGTTCGGATTCCTTCTGCTTACAATGCCATTTTGGGAAGACCTGCCTTGAATAAATTCCAAGCCGTTATATCTACATATCACTTTCTGATGAAATTCCCGACTTCAAGTGGAACTGGGATAGTAACGGAAATCAGCAAATGGCTCGGCAATGCCTGACAATTCAGAATCAGTAATCAGCTATCAAACCAGCTTCTGAACAAATGGATCCACGTGATCCGAATGATGAAATTAGCATATCAATGGAAAAAACCATTCATATTCCTCTGACAAAAGATGATCTTACCAAAACAGTTCAGATTGGAAGCTTACTTACTGAAGATCAAGAAAAGAAGATGATTAATTTCTTACAGACGAATGCCGACATATTTGCATGGAAAGCTACCGGCATGTTAGGGATTCCTACTGAGATAATCAAGCATGAACTTAAGGTTGATCCATTTATCAGACCTGTTCGACAAAAGAAACGAAACTTTGCCCCAGAGAGACAAAGTGTTATTAATGAAGAAGTTACCAAATTGCTTGATGCTGGATTCATCAGAGAGGTTCATTATCCTGATTGGCTGGCTAATGTAGTGATGGTCAAGAAAACAAATGGAAAATGGAGAATATGCATAGATTATACCGACCTTAATAAGGCATATCCGAAAGATAGTTTTCCTTTGCCAAAAATTGATCAGTTGGTTGATGCAACGGCTAGACATAAGTTCTTAGGTTTTATTGATGCTTTTTCTGGATATAATCATATACGAATGAATCTAGAAGATGAAGAAAAAACGTCTTTTATCATAGATAATGGAATATATTGCTACAAAGTGATGCCGTTTGGCCTCAAAAATGCCGGGGCCACTTATCAGAGATTAGTAAATAAAATCTTTGAAGATCAAATTGGGAAGACCATGGAGGTATATGTTGATGATATGATTGTTAAGAGCAATCAGTTTGATGACCATATTAATGGTTTACAAATAGCTTTTGATATTTTACGCCAGAATCATATGAAGTTAAATCCGACCAAGTGTATTTTTGGTGTGAGTTCTGGAAAATTCTTGGGATTCATGGTTACACATCAGGGGATTGAAGCCAATCCAGAAAAAATCCGGGCTATCTTGAATATGAGAGAATCAGCCAATAAGAAGGAGATTCAACAGTTGACTGGACGAATTGTTTTATTAAGCCGATTTATTTCTCGTTCAACTGAGAGATGTTTGCCTTTCTTTAAAACTTTACGGCAAGTAAAAGAGTTCAATTGGTAGGATGATTGTCGAACCGCATTCGAAGAACTAAAGAAGTACTTGGTCAACCCGATCATACTGTCTAAGCCACAAGAAGGCGAGGATTTATATCTTTATTTGGCCGCATCAGATGAAGCAGTTAGTTCCGTATTGGTCAGAAAGGATTCTAGCGGATCGCATAAGCCCATCTATTATATCAGTAAAGTTCTTCATGATGCAAAAACTAGATATCCAAAACTTCAAAAGATTGTATACACTTTGGTAATATCAGTCAAATGGCTCAGACCATATTTCCAGTCTCATCGTATCATTGTATTGACTGATCAACCTTTAAGAACTATTTTGCAATGCCCTTATACTTCTGGTCGAATGGCAAATGGGCAATTAAAATGAGTGAATATGACATCATTTATCAGTCTATGTCTGCAATGAAAGCCCAAGTATTGGCTGACTTTATAGCCAAATGTACTTGGGGAGATAATGAATCATCTGTTGAAATAGAAATAACCGATGCACCCTGGGTATTACATGTAGATGGGGCATCCAACTCTTCTGGCTGCGGAGCGGGGTTAATCTTATCTTGTCCCCATGGGGATGCCATAGAGTATGCACTACGGTTTTCTTTTAAGGCTTCTAACAATCAAGCCGAATATGAGGCACTTTTAGCAGGTTTGAAAATTGCAAAAGAGGTAAATGTCAGAAGATTGAAGGTATTGTCTGATTCACAGCTGATTGTCAATCAGGTGAAAGGGGATTTTGAGGTTCATGATACCATTTTGAGCTTATATTTGAAGAAAGTCAAAGAACTGGGGACCTCATTCGATTCATGGGATATCAGTCACATCCCTAGAATTGAAAATTCTCGAGCTGATGCATTATCCAGATTAGCTACTTCTATACCTGAACAGATGGGTCGGATCTTTGTGGAATATTTGAAAATTTCGAGTATCTCGACAACTGAAAAAGAAAAAGTTCTCCAAATAGAACCAGAAACGAATTGGATGGATCCGATAGTAAAGTACTTGACTGAAGGAATATTGCCTAAAAATGATATAAAAGCTAAGTAGATTAGAAAATGGGCTGCTCAATATGTCATCTTGGATGGTTTATTATATTAAAAATCCTTTACTCAGCCACTGTTGAAATGTTTGTCTCCTTCGGATGCTGATTATGCTCTTAGGGAAGTACATGAGGGGATATGTGGTGATCATTTAGGAGGAAGATCTTTAGCCTATAAAATCATAAGACAGGGTTATTATTGGCCGACTATGCAAAAGGATGCAGCAGATTTTATAAGAAGATGTTATTCTTGTCAAAGATATTAAAATATCCAAAGACGTCCTGCTAGCCAGTTGGCACAATTAATAGCTCCTTGGCCATTTGCTCAATGGGGAATGGATATACTTGGTCCATTTCCTCCAGCTTCTGGGTAATGAAAATTTTTGATCGTTGTCATTGATTATTTTACCAAATGGGTAGAAACTGAACCTCTGGCTTTAATCACTGAAACAAAAGTTAAAATATTTATCAAAAATCTCATTATATACAGATTTGGAATCCCTCATGCAATTATTACAGATAATGGAAGACAGTTTGATAATCAGAAGTTTAAACATTTTTGTATTCAGTATGGAATTTTTCATAAATTGATCTCTGTCGGACATCCTCAAGCAAATGGAGAAGCGGAGGTGACCAATCGGACGATCCTCCATTGATTGAAAACCCGGCTAAATTAAACCAAAGGATCTTGGGTTGATGAACTTAATTCTGTTTTATGGGCTTATCGAACAACACCCCAATCTACAATAAGTGAATCTCCGTTTAATCTAGCTTATGGAAGTGAAGCTATGTTACTTATGGAAATTGTTCTTCATTCTAGAAGAACCGACGGTTTTACAGAATCTGATAATGATAATGGGAGAAGATTGGATCTTGATTTGATTGAAAATGCTAGGTTGCAAGCACAATTGAAGATGGCTGCTTACCGACAAAGGGTGGCACGGTATTACAATTCAAGAGTGAAGGCTCGAATCTTTCAGATTGGGGATTTCGTTCTGTACCGAACATCTATATCCCTACCAACTAAATAAGGTAAACTTGCTCCAAATTGGGAAGGTCCTTATCGTATTACTGAAGTTGTACGTTCAGGGACCTATCGACTAGAAAGTCTGGATGGTTATCCTTTGGCAAGACTTTGGAATGTGAAAAATCTATGCAAATATTATCAATAAAGACAGTTTCCTTCTATTTCTTCTGCTATATGAGGGAGGTATTTTATTTTCCGGTATTCTCTAAAAAGATTGCCTGATAAGCTGATCACAATCCGATAAATCGAGTTAGTTTGATCCACTAACTCAATCAGTGTATAATGATCAGAACAATTGATCTAAAGATTGGCTTGATAAGATGACCACAATCCGATAAATCGAGTTAGTCTGATCCACTAACTCAATCGGTATATAATGATCAGAACAACTAATCCAAAAGATTGGCCTGATAAGCTGATCATAATTTGACAAATCAAGTTAGTCTGATCCACTAACTCAATCGATGTATAATGATCAGAACAACTGATCCAAAAGATTGGCCTGATAAGCTGATCACAATTCGATAAATCAAGTTAGTCTGATCCACTAACTCAATCGATGTATAATGATCAGAACAACTGATCTAAAAGATTGACCTGATAAGCTGATCATAATCCGACAAATCGAGTTAGCTTACCCACTAACTCAACCAGTATTTAATGGTTAGAATAAAAGTTATATTATATTCTAACAGAATAAATTGATCTGATATTCTAATTCAGTTGTTTATGGATTAATTAAAGAAACACTGGGGAGTTCATTCATATTCTTTTACAAAGAGTGGAAAGAGAAAAATAAATGGCAATAAAATTATTGCCAATTTCCTATTACATATACTGTTCAGTCTTCCTCTAAATACTCTGGTCGATTGGAATTTTCTCTTGATCAGCTACCTCTGGATCAGGTAACTTTGTCGGAATTTTGCATGTTTGTCCTTCTTCTTTCTTCACAGGAAAATTTGAAGAGATATTGAAAAGATCAAGACCAGGATATAATTTTTTAACCTTATCAAGGCAATTGTTGAAACCAAGCTCATAGCCTTTGGCGCCCACTTTTTCTATTCCTTGGGAAAAACCATCAGATTTCATAAATTCCTCAATTATGGAGGATTTCTGTTGAGTCAGAGAAATGTTTTTCTGTTCGGTTTTTCTCACATTTCCTTTAAGAAGTGATATTCTTTTCTGTAACTGTAGATTCTGATATAGTACATCTTCATATGATTGAGTTTTTTCTTCTATGGCTTCATCGGCTTGTTGAAGTCTCTTTCTTCTTTTGGCTCTATCTTCCATGAGTTGATTAATATATATTTCGTTTTGTTTTAATTGCTTCTGTAAAGACATGATCTTCGCCGTCAGAAAGAGAACCTCTGTTCTGAAGGCTTTTCGATCGGCAACAGCTTTATTTTTCTCCTCTTTAACTATTGTTAATTGTCTATGAAGATCTTCTTGGAGATTCTGCGCCTGATCCCAACCTTCTTCGATCATTGAGATATCACTGACAAACTATATAATAGCTTTGCTATGTTGTTAGAGTATGAACAGTTTGTTATGAAGAAGAGAAAGGAATATTGCTTACCTTTGAGATTTTTGGATAAATGGAAGTTAAGGCTTCCTTCACTCCTTGTTTAATAGTTGTCTCCCAATCCTTTCGAAGAATGGTAGATTGCAGTATAGTTTTCGCCAATTTTGGATTGTTGACGCTTGTATCAGCAACCAATACTTGAACGGGTTTATTACCCGTTGGATCGGTCGATTCTTTAACAGGGGTTTTTCCTTTTTCTGACGGAATATCTTCAGCACACGGGTTTTTGCTAGTTTCCTCTAAAACAGGAGCGGACGGGATCTCTCCTTCTTTTCAAATGAAGATGAGATATATTCGGGAACTGTAGGTTTGACGAAAGTACTTCTTAATAAATGCCTTCTTCTCATACAGGACCTTTCTTCTCTGAATCGTACCGGTCCTACTTTTTTTTGGGATATCTGATGCGATTTCTTATCACTCGACTTCATTTTTTGGATTTGATGAAGATAAAGACTATGCCTTGGAGCAAAGGATTGCAAAAGAAAGATATATGATACGAAGGTGGTTTGAAAACTTGAACCTGAGACCCCTTTATATAGAAGATGTGGATGGTTACGATTTGTAGCTCAAATTTCGAGATAACGGGAGATTTCGACACGTTTTCAAACCTGATTTAGTGGGAATTCGTATATCGTCGCTGGTTCTCAGAAAGTCAGTTTTAAGATATGAATATAAAAGCATACAATTTGAATTTCAAATTTATGCGCCTTTCTATACGCCCTTCTAAATTCTGACAAAGACGGTTATACGGCCCTCAGTTGTATGGCTCTCAATTAAACCTCTGACAAAAAGATTACGCCTGTTAAGGTAAGCATAATTAGCTCCTTCATTTGGAAAAGTTTTTCTCAGTCATACTTCTGATAAAAAGTTAGGATTGGCAGAGTAAGTATGACCATCTACCTCATAGGGAAAAGTTTTTATAAAAATAAGAAGATTAATGATTTAGAAATTATTTTTTTCTTGATAAACTAGAAATTGCTATTTAATAAACTCTGACAAACTTATTTTAAATTAGTTCTTTCAAATTTTTTAGAAATATTAGTTAATGCTTGTGATTTAAGTAAAGCATGTTATAATAAGAACGGTTTTTTTTAGAAACTTGTTCATTTAATCCGATCATTTTTCATAATCTGACAAACATTAAAAGGAAAGATTTTTCATTGAAAATTAAACTAAGTTAGTACATCTTCAATCTGTTATATTGATCTTGATAGAACTTCCTTCTATTTCACTTTGATCTACAAATGAAATTGGTAAAATTTCTCCTGGGGTTTGAGAAGTCGGTGCCGGTGCTTCGATTTGATATCCGACTAATTGTCTAGTAAAAGCTTCAGTCAGTTTTTCTGCTTGATCGGAAGATGATTCATCAGTTGGGTTTTCTTCATCTGAGCTCTCTTCATCAGAATTTTCTTCATCAGAGTCTTCTTCTATCTTTGAAGTATCAAGGTCAGGGTAAAACTTCTTCACTTTCTTTAAATAATCGGCAAGACCATAATTGTAACTCTCAACTCCCGCTTCGTGGAGTTTGTCATCGAAGGCTTTTGACTCGACATATTTCTTGACCGTCCCATTTACGACCTCTTCAACAGCTTGCTCGATTCTTTTAGCTGTTGATAAAAATTTTTCTTCGACTGCTAAAACCTTCTTTTCAGCCGTTGAAATCTATTCTTCTGCCCCCTCCAGTTTATGGGATAATGATCGGACCTTTTTACTTTTATTTTTTAACTTTGATTCCATACTATTCATTTTTTATCTAGCTTCTCTTAATTTCGCCTCCAGTACCGAAATTTTAGTCGTCGCTTTCCCCATTTTTTTCTCCATTGAGTTCTTCGACTACTTCTTTTTCTAATCTGGCCATGTTTACTTCATCACTCATGACCTTGTGAAATTGATCAAAGTTCTTCAAACTTTTTTCCATGATATTAATCCCATGGATGAGCTGTTAATTCATATCTTATATTAATCAGATTTGCCAAAACTGATAAAGATAGTTAAATATGTATTCAAAATATAAGTATAACTCATACATTCAATACTGTCGGATGAAGTTGTAAGATTGTATCGTCAATTTGCTGGAATTTCGTTATCTCCCAGTCCCTCGGAATTATTATAGACTTCGTAAGTTGACGAGCCAACATCGGGTCGTTTAGGCCCGAATCATCGGCGTATATGGGGAAACCAGCCAAAATGTTTGCAGCTGGGATTCTTTCTTCCTCATCTCTCGTTGGAGCTTTGCCCTTATCCAACTGATTAATAGGGCGAGAAAGTATGTCGTCTCCTGGTATGCTTGTTGTTTGTTTCGGCATAGGGGGTTGAAGGGATGCTGACAGAGGAACTTCGTCGTCCTCCGACACACTAGCTATCACAATTGGAGAGTCATGCCTTGTTGCTGTTGGTGAAGTTGTTGGGTTGATTGGAATCTTCTTCTTCAGTTTCTTGATTTTTCTCTCTTCTTGGATAGAAGAAGTGGCTTCTACCTTCCTTTTCTTCGAAAGCTTCCGAATTTCTCGTACATCCACCATGACTGATGTATCTATAATTAAAAAGAAGTCAGAGATTAAGATAGATTGATCAGAAAAACTGATAAAATAATATCAGTAATAAAAATACCTAAAGAGGATTTAGGACTGATTTCCGCTGAAAAGATCCTTCTTTCATCAAGAAGTTCTTTAATCGGAGAAACTTCCATCCCTGTAAGCTTCTCGTAATCCTCTTGATCGGAAGCCAGAACCTTTTTGCCATTGTTTGAAGTTAATCGGGATTCTTTATGGCTAGTTGTGAAGTCCCAAGAGATTTTAGAGAAGATATAGAAGAAGCTTAGTTTCCAGCCATGAATGGCTAAAAGAAGTCTAGAGATAAATTTTTGACCGTGTCATGGGTTGATTACCCACTATCCATGACCATGAAAATCTCTTTTTAATACGAATAAAGAGGTAAAGAGTGAGGTTTTTAGAGTTATGTTTGCATCCTTGCAAAGGATCAAGAACGCACAAATAATTCGAATGCTATTGGGGGTCAGTTGGGATGGTAATACCCGATATAGTTTGAAGATCATGAGGAAGAAGGGATGGATCGGAAATCTAAGTCCGGGTCTTAAGTGTTCTTCGTATATGGTAATGCTACCAGCTGGGGGCCGATCTATTTGATTTTCAGCAAGAGGGAGGATTACAACATTTCATTAGAGATGTTATAATGCTGTTTTAATGCTAATATCCTATGTTCGGATAGGGAAGATCTAATATCCCCTATTTTTACTTCTTCGATTTGTTTTCTTTCCTGTTGAGAACAGGATTCTTCAAGGTTCCCATGATTTTCTACATGACTAGTTTCTAAGATTCTAACCATGATGAAGAAAGGAAGTAAAAGAAGATTAACTTCGAAAAGCAGAAGAGAAATAAGAGGCCGACCTGTGAAATTTTTCTTTCGCTCCTAAGGTAAAAAGGCGGAAATGGTTGAAAACCTGTTTCTTTGAGAGGTTTGATGTTTATATAATACTTTTCAACAGACCGAGATCTCTTTGCCAACGCTGAGAATGAACCAGATTCATCCATTTATCCTTAAAATATTTAATGGAAATTGGGATTCTCGAAGGGTCGAAACGGTTTTTTACGGTGCAATGGCTGCGATCTGCTGATTAGACAGATATCTTTTTTCTTTTTCGAGGATATTTTAATTTCCTCGAATTTTGAAAAAGTTATAATGATGGGAAGAAGATATGGTGATTGTTTTGTAACCGCCTCTCCAGTTAAAGTTTGACACGTCATCCAGGCATGTCATTCCAGGACAGAGATTCCTGACAGTTTCTGATTTTCATTTAATGGACTCAGAAACTGGGGGGACTAGTATTGGGATATGATAAATTGATCTATTTAAGTTGACCTTTTAAGAGGCTGAAATTGAAATTGATCTATTCCCAAAAGGTATCGGACCACTTAATGCTTGAAAGGCGCAAATAGGATCGAAAAATACTTCATCAACATCCAAAGGGTGTGAAGCCAATTAATAACCAACAGACATGAAATTGATCCATTTCCAGGTAATCAATATATTTATTTGAGAATGGAATTTGGTAATAATTATGTATTGCAGGAGACGATCAACTTTGGAAGAGACGATCAATTCTGGAAGAGACGATCAACTTCAGAAGAGACGATCAACTCTGGAAAAGACAATCAACTTCAGAAAAGATGATCAACTATGGATGATTAACTTTCAGGGTAGATCAACTATGGATGACTAACTTTCAAGGCTGATCAACTATGGATGACTAACTTTCAGAGCTGATCTATTATAAATGGCTTTCGATGCACGTGCTCACATCCTGGATTAACCATTTAACAGCTAGATGCCAGCTGTAAGCGGTTAATTCCGTGCTCTATAAATACCTCCAAGCACGATGATGAGGGGGGCTTCTGCTACTCCTTCTCCACACCATTCTTTGCCTGGTCTTCTTTCAGATCGCATATGTTCCAGTCTAGATGCCATTAACAAGCTTGAGAGCTACTTCAACACCCAGATATTCCAAGAAGATGACGGAAAGCTAGATCAAATCAGCTTGATCTGTTCTTCTTTTATTTCAAGCTTGTTGTAATTTATTTGGACACAACACTTGCACTATGCTTCACATCCCGAAAAATATATATTTATTCCTTGCCAACCAAATATTATATATAATATAATAAAATAATGCCGCTACTTCCATCTTATAATTGCAGGAAAAAACTCTCTTTGATAATTCGTAAAAACCCATGCATGGATAAAGATGAAAGCAAAGATATAATTGGTAGTGATGTACATCTTCACACCTGAGATGCTACTTTGCATTGTATTATAATATGAGTAATAGATTCCTCCATCTTTGGGCACATATCACAACAAGCAGAAACATAGGGACCTCGTTGATGTAAAATAGCTCTACATGGAAATCAATTCCATGCTAATTTCCACTAAAACAAAGGGACTTTGAGATGGACATACAATTTTAAAACCCAAGCAACATTTTGAATTAATTGAGATTTGAAAACAAAATCTTGATACATATCAGATACCTTAATGAAAAAACCAAATGATGAACCCATCCCAGCTAGGGGTGGCAATTAGGTCAGGTTACATGCGGGTTGGTTCTAAAAATGTTAAATCTAAATCCAACATGTTTATTAAACAGATCAAAATTTATAACTTAAACCTGTCATGTTTAATAAACTAGTGACCTAATCTGGCATGTTTAAACTACTTAACAAATAGGGAATCTATTAACCCAATCAAACCCGACCCGACCTAACAAGTTTTTTATTTTTTATTTTTTCCAATTCTATAAGTGATGGATCAAGGGGTAGGGAGGAAATCGAAGAAAAAAATTGCAAAAGAAATGAGGCCAAAACCCATAGAAACACGGTGGTCACCACGGAGGTCAGAGATCAACCTCAGAAAATTAGATGAGGTTAAGTTCTTACCTTGCAGCATGGACGACATGAACCATTAGACTTCAGTAGCAGTGGTGGCCAACTTCTTGACTAGCTTCGGTACTAACCTTGGACAAGTGGTGGAGATCTTCCCTTCGGAGTGGGTTTTGAAGTTCTCTTTCTCGGTGATTATGGAGGATTATTGGACAGTGCTTTCTTTCTCCTTGGATGTGGACTCCACTTGGGCTTTACAGGGCTTCGATGCCATGATCTTCACCCTGTTGCCACCTTGCTCTTTGACCTTAAGCTTTAATGATATTTTCTAGGGTTAGGGTTTCACTTTCCTTACAAATTGAAATGGAGAGTAGAAGAGGAAGGAAAAACAAGATGGTGAAAATAAGGTGGGATTTTTGGAGAACAAAGAGAAGGAACAAGATAAGGTTTAGGGTTTGGGGGGATGTTTTCTTTGGATTTCAGCATAAAAGAAAAGGTTTTGTTGAACTTGTGATCAAGGGAATTGGAAAAAGGCCGAGCAAAGTAGGCCGTGGGCAAGCAAACATGAAGTCATGATGGGTTGGACACTCCCAATTCTTGAACGGACATAGCTGAAGCCCAAGCAGCAACAATTCATTTAACATTTAAATGATATACATGCTAGTCTATTTGTTTAAAAGGATTAAACGGGTCAGACTAGTCAATATTCTGAAAACTAAACACAGTCCAAATATTAAATAGGTTAAACAGGTCGATATGTTTATAACCCAAACATGTTTAGTCCAAGTCAAACCTATTTATGTTGGCAGATCAGGTCATATTTTACTGCTCCTAATTTTAATCTATCTCCAACATCACTATGAGGTATTGAAATAGACATGATATGATGACTAAATCCTTTGAAAAAAATTGAGCAAGAAATAGTTGATTCCATTTTCTCTCACAAGGAATGAAAATATCATTAACCATCATACCTTCTAAAACTAAAATATCAACAAATATAGGCCATGTGCCAATAGAATGGTGACAACTATGGATCTTGAATCACATTTATAGGCACACCATTTCTAATGTACCATCGAATATTAGAATAAAAATAATCGATTCATATGAATATATTTTCTTCCACACCAAAAAAGCACTTTGTGCATACACTAGATAAGATATCACTGACCAAGAATCATATTTAGCTTGTATAAAAGAGTACCAAGAGTTATCTTGCATCAAAAGAAATCTCATAATATGTTTGGCCAAAAGAGCATCACTCTTGATAATCAAAGAAAGAATACCCAAACCATCATTGCAAAAAGATTGGCAAACATTATGTTATGATATAAGATGTACTCTTTGAGAAGTATTAGTTGACCGGCCAACAAATTTTCTAGATAATATTTTTTAAGTTCAGAAGCACTTCTCTTAGAATAATAGCATGAGAGAGTAAATAAATTGAAACAATAGAAAGCACTAACCTAACAAGAGTAACCCTATCCATTATAGAGACAACCCTCCACTTCCAACCCTCCAACATATTTAAAAATTGTTGAATCATATTGCTACAATCAGAAGAGGTGAGCATCTTACCAGACATATGGACTCCCACATATTGCCATGTACCAGTATAAACTCTTGAATATATAGGAGATTCTTTATTTTCTACCTAAATAGCATATTAATTTTTGGACTAAATTTTATAATAGATTTCTTAAAATAACTTAATGTCCAGATACGACAGAATAATTCTTCAGAATATTAGATAGAACTCATCCAATAAACAAGGTAGCTCTAATGAACAACATACAATCATATGCAAATAAAATATGAGAAATATAGAATTACAATCTATGAGATTGATACATTGCTAAGAAATTTTTCTTTATAGCTGCTTTCTACATTCTTGACAATGCATTTGCATACATAATAAACCAATATAAAAATAAAGGACAACCTTGTCACAACTAATAGAAGAATAAAAGGAGTCAGAAGGAGTTCCATTAATCAAGAGAGCAAAAGAAGTGATTCAATATAGCCCAAAAATCTATTAATTAAAGCATCTTGAAAGCTAAATTACTACATAGAAGAAAATAGAAAATCCCACACAACTCTATGTTATGCACATTCGATATCCAATTTAATTGTCATAAAATTATGTTGCACATATACTTGTTGCAAATCAAACATAATCACTTGAGCCATAAGAACATTATCAGAAATGTTCCTACCTTTAATGAAAGCTCATTGTTCTTGACTTATCAAAAAAATAATATAATACATGCTTCGTCTAATTGGCTATCAATTTAGCAATAATCTTATATTGAATAGTACGTAAGCTAATTGGATTATAATGAGATAGAGGAGAAGCATCTATGTCACGCCCCGAATCCAGCATCGGGATCGGCTACGCGACCGGCCGTACAATCCTAGGTATCATCCTAGAGATCATGCCAGGCCTATCCTTTAATTCAATATCCAAGCAGTGGTAAAAAATAAATTTCACTAATTATTTATTTATTTCTAGAATTTTTCATAAAGGTTAACAGGTAGATAAAATTCAACTAAAATTTAAGATAAATCATAAACTAAGGGATTAACATATAAATTCTAGTTCCTCACTGACTTGTCCCAGAGCTCGATTGATCTTTCGGATCTGTAATAAAGATATAGAAAAATAAGAGATGAGCTATGCAGGCTTAGTAAATTATCATCACCTCTAATATATGCATATATATGATAATAATAAATTTCAACATATACAATCATACATCACAGAACAACCAGCTCACGATAAAATAAAATGCAACATCACATTATATGCACATTCAATTACAAATGACACGATTATGGATGGCCAACCATTTACTTTACTCTCCTAGTTTCTCTGACTATGGCCATGATCGGCCCGTGGCTTGCCCCGAAAGAGACTAGAATCCTGACTACACATACCGACAAGTGGTCATGTACCAGTGATCGCCCCACTGGAGGTCTGGAAGGAAATTAACCTTGATATCACACGAGAAAACATTCATCCTCATCATATGCCAACAACTACCATGCATGGCTAAAAATAAAAGATAACTAGCTCCTGATTATATATACCGTATATCGATCATGTGCTAGTGATCGTCCCACTAAAGGCCCGGAAAGAGACTAGCTCCTTGTATGATCATAGTTGGACTAAAGAGCGACAATACCAACACACGTGACAATGAATGCAATCCAATACAGATCAAATTATGTCACACACATTTTACATTGCACAACAATCATAATATATTTAGCATATAATACTAAAGGTTAAGATAACTTACCTAAAACTGATTCTATCACGAACATGCGACTCGAATCCTAGATCCTCCTTACTTCCATACTGATAAAGGTTCTGATAAAATAAGTTAAATAATTAATCCTGAATCTAAATAAGATAAACAATTTTTTGGTCTAGTTTAAGACTAGGCTTGATCTAGATATCTATTCAGGTCCGGTTGATGAAAATCGGATTAATCAATAGAAACAGTCTAAATACCAAAACTAATTTTACAAAATTTATTTATTTATTTTTATTCTTTTTTCTTCTCTCCTCTTCCTCTTTTCTTCTCTCTCCTTTTCTCTCTCCTCTTTCTCTTTCCTTTTCTCTCTCCTTTTTTCTCTCCTCTTTCTCTCCCCTCTTTCTCTCTCCTCTTTCTCGCTCCTCTTCCTCCCTCCTCTTCCTCTCTTTTTTTTTTTAATTTATTTATTTTCCTCTTTTTTCTTTTTTTTTCTCTTCCCTTCTTCCTTCTCTCTGTCTTTGTTTTTTTCTTTACCGTTCGGGATGGAACCTCGATCGACCGGGAGTCCCAACCTTCTACAATGCTCCACCGGTCAAATTTGACCCTTCCATGATCTTTATTCCAGCTTTTCCAACGATGTAAGCAACCAAATAAACAAGGGCTCCGTCCCCTATTTCATCGCTAACTTTTTTTTTTCTGGATTCGATTTGAAGTTGGCAAGGGTTACCGGCTTCAGCCCAAAAAACTCAAAAAAAATGCATTTTTACAATCTGGCCTCTTGAATATTAGATCAATAAAAATATGCTTCCATGACACTAGCATAGAGTTAGTAAAAAATTGTTTCACTACTAAATTCACATCATGGAAAATAATCGGCCAGTAATATCTGAAGAAGAAAGAAAGAAAGAAAGTCATCTGATCCATGATCTTTATCCCCTTTCATAGCTTGTAGACTCTTCTTTTTAAACCTCTTTTTATTAAATGATGTAGTTTAGATTCATCGACCCGTAACAACCTCGTGCAACAGCCCAATCCATGTGCGAACAAAAGCTGTGCGCTTTTTGAAAAGCTGTGGTCTATTTAGCAGACTTCATTAATTTGAGCTTCCAACATCACGCAAACAACAGGACAGGAGGCACTCTGATGTTATGAATGGGTATCGGAACTGATGAACTCATCTATTATATGATACAATTAATACAGATAAATAAATAAGTAAGAAGTTTCATTTATTTCCTCAAGCTCTGGTACCACGCAGCACAAATTCATGAGTGGCTTATCGTCGAAATGACTCAATAAAAAAAAAAAAAAAAAACTCTAGTTCAAATCTTGTCTTTTCTTGAAGAACAACATAAATCTTTTCATTTACTAGTTGAATGAAATATCTAATACAAAACTTCATGAATGAAAACTTCATTTGTTCCTGATCTTTCAAGAAACAATTACATTAGCAATCAATCAAAATACCAAGTAAAAAGTCTCAAATCGAACTCAATATAATAATAGCTCAATATTAATCCTATATAAGCCCCAGTTAAAAGAAATTAAACAGATCGCTTTGCGGACTCCCTCTCCACAGCCTTCTTGAGGAAGCTCCCGTCCTCCACCACCATCTGGACTGGCAGGAACCCAAGCCCGTTCGCCACGGCCAGCATCATCTCCCTCATCTCTGCCCGAAACTCCTCCATATCTACCGTTCCATTGCCGTCATGATCGAACCGAGCAAAGAGGCCACGATAGAGCTGGACTAGCTCATCAGGGCTCATTCTCACCTCATCTACGCCGAAGTGGGTCTCGAGTACTCTAAGGCTCATGAACTCCTTCGCCATCTCTGTATAGGAGAGCAGACCATCGCGGTTGGTGTCGAGGCTGGCAAACCGCTCCTCGACCGTCCCGTTGAAAACCCTCTCATCCTCTACGAACTCGCGAATGGTGGCTCCATCCAATATCTCTACGCTCATTTTTGCTTCTCTTAGTATATCCACTACACAAGAACTCAAGGTGATGAAAAAGAGGTCGGTTAGAACTTGAAGAAGAGATTTGATATTTGGAAGGGGAGATGCCTACCTGCTTATATATAACCCAGAGAACCCTTGCCGCCTATAGCCTTGCCTTAGTCCTGTGGGTCGTAGGCGCGTTGTTTTCCACCTATTGTTTTAGGGAAGTCATGGGCGACCGGAAGAAGCTGGAAAGTACGTCAGAAGTTCGAATTCAAGTACCAAGGACCGGAGCCCATGGTAATTAACTTGCCGTTGACAAGGAGTCCGAAACCCGCTGCCACATTCGTTGACCGCAAGTCAAAACACTAGGTAGGTCGGTGGGGTTTAATTAGAATTTCCGGATATTCCTTGGTGTCCACCGTTTCCATCGATCGTTGTTCGGATGGGGTCGCACAAAGGCCCGTCTTTGGCTCTTTGCTGCGGATTTAAGGTTCAGCATCCACCGGTTTGCTAATCAGGCACGTGTTAATATCTAAAACTTTTAATAATGGCATAAGTGGTAGTTTTGGCCACCGGCGAAACGTTAATAATGTCATTCCGACTACCCATTGAGATTAGAAATCCACGATCACTTCTAATTTTGGACTAAAATTTAAAATTAAAAATATTCTACAATCTAATCAAAAAAATTAATATAACAATATATTTTTAATATATTATATTAATATTATATATTCTATATTATATTATACTAATATTAAGTATTATATTTATTGTTGGGATATATCGGTTCAGGCACAAATCAACCACCGGTTTGACCGCTCGTGTACTTTCTCCCGAACCGGACACCTCGAACCAAAGCACCTAGGAGAAGCGGAATGGTTAACAGGCAAGGCGACGATGTAATCTTCGGATTCAGCCGAAGATGTAACCCTTAGCTCCGGCCGAGGACATGGCCCTCGGCCCCGGCCATAGGTACCAATCCAAAGGCATCTCAAGACGAAGACACCCCTCCGATCCAACAACGACCACTCTTGGAGAAGAGGCCCGAAGGCAGATCTCCGACCAACATCAAATCCACACGAACGTGTGGATAACGGTTACAATCGACTGCCTAACTATCACTTCCAAAGTACAACTACGTCGGAGCGGCCATGTGGCCGCGAACTTCAACGATAACGCCTCCAGCCTGACCGGAACCGTTCGATAACCATCCAAGGTTACGGTCAGAGGGAAATCAATTAGCCCCCATCGTAACTGTAGGAGAGAGGACGGAGCCGCAAGCCAGGCTAGCATATATAAATACCGGTAAGAGGGGACACTCCAGGTAAGCACAACGAAATCTTGAAAAAACCAGAGTTCCTTTGCTTGCCATCTTCCTTCTCAGAATCTTTCCCATTCTGTTGCTGAAACCCGTCTCTGACTTAGGCATCGAAGTGTCCCCCGCCGAAGAACATCCAGCCAGGGATCTGTTTTACAGGTAAACCAGGAGAGCGAACCTGTGATCCGGCAGCTCCGCCCAGTCGGAAGAGGGATTCTACGCCAACAGATTGGCTCGCCAGGTAGGGAGAGAGGTATTAAGCATCTACTATTAGCTCCCTTCCTTTAAAAAGGGAAAGTGTAAGGAGTTTCCAATGACGAAAGGAAAAGCTCAAAATGTCTCAACAAGCAGAAGTCGTGTTCCTTCCCAGAGGGTTGAGCCCCTAGCGGGGAACAACGTTCCACCTCCCACGTTTATTGTGGGACAACAACAATTTGAGGCACTTCTAAACCAAGTCAATGCTCTCACGACTATGATTCAGAATTTTCAAGATAAAGCCCTTCAGGTGGGGCCTCCGCCAGCCACCTCCAGACATAGCCATCGATCCCAGAGGAAAAAAACCCCTCGAGACGGGTCCACCTGTCTTTCCCTCCATAACCGATCCTCTCCTGGAGGTCGAAGCTCCCGGATTCCAAGACCAACTGATTCACTGCAAAGAGGAAAGAGGCCTAGGCAATCTCTCTGCTTCCTCCGAAGACTCCACTCCTGAAAGGGACCTATCAAAGGAAGTCCGCCCCAATTACGAGGGAAAGCTTAAGGCCCTCGAATCGAATGTTGCGAAGCTCCATGGGTAGAGGAACCACGGTGACCTCGTGGCATGCGAGCTGCGCCCTCCGTTCACCTCTTGCATCATGGCTGAAGTTATTTTCCGGTATTTTAGGGTCCCTTAGATGGAGCCCTATGACGGCACTACTGACTCGCTTGATCACCTGGGCAGTTTCAAAGCCCACATGATAATTCAAGGGACATCAGATGTGCTGTACTGCCTTGCCTTGCCGGCTACTTTGAAGAAAGCCACTCAGATATGGTACTCGAGCATATACCCAGGTACCATCGATTCTTTTTTCGAGCTAGAGAAATTGTTTGTCTTGCATTTCAGGACCTGCCGCAAGACACCCCGTAACACGGACACCCTGTTCCTCCTTCACCAAAATGAAGGAGAAAGTTTGCAGGATTATATCTCAAGATTCAACTCGGCTATGCTCAAGATCCCTGATCTCAACGAGCATGTGACCATGTCCGTATCGAAGAAGGGGTTCCGAACATCCAGGCTCATCTTTTTTTGACAAAAAGTTTTTCACAAGCTACGTTGAGCTCCTGTCAAGGGCTCAAAAGTACATCGATGCCGAAGAGCAAGCGACGAAACGGCGGCTAGACGAAGGGAAGCCCCTCCCGAAGAAGAAGAACAGCAGGGGACTAGGCCCCCTACCCCCAATAACAACAACAATAACAACAAATCTGATCAGCGATGAAGTCCTAGGCCTAGAACAATGAGCCGGAGATTTGACTCCTATACCCCCCTCAACCTTCCTAGAGAAAAGATCCTGATGGAGATAGAGAAAGAAACTACCTCTAACGGCCACGTTCCATAAAGGTATCCTCTTTCGCGAGGAACAGGAACAAATACTGTCAATTCCACCGGGACCATGGCCACGACACCGAAGAGTGCATCCAACTCAGAGATGCTATTGAGGATCTTATCAAGAGAGGTTACCTAGGGTGGTACATCAGTCGCTAAGGACCTCGGCCAGAAGTTGCAGTTCCCTAGAGGGCTCTAGAAGAAGCCGAATTATCGAACCAGAGGTCCACCGACGGGAACGTAGGGATGCTGCATCGACCGATCGACTGGAGAAGGGCAGAAGATGATGCCCCGAAGCGGCTCAAAGACAACAACACCATACTCTTCTCCGACGACTTCTCCAATGATGACCTTGCAAGGGTCCAACTCCCGTATGATGACCCTGTTGTAATATTGACCGTTGTGGCCAATTATGATGTAAGGCGTATCTTGGTTAATAATGGAAGCTTTGCTGACGTCTTACTCTACAACGCGTTCTCTTGGATGTGTCTACCTAAAAACAAACTGCAAAGGTCCCCTATACCGCTCACTGGCTTCGGAGGCAACGAGGTCGATGTCGAGGGTGAGATAGTGTTACCTGTAACCCTCGGCACCGAACCCCGATAGAAGATATTACCGATTAACTTCACGATAGTCCGAACCCCCTCGACTTATAACATGATTTTGGGATGGCCCATCCTGAATAAATTTTAGGCCATAGTGTCTACTTACCACCTTCTGATGCATTTTCCCACCAGGAGTGGCGTTGGAGAAGCAAAGCGAGACTAGAGAATGGCACGACAATGCTCGATGATTCAGGACAAGCAATCTAGCGATCCCACAACTTGGGATCAGTTAGATCCGAGAGACCCAACCGCAGACTCTAGTGAACCTATGGAAAGAATTGTTCCAGTACAGCTAACCGAGGAGGACCCCACCAAGGTTGTGCAAATCGGAAGCTTGCTTGACGAGGAAACCAAGGGAAAGCTGATCTATTTCCTCAGAAACAATGCTGATGTCTTTGCCTGGTCAACCTCGGATATGCCTGGGATCCCAGCCGAGGTGATTACTCATCGGTTGGAGGTTGCCCCCGAATACAAATCGGTTCGACAGAAGAAAAGGAGCTTCGCCCCTGAAAGACAGAAGGCAATAGATGAAGAAGTAAACAAGCTCATCAAGGCAGGATTCATTCAAGAAGCGCACTATCATGAATGGCTGGCCAACGTGGTGATGGTGAAGAAAGCTAGTGGTAAGTGGAGGATCTGTATTGACTACACAGACCTCAACAAAGCCTTCCTAAAAGATAGCTTTCCCCTTTCAAAGATCGACCAACTTGTTGATGCCATCACCGGCCATCAGCTATTAAGCTTTATGGATGCCTTCTCCGAATGCAACCAGATTCGAATGGATCCCCAGGATGAGGAAAAGATGGCCTTCGTCACCAAGAAAGGCCTTTATTGTTACAAAATAATGCCGTTTGGGTTGAAGAACACTGGGACGACATTCCAGAGGTTAATCAACAAGGTATTCAAAGAACAACTGGGAAGGAACATGGAGGCCTATGTCGACAACATGATCGTCAAAAGCCTCCTTAAAGAAGACCACATCAAAGATCTGGAAGAGTCGTTCTGTGCCCTACGACGCCACCATATGAAGTTGAACCCAACGAAGTGCACCTTCGGGATAACTTCAAGCAAGTTCTTGGGGTTCCTCGTTACTAAACGAGGGATCGAGGCAAACCCTGAAAAGATCTAGGCTCTTCGATATATGAGACACTCTTCCTGCAAGAATGAGGTACAGTAGCTGACAGGAAGGATCGCCTTCTTGAGCAGATTCATCTCCCGGTCGGCGAGAAGTGCCTCCCTTTCTTCAAGGTACTCCAACAGTCCCGAGGCTTTGAATGGGCCGAGGAATGCCGCCTTGCTTTTGAAGAATTGAAGAAATACTTGAAGACCTCGTCCTTGCTCTCCAAACCTCAAGATGGGGAAACACTCTATCTATACCTCTCTACTATGGACGAAGCAGTCAATTCGGTCCTCGTCTGAAGAGAGGAAGATGGCCTCCACAAGCCGATCTACTACATTAGCAAAGTCTTGCACGATGCTGAGACAAGATATTCGAAGATGCAGAAGCTAATTTACTCTTTGATAATTATGGCAAAACATCTACGGCCTTATTTCCATGCCCATGCTATCATGGTTCTGACTGACCAACCCCTTAAGGTAGTTCTCCGATGTCCTGACACTTCGAGAAGAATAGCTAAATAGGCCATGAAGTTGAGTGAGTTTGACATCAGCTTCCAGCCCCAATCAGCTATAAAAGTCCAAGTGCTGTCCGACTTCTTGGCTGAGTGCACTTGGAAGTTTGAAGATGAAGCACGATGATCGAAGAGGAAGGAACCCTTCCGAAAGATGCGGAATCCATCTAGGTACTCCATGTAGATGGGGCCTCTAACTCCACTGGATGCGGAGCGGGCCTCATACTAGTCGAACCAGATGGACCCACAGTGGAGTATGCACTCCGATTTTCCTTCTGCACTCGGAATAACCAGGCCGAATACGAAGCCCTACTTGCAGGACTCCGAATCGCCAAGAACTTGGGGATTCAAAGACTTCAGATCTTCTCGGATTCTCAACTAGTGGTCAACCAGGTCAAAGGCAAGTTTGAAGCCAGAGACCCTACGATGATCCAATACCTGGAGAAGATGCAAGCCTTATTCTCTCAATTGGAGTTTTTTTGAAATCATTCATGCCCCCCGATCGAAAAACTCCCAGGCAGATGCACTATCCAGGCTCGCCACCACCACTCCAGAATCCCTCGATCGCACCTTCATCAAACATCTCAAAGCTCTAAGTATAGTCGAAGAAGCCTTAGAGATGCACTAAATCGAGACCGAACGCAGCTGGATAGATCCCATCCTTAAATTTCTAAATGAGGGTACACTACCGGAAGACAAGGCAGAGACCAAGAGAATTCGCTGGATGGCATCTTGGTACATCATTTTAGACGGGGCCCTCTACAAGAGATCGTTCTTCCAACCTTTGCTGAAGTATTTGGGACCATCAGATGCCAACTATGCCCTAAGGGAAGTCCATGAAGGCATATGCGGAGATCACCTAGGGGCAGGTCTCTGGCATATAAAATAATATGCCAGGGATACTATTGGCCCACTATTCAAAAGGATTCAGTCAAATTCATCCGAAGATGTGATCAGTGCTAGAGGTATGCCAATGTCCAAAGACAACTAGCAAGCCATTTGACTCAGCTGACGGCTCCCTGGCCCTTTGCCCAATGGGGCATTGATATCATTGGCCCGTTCCTACCAGCATTAGGACAAAAAAAATTTCTCATCGTTGCCATCAACTATTTTATCAAATAGGTCGAGGCCGAACACTAGCTCACATCAAAGAAGGGAAAGTCAAAAATTTTGTCAGGAATTCTATCATATTCTAGTTCGAAATCCCGCACACTATAATCACCGACAACAGGAGGTAATTTGATAATCCCAAATTCAAAGACTTCTGTGCTCGGTACCATGTGCAGCACAAGTTGACATATGTCGGCCACCCGGAATCAACGGGGAGGCCGAAGTGACAAATCGGTCTATCCTCCATGGTCTGAAGATCCGATTGAAAGATGCCAAGAAACTTTGGGCAAAGGAGCTGACCTCTGTTCTTTGGGCATACCGGACGACCCCGAGAACAACCACTAGCGAGTCCCCATTCAACCTGGCATACGGTACCGAAGCAGTTCTCCCCATCGAAATCACCCTGCAGTCCTTGAGGATCGATAAGTACGAAGAGCCTGGGAACTCTGAACGCAAGAGGGTGGACTTGGATCTACTACCAAGTACCAGACTCTAGGCTCAGATGAAAATGGTAGCATATCAACAAAAAGTTGCCAAGTATTATAACTCTAGAGTGAAAGAACAGACCTTCCGCACCAGGGCCATGTGACTGCGAAGAACCGAGGTGTCCAGGCTAATGGAGCAAGGCAAGCTTTCCCCCAACTGGGAGGGACCTTACCAAATCAAAGAAATTGTACGTCCATGAACATATCGACTCGAAACCCTGGATGGCATTATGCTGCCTCGATCTTGGAATGTACAAAATCTTCACAAGTACTACCAATAAACATGCCCCAAAGATTTTCATGGAACTCTGTTCAAGAATAAGTCTAAACAGCCCACCATGCTAGTGGTGCAACAATGGTCTCAATGATCCATTCAACGGAATCGACCAGGAGTGCAAAGGTGAATATGATCCACTCACCTTATCGGTATGCCCGACGAGCATAATAGAAAGCCCAATCAGGCCGTCAAATGATCAAAGGCGCAGGGATGGTTCACATAACCTACCCTACGGTGAATCCGAAGATGTGCCGGGGCGGGCCTAATCAGCCTACCTTAATTATGAAAGAAGGTGCAGGGATAGTTCATGCAACCTACCCTATGGTAAATCCGAGAACGCACCGGGGTGGGCCTAATCAGCCTACCTTAACTTCAACAGAGAGGCACAGGGATGGCCTAGGTGCCTTACCTTACAGTAAACCTGAAAACATGCTGAAGTGAGTCCAGATCAATCAACAAACACCCCATAGGATGGCCTAATCGGGCCCATCCTGTCGGCAAGTCTCAAATAGCTCTACAAGTTTGCCCCTCAGTTATCACACTAGAGAATCCACATTTTGCAATGTTCCAAGATATGCCTTTCACAGAGAAAGGAAGAATAGAAGATAAGGATACTTTCATTTCATCAAAGGAGCCTTACAAAAAAAAAAAAGAGAACAGACAATGGAAAGGCAGATCTACAGACCACCCGCCGGCCCCTTTCCATGCCGGCGGGGGTGTCGAATCTCTGAGAGGCGCTCGGGGAGGCTCCGGACTTCCCTTCCAATTCAGACTCCAACTTCTCTTCAAAGTCAGAGTCATACTTATGGCCAGGGAAGGGGACAGAGGGCCTAATATTCTCCAGGCCCTTCAAGTCGTAGTAATGGAAGGCCTTGTCCCGGTGCTCCCAAAACCCCCGATGGTAGGAGTCCATGACCGCCTTGGCAACCTCATCCTTGAAGGCTGATGATGCCAGGAATTTCGTGATGGCTTCTGCCGCCTCTATCCTGGCCTCCTCTGCCTTCGTGGCAGCCTCCGCAACTTGAGCCCTAGCTTCCTCCAGCTGAGCCTCCAAAACCCACACCCTCCTCTCCAGGCGGGCTATCTCCCTAGGCCGGTGGTCATCGTCGTCGCCTCGATGAGCCTTCCTGCTAGGCTCACCCTTTGCCCTGGAACCAGAGGCCCTTTTCCGGGCCATTTTTCGAAGATCTGCAATGTTAAACTTCATCTCAGGGATATACTAAGAAGAAGAGGGAAAACAACCTTTAGAATAATGGTTTGCCCCTCTGATGTCTCGATGGCCTCCAAAAATAAAGGAACTGGGTCCTATTTAATAGGATCTCGTATCCATGGACAACCGCAGGAAAATGTGCCCCATGCCTTTTCCCCAAACTAGCCAGAGGGCGCCACATGTCGAAATGATGCATCGAAGCCTGAATGGCCACTCTGGGAATGGTACGGTCACCAGTAATTACCCTCGAGAATAGAAGTTGTCGACGCTTCGAACCTGGAGCAATCTTCCTTGGACGGTTACAACATTAATGACTATTTTTTGGGAAAAGAAAGCTGGGCGACACTCAGGACGCGCAGGGATGCGACCGTTCGAAAACCAATGCACCCAACATAAACAACAAAAAATGTGCTCAATGTCCCCTACCAGTCATCAATGATATGATGACATCTGTCCGCCATGCTGCCGTCAGTGGAAAAAAGGATAATTATGGTGGACATTCGGTACAAGTCTGATTGAGATCAACCCCAGTCCAAAGGACCGGTCGGGTTCTTTCTGAACCAGTCAACCATGCTAGAGAAATCAGCAATGGTCTAACGACGTTAGGATCCCACTTCAGAGTTCATTTTCAACCAAGCCGAAAACATCTACCCCTGAACTGGTCGGTCTTCTGCTTACCCACTGGAAGGGAATCGACTAAAAAAGTGACTAGTTTAAAGAGAATTAGTCATTTATTTCAAAGAGGAAAAATCCTCATCCAGAAGGGAGACATTATAATTGGTTGACAAAAGAAAAATACAACAGTTTCATTCTCTGTCAGCCCATTCGGTAGCTGAGGCAGGAGTAGGGATCGAAGTTTTGCCAGTGACCATTCCACTACCTTCAATGGGGCGTGCCGATCTCGCCTCAGACTGAACCTCTAAGTCTTCAGCTCCATCTCTTGGAACGGCGGCCGGGGAGAAATCCAAGCTAGGGTAGAGCTTTTTAACTTTGCCCAGGTTGTTGGCATGACCCAAGAGGTAGCTCTCCAGTGAGGCTTCATGCACCTCATCTTTGAAGGCCTGAGAGCTTTTGTAAGCCTCGACAGCCTCGGAAGATCTCTCTTCGACTTGCGTAGAGCTCTGATTGGCTACTAAAAGACCCGTCTTCATTTCATCAATCCTCCTTTCCAAGTGAGCTTGTTGGGACTTCAGCCCCTCAATATCCCGAAGGCTTTCCCTTAGCAGCAGCTCGAGAGAGATCACCTTCCCTCTCTTCTTCTACAAATCGATCGCCACATCAGCTGCTTGCACCTGAAGCATCCTCGGTTATCTTCTCAGGACATCGTTGGACGTGACAGTCTTACCCAACTCCTCTTCTACGGCAATCCGAAGTCTTTCGACAACACCTTTCTCAACTACAGCTGAAGCCACCTGACTCTGGAGGTCTTCACCGAAGCTGATGGATTCGTGGGCACCTCTCTCCAGCAAAGAAAGGTCGTGAGAAACCTGTCAAAAGGAGAGCGCACGCAAAGTCAATCTAGCCGACGCACATAGACAGGCAACGTGCATGCCGGAGCCTACCTATTATATTCCAAGAAGGATGGCAGATAAAGGATTCCCAAACTCCTGTCTCTCGATTTCAGTGGTAGGTATATCGCACCCCATGGAACTCCTTTCTCCCATAGCTGGAGCCGCAGGCCTGATATCTTCGACACACGAAGGAACACCGCCAGCATCTCGTGGGCTTGACCTCCTAGATGGCCCAACCATCGCAGACCTCCCAAGAGAGGCCGGTTCCTTCCTTGAGGAAGAACCTATCTCGATTGAGGCACCACTCCCAACCTGAATGCATGGCAAAGCCAACACACACCTCCGCCTCCGATCTGATCTCCTCACCTAGAAGCCTCTCACCAGCCTCCCCCTTGTCGCCCGTCTGAGCTGTGCTAGGTCCGGCCTCATGCCGCAACTAGTCCCTCAAGCCACACAGAGATGAGGAGACAGAAATGGCGATGGGAGTGGCCTTGCTAGGAGCGGATGACATTCGATTCAAGAAAGCTCGCTTTCTTATAACAAGACTGTCAAACCTCAGGTCAAACACCCTCATTCACAACCAACCCCTGGGCATGCCACCCGTGCTTGCCCTAATTAACAAGGGCCCCAACTTGCACGATGAAGGGAACCACTGAGGAGAACTATTGAATGTTGGGAGGGACCACTAAAAAACTGCAGCCACGATGATCCCTTTTTCTGAGTGCAGTCATTATGACTCTAATTTCCATTCTCTCTCCAGGTGATAGCATGATGATCGCCAAACCCCTAGTGAACCAAAAGTTTCCCTCACATAAGGGTTTCCCTACAAATTTTAAGGTCTAAGGGATGAGGCCACGATTGGAAAGAACCAACTCAACAAGGAATTACATGACTCAGCCTGTTGCTGGAATCGATGGCTCTACCAAATCCAAATCCGAAGACTCCACATTTAGGGAGTCCCCTAACATCCACAAAAGGAAAAAAGAGGAAACATTCATTAATCCAGGAAAAATCGTTGATTACATGCCAAGGAAGGAAAAAGGAGTACAAAGCTAGAAGCCGATCGAGCCCCTACGGATCAGCCAAGAGAGCCCCAGAGTCGGCAGAATGGAGTATCTCATCAATTTGGGTAGGGAAGATTTTCTCAATATGGGCTAAGGCCGGGGAACCTTCGGCCTGAAGCTCCTCTTCAGTTTGAACTTAGACTACCGGATCAGCCACAACCAGCTCCTCGATTATAGCCGGGACTTCTTTATTTTGGCTCGGCATCTCTTCAGCCTTAGTAGGGGCCCCGATCTCTTCCTCTTTTTCCTCCTCAATATCATACACAGGGACACCGGAAAGGTCTAGATCAGGGAAGGCCTCACCAACCTTAGCAAGTCCATCATTGAAGCCATACTGATAACTGAATATGCTCGCTTCAGTCACTTCCATCTTGAACTGCGAAGACTTTCTGAAGTCCTCGATGGCTTTAGCTGCCAGTTCTCTCATGGCCTCAGACTGTCTCGTGGCTGCTTCGACCTTCAGAGTTGCCTCTTTGACCTTCGAAGATGCCTCTTTGGCCCTCCTGATCACCTCCTCAGCCGTCCTAGCTAGGCCTTCAGCCTTCTCCTGGCTTTCCTTAACATAATGCTCCAAGAAATCGATTTGCTTCTTCTTCCTCCTTAGCTTTGCCTCCTGCTCAGAGATTTTCAGGTGGGCATTCTTTAGCTCGCCCTTCAGACCCTGAGCCTCGGCATCCACACTAGTGAGCTGATTCTCCGTGGACAACTTCAACTCCTTGGCTACCTCCCTCTCGGCTCTGGCCACTTGGAGCTTCTCCTTCAAACCATGAATGAGGCTATCAACGCTCCCCGGCCCTTCTTCCAGGAAGGTGACGTCGTAGAGCAGCTGTACCAACAAGACAAGGCATGAGACCGGTCGTGGACTAAATGGCCCATCAGGCACAAAAGAAATGATGAAGACCCTACCTGCAACAAAGAGAAAAAAGTGAAATCGGACACCTTGGCGAGGCTCCGACCCTGAATAACTGCCAAATCATGGGGCAGCAAAATGTCCTTCAATACCCGCTGTTGCCGCCTGGATCGCCGTGGCCGGTAGCTCTTGTGTGGCCTAGGTGCGTGGACTCCGTGCCAGCGTCACCGGGCTCGTTGGTCGGAGACGATCAAGGGGAACATAGTCGTAGTTGGGATGAAAGGGGCTTGGTACTGTCATGGCCCTCCCGTGGGCCTCTTCGGTGAGGAGTAGTCTTCCTACTTATCGTCCCTCCGCCGGGCGATACCTGCAAAACAGGGGAGACCTGCGCCGGGGATTCCGGCAAAGGCACTCCGACGATCAAGTCAGTGGGACGATCGAAGGAGATAAGAGACCTCTGAGACGGAGAGCTTGGGGGACTCTTCGCTCCCAGAGGGTGATGGATCATACCAGAATGAAGAGAGTCTCCCCTCTTACCTCCTCCCGCTGCTCTTATATAGACGAGCGGCTCTTGGTGTTCAGAGGGGCACGTTCTTCTTGGCATAGGCCTGTGAAGCCTCTGCAGGCCTAGGAGGCTTAGGTAGACCGGTCAGCTTCCCCTTTCTTGATGGCTTAGAAGATTTGGCAGAGAAGCCCAGCGCCTCGAGTGTGGCGCTATTCACTAGTTAGTGCAAACAGTAGCTTAGGGAACTTAAGCGCGTACCTTTCTTTGCAGGCGGCGTGTCAGGCGGCGCGTCCAGGACCCTCGTGGAGGGGGATCCATGGAAAGAGCGCCGGGCCCATGCGGGTGGGCCCCTTGGAAAATGCGCGGGGCCCACGAGAGACCGAACTGCACGGTGCTCCCAGCGACCGAGCTGGGCTGTGTCGCCAAAGTGCCGGGCTAGCCGGGGCGCCGCTTCAAGTTGCCACGCGGGCACGTGGACCAAAAGAAGGCCCGCGGGGGCCTTCATGCACGCTGACCAAGGCGATGTGCGAGGCCCCATGCACGTGAGTGCGAACCCACATGTTGCGAACCCATACGTTGCTTTGGTCAAAGCCAGACCGCGGAAAGGCGGAGCTGGACCGCGGGCGTGCTGGGGCGCGGAGCAGGTGGACGGACCTGGCACCACGCGGGTGTGCTGAACTGGGCATGCGGGAGCGTGGGTGTGCCGAACCGAGCGACATGCAGGCGTGCTGAACTGGGCACCATGCGTGCCGCACGTGTCGGTGCCGCTGCGGGCGGAAGGGCCAGACCGGGGCACCAGATCAGAGCGGAGCGAGGCCCTGCGACCCTGGACATGGGAGCGCCGAGCTGGGGTCCCGCCGGGCTGAGGTCGGCTGGATGCCGGAGCGGGCGCGGAAGGGGCCGAGGGGCGGAGCCGGAGGAGGCGGAGCGAGGCCCTGCGACCCTGGACACGGGAGCGCCGAGCTGGGGTCCCGCCGGGCTGAGGTCGGCTGGATGCCGGAGCGGGCACGGAAGGGGCCGAGGGGCGGAGCCGGAGGAGGCGGAGCGAGGCCCTGCGACCCTGGACACGGGAGCGCCGAGCTGGGGTCCCGCCGGGCTGAGGTCGGCTGGATGCCGGAGCGGGCGCGGAAGGGGCCGAGGCGGCCCTGGACACGGGAGCGCCGAGCTGGGGTCCCGCCGGGCTGAGGTCGGCTGGATGTCGGAGCGGGCGCGGAAGGGGCCGAGGGGCGGAGCCGGAGGAGGCGGAGCGAGGCCCTGCGACCCTGGACACGGGAGCGCTGAGCTGGGGTCCCGCCGGGCTGAGGTCGGCTGGATGCCGGAGCGGGCGCGGAAGGGGCCGAGGTCGGCCTGCGGGCCTGCTGGCGCGGGGTTGCTGTGTTGAGGTCGGCGCGCGAGTCTGCTGGCGCGGTGTTTCGCCATACCGGACGGAGGCGAGGCGGAGGCCTTTGCGGGTGAGTTGGGTGCCGTTGCCGAGGTGGGCGCGCGGGCATGCTAGGCACCGTTGTCGAGGTGAGCGCGCCGGCCTGCTGGCACGGGCATGAGCCTGGTTGGGCCCAGTCTTGCTTAAAATGGGATCGCTGAAGTACTATCCTAGCCAGGCCGACGCGGGCCGGTCGTGGTGCTGACCTGGCCTGGTCATGGTGGGCTAGCCAAGGTACCGACCTGGTCGCTTCAGGAGCTGATCTCTTCAGGTGGACCCATCGTTGTGTCAGGGCCGAATGGATTGGTCACCACCGTAACACCCGCTTAGCTATGGCAGGAACTGAAAGACCCCCCATGGTGGAAATCTCCGAGGGGTTTGCAGGACAACCTCCTCCCAGAGGGGCCCTCCAGATAGACTCCTCCTCGACTTGCGGTGCCTTGCCCCTATCCATCGTAGGGGGCAAGGTGACGGTGCATCAGCCACCAGAGATGAGCTCTCCCTAATCCAAATCGGAGAGTCAACCGTTGGCAAAGACTCAGCTAGCGGAGGCCCTTCCGAAGCCTCCATCGTTGGTGCCCCGTCTCCCCCAGGCGTTCCTCTGGAGGACGAAGCGCTTCCTTTTTTACCAGGATCATCCCCCTGGACCTTCTTCCGAACTTCTGAACCCGAAGGAGAGCCTGGGCTGCCTTCCTCTTGGAAGACTGATGAAGCCAACCCAAGTCAGGCCTCATCCCGCCACCTGCAAACAAATACGCCCTTCAGAATTAATTGGACCATGGAGAAACCGAAAGAGGAAAGCCGAAAACCTCTACCGCTTATACCTAACACGGGGGACTCGCTAATCCCCACAAGATGGAGATTCCTTTCCTCCAACAGTTCATGGATGGAGACGGCCTCTGAACCGGACAATAAGGTATAATCAGACTAATCGGCCACCAGAATCTTTTTCCAGTATTAGCATCCAGGCGCAACTCCCTCCACTCACTACTGAAGCCCCATGGTTGGGTGGAAGAAACAAAAACAAAATTGGGTTTCCATCCATGGATGGCGCTGGGCATGCCCCTCATGATCTTGCAACCAGGGCGAGGTCCGATAACCCACCATTCGTGACCATGAAAATCCCTCTTGAAAACAAAAAGAGAAGTGAACAAGTTGGTCCCAGGCCTCACATTGGCTATATGGCACTGGACCAAGAACTCACAGATATTTCGAATACTATTCGGAGTCAATTGCACGGGAACGATCTGATACATGTGAAAGACTTTGATGAAGAAAGGGTGCAGCGAAAAGCGAAGACCGGCCTTAAAATGATCTTCATACATATCAATGCACCCGGCGGGAGGCATATGCACCCGCTCTCCAAACATCAAAAGTATCAGCGAAAACCCTTCGGGAACATGGTAGCACTCCCAAAGGTGAGCTATCTTCCCCGGCGAAACGGAGTTAGAGACTTGCCCCGGACTCACCACATCACCAATATCAGATGGCCCAACCTCCCCCCCTCGAGTTCCTACGAACTCGGCCATGATACGAAAAAGAGGCAAGGGAGGAATAGAAGTGTCCTACCTACGAAGGAGACTGATAGCCAAAAGCAAGAAAAGCTGGGCCAAAGATGGAAGTGAACAAAGGTGGAGAAGCTTCCTCAGCTAGTCCTCCATTTCCCCTCATAAAGTGACAAGAGGACTCCAGGATGCCACCTCAATAGAAGAGACCATATCTTTGAGTCCACCATGGATATCGAAGATGGATGTGAAACTCCAAACTGCCCTAAGCTGATTTGACGCGGAAAGTATCAAAGGTCATGATTCGCGTGACGCCAATCAACGACGAAGATGAAGCTCACATCTTTTTCGAGGGACAGGAAGGGACCACGACCTCCATCAAAATCCCAACAAAAAGATCGGTTGAACCGCCACAAAGCGGAGAAAGGAGAGGCATTCTTCTAATTGACCTAGTCCTTTTCCACACTCCAATCAGGGAATGACAATTGTCCACTATCTGATCCTCAAATCAACCGACAGTTATAATGAGCAATCAAATCAGAGATTTTGCAATCATTAGCCGCACCTCTTCCTAGAGAAAAACGACAATCCAGCGATACTCTCACTCTTCAAGGCAGATCACTGCTTTGAAAACTGAAAGTGGGGAGCAACTGTTAGGATATGTCGGTTCAGGCACAAATCAATCACCGGTTCGATCGCTCATGCACTCCCTCCTAAATTGGACACCTCAAACCAAAGTGCCCAGGAGAAGCTGAATGGTTAGGATATGTCGGTTCAGACACAAATCAACCACCAGTTCGATCGCTCATGCACTCCTCCTAAATCGTACACCTCAAACCAAAGCGCCCAGGAGAAGCCGAATGGTTAACGGGCAAGGCGACGATGTAATCTTCGGATTCAGCCAAAGATGTAACCCTTAGCTCCGGTCGAAGCCATGGCCCTCGGCCCCGGCCGAGGACATGGCCCTCGGCCCCGGCCCCGACCGAAGACATGATCTTCGGCCCAGCCGAAGACACAGTCTTCAGCCATAGGTACCAATCCGAAGGCGTCTCAAGATGAAGACACCCCTCCGATCCAACAACGACCATTCTTGGAGAAGAGGCCCGAAGGCAGATCTCCGACCAATATCAACTACCCTAACTATCACCTCCAAAGTACAACTACATCAGAGTGGCCACGTGGCCGTAAACTCCAATGGTCAGAGGGAAATCAATTAGCCCCCATCGTAACGGTAGAAGAAAGGACAGAGCCCCAGGCCAGGCTAGCTGATATAAATATCGGTAAGATGGGACACTCCAAGTAAGCACAATGAAATCCTGAAAAAACCAGAGTTTCTTTACTCACCATCTCCCTCCTCAAAATCTTTCCCATTCTGTTGCTGGAACCCGCCTCTGACTTAGGCATCGGAGTATCCCCCACCGGAGAACATCCGGCCAGGGATCTGTTTTGCAGGTAAACCAGGGGAGCGAACCTATGATCCGGCAGCTCCGCCCGATCGGAAGAGGGATTCTACGCCAACATTTATGATATATTATATTATTAATCATATTATTATCATATTATAATTCAATAATAATTTTAAATTATAGTATAAATATTTTATTATACTTTATATTTGTATAATTTCAAATTAAAATAATTATTTATACTAATAAATAATATATTATAATTATAAAAAATATTAAATTTATAATAATAATTAATATATTGTTATAGGATTAATAAATATATTCATAAATTATATTAATTATTAATATATTAAATATAAAGTAATATTTTATCATAATATGTTTTTATGAAATATATCAGGAATAGTTTTGGTATTATATGATTAATTATTTTAGATTTTCATGAAATACTAAAAAAGTAATTTAGGGATACTTGAAAATCTTTTTTTTTTTGCTGAAACAAAAGGAGATGGGGGATAAATCCCGGTTGTAGCTACCCCCTTCGGGCCCCATCCTTGCTAAACTATGTTCGATGCGAGCCGCACGTTTCACGTACTCTCCACATCTTTACTATCCCCTTCGGGTCTCGTCCCCGCCTGACTATGTTCGATGCAAGCTGCACATTTTGCATACTTTCCACACCTTTTGGTGAGTATGTCAGCCTGACACCACTAAGATGCTGGAGTAGAGTACTCTCCGACCACCCTGGTCAGGTGTTCCAGGAGAAAATCTTGGATTTAATCGAGTCACCCGCAAGATCATGGCTCGAACATGGGACCTATGGATAGCAGGTGTAAGTACCTACCAACCGAGCTACCGCCTTAGCGGCGATACTCGAAAATCTTTAATCACCAAATCATATCTACCAAATACTATGACCTTAGATCACTAAGAATAAAAGCATCATGAGATTCACTTAGATCATTATAGTGATTTTATTTGGATCACTAAATATTATTTTACCATGTGATATTTTCTGGTGTATTGTGTCGTATTATATATATTGTATGCAAGAATATGAATGGCATATATATAATTTATATACTTTCCCAAAGGAGCAACGATACGTGTTATAAGTGTTGCCGCCAATATCACCGTGGCCCGTAGCTGCTGTCAGCGTCGAAGCGCGCTTCCTTCGCTATCTCACCGTCCGGTAGTCCTGGACCTGCAAAACAGGGGTTAGTGACCCGGACCGAGATTTTCGGTGGGGGCACTCCGACGATCAAGTCAGTGACGATCCAGGAGAACAGATCCTCCTGGTCGAGCCCCTCTTGATGGACTCCACACTAGGAGGAGTGATTAGTGTGAAAGTGGGATGCAAGTGTGTCGGGGGAAGAGTGGCCTGGCTAGAGGGAGTCTCTGTGCAGCCCTTCCGCCCGACCTTGCTTAAGGATGCTGGTGGTGCTGTGCTCTCTTTTTTTTGGTTGAGCTTGCACTTGTGTTCTAGTGGTATGGCTTGTGCCTTTTCTTGTTTGTGTTGTAGTTGTTACCTCCAAGTTTTTGTGAACTAGGTTACCATTGGGCGTTCATCTTGGGATCTCCACCGGGCTGTCAGGCACGTGCGGTGATGTCCCGAGGAGCCTTTCCCAATCCGTGATAAGGAAAGCTATCATGTGTTCTGACATTTTCCTTGGTCGCCTTATTCCGGGAAACCTGGAAGTACCTCGATCGGTGGGCTGCCATCCCTGGGATTCGAATCTCTTGGTTGACTTCCTCTCTCGGGTGGTCCAGGTGGTTGGTGAGGAGTGTGGCGCCTCGATCAGTGGGTTTCTTCCCTTTCTGGTGTAACCGGTCACCGCAGGTGGTCAGTACGGTCTAGCAGGTGTCCCAATGTAGTCCTCGGGCGGCTCGCCGGTGTCCTGGGATGGCGGTGCCCACGTCTGAGCTGGGGCTGAGCTGGAATGGCAGGGCTCGCTTCGATCTAGATGCCCCGAGCTTGCGGGATCGCCTCGGTGGAGGAGGGCAGAATGCAGGCCCGGTCCAGAGGGCTCGCACTCGGAGAGGCTCCACGTGGCAGAGGAGGGCTAAGCTCGACTCCGACCACAGGGCTCGATCTCCGAGGGTCTCTCTCTGGAGGGCAGAATGCGGGCCCGATCTAGAGGGCTTGCACTCGGAGAGGCTCCACGTGGCGGAGGAGGGCTGAGCTCGACTCCGACCATAGGGCTCGATCTCCGAGGGTCTTGCTTTGGAGGGCAAAGTACGGGCCCGGTCCAGAGGGCTCGCACTTGGAGAGGCTCCACATGGCGGAGGAGGGCTGAGTTCGACTCCGACCACAGGGCTCAATCTCCGAGGGTCTCGCTCTGGAGGACAGAATGCGGGCCCGGTCCAAAGGGCTCGCACTCGGAGAGGCTCCATGTGGCGCAGGAGGGCTGAGCTCGACTCTGACCACAGGGCTCAAACTCTGAGGGTCTCGCTCTGGAGGGCAGAGGGCGGCTCCGACCTAGGTGCCCCAAGCTCGTGAGACCGACCTGGCGGAGGATGGAGCTCGGCTCGTCGGCTTGTTGTCTCGAGGGAGCTTAGCTCAGTAGAGGAGTCCGGGGAGGAGAATTGACGTGGCATCCGATGTGGCGGCTTCCTTTGACACAGCACCTGTCAGCTCCCCCATGTCAGTGATCTCGCCACATCATTTGTCCTGAAGCGCCACCCGACTGAGGACGGGTGGTGGTCTTTGTCTTCTCGCCCGAAGGGCATTAGATTCGAGCTCCCCTCTTCCATCAAGGGATGGAAGAGCAAATTCTTCTTTGCTACGGTTGAGGGGGTCGACTGGGTCTGGAGCGATCCGGACCAGTTCCCCAACCAAAATTCTATGGTTGATGCGGCTGATCGTGATGACTACGAGCAGCTCCGCACCGCCCAGGTCCCTTCCCTCGAGGTCCTGTTATCAGAGTAGAACCTCTCCGATACCGGGGTCGACCCAACAAATGGGTTGGGTGAGTTCGACCTGAACTTTTCTTTTTCTTCCTTGCATTCCTTACTTTGCTTCTTACGGGTTCTGACCGTTGTGTGACTTGTATGCAGGAATGATTTTCACATAGAGTGACCTGCTGGCGATCACCCGGAAGAGGCCACCTACTGGGCTGGTCGAGGAGCCTCCGACGAGGCGAGTCCGGGGCGAGAGTGCACCTGCGACTGCTCCTGCCATGGTGGCCAATCCGAGCTCTGCTACCCCGATCGGT
Source organism: Areca catechu (assembly GCA_021397845.1). NCBI lineage: Eukaryota > Viridiplantae > Streptophyta > Magnoliopsida > Arecales > Arecaceae > Areca > Areca catechu. The sequence goes on along the minus strand of CM038047.1, from coordinate 27,630,013 downwards.
CACAGTTCAGGGGCGACCCAAGCTGCTCCTGCACCAATGGAAAGGGCGATGTCTACGGCGCCGTGGCCGGTCCAGCAGGAGGCCCAAAAGATCCCATAGCAGCTCAGACATAAGGGGGTGGTCCTCACCGCGGAGCCTAAGGTAGTAGCCCGGGTAAGGGTCGTGGCTGCTGCCGCTGTGTCTCCCAATCCTCCGAGTCCACCTGTGATCGAGATCGAGGATAAAGAGGGTCGAGCCGGGACTAAGGTTGTGACTGAGGCACTGCCTGCACGGGTACCAGCTCCTCAGCCTGCCCCCAGGGGTCCTGCAATCAGTGGGGCAAGGCCGCCTACTGCAGGAGAGAGCAGGAGGGAGGAGGCGCGATGTCGGCTCCCTTTCAAGATGGGGCCGGAGAGCTCGTTTCTCCGGAACCCCGTACTGGCCGAGCGCATGATGGATTTCTCGATCCAGACATGTGATCGGCAGGAGATGGCCAGACAGTGATTGGACGATGTCCTTAGCGCCATCTTCCCCCAGCTTTACTCGGTGAGTTATCTCTTCTCTTTTTTCTTCTTTCTTTCTTCTTCTTCTTTTTTTTTTTAGGCTGACCTCTTTTCATGGTGCAGTTCGGTGCCGAGGCCCTTTTCATTAGGGGCTGCTATCAGAACTGGGAGCGTGTCGAGCGGCAACAAGCGGTCGAGATCGAGTCTTTGAAGATCGATCTGAAGGAGAAGGCCGGGGCGAACGGGGAGCTCGAGCAGAAAGTCAGGGACCTGGAGAAGTAGCTCACCGACGCTGAGGGGTGGCGAAGAAACTCCTGGGGGTCCTTGACCTAGAGCGGAGTCACTCGAAGAAAGCTATTGACAATCTCTCCACCATCGAGAAGAAGCTAAAGTGGTACAGTGCCGAGGCTGATCGGCACAAGGAGGCCTCCCGAGCTGCCCAGGCGGAGCTGGCAGCAGGGAAGGAGAAGCTAGCCGTGGCTGAGAAGGCGACGGAGATGGCGACCAAGTCGATGGAGGCTGCCAGGTTGGAGGCCGCCGAGGCAAAGAAGGGGGCCGCCGAGGCCAGGAAAGATGCTGATGAGGTCGTTACCAAGTTCAAGGCCTCTGAGGAGTTCATCACCGAAATTCATCAAACGGCGTCGGACTCCTTTTATAAAGGCTTCATGTTCTTGCGCGGCTGGATCGAGGCATTTGTTCCCGATAAGGACCGCAGCCGTCTTAGGTACCCCTCGGCCTCGGATGCGGAGCCTGATGAGGAGGTCATCATCGAGGAAGCTGTGGCTTCCGAGCCTCTGACACCAGCCGAGGTCGAGCCGTGCGAGGCTGGCATCGTTCAACCGAAGGTCCCTGAAGGCGGGACCTCCCAGCCTCAAGACTCAGCAGGGAGGCCGGCCGGTGCAGAGTAGTCCTTTCTTTTTTGTTTTGTACTTTATTTTTCTTTCTGTACTTGGTCGGGATCACCCAGCATGTCGGGGGCCCGTGGAATACTTGTAACTGGTCCTTGGTTAATAAAATTTATACTTTCTTGCAACCCGTCTTTTGCTTGGCTCTTCCCTCTTTTTCTTTCTTTCACTCCCCTCCCTCTTTTTCTTTGTTGTTTCTCTTTTTCTTCTTCTTCTCTCTTTTTTCTTTCTTCTTTTTTTTTTTTAGCTAAGTGGGGAGATCGAGAAGAGGGTCTCACCTCGTCTGGGGCTGAATTACCAGGCTTTGGTGTCGGCAAGTTGGGCGCAAGGTTCTGGCAGTTTGAGCAGCTAGGCTCAGTGGTTCCTTGGCCGGAGAGCTGGGCCCCGGTCCAAGGTGCTTGAGGGCTGTTCTCAGGTCTTGGATGCCTTGGAGCTAGGCTCAAGGCCTTCCTGGCCGGAGCAATGGGCCCCGATCCAAGGATTGCATGAGAACTGGACTCAGGTCTTTGGCACCTTGGAGCTAGGCTCAAGGCATTGATAGGAGCTGCTTGGCTCGAAGGTCCCTTGGTCGGAGATCTAAGCTCCGGTCTTGGGTTGGCGTCTCAGAGCTGGGCTCGAAGATGTTGATGATTGAGAACAGCGTGGCTCAAAGATCCCTTGGCATCTCAGAGCTGGGATCGAAGCCGTTTGAGATTGAGAGCAGCTTGGCTCGATGGTTCCTTGGCATCTCGGAGCTGGGCTTGAAGACATTTGAGATTGAGAGCAGCTTGGCTCGAAGATCCCTTAGCCGGAGGTCTGAGCTCCGGTCTTGGGTTGGCGTCTCGGAGCTGGGCTTGGAGACGTTGATGATTGAGAGCGGCGTGGCTCGAAGATCCCTTGGCATCTCGGAGCTGGGCTCGAAGACGTTTGAGATTGAGAGCAGCTTGGCTCGAAGATCCCTTGGCCGGAGATCTGAGCTTCGGTCTTGGGTTGGCATCCCGGAGCTGGGCTCGGAGATGTTGATGATTGAAAGCGGCGTGGCTCGAAGATTCCTTGGCATCTCGGAGCTGGGCTCGAAGACATTTGAGATTGAGAGCAGCTTGGCTCGAAGATCCCTTGGCATCTCGGAGCTGGGCTCGAAGACGTTTGAGATTGAGAGCAGCTTGGCTCGAAGATCCCTTGACCGGAAATCTGAGCTCCAGTCTTGGGTTGGCATCTCAGAGCTGGGCTCGGAGATGTTGATGATTGAGAGCGGCGTGGCTCGAAGATCCTTTGGCATCTCGGAGCTGGGCTTGAAGACATTTGAGATTGAGAGCAGCTTGGCTTGAAGATCCCTTGGTGTCTCAGAGCTAGGCTCGAAGACATTTGAGATTGAGAGCAGCTTGGCTCGAAGATCCCTTGGCCGGAGATCTGAGCTCCGATCTCGGGTTGGCATCCTGGAGCTGGGCTCGGAGATGTTGATGATTGCTTTCCTGCAAGACAGATAGATATCCGTGTAAGGAAAAAGTCATTATCATTATTGTTGATGTGAAACCTTATATTATTGATGGTATCTTCACAGATTGCAGGCATTCCATGTTCGAGGGAGCCTGACACCGTCGAAGTCTTCGAGGAAATAGGTCCCTTGTGAGGAGGCTTCAGCCACTTTGTAGGGGCCTTCCTAGTTTGGTGAGAGCTTGCCGCGCTCCCAGGGTTGAGACGCCTCTACACGGCACAGCACCAAGTCTCCAGGTTTGAAGGGTTTTGGCCTGACCTGGGCATTATAGTATTGGGCTGCTCATAGCCGGTGAGCTTTGTTGAGGTCGGTGTAGCTTACACGGATCCTCCAGTTGCCATTATTCTTCCTTACCATTACTACATTCGCCAGCCAGCTCGGATACTGGACTTTTCGAACGAAGCCTGGCATGTCCACCGTCGTGCAGGCGGATGTGTCCGTGCTTGCTCGCAGGAACTCTAGTAGTCGGGCCCTCTTCTTCTCGGGTAGCTGGGCTCCTCTTTGCACTGTCTTCATGGGATCATCTCTGAGCGGGCAAGAGAGTAAGCGCTCAACCGGGCCTCCCCTGAGGTCTTGGGCCCTTTGGTCGAGATCATCCGCCTTGGTGGGGTCCCGGTAGTAATCGGGAGAATGATTCCTCCTTCCACCTTTATGGAATCACCTGTGAAACCAACGAGGGGTGCATGCACAGGTTTGAGTTGATCGGGAGAAAGGTTTATCTTAGAGAAGGCATCATAAGAAAGCACGTCCACGGAGCCTCCACTATTAACCATGATGCATTTTACAAGATGCTTCGCGATCGTCATCTCGACGACCACGGCATCATTATTTACATTTTTTCTCCCGTTTCCCCCTTCCCTCGTAAAGGGAAGTACTTTCTCAGGATCCTCTGCCCCCCAGGCTTTCTGGGCACGCACGTAGCTCCCCAGGAGATCATGCCTACCGGCTTCTCGATGGGACGGTTATCGATGATTGGAGCTGGTGGGAGAGCAACGAGCACCTGGGATTCCACCTGAGGTCTGCCCCCCACGAACCTTTTGAGGTAGCCTCTCTTGATGAGTTCTTCGATTTTCCACTTGAGGTTGCGGCATTCCTCGATGTCGTGGCCGTGGTCGCGGTGAAAGCGACAGTACTTCATTTTATCACAGCCAGTGGGGGACTTCATCGGAGGCGGGCGTCTCAGGTAGTCCTCGCCTTCGATCTCCATGAAAATTCTCGTCCTCGGGACAAGGAGAGGGGTGTAACTCTCCTCAGGAACGGGAGCACCTTTCGGTCTTGGTCGGTCCCTCTAGGAGTTCGGAGCCTAGGGTACTGGCTTCCGAGTCTTGGACATCTCGATGGGGGTTGGCCTCTTCAGTGGCTTCCCGACGAGCACCCATCTCGTATGGTCCGCCTCCTCGACGCGGATGTACTTTTGGACTCGGAGAAGGAGCTCGGAATAAGTCTTAGGGGACTTCTTGTCCAACGTGTAGGTCAAGTGGGAGGTCCTGAGCCCTTGCTTCAGCGCCAGCATGGCAACTGGCTCATCAAGGTTGTAAATTTTCAACGCAGCAGCCTTGAAGTGGGCCACGTAGTCTCGTAGGGGCTCGCAGTCCTGCTGCCAGATGGAGAAGGGGCTATCTGCCTCTCGTGGCAACTTCCTGTAGGCGTCGAAGTGGGCCATGAACTTCTGCCCTAACTGGACGAAAGAGTTGATGCTCTCCGGTTCCAAACGGGTGAACCACACCCGGGCTGCTTTCCGGAGAGTGGCAGGAAAGGCGACGCAGAGAAGAGCGTCGGTGGACCCCTGGACCCTTATGAGGGTCCGTAACTTTTCAAGTGGTCCACGGGGTCGGTGGTCCCATCATAAGGATCCACCTGCGGCATCCGGAATCGATGCAGGATCTGCTCCGCTTGGATTTCTTGGAAGAAAGGGGGACGGGCATCGTAGCCCGCCGGCTCGCTAGCTGAGCCCTGCATGTTGGCAAACCGATGGGAAAACTTTGTCAGCTTGCGCTCATGCTCCTCCAGGCGCTTCTCCGCCATGCGCCTGACGGCTTCATTGGTAGACCCCTCCGTTGAGGGAGACGGAGAATGCAACGTGGGTGCATGGTCTCCGTGATGGGAGGTCTTGCTCTTTTTGCCTCGGTGGGGTCTGGGCACCGCCCGCCTGAGGTTTGGTGAGTGGCTCTCCCTGTCGGCAGAACTAGCTCGTTGCCTTTTTGCCGGGGTTTGGTGGATGCCCCGATTATCAGTAGTGGCCTGCGGCTGCGAAGTCCTTCCTAGGAAGGAATGCAGGCTATCGCGGGGGGCCGTAGCGTGGGCTGCAGGTGTCCCCGGCTGTTGGTGGGTGGCCAGGGACCGGTGCTGCTGCTAGAGATGGTGCACTACCATGGCGAGGACTTGCATCTGCTGGGCGAGTGCGGCTAGCTGGGATTCTGACGGAGGTGGTTAAACAGGAACGGGTGGCTCCACCTCTTGGCGGTGTAGGTTCCCCGGGATGGGGAGTCCCCCGCACGGCTAGTGGAGGCCTCCTTTGCCCTTGTTGTCACCATCCTTCTGTCAGACTGCTTGTAGAAGAGGTGGAGGGCTTGAACTGAATCAAAGACCGTTCGCCGCTCCTTCTTGGTGTGCCAATCTGTTGCCGCCAAGATCGTCGTGGCCTGTAGCTGCTGTCGATGTCGGAGCGTGCTTCCTTCGCTGTCTCGCCATCCGGTGGTCCTGGACCTGCAAAATAGGGGTTAGTGACTCGGGCCAGGGTTTTTAGCGGAGGCACTCCGACGGTCAAGTCAGTGACGATCCCGGGGAACAGATCCTCCTAGTCGAGCCCCTCTTGATGGACTCCACACTAGGAGGAGTGATTAGTGTGAAAGTGGGATGCAAGTGTGTCGGGGGAAGAGTGGCCTGGCTAGAGGGAGTCTCTGTGCGGCCCTTCCACCCGACCTTGCTTGAGGATGCTTGTGGTGCTGTGCTCTCTTATTTTTTGGTTGAGCTTGCACTTTTGTTCCAGTGGTATGGCTTGTGCCTTTTCTTGTCTGTGTTGTGGTTGTTACCTCCAAGTTTTTGTGAACTAGGTTACCATTGGGCATTCGTCTTGGGATCTCCACTGGGCTGTCAGGCACGTGCGGCGGTGTCCCGAGGAGCCTTTCCCAATCCGGGATAAGGAAAGCTGTCATATGCTCTGACATTCTCCTTAGTCGCCTCATTCCGAAAAACCTAACAGTACCTCGATCGGTGGGCCGCCGCCCCTGGGATTCGAATCTCCTGTTGACTTCTTCTCTCAGATGGTCCAGGCGGTTGGTGAGGAGCGTGGCACCTTGATCAGTGGGTTTCTCCCCTTTCTGGTTTAACCGGTGGCCGCAGGTGGTCAGTACGGTCTGGCATGTGTCCCAGTGTAGTCCTCGGGTGGCTCGCCGGTGTCCTGGGATGGCGGTGCCCATGTCTGAGCTGAGGCTGAGCTGGAATGGCAGGGCTCGCTTTGACCTAGACGCCCTGAGCTTGCGGGATCGCCTCGATGGAGGAGGGCATAATGCGGGCCCGGTCTAGAGGACTCACACTCGGAGAGGCTCCACGTAGCGGAGGAGGGCTGAGCTCGACTCCGACCACAGGGCTCGATCTCCGAGGGTCTCGCTTTGGAGGGCTCGGAGAGGCTCCACATGGCGGAGGAGGGCTGAGCTCGACTTCGACCACAGGGCTCGATCTCCGAGGGTCTCGCTTTGGAGGGCAGAGTGTGGGCCCGGTATAGAGGACTCGCACTCGGAGAGGCTCCATGTGGCGGAGGAGGGCTGAGTTCGACTCCGACCACAGGGCTCAATCTCCGAGGGTCTCGCTCTGGAGGACAGAATGCGGGCCCAGTCCAGAGGGCTCGCACTCGAAGAGGCTCCACGTGGCGGAGGAGGGCTGAGCTCGACTCCGACCACAGGGCTCGATCTCCGAGAGTCTCACTCTGGAGGGCAGAGGGCGGCTCCGGCCTAGGCGCCCCGAGCTCGCGGACCGACCTGGCGGAGGACGGTGCTTGGCTCGTCGGCTTGTTGTATCGAGGGAGCTCAGCTCAGTAGAGGAGTCCGAGCAGAAGAATTGACGTGGCGGCTTCCTTTGACACGGCGCCTGTCAGCTCCCCATGTCAGTGATCTCGCCACATCAATGAGTATATGCAGAAGCACATACGAAAATGCAGCTATATTTATTACAATTATTTCTAACATGATTCATCATAAGTTATAAGAGATTGTTTAGTGTGAATTATATTTCCCTAGCTTATTTATTATTTTCAAAACAAAATATCATATGCCATCTTCATGGGATTTTAAAAGAATAGTATTAACAAATGATACATCTAAAAATGGTCAAATTTATATAGATCCCACATGACTTGCCACTTCATCCACCAACTCAGCACAAGATCACCTGACCTGCCAGTTCAGTACAGAAAGCAGATTCCTCAAATCCATATATGTGGTCCTAGAGATAATGCAGGAAAACTTGATGTGTCCTTCTTTAATAAAAGGAAAAGTAATTTTGCACCATGACTTTCTGACACCGGCTACTATTCATTAATACATGCATCCTATGAAAGTATGTCTACTATGAAGACAAGCTCCGTACCGTCTCTAAGCACTTCTTCAAGGATATGACTCTGTGGCGACGTACCAACCACTACTTTCTACACTGCATAATGTGTCTTAGATGTTAGGTACTTTGTGTACCTTATCTATAAAATCTATTCCCCGAACCCTCTAGGTAAATCATTTTTTATAAAAATATTTTCTAGACAAGTTTCTTTGAAAGTCTTGAACACTTTGGTCCTCTCAGAGCTATCCAAAAGCTCTAGATTGCTATTTAAGTAAAGGCTAGGACTACGTTGCCTCGCTTAAACCTTGTTCACTCTCCTAAGCCTCGCCAATGCCCATCTTCACCTCCTCGCTTACACTCCACCTACCACTTTCATTACCTCGCTTGCTCTCACTTCATCGCTAAACTATCAATCTAGAAGCTATAGTTTCTTCTCTTTTATGTTTACTTCTGCAGGACATTGACTTAGATATCAAAGGATCTACGACAAGGTACCATCTCATCATGGTTGAACTTTCATGTCTTTTTTATTTTGTAGGTTCCGCAATGTCTATGCTTCTCGAAGAAAAATCTACAATCATATATAGCTACTTCAACAAGTTTCAAGCAGAAATGCAACAACAAATATGTTGCATTATAAATCATTGGATGTCATTGTAGCAGTTTGTGATGGCTATCATATTACTAGTACTAGCTATATTGTAAAAATACTCTAACAGCTCTTTTATGAGAAGTACCTTCTTATATATTATAATTTTTTCAAGTAACAATTATCTGCATTACGAATGAGACAAAAGGAAATAACTTAATTTCTTTTTGTCTTGCAATACATCTATTCCTCTATAATAGTAAATTCATCCAATTTTCAGTAGCTAGTTATCATTATTATTTTATATTATTTTTTATGCTTGTTTAATTTAATTTAATTTATTATATGATTAATTTAATTTATTTAATTATATATTTGTTTACTTGGTATTTTTTTTTGTATTATTTTAATAATTTATCCAGAAAAAACCTAAGTAGGAAGCTACAAGATGAAGTCATGAATAAAAAGATAGCCCAATAAGCCTAAGACTCTTAGTTAAAGAAAATGCGTGCCTAAAGGCCATATCGTCGGGTGCACAGTCGCAGTTCTCTTACCATATATATAGTACCATTATATGATAATATAAAGATTTGACTAAAATATATACACCTATATATTACAAGGAGTTGGTCCAATAAAGCAGTTATGGGCTCTATCCACTCGCAGTCTCTGGTTATCAATTTAGCATCTACCAATCAGATACCACTTGGCACAATACGCTAGCACAAATCTCAAATTTTTTATTCACTAGCTCTCATTATATTATTATATGATATCCAGTACAAAACCTCGAAAAGGAAGTTACAATATTTGAATCATCGTGCTATCTCTTCCAAAAACAAATAAATTAGCAATTCTATAAATCTGAACTCAATAAGCACGAAGAAGCAAAATAAACTCGATAGGAAATTAAATATATAGCTCAATAAGCCTTGGACCCGATCTATCATTCTCTGCAAAACGATAGGAGCTCTATGCGGCATACTTCGTCGACTCCCTCTCCACGGCCTTCTTGAGAAAGCTTCCCTCCTCCACCACCATCTGGACCGGCAAGAAACCAAGCCCGTTGGCGACCGCCAGCATCATCTCCCTCGTCTCCGAACGGAACTCCTCCAAATCTACGGTTCCATTGCCGTCATGATCGAACCGAGAAAAGAGGCCACGATAGAGTTGGACAAGCTCGTCGGGGCTCAGCTTCACCTCGTCCATGCCGAAGTGGATCTCCAGCACCCTTAGGCTCATCAACTCCCTCGCCATCTCCGCATACGAGAGCAGGCCATCACGGTCCGTGTCGAGGCTCGCAAACCGGTCCTCCACCGACCCGTTGAAGGCTCCCTCGTCCTCAACGAACTCGCGAAGGGTGGCTCCGTCCAATATCTCTACGCTCATCTTCGCTTATCTTGGCTAACACTCCCCCAATTAAAAGAACGCTCAAGGTAATGAAAAGAAATTTTAGAGTTCAGCGATGAAGAGCTTAATTTGGTTAATTTTGAGGAATGCATGGTGTCTCGTTGGTTATATATAAGCGGAGAGAGACCTTGGGCTTGCGTTAGCCCTGTGGGCCGTGGCATGTTGTTTTTCTATCTTCTTTTGGTGGTTGGCTTTGATTATGGGAAGGCGCTGAGAAAAGTGGACCGGGAGCTAAAATTTTTTTATTTCTTTTCAACAAAAGGTGGTGACCTCCCAGAAAAAAAGAGCGTGGGAAGTTGGAGAACCACCGTTGCTTTTGTTGCCAAGAACTGCACTGAAACCACGTGAGGTGCCTTGCGTCGACCAGAAGTAAAGGTTACAAGCTCTTTACCCAAAAAAAAAAAAAAAAAAAAAGGTTACAAGCTCGGTAACGACGGTAAGATTCTGGCATGCCCTCGGACCCGCTAAGGCGGTGAAAGGTTTCGACAATCACTCGAACCCCTTTTTTTTGTTTTGGAGGAGCGGCCTGGGGGGGGGGGGCGAGTGTTTTCGCTTGTGGTCTGTTAGTTTGAATATTAACTGATGGTTTGGCCAACTTCCATTAAGTTATTTCCAAGAGATAAAAGGTTTCTAACTAATGGTTTATGTTGTGACGGTCGTGCTCGTACATAGACATGAAAATAATAGTAAGGAATCCTGCAATAGACCACACCATTTTTTTAAAAAAAAATATATAAAAATATTAATAAATAATTAAAATTAATTTAAATATTTTTATAAATATTATTTGAATTGTACTTATATTATTTTATAAAGTTAAATTTATCAATAATAAAATATACCATAAAATTTTTAGATATCTCCTTATCGATATAAGTGACTAAATAATCGATAAAAAAAATCATCTTTCATCCTGTTACACAATCTGATCTTGATAATTTTTATTGTTGAAAATACTCTCTCTATAATAGTAGTTGAAATCGGAAGAATCATAAGTACCACGGACTGTAGAGGATGCATGCGCACCGACCATTATGATGGTAGCATCGTACTGAGTGCCGTCAGTGCTGTGCAATAAGATGGGATGTCTATCGAGTGACATGGCCAAAGGTAATAGGGTGCGAGTGCAATAGCATCGGTGGAAGCTCGGGGCATGACAGGTGCCTTCCTGTCCGTGCTTTCCAAGATTCGATCGTGCTACACGATGGATTCGATCATGCTAGGATGGTACACAGCTTCACTGCACGCGGCGTCCGTCGGTACGGTGAGGCTGGCAGAGATCATCGAGATGGCAATCGTAGGTCAATGCATCGGTGGTATCCGGTCTTGTATATGCGCAACAACTCGATCTCGTCATGAGAGTATTCTCACCGGTCGCACTACATGATAGGTCCGGTCATTATTTCATTCGGCGGTGCGGCGAATGGGATGGTACTGGCTACATGCGGTGACTTAGGCCATGACAAATCTTGAAGACGGATACCGGTTAAGCGACAAAAAAAGATTCTTTATCTTCTCTTAAAAAATTATGAAAAAAAGAAATTAATAAAAATAAAAGATAAAATTGGAAATGTTCAATTTTTAAATAAAAAAAATTAATTTATAGTATTTATTTTATTTTAAATTCTTTTTTAAAAATTCTTCGAGTTATATTTGATATTTTTAATTTTAGGATGAGCCAAATACATAAATATATATATTTAAAATTTTAATCTATAAAAAATTTTAAAAAATTAGGAAGGCCAAGATCCGTCTGTCCCCTAGGCGGTCCGTCCTCGAAGGAATCCTTTCATCAAGTTTGATGATAATCCAATACCATTTGAGCAGTCAAATATCAAGTCTTAATTGGAGTTGATCAACACGCTTAGGTACACAGAAGTTTAAAGATCAACACGCTTTGGTACACAGACCAAGAACAATAATATTTTTGACCTGCTGCAAAGACGATTCTTTCATAGGAGACCACCTAAGCCATGGGGTCTATTATTTTCGTACTGTTGGTGTTACTGACCTTGGTTTCCAATTCTTCGACAAAACCTGCGATGGAGTTGTGTCTTTTAACTGCGTAGGGTCGTCCGGGCCTTCATGCTCTTTTTCAAGGCGGTGTGCCATGCTTTGCTTTAAAAAACCTGGAAAGCTTCTCGTGCCTTCCTACCCTTTATCAGCCCCTTTCTTCGGGGCAACAAAAGCCGTGTCTCCTCTGAAGCCACGGGTCCAACACCGACGGTACAAAACAACGCGCGCCACCGCCCACGGAGCTGCTGTGAGCCTGTTGACAAAACCAAGTTCCGATGGAAATCGTGTATGATATTGGTCTCCATCAAGTTCTTTCTCCGGTACTTTTTATTTTAACTTTCTTACCGCTGCTTTTTTTTTTTTTTAATTGGGGGTGATTAGAGTAGACGAGGAAGGTGATGGTAGCGGTCATGAATCCATCTGCAACGCTGGATCGATCGCCTGCTCTCGGAGTCGGAAATAAAGTACTCATTTTCCAAATTCGTTATTTTAATTTAATTTTCAAAATATCATAATAATATTTGATTTAATTATAAAAATTATAAAAATATCGTTCATAAAATTTGATTTAATTATGAAAATATCATTATTGATAGTTTATTTTCAAAAAATTATTTAAAAAATTAAAAAAAATCACATCCATAAATGCACGCCATAAATATTATTTTTTAATTAAATTTTAATCTAATAAAATTTTAAAAAAATAAATAACAAAATTTAAAATAATATAATAAAATATTTAAAATAATACAATAAAATTTAAAATATTTAAAATAACATAATAAATTTATAATATTTAAAATAATATAATAAATTAAAAATATTTAAAATATTTAAAATAATATAATAAAATCTAAAATTTTAAAAAAAATTTAAAAAATAAAAAAAGTTACAGGCCACCCGGACTGTGTACCGATCTAAATTTTAAAAAAAATTTAAAAAGTCCGGCCACCGCCCGATCACTGATCTGATTAGGTACTGATACCGATCGAACTAGCAACCGAACTGGTATCGACCTGATGACCGGACTGGTGATCGGATTAGAACTGGTCCAATCATCGGATCCTGGTGGCTGGACCGGTGTTCAGACTGACACCGATCTAGCAGCTGAACTGGCTGTCGGATCGATGGACGGAATCGGACTGGCTATCAGACCGGTGGCCAGTTCGATGATCGGATTACGAAATCATAGATTATAATAATTTTAAAAAAAATTATTATACTATCATATTATTATTTTTATTTTTAAATCTTTTTCTATTTTTTTAGTTTTTTTTAATTTTTGTTTTTTATTTTTTGTTAAAATTTAAAATAAAAAAAGATGGAGGAGAAATCGTTGGTTGGCCCGAGATTTCAAGTATTTTTTTTATTTTTTTATTTTTTTATTTTGACCCGTGATTTCAAGTATTTTTTTATTTTTTAAATTTTTTTTTTTTAAATCACGGGTTGAACCCGGGATTTTATCTTTTATTTTATTTTTTGAATGCCGTACATCTAAATCCGTAAATAAAATTCGACCGGCGTTAATTAATTTTTTTTATATATTATTTCGGTCAATTTTTTTTTTTTTTTTTTTTTGGTAAAGAGCTTGTAACCTTTATTTCTGGTCGACGCAAGGCACCTCACGTGGTTTCAGTGCAGTTCTTGGCAACAAAAGCAACGGTGGTTCTCCAACTTCCCACGCTCTTTTTTTCTGGGAGGTCACCACCTTTTGTTGAAAAGAAATAAAAAAATTTTAGCTCCCGGTCCACTTTTCTCAGCGCCTTCCCATAATCAAAGCCAACCACGAAACCAAGATAGAAAAACAACATGCCACGGCCCACAGGGCTAACGCAAGCCCAAGGTCTCTCTCCGCTTATATATAACCAACGAGACACCATGCATTCCTCAAAATTAACCAAATTAAGCTCTTCATCGCTGAACTCTAAAATTTCTTTTCATTACCTTGAGCGTTCTTTTAATTGGGGGAGTGTTAGCCAAGATAAGCGAAGATGAGCGTAGAGATATTGGACGGAGCCACCCTTCGCGAGTTCGTGGAGGACGAGGGAGCCTTCAACGGGTCGGTGGAGGACCGGTTTGCGAGCCTCGACACGGACCGTGATGGCCTGCTCTCGTATGCGGAGATGGCGAGGGAGTTGATGAGCCTAAGGGTGCTGGAGACCCACTTCGGCATGGACGAGGTGAAGCTGAGCCCCGACGAGCTTGTCCAACTCTATCGTGGCCTCTTTTCTCGGTTCGATCATGACGGCAATGGAACCGTAGATTTGGAGGAGTTCCGTTCGGAGACGAGGGAGATGATGCTGGCGGTCGCCAACGGGCTCGGTTTCTTGCCGGTCCAGATGGTGGTGGAGGAGGGAAGCTTTCTCAAGAAAGCCGTGGAGAGGGAGTCGACAAAGTATGCCGCATAGAGCTCCTATCGTTTTGCAGAGAATGATAGATCGGGTCCAAGGCTTATTGAGCTATATATTTAATTTCCTATCGAGTTTATTTTGCTTCTTCGTGCTTATTGAGTTCAGATTTATAGAATTTCTAATTTATTTGTTTTCGGAAGAGATAGCACGATGATTCAAATATTGTAACTTCCTTTTCGAGGTTTTGTACTGGATATCATATAATAATATAATGAGAGCTAGTGAATAAAAAATTTGAGATTTGTGCTAGCGTATTGTGCCAGTGGTATCTGATTGGTAGATGCTAAATTGATAGCCAATGGATTAATTTGTGCATGAGGAACTAAACTAACCAATGGAAATAAACGAATCTCTTATATAGTTAGTACACGGCTTCAGGCGATTCTTGCGAGTAGCTCTTGAAAGGAACCCCTATTCTTGTTACTAGAGATTGCGAGTGGGATGAAGAGACTGAACTAAGGAAGCTCCAGACCCGGTTCAATATGGACGAGGTGGGGTTGGTTCGTTTTATACATAGGTGACCAATAAGTAATTCAACAAGTCTGGCTAGAATGAGAAATAGGAGATCTATAAATAATCTAAGATGCAACTAAGGAGGGAGTGTGAAAATATATATTTTTGTTTTCTCGAAACAATTTATGATGTTTCGAGTTTTACATCCGCGGTCAGAGCTAGCGTTCATGAATTAGTTGAGGATGAGGGAGCCTTTAACAGGTTAGTCGAGGGCCCCTTTGTGACACTTGCCACCAACGGTGATGGTCGACTCTCGTACGCACGGATGGCAAAGGAATTGATGAACCTTCGAGCACTTGAGATGGCGATGGAATTGATGAACCTTCGAGTACTTGAGACCCACCTCGCATGGATGAGGTGAGATTAAGCCCTGATAAGCCTGTCCAGCAAGCTCTGTCATGGCCTGAATGCCTTGCATAGATGAAAGTGGCACGAAAGTCCGGTCATGATGAGGTATCTCATACGGTGGATCCTTCAATATTTAAATTAATTTTTTATGAAAGCAAACAAAAAAGAGATCTAGCGATGGAATAGTAGCATGTGAGACAATGAAACTAATAGGTGGAGCATAGGTAAGGAGGTGGATATGAGTATTGGCGAGGCACAGGAGAGTGAACGAGGTATAAGCGAGGCAACATAATCCTAGTCTTTACTTAAATAGCAATCTAGAGCTTTTGAGTGACTCTGAGAGGATCAAAGGGCTCAGGACTTTCAAAGAAACTTGCATGAGAAACATTTTTTCCTAGAGGGTTCGGAGAATAGATTTTATAAACAAGATATATAGAGTGCCTAACATTTAAGAGATGTTATGCAGTGCAGAGAGCAGTGGTCGATACGTCGCTGCAGAGTCATATCCCAGAAGGAGTGGCTGGAGATGATGCGAAGCTCGTGTTCATGACAGCCATATTTTCATAGGATGCCTGCATTAATGAATAGTGGCTGGCGTTAGAAAATCATGGTGTAAAGTTACTTGCCCTTTTGCAGGAGAAGGGCATGCCGCCGATGCTAGTTTTCCTGCATGATCTCTGGGACTACGTGTATGGATATGAGAAATCTATTTTTTATACTAAATTGGCGAGTCAGGTGACCTTGTGCTGAGTTAGTGGATGAGGTGACACGCCATGCAGGGTCTATAAAAATTTGACCATTTTTATATGTATCATTTGTTAATACTATTTTTTTAAAATCACATGAATATGGCAAATGATATTTTGTTTTGAAAATAATAAATAAGCTAGGGAAATATAATTCACACTAAACAATCTCTTATAACTATAATGAATCAGGTTAGAAATAAGTGAAATAAATATAGTTGCATTTTTGTACGTGCTTCTGCATATACTCATAACACGTGCCGTTGCTCCTTTTGGAAAAGTATGTAAATTATATATATGCCATTCATAATCTTGCATACAATATATATAAATATATATAATAGGATGCAATGCACCAAAAAATATCACACGCTAAAATAGTATTTAGTGATCCAAATAAAATCACTACGATGATCTAAGTGAATCTCGTGATGACTTTATTCTCAATGATCTAAGGTCATAGTGCTCGGTAGATATGATTCAGTGATTAAAGATTTCCAAGTATTCCTGATTAATATTTTAGTATTTCATGAAAATCCAAAATAATTAATCATATAATACCAAAATTATTCCTCATATATTTTATAAAAATATATTTATCAATCATATGAAATATATTATGATAAAATATTACTTTATATTTTAATATATTAATAATTAATATAATTTATAAATATATTTATTAATCCTATAACAATATATTAATTATTATTATAAAATTAATATTTTTATTTATACTTATAATATATTATTTATTAGTACAAATATTTATTTTAATTAGAAAAAATGCATAATATACTAAATTTTTTATTATATAAATATAAAGAACAATAAGATATTTCCACTATAATTTAAAATTATTATTGAATCATAATATAACAATAATATGATTAATAATATAATATATATCATAAATATAATATTTAATATTAATATAATATATAATATATAATATAATATATTAAAAGTATATTGTTATATCAATTTTTTTGATTAGTGTTGGCTCCACCCAGTGATTTTGATGACTAACAAAACATTGAGTGCATATTGTATACTAATATGTATCTCAAGCTATGAGTTTTCAGGAAGAAAAGTACCTCAAAATCTCAAAAGCTTATGTATCATGGCACGCTGTGGCACGGAGCATTTTTATAATTCTGGACATCCTCTTCATGGAAAAAGGGCTTTTACATGTTCAATTGTTATTTGTTTATGTTCCATTTAAGTTTCAAAATCAATATTTGTGTTTTTGGCTCAAATTGCCCTTGATTATGAATTTTTCAATATCAAGTGTCGACACCTGGAAAGCCAAGTGTTGACACTTCAGCATTTGGCACGCAGAAAAATTCTTGGCATGCCAAGTGTCGACACCCAGAATTCAAGTGTCGATACCTGTATTTCAAGTGTCGACACTTAGGTTTCCAAATGTCGACTCAAGGCCTGAGATTTTTGAAAATACAGAACTTTGCCAATGAAGGATTTTTTGTGTCAAGTGTCGACACCTATGCATCAAGTATCAATACTTGAAAGTTCAAGTGTCGACACCTAGAAATCAAGTGTCGGTACCTGACAGCCAAGTATCGACACTTGAAGCCTAACAGCCCTAACAGATCTATTTTTCTGACTTGCAAAACTCACTTTTCAAGCTCCAAACGGCTAGATTCGAGTCTCCAACATCACAAACCGTTTTTTGGAAGTTTCTTGTTGTATTTAACCTCCACCAACTTCATTCTAAAGGTATGGAAGTTTATTGAAGTCCATTGAAAGCCAAGAAGCCAATATTCTCTCAAGAACTTCACATCAAGAACCATTTATAGTTTGATTCCTTGAAAAAGCCTACAAGCTCATCCTTACATCATTCTAAAAGATGAGTTTGAGGGATATTCCAAGGAGGAGACAAGACAAAGCATCAATTTAAGCTTCAAAGCTTCCATTCTACTCTTGAAGAGAGTTTGTCTTATTTTTGAAATTGTATATCTGAATTTGTCTTGTGATTTGACCTTGCTTTCAAGGGTGTCTTGAAAGAAGGTTGTTGTGGTTTGTTGGTAAGCCAAAGGGATAAAACCAACTAGGGTTAACTTGTGAGCCCGAAGACAAAACAAGTGTAAAAGGTTGTTGGTGAGCCTAGGTGACAAAACCAACATAGATTTTGACTTGTGAGCCTTTTGAAAAACAAGTCTGCTGTAATCTTGATTGGATTATAGTGAAATTTTCAAGGATGGCTTGGGGAGTGGATGTAGGTGTTAGGTTTGCACCGAACCACTATAAACATTGTATTTGTATGTGTAATTGCCTTCTTTTCTTCTTGCTCTTTGTTTATTGCACTTCATTTACTGCTTTCCACTGCATTTAATCTTGAGCATTGAATTTATTACTCACAAACACCACTAGACCTTCACATTACTGTTTTAAATTTTAAAAGACCCAATTTACCCCCCTCTTGGGCTCCATTTCTGGGCAACAAGTGATATCAGAGCGCCGGTACTCTCTTGTAGGTCCAAGGATCTTGAGTAAAAAATCATGGCAGCCTCAATATGAATGGGTGTTGTTGAAGGCCAAGCTTCAAATCATCCCCCACTCTTCAATGGCACAAATTACACGTATTGGAAAACACGCATGCGCATTTTTATTCAAGCTATTGATTATAATTTATGGAGGATAATTGTAAAAGGTCCTCATCAGCCTACTATGTTGGTTAATGGCATTCTCACTCCAAAAATGAAAGATGATTGCGATGAAAATGACATTAAGCAAATAGAGCTTAATGCTAAGGCTATAAATTTGTTATTCTGCTCTCTTGACCCAAGTGAATTTAATAGAATATCTAATTGTCTCTCCGTCAAGGAGATTTGTGATACACTTGAGGTTACCCATGAGGGTATACACCAAGTGAAAACAACTAAGATCAACATGCTCATTCATACTTATGAAATGTTTATAATGGAACCTACTGAATCTATTAGTGAGATGTACACTAGGTTCACAAATATTGTGAATGGCATGAGAAGCCTAAAAAAAGTTGTTTCTAATGGTGAACTTGTGAACAAACTCCTCAGGTCTCTACCGGCTTCTTGGGATGTAAAGGTAACAGCTATTGAAGAAGCCAAGGATGTCAACACTCTTCCACTTGAACAATTGCTGGGCTCACTAATGACTTATGAGCTCTCCCTCAAGCAAAAGAATATGGAAGTCGACAAAAAGAAGAAAGTGATCGCTTTCAAATCCACTGCTAGAGAAGAATCAAACGCTGACTTTGAAGAAGATGACGAAGAAGATGAGACGGCTCTAATGGCAAGAAAATTCAGAAGATTTATGAGGAAGAAAAAATTCAACTTAAAGAAGAAACCCCTGAAAGGCGAGCCAAGTAAAGAGAATGATAAGAAGAAAGAGAAGGAGCAGCCCATTTGTTTTGAATGCAAGAAACAGATCATTTTAAGGTGGACTGCCCCTTGCTCAAGAAAAGTAGAAGAAAATTGAGAAAGAAAGCCATGATGGCAACCTGGAGTGACAGTGATGACTCTAGCTCTGAAGAAGAACAGCAAGAAGTGGCAAACTTCTGTCTGATGGCGGATCATGATGAGATACAATCTGAAACAGAGAATGAATTTACATTTGATGAACTTCATAAAGTTTTTAATGAATTAGTTATAGAATTTCAAAAACTAAAGTCAAAACATAAAGATTTGAAAAAGCAAAATCTGGAATTAGCTAAAGCAAATAATAAGTTTTTAAATGAAAATGATTGCCTTCTTCTTCAAAATAAAAAATTAAATGATAAGATTTCTGTTCTTGAAAAAGAAAAAGAGGTTTTGAAAAAGAAAAGTCCTTCAGTTTCAAATGAAAATCTTTCAAAACAAAACAGAGAAATTTTGAATGAAAAAAAAAATATAAGGAAGAACTTGAAAAGTTAAAACCTTTTGTAGATAAATTTACTTACAGTTCTGAAAAATTGAACTTGCTTTTGAACAATCAAAGGGCTGTTTTTGATAAAGCAGGTTTAGGGTTTAGAACCCATAAGAAACAAAAACTTTTCAAAAATTTCGTTATGCCTGCATCTTCATCCATTACTTGTTATGCATGTGGTACTATAAGGCATAAATTTTATATGTGCAATAAAAGAAGATTAAGTAACATTAAGAAAGTTTGGATTCCAAAAAGAGCCAATGCCACTAACCTAAAAGGACCCAAGATGACTTGGGTACCTAAAGTCTCCACTTGATCTTTATTGCAGGTATGCCTTGCAACCAATAAGAAAAGAATGTGGTACCTTGATAGCGGTTGCTCAAGGCATATGACAGGAGATGTGGAGCAACTTTCATCGCTCGAATATCAAAATGGTGGCAATGTAACTTTTGGTGATAATGGAAAGGGCAAAATTGTTGGTATTAGTAAAGTCCATATCACCCCTCTTTTTACATTGATAATGTTTTATATGTTAATGGTTTGAAACATAACTTGCTTAGCATTAGTCAGTTTTGTGACAAGGATTTTAAAGTTGTTTTTGAATATTCTATGTGCATTATTTCTAGTTTAGATGACAATGGCATCAAGTTCATTTGTTATAGGCATGGCAATATTTATATGGTTGATCTTGATAATCTTCCGATTTAAAATGGTCAATGCCTAGTGGCAATGGAAGCCAAGATCAATAAAACTAGTTGGCTTTGGCATCGTAGACTAGGGCATGCTAGTATGCATTTGATTTCAAAACTTAGCAAAAAGAATTTAATAAAAGATTTGCCTAAACTCAGTTTTGAAAAAGACAAGATTTGCAGTGCATGTCAACTTGGAAAACAAACCAAATCCTCTTTCAAACCAAAAGGAGTAATCTCTACATCTAGACCCTTAGAGTTGCTTCACATGGACCTCTTTGAGCCGACTTGAACATCTAGTTTGGGAGGTAAGAAGTACGGTATAGTTATTGTAGACGATTTCTCACGATTTACATGTCATGTTTTTAGTACATAAAGATGAAACATTTTTTGAATTCATTAGATTTCATAAACGAGTTTCAAATGAAAAAGGTGTTTCAATCGTATCTTTGAGAAGTGATCATGGAACCAAATTTGAAAATGCTGATTTTGATAAATTTTGTATTGAAAATGACATTCATCACAATTTTTCTGCACCTAGAACACCTCAACAAAATGGGATGGTAAAAAGAAAAAATAGTACTCTTGAAGAAATGGCACGCACCATGCTTTGTGAAAATGACTTACATAGATATTTTGGGTGGAAGCCATAAATACTGCATGCTATGTTTTAAATCGAGTTTTGATCCGACCAATTTTAAAGAAAATACCTTATGAGCTTTGGAAGGGTAGAAAACCCTCAATTTGTTATTTTCTTATTTTTGGATGCCGTTGTTTCATTTTAAACAATGGTAAGGTTAATTTGAGCAAATTTGATGCCAAATCAGATAAGGGAGTCTTCCTAGGCTACTCCACATCTAGTAAGGCATACAGGGTCTTCAACAGAAGAACACTTATTGTTGAACAATCCATACATGTGGTATTTGATGAATCTGACCAGAAATCTTTAAGAAAAGAAGATGTGCTTTCTGATGAAACAAGTACCAAGAAAATTGAAAGTGTAAACAATAACGAAGAGCCTACCAAGGAACAAGAAGATGATCAAAACACTGAAGGAGATCAAGCACAAGGAGATGAAAATACATCTACAGTTGATCCACTACCGAAAGAATGGAGGTATGCTCATGGACACCTAAAAGAATTAATTATTGGTGATCCATCTAAAGGTGTAAGTACTCGATCATCCTTTAGAAATATCTGTAATTATTTAGCTTTTGTTTCTTAAATTGAACCTAAAACTATTGAGGAAGCTGAATGTGATAGTAATTGGATAAATGCTATGCAAGATGAACTTAACCAATTCAAAAGAGACATTGTTTGGATATTAGTAGATAGTCCTTCAAATACTTCAATTATTGGCACAAAATGGATTTTCCGAAACAAACTTGATGAAAATGGTGTTGTTACTAGAAATAAGGCTAGACTAGTTGCCAAAGGATACAATCAAGAGGAAGGGATAGATTTTGATGAAGCTTTTGCTCCTGTGGCTAGACTTGAGGCAATTAGGCTATTGTTGGCTTTTGCTTGCTTTATGAATTTTAAATTATTTCAAATGGATGTTAAAAGTGCCTTTTTAAATGGTCTTATTGAAGAAGAGGTTTATGTTGAACAACCTCCTGGTTTTGAAAATTTTGAATTTCCAAATCATGTTTACAAACTTCATAAAGTTTTGTATGGTTTGAAACAAGCTCCTAGAGCTTGGTATGATCGTTTAAGTTCCTTCTTGCTCAAAAATGATTTTGCTAGAGGTAATGTAGACAAAACTTTGTTTTTGAAGAAAAAGAATGATGATCTCTTAGTAGTACAAATCTATGTAGATGATATCATATTTGGTGCTACTAACGAATCTTTTTATCAAGAATTTGCAAAGTTAATGCAGGGTGAGTTCGAGATAAGCATGATGGGAGAACTAAATTTCTTCCTCGGACTCCAAATAAAGCAAACTAAAGAAGGGATCTTCATCAACCAAGCGAAGTACATAAAAGAAATACTCAAGAAGTTTGGGATGAAGAACACCAAGCCATTAGGTACCCCTATGAGCTCTACTTGTAAACTTGACAAGGATGAATCAAGTAAATCTATTGACCAAAAATTATATCGTGGCATGATCGGTTCATTGCTATATCTTACTGCCAGTAGGCCAGATATCATGTTTAGTGTTTGTATGTGTACTAGATATCAGTCTAATCCTAATGAGTCTCATCTTTTGGCTGTTAAACACATACTTAGATATCTATCTGGCATAATTGAAATGGTTTGTGGTACTCTATAGATTCTTCATTTAAATTGATTACTTATTCTGATGCTGACTTTGCTGGGTGTAAACTTGATCGTAAAAGTACTAGTGGAACATGTCAGTTTCTTGGAGTAAACTTGATCTCTTGGAGTAGCAAGAAACAGAATTCAGTTGCTCTATCTACGGCGGAAGCCGAATATATAGCAGCTGGAAGTTGTTGTACTCAATCCTTTGGATCAAACAACAACTCGAAGATTTTGGCATTAAACTAATTAAGACACCCATAAGATGTGACAATACTAGTATAATCAATCTAACTAAGAATCCTGTGCAACATTCAAGATGTAAACACATTGAAATAAGACATCATTTCATAAGAGATTATATACAAAACTCTAATGTTATACTTGAATTTGTGTGTACTGATGATCAATTAGCTGATATGTTTACCAAACCATTGAGTGAAGAAAGATCCTGTCTGATTAAAAGAGAGTTAGGTGTTATTGATCCATTCTCCTAGAACTCTCACAAACTTCATCTTAACCAAGGTATCTTACTCAAAAAAAAAAAGACTTGCTTTTAATCCCAAAAGCTTTTATATACTTTCTTAAATTTTTGAAGATTTTTCGATTTTTTTCTGGGATTTTCTTGGCCAAGTGTCAACACTTGACAAATCCTAAGTGTCGACACTTGCGGGAAAAATATGTTTTTAAAACAGCGGACTGAGGGTTTTGTTTTTGTTGCCCCAGTCTCTTTCAAAGCAACAGTGGTCCCCTATTTTCCAAATCCTCCTTTTTCCCTTTTACCCCATCTCATATCAGGTAATTCCTCCTTTAATTTCATTTTATTTCCATTTTATTTCTCTTATTTTCATTTTCTTTTGTTACCGTCAAACCGTGTAACCTAGAATAGGGCTTTTTCGACTATTTTTGGGGATTTTAACCGGATTTTCATGAGTTTGATGGATGTCTAAAACTCCATTTGGAGGAATGGTGGTTTTAACGGCATTCTTCTTGGATTTCCCATGGTTTTTGGCCGTTTTCATGCTTATTCCATCCGTTTTTCAGAAAAATACTGTTTGATTGATTTTGGCTGAAAAAAATTTGGGTTTTCATCTAAAATCTAGTATTCTAAATTCATTTATTGTTGTTTTGAAAAATTATTCATGATGTTTTTGCGACATTTTCACCACTTTGCTAAAACCCTAATTGATTTAAACCCAAATTCCATGTGTTTTGGTATTTTGGCCTTACAAAATGTATTTTACAAAAGTTCAAATATATTTTAACAACCAAAAATATTTCTATATTATTTATACGGAGTAATGTCATTTAGTCAAAATATAGTTTGTAAAATTTCCACTTTCAAACTGTTGGTAGATTTCCTAAATTTTTTTTTTTTGGGGTATTTTTCAACCCAAAATTGTTTTAATCCTAGTTTTCAAAACTTGTCTTAGCACCTCTTAAGAAATGAAATTCTCCTTAGCTCAACCTATAGCCAGTCCTATTGTTCTAAGTCTGATTGAACTATCTTCCTTCTTTCTTATTCAGCTTGTTTGACATGGGTCCAAGAAAGAGATTAGTGATTAGGAGACCTAGTCAAAGATCTGAGAGGAGGATGAAGACTAGACATGACACTGGTGAGTCGAGTAGCTCAGTTGCGCCTGGTTTCCCTGCGGAGAGGATGGCAGGGAAGGCTATTGCTTCTGATCAATGAGTAGACCTAGAGTTTTTCAACAGGCGGCACTTTCAGATCCGTCAGACCCTTGCCGATGTGGGATTGGTGCCCTTCTGCACTATGCAGGAGAGGTATTACCCCCACCTGGTACGGGAGTTTTATAAAGCTTTGGACTGCCGGCGTTTGACATGGAGGACTTCTATGTGGGGTGTGGAGATTCTTCTGATCGAGGAGCTCTTGAGTAGAGTTTGGGAGATTCCACACTGAGGTATTAGCATTTTTTCTGTGGAGGACAGGGAGGCCACCTTCCAATGTATTCTAGAGCGCGAGGATGTTCGCGGGTGACAGTAGTCATCGCGAATCAGCTGTCCGTGGAGATGCGGCTCCTTCATCATATCACGGCCTAGATTCTACTACCGAAGACGGGGCGCTTTGATTTTATCACAGAAAGGGAGCTGATGCTTATGGTTTGCTTGACATGGAGGACCCAGGTGGACATTCCTTCTATGATGTTGATACAAATGAGAGATGCAGCCAGCCAGCGTCATCATTGTATGCCCTATGGTATGGGACTGACCCGATTTTTCAGAGCGTGTGGAGTTTCTCTAGAGGGGGAGATCCCCAAGGAGATCTTGCACACAGATGTATATGATGAGAGGTTGCTCCATCGTATGGGGTACAAATTGGTTGGAGGCAGATGGGTCCGGAGGGAGTCTGGCCATGAGCCAGATGAGGAGGACGAGCTTCGTGAGGCAAAGGCAGGGCCATCAGGGCCGGTCAGTCCTATTGCTCAGGTAGCTCATGCATCCGAGACTGAGCCTGCGACACCTTCGGCCACTCCTTCTGCAGCTCCTCCAGCATCTACTGCTTTACATTCTGAGGAGTTCTCTCGTGAGCAGTTTGCAAAGATTAGAGGTAAGCTCATTAGTCTTGGAGCTCGGACGGCTCAGCTACGGATTGAGATAGAGAGCCTTAGAGCTCATACAGCTTCAGAGCATGCTGAGATTCGTCAGACTGTGGAGGCAGGATTTATTCGCATTGAGGGTTTGATTAGATCCCTACTTCCTCCTGTTGCCCTTGCTGATCCTCCTGCTGGTGATGATGATGATGGCGACGACCACCATGATGACCCTGATGATACTATGGAGGGTGGTGATCACACTGATGGGATGGAGGATAGAGCTATAGATGTTCTTGATGACGGCAGTGACAGTGATGATGGTGCTGATGGTTATGAGGTCGTCAGCCGAGAGCTGCAGTCCCCTGATGTTCCTCCTGTTGATGCTACTGGCACCCCAGCTACCATTGATCCAGTCTTTGTTACCCCCACTGAGACTCTACCCCCTCCCTCTTCTAGAACCTCTAGAGTTGCACCTCGTTTTGTACCATCCACTAGGACTAGGAGTCATGGTATCTTGAAGACTCCTAGTGGTCTAGCCCGTAGGACTAGGATTTCAGGTCCTATTTCCTTTTAGATTCCATCTGATGAGGATTAGCCTCACAGATGTTTATTCTATTGTATGCTCTTTATGTTGTATGACTCTTGATATATTTTGTATGTTTCAGTTTTGCTGATGAGTCAGCAAATTGGTACTGAAAACTCCAGATATATATATATATTTCAGTTTGATTGTGATTCACTATGATTGCTTGATTGGTTACATTTACTTTCTTTGGCTCTGATACTCTATTTGGATCTTTTTGGCTCTGATACTTGTCAAATCTGATACTGTACCATTTTTTGTCTCCATGCTCGTTTTGAGGGGAGGTTATTCCCCTTTCTAATGATTGACAAAAATGGGGAGTATGGATTGTATGGGAATATGATTGTTTGGGAGTATGGTATTTTGTGTTTGAAATTTTTGGTATTGTTTGTGTTTAAAAATTTTACCAATTTGATCTAATTTGATCTGATTTGATACCCTAAACTAATATATTGGTTGTTCTAATTAGAATTATCTATTTGAGGGGGAGATTGATTCTTCCTAATTATGAAAATTTTGGCTCATATGAACTTACAATCATATTCATGTATTATCATAGTTGAAATTTGAAAATTAATGCTGTTTACTCAAGATTTTGTCATCATCAAAAAGGGGAGATTGTTGGCTCTACCTAGTGATTTTGATGACTAACAAAACATTGAGTGTATATTGTATACTAATGTGTATTTCAAGCTATGAGTTTTTAGGAAGAAAAGCACCTCAAAATCTCAAAAGCTTATGTATCATGGCACGCCGTGGCACGGAGCATTTTTCGCAATTCTGGACCTCTTCATGGAAAAGGGCTTTTACATGTTTAATTGTTATTTGTTTATGTTTCATTTAAGTTTCAAATCAATATTTGTGTTTTTGGCTCAAATTGTACTTGATTATGAATTTTTCAGTATCAAGTGTCGACACCTGGGAAGTCAAGTGTCGACACTTCAGCATTTGGCACGCAGAAAAACCCTTGGCATGCCAAGTGTCGACACCCAGAACTCAAGTGTCGATACCTGCTTCAAGTGTCGATACTTAGGTTTCCAAGTGTCGACTCAATGCTTGAGATTTTTGAAAATACAAAACTTTGCCAATGAAGGGTATTTTATGTCAAGTGTCAAACCTGTGCATCAAGTGTCGACACTTGAAAGTTCAAATGTCGATACTTGAAAGTTCAAGTGTCGATACCTAGAAATCAAGTGTCGACACCTGATGAGCCAAGTATCGACACTTGAAGCCTGACAGTCCTAACGGATCTATTTTTCTGACTTGCAGAACTCACTTTTCAAGCTCCAAACGGCTAGATTCGAGGCTCCAACGGTCACAAACCGTTTTTTGGAAGTTTCTTGTTGTATTTAAGCTCCACCAACTTCATTCTAAAGGTATGGAAGTGTATTGAATTTCATTGAAAGCCAAAAGCCAATATTCTCTCAAGAACTTCACATCAAGAGCCATTTATAGTTTGATTCTCTGAAAAAGCTACAAGCTCATCTTTACATTATTCCAAAAGAAGAGTTTGAGGGATATTCTAAGGAGGAGACAAGACAAAGCATCAACTTGAGCTTCAAAGCTTCTATACTACTCTTGAAGAGAGTTTGTCTTATTTTTGAAATTGTATATCTGTTTGTCTTCTGATTTGACCTTGCTTTCAAGAGTGTTTTGAAAGAAGGTTGTTATGGTTTGTTGGTAAGCCAAAGGGATAAAACCAATTAGGGTTAACTTGTGAGCCCGAAGACAAACAAGTGTAAAAGGTTGTTGGTGAGCCTAGGTTACAAAATCAACATAGGTTTTGACTTGTGAACCTTTTGAAAAATAAGTCGGTTGTAATATTGATTGGATTATAATGAAATTCCAAAGATGGCTTCGGGAGTGGATGTAGGTATTAGGTTTGCACCGAACCACTATAAACATTGTATTTGTGTATGTGATTGCCTTCTTTCTTCTTGCTTTTATTGCACTTCATTTACTGCTTTCCGTTGTATTTAATCTTGAGCATTAAATTATTACTCTCATCAGACTTTGACATTACTGTTTTAAATTTTAAAAGATCCAATTCATCATTCTCCTGAACTTTATTTATGAACAACAATTAGATTATAAAATATTTTTATTTTTAAATTTTAATCGAAAATCACTATCCAGAAGTGACGGTGAATTTCTAATTTCAATGGGATAGTCGGAATGATAATTAACGTTTTGCCGGTGGCCAAAACTGCCACTTGCGCCGTTATTAAACCGGTGGACGCCGGCGGAACCTTAAATCCGCAGCAAAGACGGGCCTTTGTGCAAGCGCATCCGAACAGCGATGGAAACGGCGGACACATGGGCTGGCTGAGGTGATGTGATGCCAGGATATCCGGAAATACTAATTAAACCCCACCGACCTGCCGAGTGTTTGACTTTGGGTCAACAAATATGCATGGCAGCGGGTTTCAGTCTTTCAGAGTCCTTGTCAACAGCGCTAATTACCATGGGCTCCGGGCCGCCTAGTTTGGCTCTCATCCTTGGAACTTGAATCCGAACTTCTCAGTTCTCACGTACTCTCCAGCTTCTTCTGGTCGATCGCTCATGACCTCCCTAAAACAATAGGTGGAAAACAACGCGCCCACGACCCACAGGACAAAGGCAAAGCTACAGGCGGCAAGGGTTCTCCGGGTTGCATATAAGCAGGTAGGCACCTTCCCTTCCAGATAGCAAAAGCTCTTCTTCAAGTTCTAACCGAGCTCTTTTTCATCACCTTGAGTTCTTGTGTAGTGGATATACTAAGAGAAGCAAAAATGAGCGTAGAGATATTGGATGGAGCCACCATTCGTGAGTTCGTAGAGGATGAGAAGGCCTTCAACGGGACGGTGGAGGAGCGGTTTGCCAGCCTCGACACCAACCGCGATGGCCTGCTATCATATGCTGAGATGGCGAAGGAGTTGATGAGCCTAAGAGTACTCGAGACCCACTTCGGCGTAGATGAGGTGAGGATGAGCCCTGATGAGTTAGTACAGCTCTATCGTGGTCTCTTTGCTCGGTTCGATCATGACGGCAATGGAACGGTAGATATGGAGGGTTTCGGGCAGAGATGAGGGAGATGATGCTGGCCGTGGCGAATGGGCTTGGATTCCTGCCGATCCAGATGGTGGTGGAGGAGGGGAGCTTCCTCAAGAAGGCTGTGGAGAGGGAGTCCGCAAAGTGATCTATTTAATTTCTTTTAACTGGGGGAGCCTTTTGTAGGATTACTGAGATATTATTATATTGAGTTCGATTTGAGACTTTCCACTTGGTATTTTGATTGATTGTTAATGTAATTGCTTCTTGAGATATCAGGAACAAATGAAGTTTTTGCTCATGAGGTTTTGTATTAGATATTTCATTCAACTAATAAATAAAAAGATTTATCTTGTTCGTCAAGAAACGATAAGATTTAAACTTAGAGTTTTTTTTTTTTTTTTTTATAATTTATTCAGTCATTTCAACGATAAACTACTTATGAATTTGATATTAGAGCATGAGAAAATAAATGAAACTTCTTACTTGTTTATTTATCTATATTAATTGTATCAGATAATAGATGAGTACTGTTCCGACGCCCATTCGTAACATTAGAGTGCCTCCTGTCGTGTTGTTTGCATGATGTTGGAAGCTCAAATTAATGAAGTCTGCTAAATAGACCACAGCTTTTTAAAAAGCGCACAGCTTTTGCTCGCACATGGATTGGGCTGTTGCACGAGGTCCTTGAAAAGGAGCGCAATAATTATGTGGTTATATATTATTAGAAATTATAGAATATTAAAAAATATATTATTTTAAAATTTTATATAATTTTTGAAATTATTAGAATATTTTATATGATTTTGAAATTATTAAAATATTATGTATGATCTTTAATATTGCTAGTTAGAATATTTTATATGATTTTTGGGATTAACAGAATATTTTACATGATCTTTAGGATCGATAAGATCATATCATAATTTTTTTTACTATTTACCTGATTTCTTTTTCACCTTTATACATTGATATAATATATATATATATCATAGTGAAATACGGGAAAGAAATTTTTTTCATTTGTTTGCTTTTCTCTCTTGTATTTTTTACATGGTATCCAAGTGGGTTATCATCGATCTGAGTCTGTTTCTCCGATTAATACTTATAGTAAGTTATTGCTAAAACACTTTCTTTGTACATAGCTGGAGGCAAATAGTTGGTACATCTTGTCTTCATCAAATGTACAATCAGATCAGTCAGATTATCATAATTGAATCTATGGTAGATTATTCGTCATCGACCTTAAGTGCTGCGCATGACCTGACATCCTCTTTTATTTCACCTTCAGAGAATCCTGGAAATATCCTTATGACATTTCTACTCAAGGGACTGAACTACTTAACATAGAGAAGAGCCAATCACTACTCTTCGAGCTAAACAAAAAGTTCGGTTCATTGATAGGACACTCACATGACCTGCAGATTAATCATATGCAAAATCGTTTCCTATGAGATATGTGCAATTCAATGATGATGTCAAGGATCTACAATTCTGTTGCATTAGAATCTATGAGTATCTCTTTCTTTGAAAGTGCTCGAGATATTTGGGTTAATCTTGGAAAAAATACTCTTAAGACAACGCTCCTCGCATTCATGAGTTAACGATTCAAATCTGGAATTTCAAGCAAAGCAATACATAACTATTGCCACTTATTATGCCCACTTTTGAGGCTTGTAGGAGGAACTTGGGACTTGTTCCAAAATGCCGACTTTCTCTTATGGAGCCACAAGAGATATCCAAATGAAAAAGAAGAATACATCAGTTTCTTTTCAACCTCAACGACTCCTACAGAGATTAACTATCCTAGAGCATAAGGCTTATGCCTTATTGATTCGAGGTAAAAAGAAAAGGAAAGTTGTAAGAGTTCGAACTCCTCAACCGAAAGTCGCAGCTTTGCTGCTAGGCCATAACATGAAGGGCGAACAAGGAGATTGGCTCTAGAAGGAAGAATAAAATATTCTCAATGTGACTACTGCAAGAAAGTAGGATATACCCATGATAGATGCTT
Source organism: Areca catechu (assembly GCA_021397845.1). Classification (NCBI taxonomy): domain Eukaryota; kingdom Viridiplantae; phylum Streptophyta; class Magnoliopsida; order Arecales; family Arecaceae; genus Areca; species Areca catechu. The sequence goes on along the minus strand of CM038047.1, from coordinate 27,599,538 downwards.
CGAGCTAGTCAGTGACGTGGGATACGGATGCGATGCAGTACTAAAGGTTGATTTAATTTTTTGTTAATCGAGAGCAAATGTTCATTAACCTAACAGCCTATAAACAATACGTTAAAGAATCTATAGCAAGCAACTAAATACTGGATTACATCACCCGCATGCATACCTAACAAAATAATTAATTAGATGGATCACGACGATTGAGAAACCACTCTAGATTAGGTTTCCTAATTTCTAACATCAGATCTAGAGGAAGGGAAAGGGATCTGGTTACCGATACGCTTAGAAGCCTCCTCTTGATGAAGATCTGGATCACTGCACTCTAGGGTTGAAGAATCAGACTCCAAACTGATCGCTCCTAGCTTCCGAATTCCGATAGAACTGATTCCAAAGCATGGACGCCGATCTTCAGAGTCGATCTCAAGAGAATCTGCCAAAAAAATACCAAAAAAGCAATTAAATGCTGGAAATCAAAAAAACTAGAAGGAAGGCTGGCACCAGGGTTGTTGGTTCTCCCGGGGATCTTCTTCTTTGGTTGGCTTCTAGGATCTCTTTCAAAACATTGGATGAAGGCCTTGAAGAGACTTAGGGATTAGATCTGATGGAGGGATTGGATGGATAAACAGGCATCACACCCCGGTAGAACTTGGACGTCGCACCCAAGTGTTCTAGGCGTCACACCTAGCACCTATCAGCCGTCGCAGCTAGAAGGAATTGGAAGAAGAACTCGGCAGAGTTTCATTTCATTTCATCAAATATTCATTAATTACAAGGGGGGAGGGTGTAAGGGTATTTATAGAACCCTAACCAGAGAAGTGAGGGACTCAAATACAAGAGTTCATTACAACTCTAAACTTCAAGTTTACATTGCCTGGACTCCTGCTGGATGAAAAAAAATGGACTCCTATCCATAGTTGGCGCCAAGATGAGACTTTGATGGAGGGTCATGATCGCTTCTGGTTGGTCATGATGATTGGACTCCAGTGTCTTGATAATGTATTCTTCTAGAGCTGCCTGGACTCTTCAGTCTGGATTGGAGAGAACTTTAGAGTCCTGCTGAAATTCTAGAATCCTTGAAGCTTGAACAATTAGCAGCTTATTTTAATGGAATGCTAGGAACCCTTGGACCTCCAATACTAGGTGAGAAAAAATTTCCAAACTCCTTTGAATGCTTGGCCGACTTCTCACTTTGGCGTGAAATATTATGAGTAGAAGGGCGCCATCTTGGAGAAGTCCTTCACAATTACTCCTCTTAAAAATTTTGTGCGCCTTTCTTCATGGGCCGACCAAAAGAAATTGTCTTGATAAATATAGCTTATCCAAATTTATTAAGTGTAGGCCATGTGTCATTGTCTCCCTGGTGACGTGACAATAGTAGTCCTGAAATCATGTAAAGTTGACATGCAAATAGGCTAGCATATGACAAGAGCTTGTGCTAGCACATAGGTCACATGGGCTTGTCTTGAACTAGCACATGGGTCTTGATTGAGTCACATGGGTATTATAATTGGTCTTCCCTGTAATACAAGACTCAACAATTAATTTTTACAGGACTCGATAAATAACTAAAGTCCTGTTTGATCAATTGGAATCCAATTTTATCAAAAAGGCAAGACATGTAAATACGTAGTTCAACTTGGTAAAAAGGGTTTAGCCTAAAAGGCTAAATAAATAAAACCCTAATTCCAGTTGGTAAAAGGGGCTAACCCTAACTAATCAAAAATAACAAAAATTAAAATAATTATTTACATGGATAAAAGGGTTGGGTCTAGAGTTTCATTCACAGGTGATCCACAAGGATATGGGTTCAACCTGTCGATATTTTCGGGCCCTGGTGTCCTCACCAATTCTCTCAGGTGGGAGGAACTTGACTCTGTCGAGTAAGGATTAGACTGGCTCAAGTACTTCTTTAGCAAGTCCGGGACGATCTTCTGTAGATCCTCCCGAGTTATCCAAGTGTCATCAGACTCGGGATGTCCTTGCCAACGAACCAAGTATCGCTGGTAGTCCTTATTCCGGGTAACAATCATCTTGTCATCCAGAATTCGTTCAATCCTGTCTCTCCGATTTGTGGATTTGGCTATTGGACACTCATGGATTGGTTCGCTCTCATGAACAGGATCAGACCCAAAAGGCTCACTAGGTAGCAACATCGACTCACTATACTCTACAAGATCTGATATGTTAAAAGTTAGACTTATACCCAAATCTAAAGGTAGGTCTATCTCATAGGCATTAGGTCCAAACTTATCAATTATTTTATAAGATCCCGCACTCTCGGGCATGTAACTTTTTGACAGTTCTAGATGGAAATCATTCAGGCCTGAGCCTGATCATAACTTGGTCCCCTACTTTAAACTCTTTGAACCTTTTGCTTAAATTAGCCGTTCGTGCATATGAATCATTGCTCTCTTTAATTTTCTTATTTATTTCTTGATGCAAGTTATTTATATGCTGTGCAAAAGACTCAGCTGACTTAGATATATGTGCATGAATAGGTAAGGGAATCAAATCTAATGGCTTCCTAGGCTTGTATCCATGAACGATTTCAAATGGACTCTTCCCTATAGATATGTTGACTGAGTTATTATAAGCAAACTCCACTCTCGATAACAATAGATCCTAATTAGCAGTATTTTCTTCCACTGGACTCCTCAACAGGTTCCCTAAACTTCGATTTACTACCTCAGTTTGGCCATCTGTTTGGGGGTGGTAGGCAGTAGAATACTTCAATTTGGTTCCTCGCATATGCCATAAGGTTTTCCAAAAGTAGCTAGTAAACCTAACGTCTTGGTCCGACACAATGGTCTTGGGCAATCCATGTAACCTAACCACTTCGTTCAAGAATAATTTGGTCACTCTAGATGCATCATAAGTTTGGAAACATGGGATGAAATGGGCCATCTTAGAAAACCTATCTACTACCACGAAGATAGAATCATGTTTCCTAGCAGTTTTAGGTAATCCTAAGACAAAGTCCATACTCAAGTCTTGCCATGGACAATCTGGGACGGGGAGCGGGGTATATAGTCCAGTGTTCTATCTAGGTTGCTTAGCTACAGCACAAGTCCTACACTGGGCTACCACTTGGACAACATTTTTCTTTAGACTTGGTCAATAAAACTGATCCTCTATAGCCAAGATAGTTTTATTACGCCAAAGTGTCCTGCTAAACCTCCTGCGTGTATCTCCCAAATAAGAAAGTCTCTAAGTGATGTCTTGGGAACACAAACTATTTTCCTTGAACAAATAACCATCCCTTAAGACATACTCACTAAATTCAGTGGATGGCCCTAGCTTCACTGATTCATAAATCTTCCCAAAATCCGAACAAAATTCATATTCTTCCTTTAATCGTTCAAATTCGACTACTTCGGTACTCACACAATTCAGCAACATTGTTCTCCTACTAAGTGCATCAGCTACCCTATTCTCACTTCCAGCATGGTGCTTTATGATAAAGTATAGGCTTGTATAAATTCGACCCACTTGCCATGTCTAGGGTTTAATTTTTTTTAAGAATTTAGGAAGCGAAGTGCTTCGTGATCAGAGTAGGGAACGAATTCTTGTGGTAGCAAGTAATGCCTCCAATACCTAAGAGCTTGTACTACCGCATACAATTTTTTATCATATGTGGAATATTTCAACTTGGCATCACTCATTTTCTCACTAAAATAGGCAATAGGATGATTTCCTGACTTAATACCCCTCCTATTCCTACGCCTGATGCATCACAGGCGACCTCAAAGACTTTGGTGAAGTCGGGTAACCTTAAAACTGGTGCCTTAGTCATTCTATCTTTGATCTCTAGAAAGGCTTTATGGGCAGCTCTAGTCCAATTGAATTTGCCCTTCCTAATGCAGTCGGTGATCGGAGCAACAATCGTGCTAAACCCTCTGATAAATCTCCTATAGAAGGTAGCTAGCCCGTGGAAACTTCGAACGTCATGAACATTCTTAGGTATAGGCCACTCAACTATAGATTTCACTTTCTCAGGATCAGCGGTTACTCCTTATGGTGTTACTACAAAACCTAAGAAGATGATTCTGGTTGACATGAAGCTACATTTCTTAAGGTTTGCAAACAAAGCTTCCTTCCTAAGGACCTGGCAAATCTGACGGAGGTGGTCTAAGAGATCTTCCCTAGTATTACTGTATACGAGGATATCATCAAAATATACGACCACGAATTTTTCATTAAATGATCGTAACACCTGAGTCATAATTCTTATAATGTACTTGGAGCGTTTGATAATCCAAAGGGCATCACCAACCACTCATATAGGCCATCTTTGGTCTTGAAAGCCATTTTCTACTCATCCCCGATTCTAACTCTCACCTGATGGTAGCCACTTTTTAAATCAATTTTTGAAAAGATGGTCGATCTGCCATCATGTCTAGCATGTCATCGAGTCTGGGTATCGAAAACCGATACTTTATCGTAATCTTGTTAATAGCCCGGCTATCTATGCACATCCTCCAACTGCCATCCTTTTTAGGAGTCAAAAGTGCTGGGACAGCACAAGGACTCAAACTCTTCCTAATAAATCCCTTTTTCATAAGATCCCCTACTTGTCGTTGTAGCTCCTGATGTTCAGTAGGGTTCTTCCTATAGTGTGGGATGTTTAGCAATGTGGCTCCTGGTACTAAATCAATTGCATGTTGAATATCTCTTAATGGTGGCAATTGATCCGGTAAATCTTCAGGGTAGACATCTTTGAATTCTTCTAATAAATCTAGGATCTCCTTGGGGTATTCTAGTTTTGGTTGATCCTGAGCTTTCTTGGTAACTAAAATCCAAACTGGTGACCCTTATCGATTTCTCATCTTAACTCCTTTGCAGAGATCAAATTCAGATTAGACTCTTTTTCCTTTAAGTGACTTGACCCTCTCTTAATATTGTCCTTTGGTGGGGTCGCATTAATCACTATCCTCTTTCCTAGATGGTGAAATGCACACGAGTTCGATCATCCAAACAGGGTGGCATCATGGTCATACAACCAAGGTCTTCCTAAAACAATGCTGCTAACCCCATCGGAAGAATATCGAACCAGACTCTTTCTTGGTAGGATTGTACCTGAATTGTAACCTGTCATCGCAACCGATGGAAATGTTGGTTGCATCGATCCAGGATACTTTATAGGAGATCGGGTGTGGAACAGTTGGTAAGTCTAGGCTCTTAACTGCATTAGTAGAAATTGCATTGACACAACTCCCACTATCAATTATAACCTTACATACCTTATCCCCTATTTTAATAAAGATCTGTAGGATGTTAGTCCTACGCCAATCCTCATTCCTCTTAGTTTGATTCAGGATGCGTCTGACCACTCCTAATCGGTCTAAGTCTACGATCTCTTCCTCCTCCTCATATTCTTCCACTAACTCAGCTTCAGTCTCATAAACCTCTTCCTCACAAGGGTCACTAATCTCAGGGTCATCTACTTCAGGTTCCCTATATGTAAGGCTCGCGATGGACATTGACAGCATAATGACCAGTCTGATTACACTTAAAGCATACTAGGGTTTGGTTTCGATCCTTCTGAACCATAGGTGCCTTACCTTTGTCATTTCTACGAATGGGCTGGGGATTGGGTCTAGGTCGATTTGCAGGGAATCGATTCTGTTTTGGCCTATTTCCAAGGGCATTAAAGCTAGATGAATCAGATTGATAGGTAGGTTTCCTTGGAAATCTCTCAGCATCCCTAGCAACCTGATAGGCATGTTCTAAATCATTCACTTCTCTTAGAATCAGTTCCCTCTTAATGTCCTCATTCAGGCCTGCTCTAAACCTAGACAAAGTAACCGACTCAGACTCGGACACACCACACCGCATAACATACTCATCGAAAATGGCTATGTATTCGGACACAGTCTGATTTCCTTGGTTATCTTCTGCCACTGATCTAAAAGCCTTTGTTCATAGGAGAATGGTAGGTATTTGGCTCTTAATTTGAGTTTCATGTCCTTCCATGTAGCTATATGTGGGTCTCTTCTCTATCGGCTTAACCTTTCCACATTACCCTAATACAATCGTGCTTGTCGAATCAACCTAAACTTAGCGAATTTGACCTTACGCTCTTCCGACATGGTGTACCATTCGAAGTACTGATCCATATCACTTTCTCAATCAGAGTACATCTTGGGATCTAAAATACTATCGAATGTGGGGCTTCTAGTCTGATACTCCTAAGGGCTCGTGCTTCCTGATCATCTATGTCATACTGCTGCCTCCTAGGATTAGGATTAGGTGTAACCTCTCTATGTTGGGCTCGATGCCTTGGAATTGGATCAGGTATGGCCTCTCTACGTTGGGCTTGATGTCTGGGGATTGGATCATGTGTAAGCTCTAGAAGCTGGGGTCCTGGACCATACTGTGGGATAAATTCCAGTGGTGTAGGGTTAGGTTGAGACACATGAGATCCTTCTAATGAACCTATTCTTTCATTCATTTGATCAAACCTCTGGTCGACTCTAGCACTAAACTGCCTCTGTTCAGCACTAAGCTGCCTCATTTGCTCGGTCAAAGATCTCATGAAAGTTTCCATCGTGGGGTCCATGGATGTACTAGGTGGTCCTGGGGGACCTGGTATGGGGTTCCTGACCTAGTAGTCATGCAAGGACACAATGCACTCAAACAACCTAATCGACTATGGATAGCTAGACCTAGAGTCCAAACTAGATGCCTAATCAAGGTGGCAAGCTAGTCTGTAGTAACTCAAGACTTGGCCAGGCAGGTGTAAGGGGAGTGTAGGTCCCTGATTGCCAATCCTAGACACCAATCAGAGATTGGCCAAGTAGGTGGACCAGCTCACTTGCCTTTCGGGACGTAATCCCTGAACTACCGTTCTAGACACCAAGAAATGGGCACACATAGATTTAGTTGACACGATTGACTTGACACTAACTCGGACCTGACCAATTGGTGTCCCTAAGCTCACTAGAGCAATTAGGTTCTAATCAATTTTAATTAGGGCTTGGGCTCGAATGCAAAGTAGGTAGTTTTGGGCTAGGAAAAGGTTATGAACTCCTCCCCCTAAGTTATATTGTATGCTCTTAAAAATCAATTAGAAAATGAGTACAACAAGCAACTAAAAAAACTAAACCCTAATGATTTTTTTTTTTTGGGCAGAACCTGTTCTCAGGCCGAAAATAGAGAACTGCAGTTTTCACAGAAAACCATAAATTATAAAAATTTACTAAAAATACTTTGAATTTCAAGGAAGCTAACAAAATAAATTCCATATTTTTTTTGATTTTTATACGAGCAGAAACAATTAAAACAACAGAGCATATACTGGAAGGCCGAGATGCAGAATTTAACTAAATGCAAGATTAACCTAATCTAAACCTGCTCTGATACCAAATTTGACACGGGACATGGATACGATGCAGTACTAAAGGTTGATTTAATTTTTTGTTATTCGAGAGCAAATGTTCATTACCTAACAGCTTAATAAACAATACGTTAAAAGAATCTATAGCAAGCAACTAAATACTGAATTACATCACCCGCATGCATACCTAACAAAATAATTAATTAGATGGATCACGGCGATTGAGAAACCACCCCAGATTAGGTTCCTACTTTCTAACATCAGATCTAGAGGAAGGAAAAGGGATCTTGAGTTACCGATATGCTTAGAAGCCTCCTCTGATGAAGATTTGGATCACTGCACTCTAGGGTTGAAGAATCGAACTCCAAACTGATCGCTCCTGGTTTCCAGATTCCGATCGAACTAATTCCAAAGCATGGACGCCGATCTTCAGAGTCGGATCTCAAGAGAATCTGCCAAAAAAATATCAAAAATAGTAATTAAATGCTGGAAATCAAAAAAACTAGAAGGAAGGCTGGCACCAGGATTGTTGGTTCTCCAGGGATTTTCTTCTTTGGTTGGCTTCTAGGATCTCTTCAAATATTGGATGAAGGCCTTGAAGAGACTTAGGGATCAGATCTGATGGAAGGATTGGATGGATAAACAGGACATCGCACCTCGGTAGAACTTGGACGTCGCATCCAAGTGTTCTAGGCATCACACCTAGCACCTATCAGCCGTCGCAGCTAGAAAGGAATTGGAAGAAGAACTCGGCAAAGTTTCATTTCATTTCATAAATATTCATTAATTACAAGGGGAGGAGGTGTAGGGATATTTATAGAACCCTAACCAGAGAAGTGAGGGACTCAAATACAAGAGTTTCATTACAACTCTAGACTTCAAGTTTACATTGCCTGGACTCCTGCTAGATGAAAAAAATGGACTCCTATCCATAGTTGGCACCAAGATGAGACTTTGATGGAGGGTCATGATCGCTTCTGGGTTAGTCATGATGATTGGGCTCCAGTGTCTTGATAATGTATTCTTTTAGAGCTGCCTGGACTCTTCAGTCTGGATTGGAGAGAACTCTAGAGTCCTGCTGAAATTCTAGAATCCTTGAAGTTTGAACAGTTAGCAGCTTATTTGAATGGAATGCTAGGAACCCTTGGACCCCAACACTAGGTGAGAAAAAATTTCCAAACTCCTTTGAATGCTTGGCCAACTTCTCACTTTGGCGTAAAATATTATGAGTAGAAGGGTGCCATTTGGGAGAAGTCCTTCACAATTACTCCTCTTAAAAATTTTGTGCGCCTTTCTTCATGTGCCGACCAAAGAAATTGTCTTGATGAGTGTAGCTTATCCAAATTTAAGTGATAGGCCATGTGTCATTGTCCCCCTGGTGACGTGACAATAGTAGTCCTAAAATCATGCAAAGTTGACATGCAAAATAGGCTAGCATATGACAAGAGTTTGTGCTAGTACATGGGTCACATGGGTTTGTCTTGAACTAGCACATGGGTCTTGATTTGAGTCACATGGGTATTATAATTGGTCTTCCCCGTAATACAAGACTCAACAACTAATTTTTACAGGACTCCATAAATAACTAAAGTCCTATTTGATCAATTGGAACCCAATTTAATCAAAGGGCAAGACATGTAAATACGTGTTCAACTTGGTAAAAGGGGTTTAGCCTAATAGGCTAAATAAATAAAATCCTAATTCCAGTTGGTAAAAGGGGCTAACCCTAACTAATCCAAAATAATAAAAATTAAATAAATTATTTACATGGATAAAAGGGTTGGGTCCAGGATTTCATTCACAGGTGATCCACAAGGATGTGGGTTCAACTGTCGATATTTCGGGCCCTGGTGTCCTCACCAGTCAGGTACCCACCTGCATGGAAATTCAGAGGATCAACTAAAAAGTAGAGGCAATGGGGCAAGGATCAGTAGTGAGCACCAAGGAGGGCTACTGTAAATGCTACCACACCATCGATTACACGTAGAATCTCTCCAATACTCGGCCTTTCTTGATGCGGGACTGTACGCTCTGATATCAAGACTGGTGTCGGACCGTTGATCGTTAAAAAATGATCTCTAGATTAGGGTGTCCAATTTAATTAAATTAAATCTAATTAAATAAAAATAACCAGCAATCAATTGGGTCAGGTTATCAAAGTGGATCTCACTCGAAAACATGGAATCTTACAAAATTTGGAAAAAGGAGATCATCCTGAGATCGTCCAAAATCCGGACCAGCGGTTCGCGGGCGAGATTGATCTAAAGCCGTTGGACCTGAATCACCAAAAAAAATAAATGATTAATAATCCTAAATCAAAATTAATAATAATTCCAATGCTTTGAGATCAGTGCTCTGAGATTCATGAACTTTGAGAATCGTGCGCCTCTGGGATTCGTGCAGTGCAGAAGTCGGCAGCAGCGAACGTGAATGCTTTCACGTTCGTGCTTTTTTTTTTTTCTTCACCACGGGTCAACACTAAGAGGAACTGGGGACCGGGCGGAAGGGGAGATCCAGCGGGATCTTGCCAATGACGGGGCTGGGCGGCGATGGCGATGGTCCCGGTGGTTGGCGGTGACTGACTTGCGACGACCGTCGAGGGCACGGTGGCAGGGACCGAACGGGAAGGGGTCGGCCGGTAGTGACTTGCACGGGCAGATCCGATGGGAATAACTTCACGGAGGGACCTTCAGCTGCAGTGGATCCGGTGCAGGGGCTAGGCGGAACGGGCGGCGGCCGTGGAGGGCTGCGGCTGTAGGGTCTTCGACTCGGTGGTGACGCAGGAGAAGACGGATGGGGCTTCACCAACGGTGACGCTGGGCGATGGTTCGACTTGGCTGGGAACGGCTACAGGCCGTGCGGCTTGCACGAGAAATTTGGGCCGGCGGAAGGCTGGCTTTCCGGGCTGAGATATGGCTTCACAGGAGGGCTTTGTAATATCTGGGAACTTAGGATTAACCGGGATTAGAAATGAGGGAGAGAGAAATCCGAGAAGAAGAGGGAAGGAGAAGAAGAAGAGAACCAGGAAGAAGAGGAATCCGAGAAGAGACGGAGAGGAGGAAAAGAATCGAGAAGAAGAGAGGGAGAGAAGTCGGGATGCACCCAGATGATTTCTTCAAATAGTCTTCGCTAATTTTTTATTCATGGCAAACATAACTTAAATAAAGCAACAACGATAAAGATAAATCACAAAATAATCGGACGACTAAGTATTCCGATAACTCTAAAAAAATAAAAATATGATCTCCGATTCGGAGATATCCCAAATCTTCGTACACCCATAAATAATAAAATGATACTTCAAGAATCGTGATGGGCTGGCACCGAGATCTGGGCTGGCTGGGTCTGGACTGGCTGGATCTGAACTGGCTCAATGTCTCCATCATTTCTCCTACATAATATCAACAACTTATTTCTCTCCTTGGACAAGAGAAGATTGAAAGTACCGTAACTTTTGTTGGTAAGACCTTACTTGATTATTGTTATCAATCTTAAGTCCTTAGTAGTGGTGCTTTTGAATACTTAATTTGTTGTAAGTCCTTTCTTCATGATATTGAATCCCTTGACATTCATTCCTTGTTATTCTACTTAATGGAGTCAATATAACTGTGTATTCATATGGTAATCATCATAAGAAAAAATAATATTAGCAACGGCTATTAGCAATGGCAAATTAGCCATTGCATAGAGATGGCAAAATCGATGATAACTATCACCATCACTAATAATATTATCAATGGATATTAGTTATGGCAAATGCCGTTGCTAATAACTTTTAAAATGCAAGAGGATTTTATTTTTGAAAATATTATTACTGATAGCTTATATACTATTAGCGACGGGAAGTAGCCGTCGCTAATAAGTATTAGAACTATAAATAATTTTTATTTCTTAAAAAAATTAACAATGGTATTATTATCTTTAGCGATAGCATATGCCGTCACAATTAGTGAGAATAAAAATTTAGATATTTTCGATCAATATTTGTAACAGTAAATTGAACCATCGCTAATAAGAATATTATCAATGGCTAATCTTATCTTTAGCAACAGCAAATGCCATCACTGATGATGATAACAAAAATTTAGGTATTTCTGACCAATATTAGCATGGTGTGCTATCACTAATAAGCATATTACCGATGGCTAATTAGTGATGGCTAATTATCAACAACTTTTCCCTCTTCCCGCTCGACTATTCTTCTGTCTCCCCTTTCCATTGTGTTTGGTCTTCTGTCGCCCCCTCCCCTTCGTCGACGAGCTCACATGCCTCCCCTCCCACTCGTGGCACCCCTCTTTCTCGTTCCCGTCGATGAGCTCCCACTCCTCCCTCCCCTTGCAGCTTCTATCTTTCCTACTTCCATTAGCGAGCTCCTAGTCCTCCCCTCCTCCCATGGCTTGCCACCTTCCTGCTCCCGTCGGTGTTAGTATCATTATCGAGGTCCCCCTGAGCAGTTCATCTCCTTCCTACTCCCACGAGTGCCTTACCTGCACCGAGCTTTGACACCTCATTCCATCCAATGCCTCTCCATCTGACTCCCACTGGTGCCTGTACCATCACCACCGAGCTTCCACACCCCTCCTTCTCGGCACATCTCTTTTCGCTCTCATCATAGCCTATATCATTGCTATGCTCCAATGCTTCCCAGTTTTCTCACGCTACCGATCTCAGTCTCCTGTCAGTTCCTGTGGCCATATCTTCATGCTACCATTTTTGAGCTAGTGTTGCTCGTCTCCTTTCGCATCATTGGATCTGACATTCGATGCGTGCCTATTATGTGAGTATTAGTGACGATGGTGGCGATGTCAGCGATGGCTATTATCATCACCAAAAATTATTTTATAGTTAATTAATTAGTTATTTATTTAGTTGAATAATTATTAATTAATTAATTAATTAATCATTAGTTATTCTTTAAATAAATGTTGTTTAATAATTAGTTGTTTATTTAATAAATTAGTTGTTGCTTATCTAATTATTAGTTCTTTAATAATTATTCTTTTTTATTAATGAGCTATATATTAATTATTTATTTACTTAAGTTATTAGTTAATTAATTAATTAGTTAATTAATAAGCTATTTAATTAAATTAATAATTCATTGTTTATTTAATTAATTCGTTAGTTTTTTTCTTAATTACTTATTTAGTTTAATGATTAGATTAATTATTAATTAAAATAGTTAACTAGGTGTGAATGGACACGTATCCTGCATGCATGGGATTCGAATCTCAGCAAATTGAGCACAAGTTAGGATCCTAAGATATCTTAAATGCCAAGGCATACGCTCTTCATAAAATAAGAGGTATTGAAAATAACCGGTGCTCCGATTACATGACTGCTTCCTTGCTAGCTGGAAGATAGAGTACTAGAAAGGATGCCTTATCGTATTGCTCCTTCTCTAATAGAACTGGTCTTTGGTGTCGCCACCCTCATGTCTCAAGACATCTAGGAAGCCTTCCTAAGTTATACGAAAGATTCTGTCATTACTAGCGAGGCAGAAAGTTTTGAAATTATTTTTGGATCTCTAGGAAAAATATTTAGTCATCATCCTCCTGTATTATCATATTTTATTATATATGAACCATTATTATTGATAAATTCTTATTTTATAATATTATCATATTTTAATATATATAAACTATTATTATTTATGAATCCATATTTTATAATTTTGTGTTAATTTTAATAATTGATTTGGTATTTTTATTTTTACAAAAATTATATTGCATAGAACCATAGACTTGTCAATTAATTAAGTACATATTCTACATTCATCCATATCTTTATATTTTTTATATGGTGGGAGAATTAGGTATATTGATCAATTGATTATCCGTTTGGATAGTTAGAGAATTGCAAATAATTTTATATGTAGTTACAGTAATGAAATGGTATGCTAAGGGATCATCATAATCTTGATGTCATGCATATTGAAAAGAATATATTCGATAATATTTTTTACATTATTATGGATATCAAGGACAAGATGAAGGATAATTTCAAGGCTTGAGCAGATATGTAGAACATATATAGGTGTCCTTTATTAAAGTTGGTTGAGGTGTCACCTGGAAAATTTTTTAAGCTGAAAGCATCTTACTCCTTAACGAGAGAGCATTTGAAGGTGTCACATGGGACATCCGACTCTCATCCATCAGCTATTGAAGAGGACATGCAGGAGAATGAGGAAGACAATGATGACGACATAGATCTTACATGGTTTTTTATTTGATATTATAAATTTTTATTGTTTTAGCAATGTAAATTTATTAATTATAAAATTTATACTTTTTAATATAATATAATTAAATTTTTATCATGGTGTAATTATGATTACTAATTATTATTTTGTTTTTTAATAGTTTTTAAGAATCTTAATTATTTATTATTATCACTAAAATAATTTTTTTAAAAAAATAATTACTAATGTTTAAAAAAATTAAAATATTATTAGCGATGGCATTGCCGTTGCTAAAAAACTATTTTCGATAGCATGTTTTTGCCAACATAATTTTTTTGGTCATTAATAATTTGTTTAATTATTTTTTGAAAAATAAACATTATTAGTGATGGCATTACTGACGGAGTATGATGTCGCTAAATTATCAGTACCAATGGTATTTTTTTACCGACAAAATTTTTTTCATCACTAATTAATTTTTTTTATTATTTTTTAAAAAATAAAAATATTATTAGCAATAACATATTTTTTGTGCTAATACCATCACTAATAATCTTAATTAGGAACAATCTTGATTACCATCGTAAATAAGAGTTTGTTGTAATATGGATTTAGCCAATGGTTAATTAGCAAAACGACTATTAGCGACAACAAGAAGCCATCACTAATAGTCATTTTTCTTGTAATAGATATTGCCTTGATCAATGATATTATCTTATGCATTACCTTATATATTCCTAATTTTACATGTAATCTTGTTTTAGTAAGCAAACTTGTTTGAGACCTTAATTATGTTGTTATCTTATTTTCCATATTTTATATGCTTTACAAGACCTTGCCATAAGGAAGTTGATTGAATTGGATGAATTCCAGGATGATCTTTACCACTTCAAAGTCTTGACAATAAATCCTGCACAAGCAAATAAAATCAATATTTCAGTTGATCTCTAGCATGCTCGGTTAGGACATTACTCTTACGAACATTTGAAACTTATCCATTTTCTTTCAAGTACTCCTTTTGATTCCATGAATAATTATTGTAATATTTACTATCATGCTAAACAAACAAAAAACTCTTTTTCTTAAGCATTAATAAATCAGCCTCATCGTTTAATTTAGTGCATCTTGATATATGGGACCTATATCGCACCTTATTACACATGGGAACTCATTTCTTTCTCACTATTATTGATGATTGCATAAGGGTTACTTGGATTATCTATTACAAAAAAATCTGAGACATATTAATACTTTATTAATTTTCATATTATGGCCAAAAATTATTTTAATACCAATATTAAATATATACATAATGATAATGATCAAGAGTTTGTAGCTGGATCATTGAAATTATATCTCCTAGAACATGAGATCATATTATAAACTTCTTGTATCGGAATGCTAGAACCAAATAGAGTGGCTCAACATAACCATTGATATATATTCAATGTTGCCCATGCTCTAAGATTTCTAGCCAACTTACTTGTATCATTTGGAAAGAATATTTTTAATTGCCGCCTATTTTATTAACTTGGCACCCAAACTAAAATTGAATGGTAAGAGTCCTTATAAACTTTTATTTCATAAACTACCTACTGATGATCATTTGAGAGTCTTTGGTAGCCTATGTTATGTGCATGAAATATCCAATGATAAATTTCAATCTTGTTCTCGTGCTTGTGTATTAGTTAGGTACCCTTTTGTTCAAAAGGGTTATCATGTCTATGATCTAGAAATTCATAAAATATTTACTTCATATAATGTTATCTTTCATGAGACCATACTTCCTTATTCTCCTACCTTCTTCTTCAATAGTACTTCCTTTTCCATAATTGTGTCAGACTGATTATGATATGCGATTCCTTTTGGCAACTAATAATTTAACTCATTTGAGCCAGACTCAAGGACAGGTCTCTAACCCTATTCTTTCTTATGAATCAGATCAAATACTACCCAATTCCAACGATTCAAACCAAATGTGAAGTCTAAATCGGGCTCTTGATATAATTGATACTATCTCTCTTGAACAGCATTTATCTTTTAAGACCATTGGAACTAACTCGTGGCCTATTAAAGATAGGAAGCAACCTATACGATTACAGGACTATATTATCGATGCTCCAAGAGTGGGGAGATCCCCGGACACATCCATCAATTCAATGACCTCAAGTAAGCCTTATCCTATTTCTTGTTACCTCACTTCTTCTAAGCTTCATACTTCATATTGAGCTTTCCTTTCAGTTATCACCTCTCATGAAGAATCTAAAATATTTTTTCAAGCTGTAAATGATCCTAAATGGCGAGAAGCAATCGGGGATGAGCTCATAGCTTTCTAACAAAGTGGTACTTGGACCTTGGAGCATCTACCAGTTGGGAAGAAATTGATTGAATCAAGATGGCTATACAAAATTAAATACAAGGATGATGGTTCTATTAAGCAATTCAAGGTTCATTTAGTGGTGAATGGATATAGACAAATAGAAGGACTTGACTACACTGAAACTTTTATCCCGGTGGCAAATTAACTACAGTACAGTGTCTCTTAGCTATTGTGATGGGGGACAAGTCTAGGATGATCGTTGGAGAGCTGAGAATCTCCTGAGATTAGGGTCAAGAAGGAATAACTAGGGCCTCACACCCCGCGATGTTTAAGAACAAAGGAAAAACTAGAGCCACACACCCCTCGATGCTCGATAGCGAAGGAATAAGGACTTCACCCCTCGACGCTTGAAAGCGAAGGCATAGGGTCTCACACCCCTCGACACTCAAAAGTGAAGGAATAGGGCCTCACACCCCTTGACGCTTGAAAACGAAGGAATAGGGTCTCACACCCCTCGATGCCCAAAGGCGAAGGAAAACGGACCTCACACCCTCCCCATGCGGGATGAATGAAAAGAATCTCTCTTTTCTAAATCCTCATCTTTTTTCACTAATTTTTTTACAAATGATCGAGGGTGGTATTTATAGACTTTCCAACCCTCTTACAAGATAAAGATGAAACCTATCCCAATCCTAACAAACTTCAACTAATAATCTAATCTAAAACAAACTTCAAATTAAAATAGTTTCAAACTAATCAATACATCCAGATTAAAAAAATTAAGATAAATAAAATATAATCCGAATGCATCAAGATCCATGCTAAGTTGCTCTGAAATCTGCATAGGCCTGAGACTGTGTAGAAGACTGCACGCTCTGAAAAGCATGTAGTTTTGAGATCCATGCAAAGCTATTTCTGCTGCTCTGAGATCTGTGCAGATTCCTCCCTCTGTGATCATGGAATAGAAGGAGGTGGCGGACGGGGAAAAAGGGATTGCGGGGAGGCTTCACCGGCGTCAATGCTGGGGAGGCAGCATCATGGCCTGTGGCTGGCATTACGGGATCAACGGAGACGGTGGCAAAAAGAGCTTCTGGTGGTGTGGAGATGGCTGTGAGGTCATCGTGGCGGGAGGTGGACGGCGGATCTGCTGTACAGGGGCTTGCGGAAGTCGCTATGGTGCGGAGGGCAGCCATGGCTGCACGGATCTCCGGGAATCGGAGCGACGAGTGCTCAGCCAGGAGGTTGTGGATAGGGAGGTGGACGGCAGCACGACGAAGATGGTGGTCACCGTGGCAGCAGGGGTGGATCAGACAGTTGGAACGACCGGGCGACATGGTCTGCTCGGCCATGGGTCTTCTGGACGGGAGGGAGCAGCTATGGGGCAGGGCGATGGTTGCGCGAGGTCTCAAGCGGTGGATCTGGGAAGAGATGATTTGGGGCTGGGTGGAAGAAGATGACAGGAATAGCTAGGGATAAGTTAGGGATAAGTATGGAATAAAATGGGAATAACGGGGATAAGTGGAATAGCCAGAATAAAAATGAAAAAAAATATGGGACAAAAAAAGAAAAAACCTTGATGGGTTTTGATGTCCCCATCATTCCCCTGGGATGGGGAAAACTTGACTCCGTAGAGTCAGGCTCGATGCTAAATTTTTTTTTTCTTTAACCCTGATCCTCTCCCGCTCTGATACCAAATTGATGGGGGACAGTCTAGAAGGATCATTGGAGAGCTGAGAAGTCTCCCGGGACTAGGGTCAAGAAGGGATAACTAGGGCCTCACACCCCGCGATGTTCCGAAAAACAAAAAAAAAGGACCTCACACCTTGCGATGTTCCGAAGAACAAAGGAACACGCCCCTCGATGCTCGAAAGTGAAGGAATAGGGTCTCACACCGCTCGATGCCCAAAGGCGAAGGAAAACAGGCCTTACACCCTCCCCATGCGGGACGAACAAAAAGAATCTCTCTTTTCTAAGCACTCATCTTTTTTCACCAATTTTTTTGGTATTTATAGACTTTCCAACCCTCTTACAAGATAAGATGAAACATATTTCAATCCTAACAAACTTCAAACTAATATTTAATCTAAAACAAACTTCAAATTAAAATAGTTTCAAACTAATCAATATATCCAAATTAAAAAAAATTAAGATAAATAAAATATAATCCGAGTGCATCAAGATCCATGCTGAGTTGCTCTGAAATCTGCATAGGCCTGATGACTGTGCAGAAGACTGCCTGCTCTAAAAAGCATGCAGCTTTGAGATCCGTGCAAAGATATTTATGCTGCTCTGAGATCTGTGCAGATTCCTTCCCTATGATCGTGGAACAAAAGGAGGCGACGAACGAGAAAAAGGGCTTGCGGGAAGGCTTCGCCGGCGTGGGGGAGGCGACGGCACGGCTGGCGGCTGGCGTTATGGGATCACCGGAGACGACGACAAAAAGGGCTTCTAGCGGTTGTGGAGATGGCGGTGAGGTCATCATGGTGGGAGGTGGATGGTGGATCTGCTGCACAGGGGCTTGTGGTGGTTGCCCACGGCACGGAGGGCGGCCATGGCAGCGCGGATCTCCGGGAACTGGAGCGACGGGTGCTTGGCCAGGAGGTTGTGGATGGGGAGGTGGACAGTGGCATGGCGAAGATGGCAATCACCATGGCAGCAGGGGTGGATCAGACGGCTGGAGTGGCCGGGCAGCACGGTTTGCTTGGTCGTGGGTCTTCTGGATGGGAGGGAGCGACTGTGGGGCAGGGGCGATGGCAGCGCGAGGTCGCGAGCGGTGGATCTAGGAAGAGACGGTTTGGGGCTGGGTGGAAGAAGATGACAAGAATAGCTAGGGATAAGTTGGGGATAAGTATGGAATAAAATGGGAATAACGAGAATAGTGGAATAGCTGGAATAAAATGGAAAAAAATCTAGGAGGAAAAAAAAGAAAAAACCCTGATGGGTTTTGATGTCCCCATCATATTGCTTCTACCAATTTTGGTAGTTATATCAGTTCGATGTCAACAATACTTTCCTCCAAGGTGACCTTCATGAAAAAGTGTACATGATACTCCCATCAGGATTTCTAAAGTCGGGTGATACATGTGTTTATCGGTTACATAAATTTCTTTATAGGCTCAAGCAAGTATCAAGATAGTGGTTTGAAAAATTCTCACACTCTTTGCTCCAATATAACTGCACTTAATCTAAAGTTGATCGCTCTCTATTCACCCAACAGGATAATGGCATTTTCATGTCATTCTTGTTTATGTGGATAATGTGATTATTATAGTGAATAACCATTTGAAATGTTAGGCGTTGAAATAATTTTTACAAGACAAGTTCCATATTAAAGACCTGGATACCTTAAAATGTTTTCTTGGATTAGAAGTAGCTCGATTACTGGTGCAGACACCAAGGCCAGAAGAAAATGACAAGTCAAATTCACATCCCCGTGGATTACATGTGAGTGAAGCCCTAAGCCCAAACCACACTTGTAAATAGTTATCTTGAATTTTTGTTATTTTAGCTTAGTTGGGTTTAGCCCTAAATCCTAAAATTGAGTCCCTGTAAAAATTCCTGAGCCCAAATTTAGTATGTAAAAAAATCCCAATTTTATTGTGTTATAAATGGTCCAGTGTTAGTTAGCCCTTTTTATCAATTAGGGTGTGTATATAAACCATATTTATCAGGTTGTGTCAAAATCTATTTTGGGCCCAACCCTATTTACCAAGTTTGTTTAGTTGGTTATGCCTTTTGATCAATTTGATCAAGTTGGCTTTAATTAATTAGTTGGTTGAGTCTTGTAATTATTAGTTAAGTCTTGTAATACAAGGGGGACCCAAGTCCAGACCCATGTGACTCCATGTGCTAGCTCAAGATAAGCCATGTGACTCCAGGTGCTAGCCCAAGTTACTTGTCATATACAACACTTCTTGGCGCCACCTTTTCAAGATTTTAGACAACATCACATGACTTGTTTGGACATCACGTGCCACGTCATCAGGACAACACCACTTGTCACCTCATCGGGACAACACCACACTTGCCATGTCATACTTGGTCAGCCAAATGAATTCAATGTTTAGCACCCCTTCTTTTTAAGATGAGTAAATGAGAAGGAGTCTTCAAGTTAGCACCATCTCTCTCAAATAATTCATGCCAACTTAAGAGGAGTCGGCCAAGCTTTCCATCCTCTCTTTGACACCAACTTCCAAAGAATTTCAAGTTTATTTGATCGCCCAAAGTGAAGGAGATTCAATGGTTTTTTATTTCCAGTATTTTAGTCAATCAAGTTCCAAGCTGCTCAAGTTTCAAGAACTCAAGAATCCTACAAAAACTCTTGAGTTTTCTTCTATCCAGACTGGAGAGTCCACTATCATGCAGGAGCCCACATCATCCAGACTCCAGAGTCCATCAATCAAAGCCAATCATTGAAGCAATTTTGACCGCTCATCAAGACACTTCACCAATCCTCATCTTCGTGCCTAATGTGGATGAAGATCCCTTGTTGTCGCCCACCTTGAAAAGAGCTCCAAATCAGCCCAAAGACAGGAGTCCAAGACACCAGAAGCAAGGATTCAAGGAATTGTTCCCTAAGGAAAAACAATGCTAGTCTTTGTAACCCTTACTCTTCTGGTTGATGGTCTATAAATACCCCACCAACCCCCCTTGTATTATTAATTCCAGATATATGAAATAAAGTGATATTCTGTCAAGATTTTCCTTTGCTGTGTGCATCGCGGGGTATGAGGCCCTTCCTTTATTCTTTGGAGCATCGCGGGATGTGAGGCCCCATATCCAAACACTGAGAAACCCTAGCCGCCCACTTCCATCTCTTTTCCTTTCACTTTTCCATCCTCTTTCCTTCTTTACTACTTTCTAACTGAGAGATTTTTCTTTGTTGAGTGATTGTAGGTGATCAAGGATTAAAGTTAGGGTGTTCTTGCCTTGAAACCAACATCGCAGAAGATCGGAGCCCGAAGATCGAGATTTTGAAGCCTTGCCAGAGTCCAACCAGATCTACTTCAGAGGGAAATATCTTTATTGGTAAAATTCTAAAACCCTTCCCTACTCTTTTAATTTCTGATTCTTTGATAAGTAGACCCTTGTTTACAATGGTTTCTTAGCCACCAAATCCTGTTTTTCTAGTTTACTTTGTAGATTTGCTTTGCAGGTTATTAACTAGTAGACTAGTTTGCTTAATTGTCCCCTTTGAATCTTTAAAAACTGAAAATTATAAAAAGATCTTAATCTTTATTTTTCTCTGTAATTAAGTTAATAATCAATAAATTAAGTTTTCATAATTATTCCGCATCATTTTGGTATCAGACCGAAGGTTAAACTAGGGTTTAACTACTAGTTCTGAAATTTCTGTATACCTAGAACTAGGCTGAAATTAAGTTGCATAAAACCACCATTAAAAAAATACAAAAAAAATAGAAATAATTTTTTTGTTATCCTCTGTTAATATCAGGAAAATATCAGATAAAAAAACTTTTTTATTTGCTATTTTCTGGTAGAAGGAAATCACACCTCCTGAGCGGGTATACGCAAGTATACTGTCACAACCCATGGGAGTAATAAGCTATGGCCGAACGTGATATCCCGAGATCGAAAATCTAAACTTCATTAGATCTGAGACTTAATAATTAAAATTTTATTTTCTGCTATTTTTAATTATTTTAGCTTCATTGCATATTAGGGTTTCATATCGTGTGATTGCATCATCCGGTAACCTAATCTTAAGGGCACTTGATCATCTCAGATCAGGACAGGATCTCATCACCTGTCCTAGGCCCACAACCATCACTTTTGCATCGAACCTAACCCTAATAAAATTAATTAGAAACCTAAAGCAATTTAGGAACACCAACAGGTAGGGTTCCAAGTATTATGTGAAAGCTAGTGCACCCAATCCTTTGATTACCACTTGAATCCGGTGTCTAAGGCTAAAGGTCCAGAGGCAAACGCTCTAAGCAGTCTCGTGGTTTTTTAATTAGGACCCTGCAAGAGCAAGGGAGTCTCCTATGACCCCACCTCTTACCTGGCTAGTGGATAGGGTAATTACTGAATTGGTTGTAATTTGAGCTGACCTATTCTACTTGAGCTCTAGGTCTAGGAAACTTTAGCTCGAGTTCTATGTTTTTGCATTGCATGGCAACTAGATCAGGAATATCATACCACTAGCCCAAACCCAACCCAGTCTGGTTTGATCATAGAGTCCACCATGGAAACCTTACTAGGATCTTAGATGAACAATGTGCCCAAATGAACCATAAGTTTGAATGATTGGATCAACGATTAGGGAACTAAAGAAAACCCGTAAGACCCGTCCTGAACCTAAATTTGAAACATACCCTGACCCATTCCTGGAGCCCAACCCTAGGAGAACCCCACACCCTGACCCTTCCTGAAGCCTAACCCTAGGAGAGTCCCACACCATGACCCAATCTGAGAGACTAGCCATAGTAGACCCAATTATGATTTCATAGACCAGGATGAGAGAGCCACTAGGTATATTAGGTTAGAAGCACCTACCTTTGGTGGTGATCATGATCTTGAGGATTATCTTGATTGGGAAGAAGTAATATATCTATTTTTTGAGAGGGATCTGATGTCTGATGAAATAAAGTTTAAGTTTGCTAAGCTTAAGTTAGTACTCTAGGCTAGAATTTACTGGAATGATGTTGAAAGATGATCAGACGAAGAAGACATACCCATAACTACCTGGAGCGACATGAAACTTAAACTTAAAAAAAAGTACCTACCTAGATCATATGAACCTAGTTCTATACACCCAGATCCTATGAACCCATCTCATATGAACCCAGATCCATGACCTATAGATCTGAGCCCATATCCTATGAACCTAAGGAACCCATAACTCCTAGGTATCAATCTAGTGCTAGTTAGGTTCTCCTTAGTCACCCACCTCTATTACCCCATTGGTCTACCAAGATGCCATAGAAGAGAGATACCTATGGCTGCCTAGAATTAGCTTACCCGGTAGGCACCCAGCTGAAGCCCGTCTAGAGTTAGTTAACATGACTGTACCTTGACTGAAACTGTACTGGTAGGATCCTTAAGAAAGAGAGACCCATGAGGAGTCTCACCTACTACTGAGACTTTACTTGAGCAAATATTAGAAGAGACTCAGGTCATAGAACCTAGTCTTAAAATTCAAGAACCCGAAGTAATTAGTGAGGACTTAATCTTTTCACTCCAGTACCCTCAAGTTGAATTCACCCTTGTGGTCCCAATTGAAGATCTTTTTCTTGAAATCACTGACTCATCCATCCATAAGGCTGGCCTTTATTTACCTGTTCATGTAACCCAATATCTAAACCTTAAGGTCAACCCCATTAGTCTAGGACAAATCCCCAAACCCTTTTTTATTTCCTACCTTTCCTGAGATTTCCAATGTTGCTAGAACCATTAGGTTACATTTTGTTGATGTTAGCATTTTCATCAATCCTTTGACCCTATTAGATTTTCCACTTATTTCTAGAGGACCTTATGGCATCTATTAGGAGTGCATGTCAAATTTTCATCTACATGTCATCCACCGACCAAGGGTCAAGCACAGAATTGAAATTAAGGACTTAAAAAGACAAAAAAAATAAATAATAAATAATTTTTTTCACTAGTAATGCATAGTGAGTCTATTGGATGTTTACAGAGTCATATGCATAACACATTAAAGAATTGCATAAGAAACATATGGCTGATTCAAGAAAAGACTCGAAGAATTCAATGAAGGAGACTTTGTCATGGTTAGGCTATGGTTAGGCTACGACCTGAACGATTTTCACCTGGAATCATGAAAGGTTACACCGCTCTAGTAGTGACCATACAAAGTAATTAAGAAAATGGGACCTAATGCCTACATGCTTGAGTTACCACCTGAACTAAGTATTAGTCCTACTTTCAACGTTTCAGACCTTATCGAGTATAGGGAGCCAACGTTGATTCCTAGTGAGCCTTTTGGGCTTGATCCACCTTAAGAGTGAGCCAACCCAAATGTGTCCACCTACCATACTACCAGCCCAGAGAGACAGGATCGAGTGGATCTTGGACGACAAGATTATCACTACTCGGGGCAAAGACTATCAGTGATATCTGGTTCATTGGCAAGGACGACCCGAGACTGATGATTCCTGGATCACCAGAGAGGACTTGCAGAGAATTGATCCTGACTTACTAGAGCACTATAACAACAGAGTTGACCCATACTCGATAGGATCGAGTTCCTCCCACCCGAAAAGAATTGGTGCGGACACCAGGGCCAGAAGAAAATGACAGGTCGAACCCACATCCCTGTGGATCACCTATGAGTGAAGCCCTAAGCCCAAACCATACTTGTAAATAGTTATTTTGAATTTTTGTTATTTTAACTTAGTTGGGTTTAGCCCTAAACCCTAAATTGAGTCCCTGTAAAAAACCCTTGGATCTAAAATTGAGTTTGTAAAAAATTTCAATTTCAATTAGGTTATAAATGGTCCAGTGTTATTTAGCCCTTTTTTTATCAATTAGGGTTTGTATATAAATCCTATTTATCAGATTGTGTCAAAACCTATTTTGGGCTAAACCCTATTTATCAAGTTTGTTTAGTTGGTTATGCCTTTTGATCAATTTAATCAAGTTGGGCTTTAATTAATTAGTTTGTTGAGTCTTGTAATTATTAGTTAAGTCCTGTAATACAAGGGGGATCCAAGTCCAGACTCATATGACTCCATGTGCCAGTTCAAGACAAGCCATGTGACTCCATGTGCTAGTCCAAGTCACTTGTCATATACAACCACTTCTTGGCGCCACCCTTTTCAAGATTTTGGACAACATCACATGACTTTTTGGACATCACGTGCCACGTCATCGGGACAACACCACTTGCCACCTCATCGAGACAACACCCACTTGCCATGTCACACTTGGTCGGCCAAATGAATTCAATGTTTAGCACCCCTTCTTTTTAGATGAGTAAATGATGAGTCTTCAAGTTAGCGCCATCTCCCTCAAATAATTCATGCCAACTTAAGAGGGTTGGCCAAGCTTTCCATCCTCTTTTTAATGCCAACTTCCAAAGAGTTTCAAGTTTATTTGATCGCCCAAAGTGAAGGAGATTCAATAGTTTTCTATTTCCAGTATTTTAGTCAATCAAGTTCCAAGCTGCTCAAGTTTCAAGAACTCAAGAATCCTACAAGAACTCTTGAGTTTTCTTCTATCCAGACTGGAGAGTCCACTATCCTGCAGGAGCCTACATCATCCAGACTCTAGAGTCCATCAATCAAAGCCAATCATTGAAGCAATTTTGATCGCTATACACGACACTTCACCAATCCTCATCTTCGCGCCCAATGTGGATGAAGATCCCTTGTTGTCGCCCACCTTGAAGAGAGCTCCAGATCAGCCCAAAGATAGGAGTCCAAGACACCAGAAGCAAGGATTCAAGAAATTATTGCCTAAGGAAGAACAATGCTAGTCTTTGTAACCCTTACTCTTCTTGTTGTGATGGTCTATAAATATCCCATCAACCCCCCTTTGTATTATTAATTCTAGATATATGAAACAAAGTGACATTCTGTCGAAATTTTTCTTTGCTGTGTGCATCGGGGGTGTGAGGCCCTTCTTTTGTTCTTCAGAGTATCACGGGGTGTGAGGCCCCACATATCCAGACACCAAGAAATCCTAGTCGCCCACTTCTATCTCTTTTCCTTTCACTTTCCCATCCTCTTTCCTTCTTTACTACTTTTTACTGAGAAATTTTTCTTTGTTGAGTGATTGCAGGTGATCAAGGATTAAAGTCAGGGTGTTCTTATCTTGAAACCAATATCATGGAAGATCGAAGCCCGAAGATCGAGATCTTGAAGCCCTGCTGCAAGATTCTTGAGAGTCAGCCAGATCTACTTCAGAGGGAAACATCTTCATTGGTAAAATTCTAAAACCCTTCCCTACTCTTTGATTTCTGATTCTTTGATAAGTAGACCCTAGTTTACGGTGGTTTCTTAGCCATCAAATCCTATTTTCTAGTTTACTTTGTAGATTTGCTTTGCAGATTATTAACTAGTAGAGTAGTTTGCTTAATTATCTCCTTTGAGTCTTTAAAAATTAAAATTATGAAAAAAAAATTAATCTCTATTTTTCTCTGTAATTAAGTTAATAATCAGTAAATTAAGTTTCCATAATTATCCCGCATCAATCACCTTCGGGTATATTTGTATCCCAACAAAATATATATTTGACATTCTCTAAGAAATCAGGATATTGAGACCAAGTCCACAAATTTTTTTCGTGTAGCAACAACTCAAGCTCATTACGGATGATGGGAAACTACTTGATGATCCAGGTCCATATTATCGATTACTGGGAAGACTCATCTATCTAACCATTATAGGGCCTAATATTGCATACTCGATATATGTTCTGACATCGTTTATGCAATCTCGCAAACCATACTTGGACGTAGTCTTTCGTATTTTGTTGTATTTGAAAGGATCTCTAGATTAAGGCATATTTTTTTCAAGTCTCAATACTTTTCTATTACATGCTTCTTATGATGTAGATTGGACAGATGTCCCATGACAAGGCACTCTATCATAGGTTTCTATGTTTTCTTAGGAGATGCTCTAATTTCTTGGTGCTCGAAGAAGTTGACAACAATATCTTTTTCTTTGGAAAGATTGAGTATCGGGCTATGGCACACACCACCAGTGAATTACTATGCTTCGAGCCCTTTTATCTAATCTTAGTATTCCACATCATGGTCCCATGTTTCTTTATTAGATAATTGGTTTTGCACATTGCCTGTATTTCATGAGCAGACCAAACATATAAAAACTGATTGTCATTTTGTTAGAAAGCGACTATAGTCTTAAGACATTGCTATACGATATGTTCCTGCACATTATTGGTTGGTAGATATCTTTACCAAAGCTCTCGACTGTGATCATTTTTATGAGATTATATACAAGTTGGGTATTTGAGATCTCTATGCTCCAACTTAAAGGAGACTATTAGGAATGTATAGAATATTAGAATATATTATCTAGAATATTCTATATGATTTTTAGGATTACTAGAATATCAGCATGATCTTTGGAATTACTAGAATATTCTACATGATCTTGGAATTGTTAGAATATTTTATATGATCTTTGAATTACTAGAATATTCTACAAGATCTTTGAAATTGGTAGGATTATATCATAATCTCCTCATTACTTGATTTTCTTTTCTTTATCTTTATATATTGATGTATATATCATAATGAAATACAAGTAAGAAATCTACTCTACTTTTTTTTTCATCTCTCTCTGTATTTTTTATATTTATGTTATGGAGGCAAACGATGCATTTTTCCTGGGAATTTGAATAGCTAGTGGCAGCGAAGCTTTCTCATCTTTGCTAGCTATTGAATTTTTCTTTGGTGAGGGAGTTCGGGGGGGGGGGGGGTGCGGCTGCCACCTAGCTATTGAATTTTTGGAGGTACGGTGGGTGGAGTTTCAACTTTTTGTTTTGGGGCTTTAATTTCCTTTTTTTTTAATAACCAGTATTTCATTTTCTCATGCAATTGAGACGAATATAGAACTTTTTCTCGAAGGATATTTATATTAATTTATTTGACTGAGAGGATGCTTGATTGAATGGTACCATAATGTTAGTCGAAAGAGACAATATATATATATGTATATGTATATATATATGTATATGTATATAGTCATTGGTTATGATCATAAGCTTTTTTGATGTTGATGAACTTCATGCTATCATGATTAAACTCGTGATTATAAGACCTTCACTTGATTTTGATTAATGTATCTTAAAATTACTTCATGAAAAATATTTTTAAAGTTACATATTGCTTTGAAAATTATTTCAATTGATTAATTAGAATCAAGTTTAGACTAATAATCATTTATTATGATCATGAACTTTTGATGTTGATAGATTTCATGCTCTCGTGGTTAAACTTGTGATTATTAGACTTTCACTTGATTTTGATTAATATAGTTTTAAACTATTTCAAGTGAAATGTTGTGATGAAATGTTTACATTTTTGGTATCTATGCTTAAGTTAGAAATAATTTGGATCAAGACTAGAAATGGTTAGTTAAGGATTACATTTAAGAAGAAGGTATGCATATTGATAAATCCTTCCTTTGATAGCTAAACTTGGTGCTAGATTACTTCTAACATTTGTATGTGTAATCAAAATAATTTCAAATCATATGGTTTTCATGAAATTATTCTATTTTGTATCCATGCTTAGATTAGAAATGATTTGGAACAAGTATAGAACTGATAGTTAAGGATTACATTTAAGAAGAAGGTATGCACATTGATAAACCCTTAATCCAATAGCTAGACTTGGTATCATATTATTTCTAGCATTTATATGGATATCAAATCATTTCAAATGGATTTTAAATCATGCTAAAAGTTTTTAAATGATCAATCCCTTGTATTTTGAAAATCTTGTATATCTTGAAAATTCAAATCCTTGATTTCAGACTTAATATTTATGTTCATATGTCAAATTGTCTGAAATTCTGATGCTTGTGCTTTCATGTTTTATTCCTCAATGAATGCATATTTTTAAGGGGAATAATATTTAGGAGTATTCAAGATTTATTGTCATATATGATGCTTTCAATGTTTTCTTTGATATCATGCTTTACTTATATTGCTCTGATTCTCCTTCTCCTTGATATCAAATCTATTTTTTCTTTGAGGAAAGTTACATTCATTGGTATCAAGATTTATTTCATTAAGAATCCAAAAAAAAGAAGAAGAGCTCATAGTAACTGCTTCGGATTAGGTTAGTCACCATGGCCGTCCGGTCATAGGAGCTAAGTAGGGTTTAAAGACTCTCTCTTTCCATTCAATGAAGCCTCTTATGATGTGTTGGGGTGCCACTGTGGCCTTATTCCATGAACAAGTGAGGTGAATGGACCGTTGTCTTGCTATCAGTTATGCATATTAGAGCTAATACATATTGAATTATTTTTTGCATGTGCATGTCTTTTTGTGGTATCATGTTCAATTAGTATCATATTTAATTGGTATCATGATTAATTATTTTCATTTATTGATTTTGATGATCTACTTGCTATTCTTTCCACCTTCATTCCCATTTTGTATTACCTTTCATCCTTTTTCATGATGACAAAAAGGGGGAGAAAAATGTTAAGTATGAAAAGGGGAAAGATATGATAAAGATGAAAAATTATATGAGAAATGAAAGAAAATACAAAAGGGAGAGAAAAAAAGTAAAATATTTTAATCTTAAAGGAAGAATTAGCAAGAGAGAAAATTTGAAAATTTTACATATTTTGAAAATATTTTGTAGAATTTCTGAAATTTTTTGGATCATATTTTGAGGGGGAGCTTGATGCTTATTGATTTTGAGCTTACATGTTTCTACTATTGTTAATCTTTTAAGCTTACCCTATTTATATACTTAAAGATTTTGTCATCATCAAAAAGAGAAAGATTGTTGACTCTGATCTTGATTTTGAAGATTGACAAAATATTTAGGTATATATGAGTACTAATTATATTTTTAAATATATTTATCAGATCTTAGTACTCATTCATGTTGAATGAAGAAATACATGCTTTTAGTTGAAGAAAGTCCTTAAATTAATGGAAAATCAAGTATATGGACTTTGAAATTGATATGGAAGAACTTGAAGAGGCTAAAATTAATTTTGGAGAAGTTTCAGCAAGTTTCAGCACTGGCATAAGCAAGTGTCGACTCATGAAGAAGTTCAAGTATCGACTCAAGACCTGAGAACAAGAAAAATACAGAACTGTGTCAATCCAGAATTTTTGCCTTGAGGTGATCCAAGTGTCGACTCACCAGATCCAAGTGTCGACTCATGAACAACTCAAGTGTCAACTCACCAGATCCAAGTGTCGACTCATGAACAAACTCAAGTGTCGATACTTGGAGTAACGACTAGTTTTTCATAAGTGCATAATTGATTTCAACTTGCTTCAAACGGCTAGTTTTTCATCCCTAACGGTCATAAACCATCATCTATGGTTTGGAGAGCTATATAAACACCAAAAATCAAATGAAGAAGTAATCCTTTGGAGAGTTTTATTGAATGCACTTAAGGATTCATTGTTTTGAGTGGTTCAAGTCTTCAAGCTTCCAAGATTGAGAGAAAGCTTTCAAATCCACATCTTTATCAACATTCAAAGGCTTCAACATCTTGAAGACAAGTCTTCATCAACAATCAAGGTTTCAAAGATATATTTGCTTTGTTTAAGAAAGCTTTTATTGTGTTCTTTTCATATTGTGCTTACTTTGTTTATCAAGATTTTGGTGAGCCTTGAAAACCCAAAGAGGTTTGTTGGTGAGCCTTGTGTAAAAACCAACAAGATTGTTGGTAAGCCTAAGTTACAAAACCAATAAAATTTTTGGTTAGCCATGAAATCAAGAGGTTGTTGGTTAGCCTAAGTTAGAAAACCAACAAGGTTTTGACTTGTGAGCCTGGAAAACAAGTTAGGTTTTAATTAGTGAGCTCGAAAATTAATCGACTGCAATCTTGGTGATTATAGTAAAATATCCAAGGAAAACTTGGGGAGTGGATGTAGATGCCTTGGAGTGCACCGAACTACTATATATTCTTGTATTTGTGATTGCTCTTATTTATTGCTTATTTAATCTTGTATTTACTTTGTTAATTCCGTTGCATATTTTCATTAAGCCACAAACACTTTGGCAAAACACAAGCACTTAATTGCAATTAGCACATACTTGTTGAAATAGTTCAAAAGTTTTATAAAACCCAATTCACCCCCCTCTTGGATTGCTTCATCACTGGGCAACAGATTCCTTATTATTATTATTATTATTGTATGTCTTTTGATGTTTTGAACTTGAATCGAGTTTGAACATCTGTTGATACTTTTTATATATATAATATTCTTTATATTGACTTCATGTATATTTGGTGTTTAGAGTATGAATGTTATGTTTGTGTGATACAGGTTCAATGAAATCATGTTTGATTTCATTTTGTATGTCTTTGGCTTTGTGTGATACATGTTTCAATGAAATGATATTTGATTTGGGTAATAATGTATACAGGTTTCATTATACAGATTTGTGTTGATACATGTTTCCTGTAAAAATGTGTCTTTGGCTTTGTGTCATACGAATATATTAAAAAAAAAACTTGCCGACGCTTTAAAGCATCGCTATCTTGCCGATTGCCGATGCTTTAAAGCGTCGATAGGTTTAAAGGATGTCGACGCTATAAAGCGTCACTAGGTTTTTAAACATGTCGATGCTATAAAGTGTTGCTAGGTTTTTAAACCTACCGACGCTTTAAAGCGTCGCTAGGTTTAAATCCTACCGACTCTTTAAAATGTCGGCACCTGCCGAGGCTTTTTTAAAAGTGTCAATAGGATTTAAACCAAAGCGTCCCTAATCTACCGACGCTTTTTGAAAGTATTGGCAGGTTACGTCCCCATGCCTGCATACTTGACATTTTTGCGATGCTTTTAAAAGCATCGAGAGCTTTCTTGCCAATGCTTAAAAGCATCGGCAAATATCTTTAATAGCGTCGACAATGACCTCATTTCCTGTTATGATGTATATGTATATATAGATATATACATACATATATACATACATACATATATATGGATATATACATACATACATACATATATATACATATAATTATAATACATACATACATACATACATACATACATATATAATTATATGCACTTCAAAATTGCTGTTAACACATTTATAATAACACACTGCTAATCTGATACTATTCCCTGTCGACAATATTGTCAGTCTTGGCATTGTATCATAGTTCTTTTTTTTTTTTTTCCAATGATACGAGAAATTAAGGAGAGTAAGCTGAAAACAAAATTGTAACCACAACACACATCAACAGATGACTTGGGCTCAGGTCGGTAGAACAAAACTCCTAAGGCATCAGCTTGTGTCTAAAATATGACGGTATCTGATCAGCAGCTGAGACAGAGAAGTCATCTTGCAATGCTTTGGCTGCCATCCAATTCCGTAGCTTGATTACCTTCTTGCAGTACGTGTCTTCTTTAACACCTGTCTTGACCTTTCCATTGCAATGCATCCTTCAACAAGGGCATAGACCGGTTTGTAGACAGAATTATGAATCTAATGAACAATAATGGTTTTAGAATCCCCTTTCAACCAACTTTGATGTGCGCCCGCTATCTACATACCAAGAATGCACCCACAAATTCAGCTAGGCGGACTGAGGAATGAAGTAGCTGCTCACTAGGTGCAGCAACTAGGCGGCTATAACAATCCCTTAAATGAAATTGCACCTGAAGCATCATCTCAAAGTTAACTTTCAAACTCCAAGGGTACTGAAGGAAGCCATGAAACAAATCTACCTATTGTTTAACAAATCTGCAAACAAGAAGAAGGATCTTCTTACCACTTTAAGGGGAGATAGAAATGAGGCTTGGAAAACCCTTTCATCAATTCCTCGCATTCTAAATCAACATGGCCATGAAGGAAATCAAAGCTCTGCACCTTTCCCCTACCAAAGCTCTGAATGCATAATCCGTTAGAGCCGGTAAGGAAAAGGGAACAAAAATAAGGCCACTCATCACATATATAGGTGCTGCCAACATTGGTGGGCATCAGAACAAATTATAGTAACATATTCACAATCCTCGGTATAAGACAGAAAGATCATAGAATTGTATATTTCATTAAGCATACCCTAGTCACAACGAAGTTACCTGAATGTGCCAACATAGAGTAAACATCTTTGACTGCCTTCTTGATTATTGAGCTTGCTGTTGCTCCAGGTAAGCTGATCAGCCCATTGCCCCTTTGGCCAGGAGATGTTGCATTTATCATATCAGCATGGAACACAGCAGCTAACAAGGTTCAGTCCCAAGATTTATCTGCTGCTATAAAGGCAACCACCTGCATATTGAAAGGTTCACCTCTATATTGAAAAAATTTTTAAGCACTGATCCTACTTGTTGGAAGATCCGGACCAGCGTCTATATGCAGTGGATGCAGCGGAAGCAACATGGAAGGATACAGCCTAACAACCTGTTCTTGGATTCAACATTTACAGATAGATAAGAAAAAAAGATGTAGAAAAAAGAAGAGATTGCTTTATTTCTTTGGAAAATAATCTTGTTACAACAAACAAGACAACTCTCGACAGCACCCCTTCTAAAATCCCAGAAGCTTCTTGCTGTCCCGCATGTCTTCTCTCTGCAGGCCTCATGCTCCAAGAACCCACATACGCACGGATGGACATATCTCACGTGCTTCCCTTCTCCAAAGTCCCCTGGAACACCCACGGCACCAAGCTCTCCATGTGATATCTCCCTCACGTAACTCTCTCTACAGTCCAAGCCAGACCGTGCCTCCTCTCACCGGAAAGAGCTCCACCTGCGGACTCCCTCATGCAGGATCTCCCACGGCCATGTCCCCACGCAGATAAATCCCTCCACGCGGCCTCGTCCCAAAAGGGGGCGCTCCAAGATCAGCCTCTCATGGTCACTCCATGACCATGAGGAAGTCTTCACACTCCAAGCCTTGGCAATGTGGTCGGCTTCTCTCCAAATGGAGAGACCCCAAAGGGTCGGTCTCTCTTGGACATTTCAAACCGCACGTCCCATCCCTCTTATTTATAGCACATAGGACAGTGAACTTCTTGTCTCCTTGTGTGTCTTGGACTTCTTGATCTTGTTGGACTACAATCACATAGGCGATTAGGACTTGGATTCTTGGGCCAATAACAAACTGGTTAGATCTCTCTAGGTAGTTAGGCTTCCAATTGGTTACACCAACCAATTCGATTAGGATCCTGCATGGTTGGGCTAACCAACCAACCAACTAAGCTAACCTCCTAACCAATTTAACAAACTTGGACACAACCCAATAACCCAACTGGGTTATATTACAATCTCTCAAAAAAAAACTTCCCCCTAAGTCACATAAAAAAATACTCAAACTTAGAGCATCCATAGAACATCTCCAGGAATCCACTTGAGACACGCCTCCAAGCTTCAGGAATTGCCTTCAGTATTCCTATCATGATCTTCCAAGTCTCTTCAAGGCTTGGAAGTATAATACAAAATCCTACACTCTACAGTAATATAAATAGGCCTAACACTAAGAGAAATGGTAGGGAGCACATTAATGTTAGATTCATTTTCCACCGATCATGCTATGTAAGCAAATCTACAATTATTAATATTAGAGTAAGAGCATCGTACTATAGTTGATTATCCATGTATGCTATATAAGTAAACGCGGTTGTAGAGGTAGAGGATTGACATTCATATGCAGAGAGATAGTAGAACAGTGTTTAAACCCAAAATTCTTGCACCATATCTCAAAACTATGAGCTTCCTTCATTATTGTTTTTAAAATGTAAAATTATTATCACAAAAACTAAGTTAATAGCAAAGTTTTATAAAATAGATATTTTTTCAATCATGCAGTTCTTTTTCTTTTTTTTAAGATCCATCGTACTTTTTTTGGAAGTGAGAATAAAGAATAAAGAAGTAAGCTTTAGATGACCGGTGGGCGTGCGACATGCTCTGGCCGACACGATGCGCTGCTTCCCATACCACGCCGATGCTCTTTTCAGAGCTTCGTTACTTCGAATATATTTTGGCATATCCTTAGCCGTCTTCACACCACGCCCCCACCCCACCCAAAAAAAAAAGAAAGAAAAAAAAAAAAGAAAGAGAGAGAGAGGGGGAGAATATTCCAAAGCATTAACCGAACTGGTCTGCGTTGCCTTCAAGCATTCCATGGGGTTCGCAAATAGATTTTGACCAGGTTGCATGCTTTTCTTTTTTCCTTGGTTCCCAAGATTGACCAGTCAACGTGCCATGCCGACTACAGAAGAGGACCAAGCCCGCAGCTCGTAACAAGACAAAACAAAAGACCAAACAGTAAACCACCAATACCGCGGGCAAGAAAGGCTATGGAAAAACTAGAAAACCTTTTTACCTAAAATAGCAAACCCCCTCTCACTCCTCTCTCTCAATCTCTATAAATAAGAAGGACAGCGACCTTACTTTCCCCAAAACAAAGTTCTCTTTTCTTTGGCTCGATCCAAAGATGAGTGTAGAAGTACTGGACGGAGCGACAATTCGCAACTTCGTGGAGGATGAAGCAGACTTCAACCTGTCGGTCCAGGACCGTTTCGCGAGCCTGGACACCAACCATGACGGCCTCCTCTCGTATGCGGAGATGGCGAGGGAGCTGATGAGTCTCAGGGTGCTCGAGGCCCACTTCGGCGTGGATGAAGTGGGATTGAGCTCTGATGAGCTACTTCAAGTCTCCCGTGGGTTGTTTGCTCGGTTCGATCGTGATGGCAATGGAACGGTAGACTTGCAGGAGTTTCGGGCCGAGATGAGGGAGATTTTGCTCGCTGTGGCGAATGGGCTCGGGTTCTTGCCGGTTCAGATGGTGGTGGAGGAGGGCAGCTTCCTCAAGAGGGCTGTAGAGAGGGAGTTGGCTCAGAAGCTCACCGTTTGAACTTATCACAGCGGGAGAACATTCAGCTGCCATTCTGATGATCATGTTCTGACTCTTATTCTCTCTTCTTCTTCTTCATCTAAACCTCCTACCTAGATATCAAGAATATAGAGTGTATAAACTGTATGAGCTTATGATGAAATAAAAGGTGGCAGTTTTGGATGTTATAGAGGACATCAAATGCATGGTTTCATCAACTAAAGGTTTAAAACTAACATGCTCGAGTACTTGGTCAGGTCTATTATTTCTAGTAAAAAATGAAGGCGCAGATAAAGCTAAATGATTAAGAAGTGCGAAATTTAATATAGGTGCATAGGTCAGGAGAAAATAAGAGAAAGAAGGAAGTGGACTTTTCTATTTACAGGCGCAAATTTGTGTAGTTGAAGTTTTGGCATGTAAATTAGCTTAAGTGATCCCGAGATCCAGAAGGTGCAGCGTAGTAAGTAATTTCTTTTTGGCATCAAATCTAGATCTTAAGGACAGCATTAATATGTTTGTCCGACATTCCAAGGTCCGAATTTTATTTGAAGTGGCGCAAGATATATAGAAATTGATTGAGATCCACAGGATACGGATTAATGAAGAGTTCTAGCATCCCCTGGTTAGGGATTGGGGTTCAAACTGTCCACCTATTTGAGACACTCACTTGGGAAACCTGCCAAAATAGGGGTCCACCCAAAGCACTATCGATGGTTTCTTGAGGCTTTGCGAGCAGGGCTGATTTCGGAAGTGGTTGCATGAGAAGTTCCGAGAGAAGATTTTGTGGATTGAGCCATGACTGGGTCCCGAGACGCTGGCTAGCTTGAGTCCTTTTCCCCAGCTTTTGGCCATGGAATGGAGCAGGAATGGGACTGTCAACGACTTCACCGACGGCGGGGACTGGAATTTGGTTGCTGTCTTAGATGATCGAGGACCGACAGAGGGGGGTTACTTTCTGGATCAAGCTCTTCCAAGGTGGAATTGTTGGCCAAATTGAGTGCGAGACTTGATGCTGCAACTTGAGTTTGATTGGGAGTTTACGCCAGACTTCTTATGTCAACTCTTGAATTAGACTCATTCACCAGAAAGAAAAAACAAAAAAAGAATTATACTTATGGGACGAGGTTTGCAGGGAATCGCCGGAATCATTAGCAGACTGGCGATATACGACCTCAAGATCACCGGTATAATGCAAATAAGATAAGTAATCACTAGGATAACACCACTGATCAATATTGTCATTACGGCAGATATGATCTCAATAAATATTATATATTTATATATATATATATATGTAATATATATATATCAAGAATATAGATAACGGAGGAAATCACACAGCACAAACAAGCATAAACAGAACAATACAGAAAATTTACGTGGTTCAGAGGTAAACCTCCTACATCCACGGGGAGAGCACCGAATAAAATCACTATACATAGAAATACAATGGAGAACCGACCTTACACCGTTCCGGTCAATCTCAGAAAAAATCCCAGGATTCCAGGTTTCTCTTCCTGCACTCTAGTCCACGACAAGCGCCCCTCTCCGCACAGCATACATTACACAAAAAAGAAATAATTGCGGAACAAAGAAAGGGAAACCCCCATGCGGAAACAGAAACCGCGTGAGGGGGACTTCCGTCACCGCACCGGATATGGAGAGAGGATCCCGTTTTGACCGGGTCAAAACGTTCTACCCAATTTTCACGGTAACAATCTCCACCTTTGACACGGTCAACACCGGGAGACTCTCCACTGATTCTCTACGTACAGTTCCGATTTTCTTGGTCTTTAGCAACACCCCCTCTCCTTGGGGCCTTCACTTCTACTAGTTTGCATGAACATTGGCCAAGTCAAGACAATGATTGAACTTGGTTGCTGGCAATGGCTTGGTCAACATGTCTGCTACATTATCATCTGTTGATACTTTGATGAGCTTATGTAGTCACCTGCCACGAACTCCCTGAGCTTGTGATACCGGACGTCAATATGTTTTGTCCTTGCATGATATACTGGATCCTTTGCAAGACATATAGCACTCTGGTTATCACAATGCAACTGGACACTTTTCTAAGTGATCCCAAGCTCGTGCACTAGACCTTTGAACCACACTGCCTCCTTGCCGCCTCAACTGCAGCTATGTATTCTGCCTCGGTAGTGGATAATGCTACAATATTCTGTAGTGTAGCTTTCCAACTAATTGGACCTCTACCTAGAACAAAGATATACCCAGAAGTAGATCTTCTTCTGTCAAGATAACCTGCATAGTCAGAATCCACATACCCTTCAAGAACATTCATGCCCAAGTCTCTTTGAAACAATAAACCAATGTTTGATGTACCCTTCAAGTATCTCAAAATCCACTTCACTGCATCCCAATGTTGTTTTCCTAGATTTGACATGTACCTATCAACACACTCACTGTTTGAGACAGGTCAGGTCTTGTGCAGACCATGGCATACATCAAACATCCCACCGCACTTGCATACGGTACCTTGAGCATCTCTTGATGTTCTTTTGTCTTTGGACATGCTGCAATGTTAACTTGATATTGTGCCATAGGAGTACTTACCGTCTTTGCATCTGTCATGCTGAATTTTTCTAACACTCTTTCAATGTATTTTTCTGGGTCAGCCATAACTTGCCTTCTTTTCGATCACGCTGGATCTCCATGCCTAGGATCTTCTTAGCTTCACCTAGGTCTTTCATTTCAAACTCAAAACTGAGTTCCTGCTTCAGTTTGTTTATCTCCTGAGTTGACCTGCAAGCTATAAGCATATCATCTACATAGAACATAAGCATTACAATGGAACCATCTGCAAGAAACCGAAAGTAGACACAACTGTCATACTTGCTTCTTCTGTAGCCATGTGTCACCATAAAGGTATCAAACCTCTTGTACCACTATCTTGGAGCTTGCTTTAAGCCATATAAAGACCTCTTCAACTTGCACACCTTTTTCTCATTGTCAGGCTTCGCAAAACCATCAGGCTGCAACATAAAGATTCCTCTTCAAGATTGCCATGTAGAAACGCAGTCTTGACATCCATCTGCTCCAAATCTAAATCTCACATAGCCACCATCGCAAGTAAGACTCTAATTGAGCAATGTTTCACCACTGGTAAAAAAATCTCATCAAAGTCTACTCCCTTTTTCTGAGTATAGCCTTTTGCCACAAGTCTAGCCTTGTACTTGCACTGTTCCCTTTTGATGATGCTTCCTTCTTTCGGTACACCCACTTGCAGCCAATTGCCTTTTTGCCTTTGGGAAGTGTCACCAAGTCCCAAGTCTTGTTTCTATGAAGAGATTACATCTCCTCTTCCATAGCAACTAGCCCCTTGGAGCTGTCATTACTTTCCATCGCCACTTGGTAGGAACCTGGATCAGAAGATATCATAAGAAAAGCATAAGCTACTGTGTCCCTCAACCTAAGTGGAACTTGCACATCTCTTCTAGTCCTTCCTTTTGCAATGGAATACTGCTCCGTCTCTCTGGATTGTACCTCCTCTGCATTCTCCTGACTAGAAGTGTTATTATGATCTTTATTATCACTGCCTGCCTCCAACTCCACTTGAACTGAAGGACTTGGACTCTTCTCATCATCTTGGACTGCCTATTGAGTTCTCTTCAACATAGAAGCTTCATCAAAGATTACATCACGCTTTTGCTCTACTTTCTGTGTAGTTGGATTCCACAATTTGTAACCCTTTACACCAACCTTCTTTCCCAGATAAATACACTTCACAGACTTGGCATCTAATTTGGTTCTCTCCTGCTCCTGTAAAAGAACATATACAGGACAACCAAATATGTGAATGTCAGAATAATTTGATGGTTTACCTGTCCAGACCTCCTGTGGTGTTTTGAGTTCAAGTGATGTCGAGGGAGACCGATTCACCAAGTAGCATGCAGTGCTTACTGCCTCGGCCCAGAACTGCTTCGGGAGGTTGGCAAACAGCCTCATGCATCTAGCTCTCTCCAAGAGTGTTCTGTTCATCCTTTCAGCTATCCCATTTTGCTGTGGTGTACCTGGGATACTGAAATATCTTGTGATACCCTCATTTGCACAAAACTCCTCAAACTCCTTAAAGGTGAACTTACCACCATTGTCTGTTCTGAGATACTTGAGCTTCTTACCTGTTTGTTTCTCCACAGCTGCTTTCCCATTTTTGAACTTCTCAAACACTTCTGACTTGTACTTCAGAAAAAACACCCAGACCTTTCTTGAAAAGTCGTCAATAAAGTCACAAAATACCTGGATCCACCAAGCGATGTCACTAGGGCTGGCCCCCACACATCTGAGTGCACATATTCAAGAATCTGCTTGTTTCTGTTGCTGGAAGTAACAAACTTGACCCTGCATTGTTGCCAAGGACACATGTCTCACAAAAATCTATCTTGCAAGACCTTACTCCCTTGAGTAGGCTCCTCTTGTGCAACTCCTGCAGTCCCCTCTCACTCATATGGCCAAGCCTAGCATGCCACATCAGAGTACCATCCTCATCAGATGAAGTAGAGACTGCTGCATCACTTGTACTATTTTTCCTACCAGTTTGTATAGGACCCAATTCGCTCTCCTTCATGACCACTAAAATACATTTCTTTACTTTCAGAATTCCACCTGCTCCTGTATACGAAGAGCCACTTGCCTCCAATATAACCAGGGAGATTAAACTCTTCCTCAATCAGGCACATGCCTAACCTCTGTCAAAATCCTCACAATACCATCAAATATCTTATTTTGATGTTTCCTATCCCCACTGTCTGCACTCAGAGTTGTTCCCATGAGAACACGACCACCATTACATGCTGTGTAGGTGTCAAACCACTCCCTGTACGGACACATATGATAGGAACATGCAGAATCAAGAATCCATGAATCAAAATAATCTATAGCTGAGGAGACATGGAGTACATCTCCCTCCGCTTCAGACTCTGAAGCCACCACTGTTTCTTCTGGTTCTTGCTGCTTTTCCTTCTGTTTATTCTTCTTGGGGCAATTTGCTTTCCAATGACCCCTTCCTTGCAAATATGGCACGTGTTATTTCGGCCTCTTGATTTGGACCTGAAATTGTACTTCTTGCATTTCTCTTTAGAGCGTCCTCTGTCTTGATCACTATCCTTCACTAGCAAACCTTCACTGATGCTGGGGCTGGTCTTACTCGTCTCATTTGACAACAGAGTGATCTTGACTTCTTCCATCTTCAATGTATCCTTGCCATAGATGATTGTCATCACCAGGTGATCATAAGACTTCGGCAATGAAGACAGTAAGAGAAGAGCCTGATCCTCTTCATCCACCTTCACATCCATACTGCGTAGTTGAGAAATCAACTTGTTAAACACATTCATATGCTCTAACAAATTACCCCCTTCAGACATTCGCAGACTGTAAAGTTATTTTTTCACATACAACTTGTTGGTAAGGGACTTTGACATGTAGAGATCTTCAAGTTTTTTTCACAAGTCTATAGTAGTCTCTGCATCTGCGACATTGTACATCACCTCGTCAGCTAACATAACTGAATAGTGCTGATGGCCTAAGATCTAGCTCTGCCCAATCTTCAACCTTCTTGCCTGACTTCTCCTTTCCGAGAAGTGCTTTGTGAAGATCAGTCTGCACCATGACTGCCTTGATCCTCTTTTCCCACACACCCAAAGTCAATCTTCCATCATACTTTAAGACTTCAAACCGTGTAGCCATGTAGAATCACTTAAACCAGGAGCTCTGATACCAATTTGTTGTTATGGCAGCTATGATCTCAACAAATATATATATATATCAAGAAGAATAGATAACGGAGGCAATCACACAGCACAAACAAGGATAAACAGAAGGATAAACAGAAGAACACAGAAAATTTACGTGGTTCAGAGATAAACCTCCTACATCCACGGGGAGAGCACCGAATAAAATCACTATGTAGAGAAATACAAGAAGAATAGATAACGGAGGCAATCACACAACACAAACAAGGATAAACAGAAGGATAACAGAAGACACAGAAAATTTACGTGGTTCAGAGATAAACCTCCTACATCCACGGGGAGAGCACCGAATAAAATCACTATGTAGAGAAATATAATGGAGAACCGATCTTACACCGTTCTGGTCAATCTCAGAAAAAAGAAATAATTGTGGACAAAGAAAGGGAAACCCTCCATACAAAAACAGAACCGCGTGAGGAGGACTTCCGTCACCGCACCGGATATGGAGAGAGAGGATCCCGTTTTGACCGGGTCAAAACGTTCTCCCCAATTTTCACGGTAACATATATTTCCAACCTCAACAAAGCAAGATCCTTTCCTACGTACGTGTCGACCCCTCATGTGTAATTCCCGCGTACATGGACACTTGCGGCCCTCCCATGAACGACCGAGGCTTATCTATGAAGAAGACAACCAAGGGATCCGAAAGCAAGTCTATCGAGCGCTCCTAGAGCCTCATTTCCATCTTCAATCTCCCTTTCTTTGCTCTGAATTTTAATTGATTTGATCGTCGGAGGGACTCTCATAATCCTATTGGACACCTTCAGATGAGGGGGTTTGTTTGCATGTGTTCCTCAGGATCGCCAGCTGCGCCGCACATATCATTCATTTGCGACCCGATCGACCTTCGAGGATCAGTCTGGAGTCCGCGGCGACACGTACTGGTGGTTGTTGACAAGTTTAAAGGAGATGTTCCATGCAGCTGGTGCATGGATTGGCATTAGTTGTTAATCCCAAGTCTCCAGGAGACAGCGATTGAGGGGTCATCTTCAACAACTCCCTGTTTGCGTGGAAGATTTGCATGAGTACGGACAACGACCTCGCCGGTCAAAATTTTCTAGTTTCGCGCATCATATCTATCCTCATCGTTATCATTACTTGAATTTTATTTTGATAAAATAAAAAAAATAAAAAATAAATTCTGATATTCCACTGGATAATGTTCCTCATCATTATCATCATCAATTTTTTTTTGATAAAACAAAATAAAAAAAAGATAAACCACCTTTTACTAGAACGAAAACAAAATAAGATTTTAATATATTGAATTTAAACGTATCATTCGTGAGATCAACTAAGATCATGTCTCGAATCAATAACTTATTGATATAACACAAGATCTCTGTCACCACCGTTTGAGATGGAGCGAAGAGGAGTAAACAAAAATAAACTAGATAACGTCCTTCGTCAACGTCTAAGCAGTAGACGGAGAAGCCTTCACTCACTCTGCAGACCTTGGAGCTCTCCTCGGATCTCTCGTCTCAGCCACGATTGATGAAGGTTCGGGCATCCATCGATACGCCACCGGGTTCCAGCGATGGATGGCCGCAACGTCTCCGGGCGATCATGGAGAATGATGGGTCACGAGGACTGCCTCTGACTGGAAGGTAACGATAGCAAGATACATGGAACACTCAATGCTTCAAGCTTTAGGAAGCCTTCGGAGCTCGT
This sequence comes from Areca catechu, assembly GCA_021397845.1. Taxonomy (NCBI): domain Eukaryota; kingdom Viridiplantae; phylum Streptophyta; class Magnoliopsida; order Arecales; family Arecaceae; genus Areca; species Areca catechu. The sequence goes on along the minus strand of CM038047.1, from coordinate 27,556,761 downwards.
GAGGCTTCCACGTCAGCGTAGTACTTAGAAGCGGAGCATGGGACCGCTTACTAAAAAGAGGCAAAGCTAGAACGAAACGGCAAGTCGTACGGAAAAGGCTCCTTCACGTCAAAACTAGGGATACCTAGCCCGGGTTTTTTGACCAAAATAATATATAAAAAAAAAATTATTTTCTAATATACTGCTATTTCATTTTTATTTACGGATCTAGAAAATTTGACAATGTATCTGAACACGTGGCAGGGATGCCTGTGAGATGGCCTAGGAGATGAAAACATGGGTTGGACCCGCGAGTTCTGTATGAAATCACAAATTTACCCATATTTTAGCCCGGAAAGCAAAAAAAAAAAAAAAAGTACAGATCAACCCCGCGTCTTTCTCTCATCGAATGAAAAAAAAATAAACAAAGAAGACGCGAGTCGAATCCACGACTTCTTCTTCCGTCGACAAAAAAAAAAAAAAAAAAAAAAGCGACCCCACTTGAGAGAAGGCACGATGCCCAAAAAAAAAAATCCAAATACCCTTCTTCTGCATGAATGCGAAAAACACAAAAAAAACATCACCCACCCGGTGCGGGAGAAGAAGGCGCAAAAAAAAATATCCAATTTTAATTACTAATATTAATTAACTTCTTAATCTACTAAAATTTGTAAAAATAAATACAAAATTTAAATAATATAATAAAATATTTAAAATTTAAAAATAAAATTTAAAGAATATTTAAATAACAAATAAATTTAAATATAAAATAATATAATAAAATTAAAATATTTAAATATTTAAAAATATAATAAAATCTAAAATTTGAAAAAAAAATTAAAACTATAAAAAAATTACGGGGCACCCGGGCTGGTATCGATCACTGATCTAAATTTTAAAAAAAAGTTACGGGGCACTGGTTCGATTAGACACGTAGCCGGCGTCGGACCGGTGGCCGGATCGATGGCCGGACCCTGACGACTAGACCGGTGAGCATATGGGTGGCAGGACCAGCGGTCGGAGCTGTGGCCGGACCCTGATGGCCGGACCGGTGGCCAGACCGGCGGTCGGATCGATGGCCGGATCCTGGCGATCGGATCGACCATCAAACCGGTTACCGACTGTCAGACCAGTGACCGAACTGGTAGCTAGACCGGCGATCGGACCAGTCCGGGTATCCCGTAACATTTTTTTATTTTTTGTTTTTTTTTAATTTTAGATTTTATTATATTTTAAAATATTTTAATATTTTAATTTATTATATTATTTTAAATATTATAAATTTATTATTTATTTTAAATATTTTTAATTTAAATTATTATTTTAAATATTTTATTATATTATTTAAATTTTGTTATTTATTTTTTAAAATTTTATTAGATTAAAATTTAATTAATAATTTGGGAATTAAATCTAAATACTGTTTGGATTTTTTTTTTGGTGCCACTTCTCCCATGCGAGAGGGGGGGAGGTTTTTTTTTTTTTTTTTGCATTCAGTGGAAGGAGGGTATTTTGGAAAATTCCTTTTTTTGGAGGGGCACCGTGCCTTCTCCCATACGGGGGTGCCTTCTTTTTTTTCGTCCATCGGATGAAGACGCGAGTTCGACCCACGCCTTCTTTTTTTTTTTTTTGGCTTTCTAGGCTAAAATCACGGGTTGAACCTGCGATTTCATACAGAACTCGCAGGTTCAACCCGTGTTTCACCCCCCAGCCACCTCACGGGCGTCCTGCCACGTGTCCAGACACGTGGCCAAAATCACCTATATCCGTAAATAAAAACGAAATAGTAGTATTTTAGGAAATAAATTTTTTTATATTATTTTGGTCAAAAACCTGACCTAGCCCCTCGTCGGTTTTTTTTAATAATACAAAAAATAACAAAAATAGGTGTTATGAGATTATTTATAGAACTAGGTATTTTCTGCCCATGTGATAGAAAATGCTCTCTTCGAAATATGGATGACATGTGACGCACGAGGAACGGACAGCTAGATTGAAATCGTCTTTGACAAAAATGAATTCAACTTGAGAAATCGTCTTTACCAATGACGATTTCAGAGATAGCTCGCTCGGCGACACGTGGTTACCCTGGCCCCTTGCTTAGCTATTGGCGACGCGTGGAGAATTCGTCTTTGGCAAAGATGAATTCTCACTGAGAAATCGTCTTTGCCAAAGATGAATTCTCACTGAGAAATCGTCTTTGCCAAAGACGATTTCAGGATGACCGCAAATCAGGCGACACGTGGGAAGGCACCCCTCGTAATTAATACTGATTTTTTATTTATTACCAAAATGCCCTTCATAATGTTTGATTTAATTTTGAAAATGCCCTTCGTAATGTTTGATTTAATTTCGAAAATGTCCTTCATAATTTTTTTATTTAATTTCCAAAATCCCCTCGTAATGTTTGATTTAATTTCGAAAATGTCCTTCATAATTGATGTGGCCGGATCGCTGACGTGGGGCGGGCAAATTAACATGGAGTCCCCATCAGACGCCACGCTGGATTTTCAACATGGGCCCCTTTGCGGGCTGAGCTCCCCCGGAGCAACAGGGTCGCCTGCCGAAGTCGAGCTTCGTCCTCCACCAGGTCGGTCCCCGCCAGGTCGGGACGCCTAGGCCGGAGCCGAGTATAAGCCCCCACCCAAGGTGGACCCCTTAGGATCGGGTCCCGTGGTCAGGAGTCGAGCTCAAGTCTCCTCCGCCACGAGGAGCTCCTCCGAGGTCAGATCCCTTGGGCTAGGCGGCGCCCCGCTCACCTCTGCCAGGTCGAGCTCGCCCGAAGCCGAGTTCGCTAGTCTGGAGTCGAGCTCAGCCCTCCTCCGCCCAGCTGAGCTTCCACGAGGTGAGCCCCTCGGAGTTGGGCCCACTTTTTCCAGCTCGGTCGCCAGCTCAGGTAGAAGCACCAACCGCCAAGGAAGCGGCGCCTGCCTCCAAGGACGACGGTGGGCCTCCCGAAGGTCGTACAGCAGCGCCCGCCATGCCGCAATAATACCCACAGCCATCACTCACACCAGAAGGGAAGGAAACTCACATCAAGGTGCCATGCTTTCCACCAACCTACCGTACCGCCAGGGAAAAGACCCAGCCAGAGAGTGCGAATCCGAGGGCGGCGGCCCATCAATCGAGGTCCTGCCAGGCTTCCAGGAAAGGAGCAAGCAGAGGGAATGTCAGAGCGCATGGAAGCTTCCTTGGCTATCTGACAGGAGAGGCGTCCCATCTACGGCACGATACCTCGTCGCACGCGTCAAACGACACGGGGAGATCCCAAGGCAAGCAAGAGTAAAAACCCAGCCAGAGTAAGCCAAAAGTAAGCAAGCAAAGAAACAAGGGAGAAGGGCCACACAGGAGGATTCTACCACCTCGGCCATCACCTCTCCCAGTTCACTCTCACTTCCATATACACTACACTCACTCCTCCTAATGTGGAGCTCATCTCGAGGGGCTCGACCAGGAGGATATGTTCCCCTGGATTGTTACTGACTTGACCGTCGGAGTGCCCCCGCCGGAATCCCCAGCTTGGGTCACTGACGTTGTTTCTTGCAGGTCCCGAGGCACCGGAGGCATCCCGAGCAGGCAAACAGGTGACCAACGATGCCACCAACAACTACGGGCCACGATGATTCGAGCGGCAACAGATTGGCGTGCCAGGAAGGGGGCGAGGCCGCGAAGTAGAATAACTTATGGTCCAGTTCAAGCCCCACTGGGACAGTTTGTCGGGAGAATGGTGACCACTCGAGCGAAGGGAGCCTCTCCCAGCCGTGCGGAAGAGTCCCCTTCCCACGGGAACCCACACGGTCCGAGGATGGAGCCACCCACCCCAGTTCAACCGCCTCGGCTAGAAGTCCAGCTGACCGCGCTCGCCCAGCAGATGCACACTCTCACTGCAGCAGTGCGCCAACTCCAGCACCAGCATCGGTCCTTGGCTACTCACCAGCAGCCAGAGACCCCCGCGGCCCATGTCGCAGCACCTCGCGACAGCCTGCGTTCCTTCCATGGGAGGCCTTCGCAGCCGTAGGCCGTCACAGACCCCCGGGGTAGTCGTTAAGCCCCGATGAAGCGACAACGGGCCAGGTTCGCCGACAAAGAGAGCTGCTCACCCACCTTGAATGGGGGGCACCTAAACCCCGCCAAGGCAGGAAGGGCAAAACCCTTCGTCACGGGCACCGTGCACCCGCATCACCTTCTCTGCCTCTCTCAGCAAAGGGGTCGATGGATGAAGCCATCAGGCGCATGGCGGACAAGCGCTTGGAGGAGCATGACCGTAAACTGGTTGAGTTGTCCCACCAGTTTGCTAACTTTCCCGGCTCTGCTAGCGAGCTAGTGGGCTACGACGTCCGCCCTCCGTACTCCCAGGAGATCCAAGCGGAACCGATTCCCCGCCGGTTCTGCATGCCACAAGTGGATCCTTACAACGGGACCACCGACCCCTGGACCACTTGGAAAGTTACTGGGCCCTCATGAGGGTCCAGGGGACCACTGATGCTCTTCTGTGCATCGCTTTTCCTGCTACTCTCTGGAAGGCAAGGCGGCATGGGTATGGTTCGCCCGCCTTCAGCCCGAAAGCATTAGCTCCTTGCTCAGTTAGGGCAGAGGTTCGTGGCTCACTTCGATGCCTGTCGCAAGATGCCATGAGAGGCCGACAACCTCTTCTCCATCAGGTAGCAGGATCGTGAACCGCTGCGGGACTATGTGGCTCGCTTCAAGGCTGCCGCGCTGGAGATCTACAACCTGGAGGAGCCGGTCGCAATGCTGGCTCTGAAGCGAGGGCTCAGGACTTCTCGCCTGACCTACTCGCTTGACAAGAAGCCCCTGAAGACTTACTCCGAGCTCCTCTCCCGAGCTTAGAAGTACATCCACGTCGAGGAGGCGGATCGTATAAGGCAAGAGCTCGACGGGAAGCCGCTGAAAGGCCGACACCCGTCGAGGCGCCTGGGGCACGGAGGCGGGACTGCCAGCTCAGAGCTCCCGGCGGGACCGAGGCCAAGAAGCGCTCCCATCTTTGAGGGGAGTTTCACCCCCTCCTCGTCCCCGAGAACGAAAATCCTCATGGAGATCGAAGGCGAGACCTATCTGAGGCGCCCACCACCATTGAAGCCGTCCTCTGGCCGTGACAAGATGAAGTACTATCATTTTCACTGTGACCACGGCCACGACACCAAGGAATGCCGCAATCTCAAGTGGGAGATCGAAGAGCTCATCAAGAGGGGCTACCTCGGAAGATATGTGGGGGGTAGACCTCAACCGGAATCTCAGGCGCTCGTCGCCCTCCCACCATCCCGGCGGTCGATAATCGCCCTACTGAGAAGCCGGTGGGGATGATACGCTGAAGAGCCGAGCGCGCGCCCAAGAGGGGCCGGGGGGCAGAGCATCATGAGGTTGTACTTTCCTTTATGAGGGAAGGAGAAGACGGGAAGAAAAATGTAAATAATGATGCTGTGGTCATCGAGATAACGATCGCAAAGCATCCTGTAAAACGTATCATGGTAGATAGTGGAAGCTCCACGGATGTGCTTTCCTACGACGCCTTCTCCAGGATGAATCTTTCCTCTGTTCAGCTCAAGCCTGTACATATCTCCCTTGTTGGTTTCACGGGAGACTCCATAAGGGTGGAGGGAGAATCAATCTCCCAGTCACTGCCGGAACCCCGCCTCGGCAGAGTACCATCATGATGACGTTCACAGTTGTCAGGCTTCCTTCGACCTACAACACGATTTTGGGCCAACCTGGGCTCAACCTCCTCAACGATGTTGTCTCCACCAAGAGATTACTTGTACAATTCCCAACCCTCATGGCATGGGGGAGATGAGGGGTACGCCCCAGTTGGTGCAGCACTGCTTTCAAACCCTCCTGGGGCTCGAGAGCCCGAGGAGGACTCCAAGGCAGACGAGCTTGACCAAGGATTCAGGACCCCAGGGGAGGCCTGGCCGAGTGCCTACTTCCTACCAGCTCGGGGCTGACAAGATGAAGACCATGCAGATCGAAGCCCAACTGCCCGAGAAGGAGAGGGATCCACTGTTAGATTTCCTGCGGGCGAATGCAGACTTGTTCGCCTGGATAGCGGCGGACATGCCAGGTATTCCCACTGAAATCATCATCCACAAGCTCAATGTCGATCCGAAGCATAGGCCGGTTCGACAGAAGAAGAGAAGCTTCGTCCCAGAAAGACAGGCGGCCATCAACGAGGAAGTGGAGAAACTTTTGGCCGCCGGCTTCGTCCGAGAGGTGCAATACCGGAGCTGGCTGGTGAACATGGTGATAGTAAAGAAAAGCAATGGCAAATGGAGGATCTGTGTAGACTACACCGACCTCAATAAGGCGTGCCCAAAGGATAGCTTCCCTCTGCCAAGGATAGATCAGTTGGTGGATGCCACCTCAGGGCACAGGCTGCTCTCCTTCATGGATGCGTCCTCCAGGTACAATCAGATCTAGATGCACCGGGGGACGAAGAGCACACTGCCTTCATTACCGATCGAGGGATATACTGCTATAGGATGATGCCCTTTGGCTTGAAGAATGCTGGAGCCACGTACCAATGTCAGGTCAACAAGGTCTTCAAGGACCAGATTGGCCGGAACGTGCAAGTGTACATGGATGACATGCTCGTTATGAGCAAGCCGAGCTCGGACCACGTTGTCGACCTCGCTGAAGCCTTTCACAATCCGGAAGCACCGAATGAAGCTCAATTCGGCAAAATACGCTTTCGGGGTGGCGGCCGGAAAGTTCCTCGGCTTCATGTCACCTAGAGAGGCATCGAAGCGAACCCGGAGAAGGTCCAGGCGATCCTTGATATGGAGCATCCGACATCCATGAAGCAAGTTCAATGCCTAACGGGGAGGGTCACAGCCTTAAGCCAGTTCATCTCGAGGTCCGCTGACCGCTGCCTCCCCTTCTTCAAGGCGTTGTGCAAAATGCATGACTTTACCTGGACTGAATAGTGCAAGATGACCTTTGAAGAGCTGAAGGAGTTCCTAGCCTCTCCACCTCTACTATCCAGACTGGAAGAAGGAGAAGAGCTCATACTCTACCTGGCGGTTATACCCGGGACCGTCAGCTCGGTCCTCGTCCGCACAGATCATGTCGAATATCAAAAGCCGGTGTACTACACCAGCAAAATCCTCCATGACGCAGAGATCAGCTATACTCACTCCGAGAAACTCATTTTTGCACTAATCATGTCTGCTAAGCGCCCCAGGCCCTATTTCCAAGCGCATCCCATCGTGGTTGTGACCGATCAGCCGCTGAGGACCATACGAGGCCACCCTGAAACTTTCGGGAGACTGGCTAAATGGTCCCTGACACTGAGCGAGTTCGACATCGCATATCGGCCGAGGTCATCACAAAAGGCCCAAGTCCTAGCGACTTTGTGGTCGAATATACAGGGCTCCTCGAGAAGCCAGAGCGGATGGCCCCGGAGAGCCAAGCTGAGCCCGGACCACAGGAGGACCCTTGGATTCTCCACGTGGATGGTGCCTCCAATTTCGGTGGAAGCGGAACGGGCCTCATCCTCGCCACTTCCGATGGAGTGGTGACGGAATGCACTCTCCGCTTCAAGTTTGCCACCACAAACAACCAGGCGGAGTACGAAGTGCTCCTCGCGGGCCTAAAGGTATCCAGCGAGCTGGGCGTGCAAAGCCTGAAGGTTTTCACCGACTCCCAACTGGTTGCCGGACAAGTTTCTGAATAGTACGAGACCCGAGATCCCCAGATGGTGAAGTACCTGGAGAGGGTTCGTTCGAGCATGGCGGGCTTCCATTACTTCCGCATTTTCACATCCCTCGCGGAGAAAATGCTCGTGCGAATGCACTGCCGAGGCTCGCAACCCTACCGGACTCATCCCTGGGGCGCGCCTACGTCGAGTATCTTGAGAATCCATGCTACAAAAGCCCAGAGGAGGTGCAACAAGTAGCCAGCGAGTCGAGCTGGATGAACAGGTACATTGTATATCCAGGATGGCCTCCTACCAGAGGACTGCAGAGAAGCCGGCCTCATCAGAAGGAAGGCCACCCATTTCGTTCTAATGGACGGTCAACTTTACCACCGATCTTACTCCTACCCACTCCTGAAGTGCCTCAGACCCACGGAGGCAGCCTTTGTGCTCCGAGAGATACACGAGGGCCTCTTTGGGAAACATGTGGGGGGGAGGACTCTGGCATACAAGGCTCTTTGCTAGGGATACTTCTAGGAGATGATGAGAGAAGACGCTGCTGACTTCGTCAAGAAGTGTGATAAATGCCAACGCCATTCTCACATACAGCGCCTGCCGGCGGCGCCGATCTCCCAATTGTCATCCCCCTGGCCTTTTGCACAGTGGGGGATGGACATCCTGGGACCGTTTCCCACCACGCTAGGGCGGAAGTTCCTGCTAGTGGCGATCGACTACTTCACCAAATGGGTCAAAGCGGAACCGCTAGCTCGGATTACAGAAGCCAATGTTCGACAATTCTTCTGGAAGTCTGTCATCTACCGCTTCGGACTCCCCATTGCATCATCACTGACAACGGGCAACAGTTCGACAACCGGGAGTTCGAAGGGTTCTGTACCGAACAAGGCATCCAACACAAGTTCACCTCGGTAGCTCACCCCAAACAAATGGGAAAGCCGAGGTGACTAATCGAACTATTCTTCAAGGACTTCGCACCAGGTTGGACCAAGCGAAGGGCAGATGGATAGAGAAACTTCCAAGCATCCTATGGGCTACCACACAATGCCCAAAACTACAACGGGTGAAACACCCTTCAACCTCATCTTCGGCACTGAAGCAGTAATCCCAATCGAGCTCGGCGTGCCCACGCTGCGAGTGTAGCAGTATGACGAGATGCAGAATTCGGCGCACCTCTTGCTCAATCTATACCTCCTAGAAGAAACAAGGGACAAAGCCCAACTTCGAATGGCGGCATACCGACAACGGGTCACCCGATATTACAATGCACAGGTGAAGTTGAAGACTTTCCGACCTGGCGACCTGGTACTGCGCCGGCCGAAGCGTCTCAACCCCGGGAGTGCGGCAAGCTCTCGCCAAACTGGAAAGGCCCTTATAAAGTGACCGAGGCCCTCTCACATGGGGCCTACTATCTTGAGGACCTGGATGGCGCCCGGTTTTCCGAACATGGAATGCCTGTAATTTGAGGAGATACTATCAATAGTGTAAGTTTTTCCTCCATTAAAAATAAAGACTTTCCTTTGCACAACAGGTTGCTTGCTTTGCAGGAATGTCGCTATCCAGAGCTTAGCTCCAAGACATTAGCAATTTCAGAGCCCAGCTCTCGGCCGAACAAAGCCTCGAGCTCGGCTCCAAGGCATTCAAGACCTGAGAAGCCCTCAGGCACTCAAGCCTCGAGCCCAGCTCCAAGGCATTCAAGACCTGAGAAGCCCTCAGGCACACAAGCCCGGAGCTACCGTTCTCCGGCATCAGAGCCTCGAGCCCAGCTCCAAGGCATTCAATACCTGAGAAGCCCTCAGGCACTCAAGCCCGGAGCCACCATTCTCCGGCATCAGAGTCTCGAGCCAGCTCCAATACGATGACTCCTGAGCCCTGTCCTCAGGCGACCAAGATCCGGAGCCAGCTCTCTGGCCAGCACGTCTCGAGCTCAGCTCCAAGACGACGACTCCTAAGCCCTGTCCTCAGGCGACCAAGATCCAAAGCCCAGCTCTCCAGCCAGCACGTCTCCGAGCCAGCTCTAAGACGACAACTCCTGAGCCCTGTCCTCAGGCGACCAAGATCCGGAGCCCAGCTCTTCGGCCAGCACGTCTCCGAGCCCAGCTCCAAGATGACAACTCCTGAGCCCTGTCCTCAGGCGACCAAGATCGGAGCCCAGCTCTCCGGCCAGCACGTCCGAGCCCAGCTCCAAGACGATAACTCCTGAGCCCTGTCCTCAGGCGACAAGATCTGGAGCCCAGCTCTCTGGCCAGCACGTCTCCGAGCCCAGCTCCAAGATGACAACTCCTGAGCCCTGTCCTCAGGCGACCAAGATCGGAGTCCAGCTCTCCGGCCAGCACATCTCCGAGCCCAGCTCCAAGACGACAACTCCTGAGCCCTGTCCTCAGGCGACCAAGATCCGGAGCCCAGCTCTCCGGCCAGCACGTCTCCGAGCCCAGCTCCAAGACGACAACTCATGAGCCCTGTCTCAGGCGACCAAGATCCGAAGCCCAGCTCTCCGGCCAGCACGTCTCCGAGCCCAGCTCCAAGACGACAACTCCTGAGCCCTGTTCTCAGGCGACCAAAACCCAGAGCCCAGCTCTCCGGCCAGCACGCCCTCGAGCCCGACTCCAAGGCATTCAAGACCTGAGAAGCTCTCAGGCACTCAAGCCCGAAGAAAAGTCCTCCGGCACTAAGACCTGAGAAGCCTTCAGGCGCTCAAGCCTCGAGCCCAGCTCCAAGGCATTCAAGACCTGAGAAGCCCTCAAGCACTCAAGCCGAAGAAAAAGTCCTCGGCACTAAGACTTGAGAACCTCAGGCGCTCAAGCCTCGAGCCCAGCTCCAGGCACTCAAGACCTGAGAGGCCCTTAGGCACTCAAACCGAAGAAAAGTCCTCCGGCACTAAGACCTGAGAAGCCCTTAGGCACTCAAGCCCAGAGCCACCATTCTCCGGCATCAGAGTCTCGAGCCCAGCTCCAAGACGATGACTCCTGAGCTATGTCCTCAGGCAATCAAGATCCGGAGCCCAGCTTTCCGGCCAACATGTCCTCGAGCCCAGCTCCAAGACTGTGAGACTCGAGCCCATACAAGATGGAGCTCCCCTCTCCGACTTCTCCGCACTAACATAAAAGAGAAAGCATTCACACCATAAAAGAAAGGAGGAATTGTACTGACTGAATTATTTTCCATTACTTGAAAAAATATTACATTATCTCCCGGGCCCTGACAAGCCAGGTAGCTCGGTCCAACAAAAAGAAAAAAATTCTACAGGAGGTCCTACCCTATTGAGCTAGCTATTTCCCTGGGTGGTGCACGGCTATGACTTCCCCCTCCTCCACCTCCGCTGCAGGGGCACCTTCTTGGGCGGCCTTCGCCGGAGGGACTTGTTCAGCTACTGATGCCACCAGTGCCAACTCAGCCGCCTCTGCCTGTAGCCCTAGTTCTGCCGTTGTCACCATCGAGGTCGGTTCGACATGGCCAGGTACCGTCGAGGCCACCTCCGGGAGAGGCCCGACTGGAGCGACTCCCTGTCCCACTACAGCCACCGCCGGAGTTGGAGCCTTCTTGCCAGGAGCCTGAAGCGCAGCCAACTGCTCCTCAGAAAGGATCCCTCACAGCTGAGTGCAGTAGTAGGCGAACCTCTTGGCAAAGGAGTCCGTCGCTGCCTCCTTGAAATCCTTTATATATTCGAGGGAGGCCTTGAAAGTGGCCACTGCATTGGCGACCTCCTTCCTTGTGGCCTCCGCCTAGCGCCTTGCCTCGGCCAGCTGCTCTCTCACGCGCTCGGCCTGGCGGATCGCCACCGCCATCCCCTTCTCGGCGGTCTCAGTGGAATGGGTGGCGGCGGTAGCCTTCTTCTCCGCCTTCGTGGCCCTCTTCTCAGCGGTCGCCGCCTTCTTCTCAGCAGAGGAGGTCCTTTTCCTTGCAGCCTCCGACTCAGCTCGGAGCTCCTTCAATCGGGTCCTCTTCGACTCAAGCTCTCCCTCAAGCTCCTTCCTCATCCTTGCAGTGTCGGCAACCTCAACTGTGAGGCTCTTAACCTTCAGGTAGCCTCCGGGTCTCCTCGTCCTTCCGACCCACCTCGGCCCTCAGGGACTCGAGCTCTGCCTGCTGCTCCTTGTCCTCTTGGCTCAGTTACGGAAGAAGTCCCGGATGAGGATCAGTTCCCTGCCTTGTTGCATCAAAGAAAGCACGTCAGCTACGATGCTAAAGAAGGTCAGAAGTAATAAAGATGGGCGAGGAGGAACTTATGATGTAAAGGTTGGTGAAGGATGAGCTGACAACGTCGCCCAGAAGTCTCCCGCTCCTTCCCGCCGGTCGTAGGACTGGACTGAGAAGTCCATTTCTCAGTGAGGCTTGGGTCCTTTATCAGGGAGACGTTGGGCCCCAACCTGAAAGGGACTCGGTGGTAGTCCCTATCCTTCTTCTCCACCGACTCGGACCCCTTAGCGGCGGAGGACGTCTTCAACGCCAGTTGCAAGCTCGGCATTGCTTCGGACCGCACCAAGGGCACGGCCTCGCTTCCCTCAGCTCCTCGTCCTCCTCAACTTTGACGACCTCCGGAGGGGGGGCTGCCACCCTTGCAGTAGCGGCAGCCGACCTGGCCCGAACAACCACCTCGGGCTCGGGCACGGGGCCAGATCGTGCTGCACTGGAGGCTCCGTGACGGGCTCAGCCGCCCTCTTCCACCTCCGCTCAGAAATCGGTGCGTCTGGCCCGGCCTGCACCGGCCTCGCACCGTCATCGGTGCGAGCCCTCTTCGGAGTGGGCTCGTCGGCCTCAGCCACCTGCTCTCGTTCTTCGAAGAATGAGAGCAGCTCATCCATGGAGAACTTCATGCCTGCACCAAAGAAAACACGGTCAACCCCAAGTTCAAATAAAAAAAAGAAGAGAGAAGAAGAAAGGAAAAGGAAGGGGTGGCCAAGTCGAACTCACCCGACTCTTGCGTTGAGCCGACCCCGGCTTCATGGAGATTACGCTCCGATAGCAGGACCTCGAGCGAAGGGATCTCGGCCGATCTGAGCAGCTCGTACAGGTCGAGGTCGGCTGCTTCGATGGAGGAGTTCCAGTTGGGAGATCGATCTGGGTCGCTCCAAACTTAATCGATCCCTTTGACCGAGACGAAAAAAAATACCTACTCTTCCATCCCTTGATGGAAGAAGGAAGCTCAAACCTAATACCCTGAGGGCGAGAAGAAAGAGACCACCACCCTCCTCGGCAGGATGGCGTTTCAGGATGAAGAAGGCCCTGAACAGAGAAAAACGGGCGATGATCCCGTGGAAGTGACATAGAATGATGAAACAGAAGATCATTCTGATGGCATTGGGGGCCAACTGGGCAGGAACAAGGCGATTGTTGGTCAGAAAGGAGAGGAAGAAAGGATGGACAGGAAATCGGAGGCCCCCGGCAAAGGCCTCCTCATAGAAAGCAATCCGACGAGGGCCATTAGATGTGACTCGCTCCCCCGGATGAGGAACAGAAAGTTGGATGGACTCGGGATGTCGTAAGCACCCCGAATGGTCGCGAGATCCTCGACGGTGATCACTGAAGCAATCCCTCCGGGACCTGTTGACCGAGATGGTTCGGGAGCAGGAGTAGAAGCAGGGGGAGGAGCAGGAAGGAGAGACAAGCGAGGTGGGGGAGCGGACCCGGGTTCCCTAATGGCTACAGGATTGTAGGAAGGCCTCCTAATGAACTTATAGCATGCTGCCTCCCTTTCCTCGTCGGAGGAAGAAGGAGTCCTCGACCGGGAGGTCCAGCCTCGGTTTGGCAGGAGGGATGGAAGTTCGGGCCAAAACGGTCCATGGAAGAAGAAGAGAAGGACGAAGGAAGACCTAAAATGACCCCTAGTCGACGAGGAGGGAAAGGAAGAAGGAGCTAACCTGCTAAGAGTCTGGAAGGACGATAACGGTCGAAGGAGGAGGAGAGAACCTCTGTATGACGTCGGGCGCGAAAGATTTGAAAGAAAGTAAGTCTCGGAAAACTTGCCTTTCTTTTCGAGGCAACCTACACCCAGCCGTACCGTTATGGCTCTCCCGTCAGACTTGTGGCCGAACCGGTGGCCAGACCGGCAGTCGGATCGGTGGCCGGATCTTGGCGACCGGATCAACCGTCAAAACGGTTACCGACTGTCAGACCCGTGACCGAACTGGTAGCTAGACCGGCGATCGGACCAGTCCGAGTGCCCCGCAACTTTTTTATTTTTTAAATTTTTTTAAAATTTTAGATTTTATTAATTATTTTAAAATATATAATATTTTAATTTATTATATTATTTTAAATATTATAAATTTATTATTTTATTTTAAATATTTTTAATTTAATTTTATTATTTTAAATATTTTTATATTATTTTAAATTTTGTTATTTATTTTTAAAAATCTTATTAGATTAAAATTTAATTAATAATTGGGAATTAAATCTAAATACTGTGTGGATTCTGTTTTTTTTTTTGGTACCACTTCTTCTCCTAGGGGGGGTGGGGAGGTTTTTTTTTTTTTTTTTGCATTCAGTGGAAGAAGAAGGATATTTTAGAAAATTTCTATTTTTTTGGGGGGGCGCCGCGCCTTCTCCCACGCAGGGGGCGCCTTTTTTTTTCGTCCACTTGAAGAAGACGCGGGTTCGACCCGTGCCTTCTTTTTTTTTTTGGCTTTCTAGGCTAAAATCGCGGGTTGAACCTGCGATTTCATACAGAACTCGCGGGTTCAACCCGTGTTTTCACCCCCAGCCACCTCACGGGCATCCCTGCCACGTGTCTAGACACGTGGCCAAAATCACCTATATCCGTAAATAAAAACGAAACAGTAGTATTTTAGGAAATAAATTTTTTTAATTATTTTGGTCAAAAACCCGACCTAGCCCCTCGTCAGTTTTTTTTAAATAATACAAAAATAACAAAAATAGGTGTTATGAGATATATTTACAAAACTAGGTTTTTCTGCCCATGTGATAGAAAAATGCTCTCTTCGAAATATGGATGACATGTGACGCACGGGGAACGAACAGCTAGATTGAAATCGTCTTTGACAAAAATGAATTCAACTTGAAAAATCGTCTTTACCAAAGATGATTTCAGAGATAGCTCGCTCGGCGACATATGGTTACCCTGGCCCCCTGCTTGGCTATTTGGAGACGTGTGGAGAATTCGTCTTTGGCAAAGACGAATTCTCAAAGACGATTTCAGGATGACCGTAAATCAGGCGACACGGGGGAAGGCACCCCTCGTAATTAACATTGATTTTTTATTTATTACCAAAATGCCCTTCATAATGTTTGATTTAATTTTGAAAATGTCCTTCGTAATGTTTGATTTAATTTCGAAAATGTCCTTCATAACTTTTTATTTAATTTCAAAATGTCCTTCGTAATGTTTGTTTTAATTTCGAAAATATCCTTTATAATTGATGTGGTTGGATCCTGACGTGGGGCAGGCAAACTGACGTGGAGTCCCCATCAGACGCCACACTGGATTTTCAACATGGGCCCCTTCGCCGGGCTGAGCTCCCCGGAGCAACGGGTCACCCGCCAAAGTCGAGCTTCGTCCTCCGCCAGGTTAGTCCCTGCCAGGTCGGGACGCTTAGGCTGGAGCCGAGTATAAGCCCCCACCCAAGACGGACCCCTTAGGATCGGGCCCGTGGTCAGGAGTCGAGCTCAAGTCTCCTCCGCCACAAGGAGCTCCTCCGAGGTCAGATCCCTTGGGCTGGGGGCGGCGCTCCGCTCACCTCCGCCAGATCAAGCTCGCTCGAAGCCGAGTTCCACTGGTCCGGAGTCGAGCTCAGCCCTCCTCCGCCCAGCTGAGCTGCCCGAGGCGAGCCCCGGAGTTGGGCCCCACCTTTCCAACTCGGTCCCCAGCTCAGGCAGATGCACCAACCACCAAGGAAGCGGCGCCTGCTCTCCAAGGACGACGGCGGGCCTCCCGAGGGTCGTACAACAGCACCCGCCATGCCGTAATTAATATCCACAGCTGTCACTCACACATGAAGGGAGGAAACTCACATCAAGGCGCCATTCTTTCCACCAACCTACCGTACCGCCAGGAAAAGACCCAGCCAGAGAGTGCGAATCCTGAGGATGGCGGCCCACCGATCGAGGTCCTGCCGGCTTCCATGAAAGGGGCAAGCAGAGGGAATGTCAGAGCGCATGGAAGCTTCCCGGCTATCTGACAGGAGAAGCGTCCCGTCTATGACATGATACCTCGTCGCACACGTCAGACGACACCGGGAGATCCCGAGGCAAGCTAGAGTAAAAACCCAGCCAGAGTAAGCTAAAAGTAAGTAAGCAAAGAAACAAAGAAGAAGGGCCACACATGAGGATTCTATCACCTCAGCCATCACCTCTCCCAGCTCACTCTCACTTCCATATACACTACACTCTCCTCCTAGCATGGAGCTCATCCCGAGGGGCTCGACTAGGAGGATCTGTTTTCCTGGATCGTCACTGACTTGATCGTCGGAGCACCCCGCCGGAATTCCCGGCCCGGGTCACTGACGTTGTTTCTTGCAGGTCTCGGCACCGGAGGCATCCTGAGTATGCGGATGGGCGACCAACGACGCCACCAGCAGCTACGGGCCACGACGATCCTGGCGGCAATAATAATATTTGATTTAATTCCGAAAATGCCTTTCTTAGCTGAGTTGAATTCGTTTTCAAAAGGGTATTTAGGAAATTAAATCAAAAATCTCTCATAAATACACCATTAAATGCCTGCAC
This sequence comes from Areca catechu, assembly GCA_021397845.1. NCBI lineage: Eukaryota > Viridiplantae > Streptophyta > Magnoliopsida > Arecales > Arecaceae > Areca > Areca catechu. The sequence continues at coordinate 27,540,434 of CM038047.1, read as the reverse complement.
CCATAAATACTCTTTTTTAACTAAATTTTAATCTAATAAAAATTTAAAAAATAAATAACAAAATTTAAAATAATATAATAAAATATTTAAAATAATATAATAAATTAAAAATATTTAAAATAACATAAAAATCTATAATATATAAAATATTTAAATAATATAATAAAATTAAAAATATTAAAAATAATATAATAAAATTTAAAATCTTAAAAAAAATAAAAAAGTTACGGGTGAAGCCGCATACACACGTGAAACTTTATCTTATTACTGCACCTTCATTTTTAAAATAAAAAAATAAAAAATTAAATATACATAAATAAAGTCATAATAAGTGGAAAATAATAAGTGGAGAATTGACAAAAAAATGAAAAAAACCTGTGTCTATCCAATCCAGTCCAGTCACCGGTCCGGCCACCGGTCCGATCACTGATCTGATTGGGCACTGATACCGATCTAACTGGCATGGACTGGTATCGGCCTGGTGACCGGACTGGTGGCCAGATTAGCACCGGGTTGATGGTCAGACTGGCATGCTCGATAGGTAAATTAGCGACGGACTGGTAACTAGATCGGCACCGACTAAATTATAAATTTTATATTATGTCTTAAAATATTTATTATATTTTATAATATAATATAGTATTTACAATATAATATAGTATTTATAATTCAATATATTATAATATATTTATTATATTTATTATAAAATTTATTATATATTATAATGAGTTTTATTTTATAATATTAATATTTTATATTATTATTAAGATAGTAATTTATGATTTTATACCAGGTGCTGGTCGGCCGCTAGTCTTAAACAAGGGATCGGACTAACACTGGGCTGTTGACCGAACTAGTACCGGACTGGTGACCGGATGGTATCGACCTAGTAATTATTTTTTAGTTTTTTAATTTTTTTAATTTTTAAAATATTTTTATACTATATTTTATATATAATATATAATATAATAATTATAATACATTTATTATATTTTAGAATATAAAATATTATTATAATATAAAAAAATATTATAATATATTACTATAATATTTTTTAATTAATGTTATTTTTAGTTAATTTATTATTATTTTAAATAATATTATTTTTATATAGTAATTAATATTATTTTTAATTAATGTTATTTGAAAATAATGTAATAATTAATATTATCAAAAATAATATATAAAATTTTAATTAATATTAATTTTTACTTATTATTTATTTATTTAAAATTAAAATTTATTAATTAGAATTAAAAAAATAAAGGTTCTGAAAAAGAAAAGGATTGCTGAAATCGTCCGTGCCCAAGACGATTTCAAATGCATTTGAAATCATCTGTGCCCAGACGATTTCAAGTATCACATCACATAATTTAATTAAAAATATTGTATCAATTCTAAATTAATAAAAAAAAAAATAAATGATTTGAAATCATCTTTGGTAAAGATGATTTCAAATCATCTTTGCCAAAAATGATTTCATGCCACGCTGCCCTGCCACGTAACCCAAAAACACCTACTGCCCTGCCACATAATCCAAAAACACCTATTTTCATAAATATATTTTCGAACACCTATATCAATAAAAAAATTATATTATTTTTAAAAAAAATTCGCCCCTCGTCCATCGCGTGCTAAGACCTTACGGAGATTGGTTGAGTTTGCCCACCACCCGGTGATTTATGACTTAGGCTTTAAGTAGATTCTACTTTGGTCCAGTCTCCCAACCTGGTTTTAAATAAATAGGGTGGGAAGTGGGCCAAGCCAAACCGGTTCCATATCCTTATCCAAGTCCGATTGAAAAACAAATTTAGACTTCAACCGGGTTTAGACCCGAAAAATTTTCAAAATATCAGGCCCGAGTCCAGCCCGAACCAAAGCTGGCCCCAGGGACGGACCACACTAATTTTTTAGGGGGCCAAAAAAAATACTAAGATTTTTTTTAATGTCATGTGTTGGTTCGCTTCGGTGGAAGGTGGCAGGCTGTATTTTGGGAGTCATGCAGGTATTGAGTTTCTTTTCGGTTCTCCATCGAATACCTTCGTTCGACAATTCTTGCAACTCTGCCAAATTTTTAATCTATCAAAAAATTAACCAATAAAAAAAATCTCAAATACCGCGCAATGAAAAAATTTATAAATTCCTTAGATCAAACATCTAAAAAAATAAAGAAAGAAGGAAAAAAACTAAAAATATAAACTTACAGTATTGCATTTGGTCATCCCCTCAAAAAAAAAAAGAAAAAGAAAAAAAAAAAGAAGCACGAGATTAGAGAATACAAAAGTAAAATTACAATCGTAAACTTATTTTTTTAAAAAAATAGAGAAAAAAAAAGCTATAAAAATCGATTAAACCTTTGGGGCTTGCTATGTACTTCAGAGATGACTTCGACTCAAACTCGAAGAGATTAGATGAATAAAGGGCTTCTCCTCTGGGTCAACGGCGGCTCGGACCTTCTCCGACGAAGCGGGGCCCGGTCGTTGGCAAAGTCACGAAGGAGATGGTGGGTCACGGGTGGGGTGGCACTGCGATGGGTGGGGTCATGGGGGAGTGGATAGCAGCAGTGGGTGCCCTATCGGGGACGGCGGTGGCCGGCAGGTGGGGTGGGGTTGCCGGGTTTGTGCTTCGGGATTTTGGAGGAGAAGGAGATGGCGACGCCTCTTAGGTAAGTTGTTCACCATTTTTTTTAATAAGACTTTTTAGAAATTTTTTTTCATTGAAATTCGGTTTCAATTTTTTTTTGGAATTTGTTTACCGATTTTTTTGAGATTGGTTTTGAGAAATTTGATGAGGGGCTAAATACCTATTATATAAGAATTTATCTTAAAGAAACCTAATATATATATGGTTTTTAGAAAAATTAGGGGGGCCAAGGCCCCCCATGCCCCCCCCCCCCCTTGGCTGGCCCCTTAGATCATCAAAAGTTCGGAACCCAAAAAAAAAAAAACTTTGGCCTCTGGGCGTCAGCCATCAGGTGCGGTCGCCGGAGTCGAAAGAAGGAGATCGGAGCAAGGGGCTCGGGGTTGCATGGGCGGCAGGGGTGTCCCGCATCGGGTGTGGGCGCCAGGGCTGGGACAGGAGATCAGAGCCGAGAGGGCGGGCTGCCGGGTCATGCGGGGACGGAGGGGGTGTCGGGTGGAGCCGGGGGATCTCATGGGTGAAGGGTCGAGTGGTGACGGGGTCGTACAGAGGGGGCATCGGGTGGGCGAAGGGGGCGCACGGAGGGGCCAGGGAGGGAGATCGAAACCGGGGGGGTCGCGTGGGCGGAGGGGGCGTCGGGCTCGTGCTCCAGAGTTGAGGAAGGGAGATCGGAGCTCGGGGTGGCGACGGGGTCTCACAAAACTAGGGACGATGGCAGGGTCGCAGGAACCGAGGATGGCGATGCGGTTGCATGGTGTCGGGCTCGAGTGGGTGATTGAGTGGGCGAGATGCGAGAGCCTGAGATCGATGACGGTTAGACTTTAATTAAAGCTCGAGTGGGCTTTAATTGATTGGGCTCGAGCCAGTCGGATGGGTCTATTTCTGGGCTGGGTTCGGGCTAGATCGGATCGGGCCAAAGAGGTGCTCGAGCCTGGCTCGAAAATTAAATGGGCTCTATTACAAGACCCGAAGCCCGATTCGAATTATTTAGAGCCTGGCCTGAAGTCTGACCCGAATTCAGGCCGCCCAAAGCCCATCGAGCCAGCCTGGCCTAGTTCCAGCCTTATAAATAACGAATAGCCCCGATTGTCCGAAAGTAAAAAAGATATAGTAGAAAGAAGGAACCTAATAGGTTGGGGGATAATCCGCTAATTTAGCTAGTTAAAAATAATGGAAATCCTAAAGTAGGTTGGGGTGAAATAAGCCACTATAAAGCTGGATTTCTTTGATTATCTTTTATGACTTGGAGTAGGTGTTCGAAGCATAGTTTATTAGAAAAAAAAGTAAAATATTAAAAAAATAAATGATATAGTTGAAAATGGTCATACCTACGTGGATTCCTGCATGGCTCGCCACATTACGTACGATTTAGTAGCATAGCTAGACCTTTAGATCCAAATACGTGCCCATCAGAACCATGCTGGGAGTAGGTAACCCACCACCGGCACTCTGACACCAACCATTCCCACAGATGCAAGAGTATTACAGAAGCATGCCTTGAAGGTGAGCTTCGCACTTTTCCGAGCCACTCCAAGCCATTCCTTTAAGGACATGCATTTTGGAAAGACATGCCAACCATCACTCATTGCACCATAGAACGTCCTTTATGCATTAAGTACTTTATATACCTTGTCTATAAAAGCTATTTTGCAGGATCCTTTAGATAAGTCTCTTAAAAATCTTGGACAACCTTTTCCAAGATTTTTCCAAAGCTCTTTTTTAGCCGATGCTTTCATAAGTTTTTTTCAAAAAGCCAAATCCTTTGGGAGTCTCAATAACTCTCTCAAAACCATCTAGATCTCTAAATCGAAGCTTGGGTGAAAGACTTCCTCGTTTGTCTTGCCTAAGCCTCGTTCACCCTCTCTTGTGCCTTGCTCACACTCCGCCACTCCATTCGCCACTTCTATCACCTCGCCTACATCTATTTGTCTCGATACCACTCCATTATTACTACTTCCATCTAGAAGTTGCATATCTCTCTTTTCTATTTGCTTTTAGAGTGAATGACTTGGACATTGGAGGGTCTACCGTCGGAAAACTCCTATCATAATCAGACTTATGCATCTTTCTTATTTTTGCAGGGTTTGAAAATACCTGCATACGATAAAGAAAAGCTTGGAGCTATTTGATATAGCAAACATATCCAAATATATCAGCAAATCTGAAGCAGAACCGTAATAATAAATTATAGAGAAAAACTTATACCATCAACTAAGATGGTATTTCATTTTGTTCAATTGTCCATGGACTTTGAATATTTATCAATTCTACTCATATAATTTTCACATAATTTGCAATTATTATATGCTTACATGTATAAAACATAAATGACCGCATCTTGTATTTTTGAATAAATTATGATCCATTTTTATTGTCATAAAGTATATATGCACGTATACACATGTTTACTCATGATTTATTCAAATTCTTAAATTAACTAGATAATTTAGTTATTTAGTCATTATAACTCATATAGAAAATCATTCTAATTAGTGCAACAGATAACAAGATTTATTAGTAGGACATGCTTGTTCTATCACCATTTTTGATGTAATTTAAACAAATAGTATAGATGATTATAGATAACAACTATATTTGAAAAATAAAAAAATAAATTTAATAAAAATCTCAATCTTATCTAAATTGCTACCTGAACCTTCAACCGCATCCAATCATGCAGGCACATTCCTTATTGTTATATAGAATGATATACAGTCGCACATTTGCCATACAGCACATAATTTTATTTTCTTTCACTTTCATTTCAAAGTTTGATTTTACCGTTTTAAACTTTAATTCATATTTTATTATATACTTTCTCTATACTTTCAAGTAAAGCCGTACATTGTTTTTTTTAAAACTGGACGCATAACTTAAAGATAACCTAAAGATAAATTTTAACAAAAATATTATTAAGATTATTATTTTTGAATTAGGATTTTAGTACGAAATACATCCTATCCAAGCCCTCTTATCTTGCACTACACGTGTAATTAATCATCGTATCAAATAAAATTATTTAATTAATAATATCATAATTAATATATAATAATAAAGATTTTTAAAAAAATTTAAAAATAAAAAAAAAGTGATAGATAAGCAAAAGAAGTAATCTCCGAAGAAAGGTTTAAATTTCAAAAAAAAAAATAAGGAGAATCAATTATCAACAAAGTAGAGTTAGATTATACTAGGAAAAAAAAAAAAGCAAAATTAAATTTACCATTTAATATAATAAAAAAAGATATTATATTTATATCCAATAATTGTTATGATTAAATTAATAAGCCTTTTATTATTATCATCCAGAAGGTCCTATCTATTATTATAACTAAAACAGTACTACGTGGATTCAATGATCGCCGAGTTTCAATTTTTGCTAGTATTTTTTTTATTAAAACTTATATCTTTTTTATAAATATATAAAAATTAATTAATATAAATTTACATTAAAATAATTAATTTTTTTTAAACTGAAGCAAGATAATCAGTCAAATGATTCCGTGCCCCCATCTTATCTAATCTGAAAATACAAGACATTCATCCTAGATAAATAGGATGAAATTAGTTTATATTTTAAAGTTACGAAGGGCCGAAAGGCATATTAGAAAGCTCTTTCTCCGTTATCCTTTTGATAAAATTATTTTATATTTTAATTATTTTTTTAAAATTCATAAAATTTTTTAGTTTTTAGTAAATAATTAAATAAATTTAATAATACCATATAACCGGTGCATCGCATTCAAATCTAGTTATTTTATGAAATCAACAAGTAGGCCAAATAAATATAGCAAAAAGCATATAATTGCAGCATGGAAGAGTGTGCCGAATTAAGACTACTTATTTATTCACCAGCAAAGCATAAATGTCGCCAAGCTTTTCAATTAATCTCACAAGTCGTAACCAGATCCTGGTGGTCCAAGCCCAAGGGCGATGGCGTGTCAGTTTTATATCCGCTCATAATTCCTCACGCTCAATGAGGGCATTACCGTCAATCGCTTGTTTAAGAGAGAGAGAGAGAGAGAGAGAGAGGACAGAGATAGAGACGGGAGGGGAGAGAGGAAGAGAGAGCACAGGGAAGAAGGCGGGCAAGCGCGAAGGATTTGATTTTTTTTTTTTCCCCGTAAAATCGGCATTATATGGTGGTTGGTGGCGATGGTGTCGGACCAGGACATAGCGAACTGCGTGCAGTCTCTCCTCCGGCAGGCGGGCCCCAACGCCTTTGCCTCCGTTAACAGCGTCGTCCGGGAGCTGGAGGCCAAACTCGGCCTCGACCTTTCCATAAGGCCGGCTTCATCCGCGACCAGATCGACCTCCTCCTCGGCTCCTCAAAGGACCATCTTGCCCTCCAACCCCAAGCCCTCCTCCACTACCAACCCCACCCCAACCCAACCCCAAGCCCTCCACCACTACCACCCCCAATTCCAAACCTTCCCCACGGCCTCCTCCTCCCCTTCACCCACCTACCCCATCACCACGAGCTCTCCTTCCTCTACCCCCCGCCGCCCCTCCCGGAGCCGGGGCAGCACCTCCGGCAACAGAAGCAGCAGCAGCACCAGCCTCCGCCTCTGCCGACGCCGGTCGCGCCTGCCCATAAAGAAAGGTGGCTCCTTTTTTCTTTTTCTTGCCCAATTTTCAAGTTAGAGTTTTGGTGTTGTGAAAGTTGCGTTCTTTTACTGATTAAAGTAAAGTTGGATGCTTTTTTTCTCCAAAAAGAAGTATGTTGTTTGGGGGGAACAGGTTTTAGGGGAGAGTTACGTGTATGAGAGGTTTGGGCTGAGAGGGTGGAATTTGGAAGATTTGATACTGTGTCTAGAAAAGAGTTTTTTTTTTTTAAATTTTTTTATTTAAATTTTTTTTTTTTTTCCATTGAGAAATTGCTGAACCTGGAGATGTTGAAATAGTAGAGTTTCGCTGCTGTAAAATTTTGGATTTCTATTTTTAAAAGTAGTATTTGCCCTAAACTATGGATGTGGAGTGAATAATAAAATCATTTTCTTCATTACTTACGGATGTGTGCATGCACATTTTGGTTGAAAAAAAGGGGGATTATGCTGCATCGTAAATTTGGCACTCTCAGAGTTGTGGAATATATATGAATTGAAGAGTTCAATTTGGAATTTCTCTTTTGTTATCTGAACGCTGTTTCGGTGGCCTCTTGTGCTGTTTTAGATTTTGAGGTGAGAGAAGAAACGGGATGGCTGAGAGTGTGGCTTGTTCAAAAAGCGAGCTATGTGTGTGAGGGAGGTTTATTTGAAATTGAAATGATTATATGTTAGGCATGTTATTTTGGTAATTGCTAAGATGAGATGGAAGCTCATCTGCAGTAATAGTTTTCAAATGACTATTGTAGCCATTGGAAGGTGGTGCTGCTGAAGGAAGTTGCAGGAGTTGACCTACATTTGGAAGTTATTTACCGATTTATAGAGGTGGGGATAAAAAGGCAGCTGGAGTTTGGTGAAGAGACACACAGGAGGTTTTAAGAATTTAGACTTAATATCACGTATGATTGGGCAAAAGGGACATGATGATCCACTTCCATCATAAAATTGATTTGAAACAAGGTCGATGATGTGGACTGTGCTCTTGAATTTTTTATGTGCAACTGAAATTTAAGGGGGAACCTCTTAAGTCAAAAAATATTAAGGGAGAACCTCTTAAGTCAAGAGCATGAATAGAATACTGATGGTGTATCCATGTAGATGTTATATTGACAAAATGGGGCATACTTGTAATTGAGTTGTTGGAAAGTGAACCTATAGAAGTGTGCTACAATTAGCATAACAAAGATAAACTTCATGCATCCAGAGAAACATATGCTTTTCATCACCAGAGTATTAGGTGATATGAAAATGGGTAACTAGATAAAAACATGCAAAAGAAATTAAAAGGGGCTTAATAAGGTGGGATCAGATTATGTTGTAGGATTGCAAAATAGAATGAATGACCTAAAAAATTCTGAGTGGAAGATTTAGGGTGATCAACCAAAAAAAAAAAAAAAATGTTTGGCTAATCTTTTAAATGGACAGAAATTCTAATCTAAAAAGAATTTCAAAGTTGATTTAAAACAAATTAACTAGGTTGTTGACATCAGCAATTTATACAAAGTGTATAAGTTCTCTTCTTGTTGAAGAATATAAGTTTAAGAAAAGTGCATAAAGATGCCCTTGTTCTTTGTTTTGTTTGCAAATATTTATGCCATTTGCAAAGTGTCTTCCCCTTATAGCAAATATCATACTTGTCGTGAAAATTTAGAAATTGTATGATTTGGTTTTTGCATTGCAAAGTCGATCATAAATAGTTGGAAAAAAGCTAGATCAAGGATTGTACCTGTTGCCGACAAATCATCCTCCGTTGGGTTGCGATGGTGCCAAACGGTCTCGCTGCCTTCTCGGTGGGATAAGATCCTGCCCTTTGATGTCTCCCGAGCGAATACCTGCAAGAACAGCATTCCTTGATTGGTAGTTATCGGCAGGAGACTCTCCGATGCTCAAGTTAATAGAAGGATTTGGACAACAACCATAGCTGAAGAAGAGATGGCAAGAGAGTGCCATCATCAGCGTATAGTAGGTGATAACTAATGTACCTATTGAGGGTCCGTTCTTGCCAATTCATGAAGTTACATAGAATAACTAAGTGCCATTTGGGAGGTGGCATCCTCTAACATGTGCAATGAAATCTATTGATATCTTGTCCCCTGGAATATTTTTGTTAGATCTTTTTATTAGGATAACAGATTTGTTGAAATATTGTCTGTCATGATCTTTGCTGGGATAGTTATAATTAGTTGGCCTCCATCTTTTGCTTGGATGTCATGGACTCCAAGTGCCAGGGGATGTCATGCCAATGGGCTTGCTACTGTTTGAAGTTACTTGGGCTCAAGTATCATACTTACTCGGCCAAAGTTACTTGTCCATGGTTACTTGGTCATAGGTGCTCGTTCATGGTTACTCGGCCACAGGAGCTTCGTCCATGGTATTGTCTAAAGCTTGAGTTAACCTAAAGGAAAAGATACTACAAATATAAACTGACTTAATTAACTTGAACCTAAAACATCTCCTGGTACTGTCTAAAGCTGTTTCTATAGTTTGTGGAAGATGCTTGTAAGTTTCAATATAGCTGCATGGAGGCCTGTGCCACTGTCAAGTCAAAGTGAACAAGTAAGGTGATCATGATGAAACGGCTTCTCTTAGCAGCTGAAGGGATAAAAGCAGAGAGTCAATCAAGGGCAGTGCAGTGCTGTGTCCTTTATAGGGTTATTATTGGCTTAATTGTGGATGATAGAGCACACTCCATTTGGAGAGAGAGGTTATAGGATCCTCTACCATTTATATGTTAAGCTTCTCTATATGACTACCCTTGGTAGATTTTTTTTGGTTATAGCCGAGTTGAGAGTGGGAAGTTATATATGTTGATGATAAATGGTGCTTTGTGTGTTGGAAGGAAAGGTTGCTTGCAGTTGTTTGAAATCATTCAACAGCCCAACAAGGTTTTGAAGAATAGTTCGTACCATGGTACATATTGCGCTGACCAAGGTATTTGCTGCTACCAAAGCATACATGCACAAACAATGAAAGGGTTCTGAAGCACAAATATCTTGTTATCGAGTGATACAAGGTGGTGTGGCCGTTTCTTCTGGACCGTATAGGTAGGTTCAGACTAGTTTGTTGTGGAACAATTTGATGGTTGTTGCTATTCCTTGTTTGTCAGATATGTACTGGCTAATAGGAGTGAGATTTCATACCTTGAACTTGACATTAATGGCCGGAAAGTTGGAACTTCATTCTCTTTTATATTCCATGGAGATCTAAAGGAAGAGGAGTTATATGTTTTGCAATTTCAACCTCAGCAATGAAAATATTTGGTTTTATTGAAGCATTCTGTTATTTGGAAGGGAAGTGTTGGTTTGAGGAACTGCTGCCACCTAGATCGCTGTGGCCTGTAGCGTTGGTGTGTCCCGGCTGAGCTGGTCTCTCCGGGAGCATCGGGCTCTTCGTCCCCGTGCCTAAATTGTCGATTGGCCTTGCAAAAAAGAGGAGGCTGGGTCGCGGATCCGGCGGGGATACTCTGACGGTCAAGTTAGTAAGGCGACCAAGGAAAACAGATCCTCTGTGATGGTGGCTTGAGATGCCACCGCGTAGAGGAAAATGGGAAGAAGATAGAAAGAATAAGAGTCTCTGAAATGTTAGGGTTGTTCACTGTTTTAGCTCGTTGCCTTTACTAGCTTGCTTTCTTTCTCTTTTGGTTCATCCCCCGTCATGGAGGTCCCTCCTACCGTTATATAGGAATTGATCCTGCCAGACCGAGCTCGGAGCCTCGGCTGGTTGCTCCTCCTTGAGTGTCCCTCGTGGGAGGGGTACAAGTTTGCCAGAGCCCCCGCCGGACCAGTTCCCGGAGAAGGACCTCTTGCAGGGGTTGCAGTCAGCGTGCTGCAGAGCCTGCCCTTTGATGGAGCGATCTCCTGCGGAGGGTGCGGGTAGCGTGCTACAGGGTCCTGAACCATGGTCAAGCACTTCCACTTTCAGGGGATACAGATGGCATGCCGCAGGGCCTAAGGCCCTGGTAGAGCACTCTCTTATAGGAGATGCGGGCGACGTGCTACAGGGACTGGAGCCCTGGTGGAGCAAGCGCCTTGCAGAGAGTGTGGGCAGCGTGCTACAAGACCTGGAGTCCTGGTAGAGCACGCACCATACAGAAGGTGCGTGCGGCATGTTGCAGGGCTTGGAGCCCCGGGGAAGCATGCACCTCTATGAGAGTGCGGCTGGTCCGGCGGGGATGGTGATGTCGCGCCTCCATGCCGCAGTCCGGATCTCCATCTTTATCCTCCAGGAGTCGTCTCACTTCTTGCCGTCTTCTCAGTTTTGGTTGGGGAAGCACCTCCTCACCTTCAGGGACTTTGTTCGGATGAGGGCTCGACCTTGGCTGGGAGCTTATCTCGAGCGGGAGCTTAACCCCCGGCTGGGAGCTCGCCTCGGACAGGAGCTCAACCCCAGCTAGGAGCCCGCCTCGGATGGGAGCTTGATCCCGGCTGGGAGCTTGCCTTGGACAGGAGCTCAACCCCGGCTAGGAGCTCGTCTCGGACGTGATAGGTGGCACTCTCTATCACCTCACTGTCTAGCTGTATTCGACGGGGGATGCCATGTCAACGGCTTGCTACATCAAATGCACCCACTCCTAAGCCCCGGGCGCATCATGACTCTTGGGTTCAGCGTGAAGGGAGTAATGATGTTGAGGGCCACCACACCTGCATAATTAAATGCCGCAGTCTTGACGATTCGCGGATTGTGCCCATGCCATCAGGGGGTGCCATGTCAGCGGGAGCGACGATTCGAAGTGACGCCTGCACATCTTCTAGCGCAGCGTTCCGTGAATCGAAGCGTCCTGGCCTATGAGGGTTCGACACGCATCCAAATTCCGTTGGTTGGCTGAGTAAAGGGCTTCATTGATCGGCCAGTTTAGCTGGAAAGGGGTTTCACCGTCTCTTTCAGATGAGTGGCTCGTCCTTTCGTTTCTTTTTAAAGACTTTCGAGCGGAGAGGGAGGAACGAAGAAGAAAGAGGGGAGCTCCATACCATTTTCGGAACTCTCAACCCAGAGTCCTTCGTAGGTTAGTCTCCCTTTTCCGTTTCCTTCCATTCCGGTTTGCACCGAGGGAGTGTTCCTTGTCCTTAGGCTTTCCTTCTTTCTTTGCTTCTTTCTTCCCTTATGAGTTTCTCTGGGAGTGGACGCCAGCCCTAAGAGCATCTCCGGTCCGCCCCAGCATGGCGGAGCCATCGCTGGGGGGGGGGCTCCTTCCTCGGATAGCGAGGAGGATGTTCCATTTAGGATCCCCCGGGGTCCTGACGGACGGTGAACTCTAACACCTTGTACTTACCTCCCCTTCCGTCTTCAAGCTTGGACATGACGGTTCGTCCGGGTTGCCTGACGATGATGAGGATGGATGCTCTCCACCTCCGGGGCATCTATGGAATTCTGGATTCCATCCGGATTTCGGCCCGGACCTGGGGGAGCAGGTCACCTCAGGTGGGCCGGGCGGGTCGTCTTGTATGAAGATTTTTCCTCGCCGGCCTTCAGCTCCCCCATCATCCTTTTATCCTTTCATTCCTGGATCACTATAGATTAGTCCCGGCCCAGCTAACCCAAACTCCTTCAGGGCATTTCTTCCTTCATAGTTGTGTCATTTCGTGGTAATAGTTGCTAGGTTCTCCCTTTTTAGAGCCCGGTCGGTTCCTAGCTAAGATTTAAAATTTGCTTCCTCCCGCGATTTCGATAACTAACTGAATTTCTGTTATTGATGCAGACATGAAATTATTCATCGACGGGTCAAGTAGATGATTCGCAAGCGGTCATCGTTGTAAGGCCCCCGGTGGAGCCGACAAAGCGGCCACATGAGGAGCCGGAGCAGAGGCCTCGCAAGGAGCCCTCGGTCCACCCTCAAGAGGAGAGGGCACAGGGTACCGATGTCGGTTGCAGAGGCGGCCGGGGCCGCGACCCCGAGGCCCAACAGGAGCACCGAGCTGAGGGAGGGGTCCCCTTGGGCCCCCTGGAGGTTTCGGAGGTCGTGGAGATCCCTCCGTCCCCCAAGGCCACCGTCGTGCCCGAGCAAGGTGGTTCAGCTCCGCCTGTGACTGGTACAGCAGCAGAGCCCATCCGGCAGGCCCGGAGTTAGCGGGGCCTTCTTCGTCTGCGGCTCTGACCCCTGGGGTGGCCAGGGGGCCCGCATTGATACCGCCCGATGCATCGATCACCCTCGACGTAGGCCTAGTAGAGAGGTTACTGGGGTTTATCCTGCAGCCTCGGGATCGGTAGGAGAGGGCCGGCCGCATGCTGGGGGATACCATCACCGGGATCTTGTCCTAGCTCCTCATTGTAAGTCTTCTTCTTCTCTTGCCTTTTTTTTTTGCTTGCGATTCGTTTTTGCTTCGTGCTTCAGGTCATCCATGAAGCATTCCTAATTAAGGACGCGTGCCGAGCATTACTTTGACGGGATGCGTAGTCTCGCAGCAGGGCCAATGCCACTGAGGCGAAGGCCAAAGTTTTGGCTAAGCAACTGCCGGACATGGAGGTGCAAGTGAGAGACTTGGAGGCTGAACTCAGGCAACTCGGGACATTATGGTGGGCCTCGAACTATGCATGGAGGACCGCGAAGCCATGCTGGCAGAGAAGGGGGAATATTGCTCACTTGGAAGAGAAACTTGCCAGGACCACCTCCAACTCACTTCGCCTGGAAGGGCTGCTGCAAGGTTTCCAGGAGCGAGCCGTGGTGGTCGAGAAGGCCGTCGCTGCCACGATAATGGAGGCCGCGAAGGAGGCGACCGACTTCATCAAGTGGTTCAAGACTCGGTAGAGTTTGAGGAGGTACGGGAAGCCGTTTGCGATGCATTCGTCAAGGGCTTTGAGGAGTGCAAGAGGAAGATGTCGCAACTCTTCTACCTTCCGGACCTGCACGATGTCGTCTTGGTCGAGCCCAAAGGAAATGCGAGTGATGTGGTCCCTCCTGCCGAAGCCGTCCCAGCAAAGCCCGCCGATCCAGAACGAGCGGAATCAATCGAGGTCGTCCCGCCATCTTTGCCCTTAGCATCCCAGGCAACTGCGACTGCCACAGTGCAGGCTCGACGGATCTCAATGAGGGAGGCTGTTGAGCAAACGATGGCTGCTGAGATGGGGGCATCGATAGAGGCCGTCGTGAAGACCATCGGAGTGGGTGGTGTATTGACCTCCAAGCCGTGGCCGACTTGAGGCCACTCCACCACTTTTGTTGCTTTTTTTTTTTGTACCGGAAAAATTTGCCGAACTCCCAGTTGTCGGGAAGTTCTTTTGTATGTAAACTCATTTCCAGTAATGCAATGAAGTCTTCTGTTATGGATCTGGACTTCTTTTTCTCTTTGCTATTTTCTTTTCTTTGTTGTGTGTGTATGCTCGCTGCCTAGTCTATCGGCAAGACGCCGGGGGAGTTGGGCCGATCATCGGAGGGTGGCAGTGCCTGGTAGAGTCCGGCCGCATCCTTTCTGCTCAATAGTTGATGGAGATTAGCCCTGAATTGGATAAGTAGATGCAAGTGTCGCTGAATCGGTCACCAGCGAGGGTGGCGCTGTGAAGTGTTTCATCCTTCGCTAAACCTGGGGCTAGTGGATGAAGGCGGGGCTTTGGAGCCCTTGACTTTTTTTGCTGGACATGGGGTTCGACGAGTAAGTGCGGGGCACGGAGGCTCCCGGCTTGAATGTGGGGTGCTGAAGCTCCCGGCTTTCTTCGTCGGACATGGGGTCCGACGAATAAGTGCGGGGCACTGAGGCTCCCGGCTTTCTTCGCCGGACTTGAGGTCCGACGGATAAGTGCAGGGCGCTGAGGCTCCCGGCTTGAGTGCGGGGTGTTGAGGCTCCCATCTTTCTTCGCCGGATTAGGGGTCCAACAGGTAGTGTGCTTTAGAGAGAGAATCGAACTATGCTGCCAAAGGAGTATTTAATTGCATCCTTGGGTATGGGGCATACATCATTGGTAGTACATCATCAGGTTTGTGGCATTCCACGTTCGGGGGATCGGAGCTCCGTCGAGGCTGGTGATTCGGTATGCTCCCTGGGACAAGGCTTTGATCATTTTGTAGGGGCCCCTAGTTCAGGAACAGCTTGATGCATTGACCAGGCTAGGAGGCTTTTGCGTGCCTGAGGATGGGGTCGCCCGAGCGAAAGGCCTTGGGCCTCATGCGAGAGTTGTAGTAGTGGGTCACCCGCTACCAGTACGCCACCATGCGGAGCCATGCCTTGTCTCTCGTCTCGTCCAGTAGATCAAGGTTGAGGAGCACGCCAGGTTGCTCGCTTCATTGTACCACTCCACTCGCAGCATAGGCAGGCCCACCTCAATCGGGATCATGGCTTCTGTGCCGAAGACCAAACTGAAGGTCATCTTGCCCATCGCTATCCAAGGCATTGTGTGGTAGGCCCACAGTACACTGGGGAGTTCGTCGGCCCACTAACCCTTCGCCTTATCAAATATGGTGCGGAGCCTTGAAAGATGGTCCAGTTCGTCACCATGGCTTCTTTGTTGGTCTGCGAGTGAGCTACTGACGTGAAGCGGTGATAGATGTTTAAGTCGGCGCAAACTCCTCGAATACCTGGTTGTCGAATTGCCGCCTATTGTCCGTGATGATGGTATGAGGAAGTCCGAACCAGCAGATGATGATTTTCAGATGAATGACCTCGTCTTTCTCTCGATGATCCGGGCCACGGGCTCAGCCTCCATCCACTTGGTAAATTAGTTGATGGTGATGATAAGGTACTTTCATTGATCGGACGTTAGGGGGAAAGGCCCTAGGATGTCCATCCCTCATTGAGCGAACATTCAAGGAGAGGAGAGCTGGGACAGCGGGGAAGCTGGCTGACGTGGATGTGGGTGTGCAGCTGGCAGCGATCTCACCTCCGTACGAACTCGGTCACGTCTTGTCGCATGGTCTCCCAGTAATAACCCTATCAGAGGGCTTTGTAGGCCAGGGTCCTGTCCTAACATGGTTCTCGCAGACATCTTCATGTATCTCTTGGAGGATGTAAGCGGCTTCTGAGGGTCTTAGGCACTTCAGCAGGGGATAGAAGTAGGACCTTCGATAGAGCTGTCCATCCATAAGCACAAAGCGAGCAGCTTTCCGCTTCAAGAGGCCGGCCTCCGTGCAGTCTTCGGGCAGCGTGCCGTCAGTTATGTACCTAACGTAGGGTCCATCCAGCTTGTCTCGGGAGCGACCTGCTGGATCTCATTCGTGACCTCGTAACTATGGACCTCTAAGTATTCAATGAAGGTGCACCCTAGCAACGAGTCTGACAAGGTTGCAAGCCTGGAGAGGGCATCGGCGCAAGCATTCTCTTCGCGGGGGATATGGAAGATACCGTAGTACCGGAAGCTCACTATGTACGAGCATACTTGGTCCAGGTACTTCGCCATCAAGGATCCCGGGCTTTGTACTCGCCATAGACTTGGCTTGCCACGAGCTGCGAATCTGTAAAGACCTTCAGACTCGTCACGCCTAGCTCACGGGATCTCTTCAGTCCCGTGAGGAGCGCTTCATGCTTAGCTTGGTTGTGGTTACTTTGAAGAGGAAATGCAGTGCATACTCGCCACCACTCCATTAGAGTTGGCGAGGATGAGTCCGGCCCCATTCCCTCAAGAGTTAGATGCATCGTTGACGTGGAGAATCCATTCCATCTCTCCTGTGGTTGGTTCCTGCTTGGGCTCGACAGGCTCCCCTCCGGATTCTCGTTCGTCCAGATGTATTATACTAGGAAGTCGGTCAGGACCTGGGCCTTATGGGATGGCCTTGGACGATAGATGTCAAATTCGTTGCGTTTCACCGCTCATTTGGCTAAGCGCCCCGAGATATCTGGATGGCTTAGGATGGTCCTCAGGGGTTGGTCAGTGAGGACTGCAATTGAATAAGCTTGGAAATAGGGCTTGAGGTGCTGTGTAGACACGATAAGTGCAAAAATAATTTTTCAGATCGAGTGTACTGGTTTCTGCATCGCGGAGCAGTTTGCTAGTGTAGTAGATTGGCCTCTGGAGGCCGTCCTCATTGACGTGGATCATCACTGAGCTGATTGCTCTGAGGAGACCCAAGTAGAGGAGCTCCTTCCCAGCCTCGGGCCTGGAAAGTAACGGGAGAGAAGCGAGAAGCTTCTCAGTCCCTCGAATGCCTCCTGGCACTCTTCCATCCAGGCAAAGGCATGCATCTTGTGCAGGGCCTTGAAGAATGGTTGGAAGCGCTCGGCGGAGCGTGAGATGAACCGACTGAGGGCGGCGACGCAGCTGGTCAGGCATCGAATCTCCTTCATGGATGTGAGATGCTTCATGTTCGTGATCGCCTGTATCTTCTCCGGGTTGGCCTCGATCCCACGTTGGGTGACTATGAAGCCAAGGAACTTGCTTGCCGCAATACTGAATGCGCACTTCGCCGGGTTCAGCTTCATTCGATGGAGATGGAGGTTGCCGAAAGCCTTTGTCAGGTCAACGATGTGGTCCGACTTCCGGCTACTCATAAACGAGCATGTCGTCCACATAGACTTGCATGTTGAGGCCTATCTGGTTCTTGAAGATCTTGCTGACCAAATGCTGGTACGTTGTCCTAGCATTCTTGAAGCCAAACGGCATCACCTTATAGCAGAACGTACCTCTGTCAGTCACAAATACCGTATGCTCCTCGTCCTCCGAGTGCATGCGGATATGATTGTATCCAAAGAATGCATTCATGAAGCTGAGCAGCCTGTGCCCCGAGGGTCGCGTCCATAAGCTAGTTGATCTTGGATAGCGGAAAGCTATCCTTCGGGCATGCCCGGTTGAGGTCGGTGTAATCCATGCAGACCCTCCACTTCCCGCTGCCTTCTTAATATGACCACATTTGCTAGCCAGATAGGTAGTGTACTCGGGCAAAGCCCGCAGCGAGGAGTTTTTCGACCTTGTCTATCGTCTTTTGTCTCTCCGAGACAGTTCTCTTCTTCTACCGGACAGACGGCTGTTAGGATCGATATTCAGCTTATGGTGATCATCTTGGGAGAAATCCGAGCATGTTCGTTGCGGTCCAGGCGAAGACGTCAACATGTGCCCGCAGG